>CM060907.1:434182859-435432859 GCA_030737815.1 Allium fistulosum | reverse complement strand
ATAACAAGGTAGAGAGCAAGATGATTTGGCTAAAGGATCAAAGTGGGAACATTTACAGTTTTCAAGTTCACACTGTTTACAAACAGTCTCTGCTCTTCTTCAAAGCTTTGTGAGTAAACTCCTTTCTAAAAAGCTTAAACTTGCTTTTATCTGTGGTGTCTGTGATCTTCTTTGAAATTATGATGTGAATGATGTTTTGCATGCATGAAATGAATGGGGATGTAGGTATATAGGTAGTACATGTCTGGGCATGTCTGATATACAGGCAAATTCACTTCTGTTCTGAGTTTCAGGTTTCAAAACCTGTTTAAAAAAAATCAATATCTCTTCCTTTGATCATTATTTGGCTTTAGGATCTAAACAAACTTTGTTTGTTTAGCTATGTTTTAAGATTCAAAAATAAATTTAAGTGGATTCAACTTAAGTTTTCTCTAAAAAATTGAAGGGTAGAAGATAAACAGTAAAGTTCATAACAATGTCAAAATTCGAGTATCATAATCCCTGGACTCTCATACATTATCGAGTTCGATTTGAAAAATCATGATTTTTAAAAGGAAAATCAGATTTTTTTATGGAGTATTTTTCGAGAAATTCAGGGTTGAACGGAATTGGTACTTTTGGAAATTTTTGGTCGTCGGCGAACCATTGGTTGTCGTGATCATGACTGTAGCTCGTTGAAGGGTAGGGGATTATTAGAAAAATACTGGGTGAAATTATAATTCACCGAGGATGGCAAACGTGGTCGATTTAGGATTTAAACCTAGTTTGGGTTTACGAAGTTTGAGAGGCATGTTTGTCGGCGTTGAGGCATCGGACATGGTCAGTCCAAGGGGAATAGAAGCTGGAAGACGAGACGAAGCTATAGTGTGGTTGGCATGAGCTCCGGTGGACGAAGGCGGAGGTGTGTGATGATTTTATGGTGATGGGTGGTTTCCAGTTTTGGGTCGACTCATTCGATTTTGATTCGCGAGGGGATCATGATATCTGGGTGGTCGTATCGATCAGGGAAGGCTGCAGCGACTTATTGAGGGTCTCAGAGTTGGTCGGAGTGCCTTCGACATGGTGTGCACGTGCACGGCAGGGAGAGATGTCAGAACTGTTGTGGGTGAGCAATTCGAGCTGTCGCTCGAGAAGAAAGGGTGATCGCTTCGGGTTAGCACGCGAGCACGAGAGTTTTCTTACCTGATACTTTCGTTTAAAATTTAAATCAACTTACTGGAAGAAGAAAAGAAAAATAAAAGAGGAAGAAGAAAAACGAGAGAAAGAGAAGAAGAATACTCGGGGACGTGCTCGGGAGGAATGGGCTGTAGCTCCAGTCCTGTCTCGAAGTAATTCAGGGTCGCGCGTGAGTTAGCATTTGACAAAAAATTTTAAGTTTTGGGAAAAAAAATATGTTTTAAACCTGTATCTTTGAAATAGAGTTATTTTGAATAAAACTTAACAAGATTAATTGAGAGGTTAATCGAATGTTTTAAAAATGTTTTATGTGTTAACAATGATTAAATAATTGATGATTTGTAATTACTTAATAATTAAAGAATAATTAATTAAAGAGTGATTAATTATTTATCTTGAGGTAATCCATTTATAATTAAGATAAATTAATTATGAAGATGATTAAGATTTAATTAATTTAGGATAATCAATTATTAATTAAAGATGATTAATTAAATGGTGAATTAAATAATTAAAAGTTAATTATTTAATAATTAAAGGTTGATGAATTATAAGTAAAAGATTAACCAATAAAATTTGAAAAGAGGATTTATTTCAAATAATCTGAAAATTAACTTATGATAATTAACCTGGATTAATAAATTAACACATCTGTTTTAAATTAATCAAAGGATTAATGAATTTTCATTATGAATGTTTGGACTTGACTGAATAATTGAATTGTTTGATATCCCTGATTTATGATGCTTTGTGATACATCCTGATTTATGTTGTGATCTGAAATTTCTATTTCTGTGATATATTACTATGTGAATATGAAAACCCTTGACCCGTAAACGACATTTGAATTTCGATGCGACAGGGAGTCGGATTCCAGTTGGTTGTCCGAAACCCACATCGAATCGTAATAGTGAATCTTTGTGACTGATAAATTTATTTTATCTATGAATCTGTGAATGAAGATAAGCGTTATTGACTTTACCGCTTATCGATATATCTGTGATGATTGATGTTGCACTATTGTGTGTAAAACCCCTGTACTACACCTTTACACACACAAATATGGATTTCACGTGGAAATCGGTTAAATCACAGATAAATTAAATTTGATGTTTTTGAAATGGAAAAATTAATTTCAATTGATTTTGAAATTAGAAATTTGGGTTTAAAGTGAAAAGCTTTTGAAATGGAATTTAAAAGATAAAAGTTATTTCGAATAACTTAATCGAGTTTGGGAATTTAAATAATTTGGTTTAAATTTGAATTCATGTTTGAAATTGAATTCTATGATTTGAAATTAGGGATTGAAGATGTTGTACAAGTTATATATGGGTTAAACCATTTTAAAGATATTAATTTGGAAATTTGGATTTTTATTCAAGGGTTTTAACTCGTGTAAATATATAACTGGATTTTTCTGAAATGAAACTATTTGTTTTTCAAATAGTAAAAGCTTTCACATAAGTAATGAACTTCCAATTTGTGTTGGAAAAAAAAATTTCAAGTTTGAAATGAAATTGAAATGTTTTGAAAACTATGAAATGAGTCTTTGATTCAAAGACCGAACGAGTTAATCCAACTTGAAATGGAATTATTTTGAAAGATATAAGTTAAATCTTGATTTAAGGATTTAACGAGTTAATTCAATTGAAATGGAAATTGTTTTGAAATACATGAATGAATCTTTGTGAATGGGGTTAACTTTGTGAATTAAATCTTTTGTTTAAAAGATTAAAAGTGTGGAAATTGTTTAAACCATTGAAGGTTTTTGAAATGAATCTTTTTGTTTAAAAGATTGGAAATGGTAATTTGATTTACCATTCGAATGAAAAGTTTTAAGCTTTAAGCTGTGATTTAACTGAGACCCCAGTATCCATATGATTTTTAATTGCGCTCGTTATTCGGTTTAGCCGGGAGAGGACCTTTGTGTCATAACCCATTCCGAATAGTGATACGACAATATGGATAGCATTTGAAGACCGGTGGTGAAGACCGGGTATTTGCGAGAGCGATAGGATGACCTATCGATTGTCTCTGCACTGAGTAGCTACGGTATAGAGATTCCCTAAGTGATGGGAAGTCCGATCAGGATTGTGAATACCCGGATTGCAAGGGCTTCTTCGGAAGTGCCTTCGGTTCTGTTCGAACCCGGAACAGACTTTTATGGATGTGTGTCTGACGTTACACTTTGAGATGTAAAGCTGGTTTCTATCAAATACATTTCTGTTGGTGGCGGAGAATTTATTCTCTTAGCTTAACACCCTTCTCTGAGACGTACGAGCTCAGAGGTTATGTAGTTGATGGTCACTAGTAATACATTCCCAATTTGGTAATGTGGCATACGAAGTGCTGCTGATCATTTGTTGATCGAAGCGTGGCTTTGTGAAAAAGCGTGGCTTTGTGAAAAAGCGTGGCTTTGTGAAAAAGCGTAATTTTGTGGACGAGACTTCGTCGAGCCTCACAACCCGGTAATGGTCGAAACAGGAATGTTGCGACAAAGGTTTGTAGGGGTAGCGCCCCTAGGGTATGTCATTTCCTTCTGGATAAAGGGTGGTATCATGGTATGGAGCCCAGATACTTACTCATGTGGATACACTTTATTTATTATGTGTGATGTTGGTTATCGAGCGCTCGGATAAAGGTCGGTAACGACCGGGGGATGACATGACTCGTGTGTTAGTTACCTAGTTACAGCTCGGTTAGAGCGTGAGGTAGCGTCGGCCTTTTGTTTGCAGAGATCCGGTTAGGATCCAGGGCGTCTTTCCAGAGGCGTTTCTATTTCGGTAAGGAAGTTCCTTAGCCTGATCATTTGTTGGAAATCCAAAGAAACAATACGAACCCTATACGGTTTTAGTTGTATTACCTGCTATGGGATGTGGCGGTAACCTGCTATTGAACGTAGTAGCTATAGTAGGCATACAATAATGGTTGTATGCTGGCTAAGATTAATATTATATTTTCGAAATGTTTTCGACACTATGCACTAATGATAATAATATCGAATGATTTTGCATAGTAAGCATTTTTGACTATCATAAGATGAAATCTCCTCCAATTCTGCGATTGCATTGTGTGTGTGGTGGGAGGTATTATGGTAGTTTCATTTTCGAAAAGCATTGCGAATTTCAATGTTTAAAATCTTTTGTGTTTGTTTAAAGATAAACTGTTTTTGTTGCTCACACCAGTCCCATGACTGATCCGGAGTTTATTGTTCCCTTCCTAAACTCTGGGTGCCCACTATTTTCCACACGGGCAGTCTAGAGTTGGGTTTTTCAGATATTCAGGTTTAGTAGATTATCTGGAGCTGGTTCAGTTCTTGGAGTTCAGGACTGCACTTGCTTTTCTTTGTGGTTCGAGCTGATATTGGAGTTATTGGAATCATTCTCCGATTGATCATTTGGAGAGCTCTTCCATTTGTTGTTACTTCCGCTGTATCATTTTTGTTATCTCTGATATTGTTGTATCATATTGATATCATTGTTGTATATCATACTGGATATTGTATTCATTGGAGTTGTATATGATATCATTTATTTCTCTTTATTCCGCTGTGTTGTTTACTTAACTGTGTTATAAGCTCCGGCGAATCGGATTTGAACGGTCGAATCTACGGCATTCGAGTACAAGGTGAAGTACGGATGTTGATTTTCGAACACGAAAATCCAAGTCGTTACACTGGAGAAGTCTTTCCAATTACTAACCCGTTGAATGATCCTCCGGAAAGAGCTTCGACCACTTTGAGCCACAGAGTTTTTAGTTAGTTGTGCATTCAGTTTGGCATTGCTGAAGCAGACGCTCGGCTTCCCGGGATAAATGATACTGCTGATAGGCCACCTCACGGTTTCATTGCAGTTAACCGACAGATGTGCTTGAATGGAGCTATTCCTCCTTTCAATGAATTTCTTCGAACGCTCCTTCTCCGATTGACCATCTCTCCTTTCCAACTACACCCCAATGGCTACGCCATCTTGATGGGGTTGTGTGTGCTATTCAGGAGGACCCTTGACCATCTTCCGAGCTTCAAAGAAGTCTGCTACTTGTGCACTTTCGCAAAGAACAAAGATCATCCTTCAATTATTCTCGTGAGAGGCGCGAGAAACCGTAAACTAATTTTAGACTTGCCCGAGAGTGCACACGGGTTTCTAAGTCAATTCTTCTATGTTCGTTGCTCCCCGGGGTTCTATTCCATCTGGATAATTGGAAGTAAGATTGCCAATTTCTGTTCACTTCACCTTTTCCGAATTTCTTGAAACTCGAATGGCCAAATACTTAACTTCAATCTTTACTTTTTGTAGCACTCCCTCCTCCGCTTAGAGATCCCAGCCACAAGCCAACCTTCGAAACATTAAGTGCTGTGGCGGCTGAGGAGAGAAGCATCAAGTTTTTGCTGAAAGACGAGTTTCTACACCAATTTGGGCTTTTACATCTCTCTCGATCTACTCAGATTCATGAAGTTTCTAGTTCCGAGACTGAAACATCAGCTGCCCCGGTTTCTACCGAAGAAGTCGCATTGAAGGAAACTGCTGGAGGAGCTTTGTGAGTGAAAGGTTCCACCCCCGCCGATGTCGCGGGGTCATCCGGCAATCTTACCCTTTCCCCGGTGATTGAAGGAGTTGAAAAAGAAAGCTCCGCTAGGAATGACGGTGACGATATTTACGGTGAACTGAGTGACCTGATGATAACTTCACAGGAGCTTTTTAAGGATGACCCTGTTACTACTAAAGTTATTTCTCCAGTAGTTGAGGCGACATCCGCCCTGCAACAAGCTCCGTTAGCTTAAGATTTGACACCGGTTGCAAAAGTCGTTACCGCTCCTAAGCCAAAGAGTGGTTTGTAGTTTGACACGCGTAGTTTGCACATCACACACACTTAGGATTTTTGGCACTTATACGCACTTAGCTTCTTTACTTTGAAGATTTTGAAGTTTCGTATCTTTTTCATTTCAGATTCTCTGATGGGATGCAGTAGCTCATACTATGACGATTTCTAGCGCTATGGAAGGCAGGGCACTTATGATCACAGGCGCTATCTCCCTGCCCCTAGGGAAACCGATGAAGAAAGAGCTGCTAGAAAGGCTCAAGAAAGAAGAGCTGATGAGCAGCGATACGGGAGGAGGGATGAACGATACGACTCTTCTCACATAAGTGATGATTATCATAAAAGAAAATCCCATGATGATAAAGGGAAGAGTCACATTGTTGAAGATCCAAGCAAGAGGGCCAAGCTTAGCGACGCATCTGCAATTTCTGAAAAGCCTGCTGCTTCTATTTCTATAGACATCCCTTCTGGTTCTCCCGCCCTTGAAAAAGCTAATATTCAGACGATCATTAGCAGGCCTCGATATCAAGTTGAACAGGGCCCGACAACTCTCCAAAGCCGGTTTCCGCACTGGTGCTTAAAGGGAGTGCGTTTTGATCTCGATTTGGTCCCCATCGATAAACAGGCCATGTTACAAAATCTTGACGCCGTTAATCTTGATATCGAGAGAATATCGGGATGGCAAAAGCTTGTTGATGAACTTCAAAGAGTAAATCGCGCCAATCTTGAGGCGATGCTGACTATGGAAAACGATAAATCCGAGTGGCAGAAAGTTCTCGACCAGCACGATGCAGAAATGAAGAGCATCGCCGATGATAATGAGAGACTTGAGGTCGAAGTTGAAAGACTCAAAAATGAACTTGCTGCCTCATCCACTTCCTACACTCAAAAGGAGGAAGTGCTTCAAAAACAAGTACGGGATGCCCACGCCGCTCAACGATACGCTGAGGCTCAGCTTGATGCTGAACAGAAGATGGTAGAATCCTACCATACTGACATTACCCAGCTACGGGAGAAGGCAAGTTCCCAGGACTTGGAAATTAAGGTTGCAGGCTCAGTTATTAAAGACTAAAAAAGAGCGCGATGAGGCCGTCGCTTGAAAAGAAGCAGCTGAGCAATCGCACGAGGCGACGAAGGCCAACATTAGCTCTACTTTATTTGATTTTTATCTTTGTAGTGTTTTGGGGCGCGGAAGCCTCTCATTCTTGGGCCCGAAGTATGAGATCACCTTGGCTGAAGTGTGGGAGGCCGCAATTGATATGCTCAGAGGTGCTGGCAATGATGAAACAGACCTTGAGGCACATTATTTTGATGATGAAACTCGTGCCGCCCTTGCCAGAGGAAAGGAGCAACTTGCTAAAGTGCGAGCCGGATCGACGGAAGAGGAGCATCCAGGGAAGGAAGCACCTTTAACTGCCCCAGTCCATACTTTGACTTCGGCCGACGTTGATATCATAGGCTCCAGTTCCCATTCTCCGCCTCCTGCTAAAGCCAAAACCGAGATTACAAATGCACACGGTGGAGACAAAGGCGAAGAAAGCGCCGAAGCACAAGCCTATGAAATTGACATTATAAAGCCAACTTCTCCAAGTAACTTCAACGTTGAACTAGGTCAAGCGGATTACTCGTTTGCTTCAACTGATCTTGATGAATTTCTCACTTATTACTTAAGTCTCGATGAGCCACTGTCTCCTCTCTTTACGAGGAATACTGATTTTAACTTTTCTTCTCCTGTAGTAAGATCACCAAGTGCTGTACATACTTCTCCTCCTCCAGCTGTTGTTCCTCCATCTTCTCAAGTTACTCCTCCTTCTACTTCTCAACCGGGGTCGCAGGAAGAAAAAATAGAAGCTCTTCAAGACTTGGACGATCCGGCTGCTTCGCAAGAACAGAAGGCGGAAGAACTTGAGGAGGGTGAGAAGACCACGGAGCAACCTTATGACGATGACACAAAGCTTTCTGCATTGATTACTCTGGGAAGTGAGTCTTCTTCAAGGAAGAAGGGGAAGCACACGACTTCAAAGAAGAAGCAAAGTTCTTCTGCCAGTGGAGAGAGAGCGGAAGTAGACCCAGCTGCACCTCTTTCTCCTTCCTCTCCGACCCGTCCAGGCCGGCTCCCAAAGCTAGTTATTAGGCCAGGCGAGGGCTCCAAAGGTGGCAGGAAGAAAAAATGATGAGTTTGATTTTGCGCTTCTCGTTTTGCTTTTTTTTTGTATTCTCAGACTTGTATTGACCGGAGATTGTGCGGGTATCGGCCCCCGCCTTTTGAAATCTGCATATGTATAATTTTTTTTATAGTATGGAATAAAATGATTCTTTTTGCTTGTACAAACTTCTGCCTGTATTTGAGAATGCATTTATTCCTTATTTTCATACAAGTTTCTTTATTTACTTTGTGTGATATTGCAGTGAGCTTGTGGTATGTTGCTTGAGCGCTGCTTTTATTAATGTAGCTATATTATATCATATTGCCCCCATACCACAAGCTCATTATAATATTTTCCATTTTGAGGAGACTTGTACTCTTATTTTGGAGAGTAACTATTCCCTTTTTGAGGAAACATTATTCTGCTTTAGTAGAGTGTGCCTCGTTTTGAAGAAGTTTTTCACGCTTCAACCTTCGGAGATGAATGATTTTATTTTAGAAAAGAGGATTCCCCTACGCGGTAAAGTGGGCCTCTGAAGAGGACTTTATTTAACACTTCAATTTCTGGGGAAGAATATTTTCAAGATGAACAAGTTGATCTTCCTTGAAAGTTGAAGTGTGCCTCTGAAGAGGGCTTTCTTCTTTTTTATATTTGTTGTGCCTCGTTGGAGGGCTTTTTTGTTCTGTTCGCTTGAAATTACTTCCTCACAGTTGAACGGATCCACGAGGTGGGCGCAAGTTACTTGATTGGATGTTCGTTTGCACAAGCTATCGCAGCCAATTACCAAGGGCCCTGTGCCTTCATGTTTGTGAAGGTGCCCCTCCGGTGGTTCCGTCAACTTTGTTGTTTGAGAAGAGCATTTCATTTTGGGACGTGCCTCCGAAGAGGTCTTGTGCCTCCGGAGAGGTCTTGCGTGCCTTGGGGAAGGTCTTCTGCCTCCAAAGAGGGCAGTATGTGCCTTTGGAGAAGGCTTGTGCCTCCGAAGAGGTCTTGTGGTGCCTCGGGAGAGGTCTTGTGCCTCCGAAGAGGTCTTGTGCCTCCGAAGTGGTCTTGTGCCTCCGTAGAGGTCTTGTGCCTCCGAAGAGGTCTTGTGCCTCCGTAGAGGTCTTGTGCCTCCGTAGAGGTCTTGTTCCTCTGAAGAGGGCTTTTGTTGATTGGCTTGCCAGGAAGGTTGCGTCTCTCGGTTTAGTGGATCCACGGGGCAGACGCAGGCTATCCAACTGGATGTTCGTTTGCACAAACGATCACAATCAGTTAGCAAGGGCCTGGTGCCTTAGTTTTGGAGAAGGTGCCCCTCCGGTGGTTCCACCAACCTTTTTGGAGAAGACTCCTTTTTGGCTGCTTTTGTGTCCGCTCGCCCATGTCTTTTCGTCATCTGCTCATCAGCGGTTCCCTGTTATCGTTTCCAAGCACGTGTTCCTTTCTTTTGCAAGTGGTTTGCTTCATCCAAAGAAGTGTACTTCACTATTAAGTGATTCCACGGGGCAGACACAAGCTATCTAATCAGACGTCCGTTTGTACAGACAATCGTAATTAGTTAACAAGGACCCGGTTCCTTTGCTTTGGGAAGGTGTCCCTTTGGTGGAATCACCAACTTTTTGCGTGAAGCTCATCTTATGTAGGATTTGAATCTGGAATTTTTGTGGCTTGAAATTTGTTTATTGAGTGATTTACAGGGCTCACTTGGCCTTGTGATGGGTGAGCTTTGTTTTAATGGCCTGCAATATTAAATCGACATTTTAGCAATACATTTAGAGTATTTACACATCGAAATGAAACAAGCATTTTATAATAGTAAAGAACACAAAATTTATAGTGGTTCGGCCAAGAATTGAGCCTACATCCATTTTATAGCTCTTTTATTGATTTGCACTGATTTTACAATGGTTTACAATTCAACTGATACATCCATAATCATTTTACAATTTTAAGCAGAGCTTTTTAAGTAAAATATGGACGCAAATGGTTGCTGTTCCAGGCTCTCGGGATTGGATCCCCTTCGACAGTTGTGAGTTTGAAGGTGCCATCAAGAAGTTCATTGCCTATGACATATGGTCCTTCCCAATTTGGTCCAAACACTCCAGTTGCTGTCATGATCCTTTTCAAGACTAAGTCACCGATCTAAAAGCTGCGTTGGCGAACTTTAGAGTTGAAGTGCCTGGCTATCCTTTGCTGATGGGCTGCAACTCTGAGCATAGCTTCTTCCCTTCTTTCATCAAGAAAGTCAAGTGCTTCAAGTTGCAGTTTTTCGTTCTCAACCTGGTTGAAATGAATTCTCTTGTGTGAAGGGTCTTCTATTTCCACTGGAATCATTGCTTCCGATCCGTATGCCAATGAGAATGGAGTGTGCCCAGTCGTAGTTTTATGGGTAGTTCTGTATGCCCATAGTGCTAGTGGCAACTTATCAACCCAACCACCTTTTGCTTTTTCAAGCTGCTTTTTGATGGTTGACTTAATGATCTTGTTCACTGCTTCCACTTGCCCGTTTGCCTGCGGATGAGCCACTGCTGAGAAGCTTTTTCGGATTTTGAATCACTTGCAAAAGTCCTGGAACTCTTCGCTTTCGAATTGAGTACTGTTGTCTGTGATTATCTTCTGCCGCACACCATACCTGCAAATGATATTTTTAGTCACAAAATTTATCATCTTTTTAGAGGTAATAGTAGCCAAAGGTTCAGCTTCAGCCCATTTAGTGAAATAATCAACAGCAACAATAGCATATTTGATTCCTGACTTGGCAATTGGTAAAGGTACGATTAGATCTATCCCCAAAATGGCGAATGGCCATGGACTGATCATCTGTGTTAGTTCGGTGGAAGGTGCTCTTAGAATTTTTGCAAATCTCTGGCACTTGTCACACTTTCGGGAGTAGATAGCAGCATCTCGATTAATATCTGGCCAGAAATACCCATACCGGAGAACTTTCTTAGCAAGAGTTTGGCCGCCTGAATGATCCCCACATTCTCCTTCGTGCACCTCCGCTAAAATTGTCTAGGCTTCTTCCTTGGTTACACATCAGATTAATGGCATTGAGAATCCCCGCCTGTATAACCGGCCGTCTTGAATTACATATCTCGATGCTTTTCTTAACAGCTTTCGGCGTTCTTTAGAATTTTCCGGCAGGGAGCCGTTGAGTAGATATTCTTTGATCGGGGTCATCCATGACTCCTATTCTTGAGATACAGCCATGATCCAGTCGATATCCATCTCATCAGTGCTTGGAGCCGACAAGACTTCCACAGGAACCAATCCCAATAATTGAGCTTCTCCCGAACTCGAATACTTTGCAAGAGAATCTGCCTTCATGTTTTCTTCTTGAGGTATGTGGTTTATCAAATAATGATCGAAATCATCAAGAAGCTCACAGGCCTTTGACAAGTAAGCAGGCAGATTTCCTCCTTTAGCTTGAAACTCTTTCTTGACTTGACATACAATAAGCTGAGAATCACTGAAGATCTGCAATGCTTTGATGTTCAGTTCTTTTGCAATCTTTAAACCAGCAATTAGAGCTTCATATTCTGCTTCATTATTTGTAGAAGGAAATTCCAGTCTCAATGCGTAGCATAATGATCGCCCTTCCGGGGTCTCAAGTACAGCCCCAGCTCCGGAACAATAATCATTCCTTGCGCCATCAACATATAATTTCCATCGGATTGGAGTATCATCAGTCACCTCTTCCTCACTATCACCTTTATCAGTGTATTCCGCAATGAAGTCTGCTAAAGCTTGTATGTTGATGGCTCTTCGGGGGTGGTAAGCAATATCATATTGACCGAGCTCAATATTCCATTTCAGAAGACAACCCGAAGTTTTAGGGTGAAACAAGACTTGCTTTAGAGGCTGATCAGTACGGACTTTGATAGGATGGGCTTGAAAATATGGCCTCAACTTTCTGGAAGCAATCAGCAGATAATAAGCGAGTTTTCTAGCTTTGAATAATTCATTTCTGCCCCAGTGAATCTTTTGCTGATATAGTAGACCAGGCCCTGAACTTTTGCATCTTCCCATACTAATGTTGCATTAAGGGCATGAGGTGAAACTGCTAAGTATATGAAAAGATCTTCAGCATTGTTGGGCTTGGAAAGTCAATGTGACGAATTAGTTCGTCAAAAGCTGTTTGACATTCGGGAATCCACTCGAAGTTCTTCTTTCCTTTCTTTAGAGCGTCAAAGAAAGGGATGCATTTATCCGTGGCCTTGGAAATAAACCGACTTAAAGCAGCGACTTTCCCATTAAGGCTTTGCAATTCCTTCTTCGTTCTAGGGGCTTTGACTTCTCTCACAGCGGTAATTTGAGCAGGATTAGCCTCAATGCCCCTAGCGCTCATAATGAAACCCAAGAATTTGCCGGACTCTACTCCGAATGAACATTTCAAAGGACTGAGCTTCATTCCATACTTTCGGAGGATTGCGAACATTTTCTGCTAAGTGATCCATATGGTCAACTATTTTCTTTGATTTCACCAACATATCATCAACATAAACTTCCATAGTTTTCCCAAGCTGTGGTTTGAGCATTGCATTAACAAGTCTTTGGTAAGTTGCCCCTGCATTCTTCAGTCCGAAGGGCATGACTTTGTAGCAGGAAAGACCAACATCAGTGATGAAGCTCGTATCCTCCTGATCTGGCTCATGCATCATAATTTGGTTATACCCGGAGTAAGCATCCATAAAAGACAACAATTCGTGCCCGGCTGTCCCATCTACCAACTGATCAATCCTGGGCAACGGGAAGCAGTCTTTAGGGCAGGCTTTGTTTAAATCTGAAAAATCGATGCATACTCTCCACTTTCCATTTTCTTTTTTAACTAGTACTGGATTTGAAACCCAATTTGGATAAGTGGACTCTCTAATGAAACCATTCTCCATGAGCCGATCTACTTCTTCTTTTAGCGCTGCTGACCTTTCTGGACCCTGGGTTCTTCTTTTCTGCTTCATGGGTGTGAATTTCGGATCAATATTCAAAGTATGTACAGCAATCTCCAGAGATATCCCACACATATCGGCGTGACTCCAGGCGAATACATCCAGATTTGCTTTCAAAAATGATATCAGCATATTTTGAACTGCCACACTGAGTTGCGAACCCACATTCAGCACTTTGTTTGGGTCTTTAAGGTCAATAGGTACCGGTACCGTTACTTCCACTGGCACCACTCTAGTCTCCCCTGCACTGGCCTTTCTGGGGTCCATTTCTTTCCTTGCACCACTATGCTCGCCAGTGCAGGGGCCACCCTGTACTTGCTACAAGGTTGGCTCTTTGATGCGGAGCGGGGCTGCCGCATCTTTTCCCATCTCTCTCCTCCTTGCCTCCCGAAGCTCTATAAGATAACATTCCCGCCCAACATTTTGATCCCCTTTAATAACACCAACACCATTATCTATGGGAAATTTCATAGTTAGGCACCACGGGGCGAGAATGGCTTTGAATGCAGCTAGAGTTGGCCGGCCCAGGAAGGCATTGTAGACAGAAAATCCGTCAACAATTACAAAAGTCTGTTTCCGAACCACCTTTTTCTATCCCTCTCCAAGTTCCACAAACAAGTCAACAGTTCCAATTGGCTGCTTTGGCTCCCCAGTAAACCCAATAACCTTCTGCGATGAAGCCTGAACATCAGCCATTGGAATCTTCATTTGATCGAATGTCTTCTTGAAGAGTGTATTGCAAGAGGCGCCGAAATCAACAAGCACCCGTCTTACAATGGCTGGCCCAATTCCTGCAGAAATGACCAAGGGGTCCATGGTTGGAGCTTTAACACCCATAGAATCCCTAGCTCTGAACACAATGTCATAATTAGAAGTTCTTTGCTGTTTCAGGGGTGCCGCGTCTTCCAAAACAAAAACATCCTCTTCCGCTGGGGCATATTTCAGAGCACGAGCGTATCTTTCCATCTCACCCCAGCTTCTGCCCGCTAGGTGTGGGCCTCCTGTAATTACATTGATAACAAGCCTTTCAGATTCATGTGCGGTAGTTCCCTCACCTGAGCCAGATGGGTGAGCAAGGAGTTGCTGCCCCTGAGCAGACGAAGTTGGGTCATTCCTGTTCCTCTTAACATACTATTGCAGCTTGTTTTGTCTTAGCAATTCTTCAATCAAGCTCTTCAAATGACGGCATTCATTGGTATCATGGCCGGGTTGGTTATGAAATCGACAGAATTTTCCATTTCGTATAGCATTCTTTCCAGGCTTTATCTCAGCTAGTTAAGGATATTCCATGGCATCTTTGGTGGCGAAGAAGATATTTTCCGGAGTGTCGGTTAAGGGGGTGAAATCTGAGGGTTTAAAGAAGCGAGGTTTCTTCATGTCCTTCTGTTTCTTCCCATCATTATTCTCCCTCTTCTGACCTCTGGATTCTTTCTTAGCTGAAGCAGCAATGTTATTCTCCACCTCTGTCAACACCACTTTTGCTGGCGCAGGAAGATTTTCCAAGCGCATGAACTCGTCAGCTTTCTTATAAAATTTCTCGAGTGAATTTGGCTCCTTCATTTTCAGCCATTTCCCAAATTCACTTGACTTATTGATAGCCCGCATCAAATAAGTCAAAACCATCCGTGGCTCTGCGTTGTCGACTTCAGCCAGAGCTATATTGAAGCGATTCAAGAAGGATCTGATAGACTCTCCCGGATTTTGCTCAAGGCTGGACAATGACATTATATCTTTTGCCTTTGAAGCATATAGTCTGAATTGCTCTTTAAAATTCCGAGTTAAATCGGAGAACCGGTCTATAGATCAAGCCGGCAGCTTTGTAAACCAGAGTAGTGCCACCCCTTCCAAGTACACCGGAAAGTACCGGCATTTAATTTCATCCGTTGCCCTGGCACCCGTCATGTGCCAGTCGTACTTGTACAAAAATTGGTTAGGGTCGCTTGTCCCTCGATAAGCTGGAATGGTAGGAGGAACAAACTTTTTTGAAAATTCAACTTTTAGAAATTTTTCGGTGAATGGAGTCTTACTTGGAGAAAACCCCTAGTCGTTCTCATCTTCATTTCTTTGCATGCTCTCTTTCTTGATCTGTCGTATCATTTCCGAGAGGTATTCTTCGTTGTTCAGAGGCTCTGTAGGGCAAACATCAGCCATTTTCTCGGAAGTTTGCCTAAACAAATGTTCGTGGAGAGTTGGCTGTGGCCTTGTTACTCCGGCTTGGGGAGGTGCCCCTTCGGTAGTGCCAGCTGCACTTTGAGGAATGTTCCTCCCTTCAGAGTTGTGAACAGCATCAGCAAAATTTTCCTCATTATTCGCTAGTTGACGGTTAGCTCTGAGCATAGCATTCAACCTATCTAGCATTAAGGTGTTCTAGGTTTCAATTTGCTGATACAACCCAGACACAGCAGCATCTAACTCCGCTTGTGTCACTCCAATACTTGGAGCTGCTTGACTTGATGAGGGAGAAGTAGCAGTGTTATCATGAGTATTAACGGATCTGGTAGACTTGCGCTTTCTTCCGGGAGCCATTATTTCTGACAAACTTCTGTTTTTCAAAGAAACTTTTTCAATAAACTTTTGTGAAGCAATGGTGAAAATATTCCTGAGTTGGGTTCTCAGTGAAAGCACCAAAAATGTTAACACTAAAAATTGAACGCTAACACCCCGGTGTATGTAATGAAAAAGTGAAAGCACCACCCGTTGGTACGGGAACAGAATATAAGCAGAGAAATAACAGAAAAGCAGTAAAAAGACAACAGTTTTATAGTGGTTCGGCTTAAGATCTAGCATACGTCCACTTTAATCTTCTTTATTGATGATTTGACTATAATTCTTTACAATGCACTTTGATTACAACACACATTAGACGAGTAGCTAGAACACGAATAGAGAAGAGCACTTCAAATCCATGTCGAATGTGTTTGATCTCTTCCCATAGTTCGTTGAAGCATCTTTGGTGTTTGGTGTGCTTGAAGTGTCGGATGAGTCGAGAAAACGGCAGAGTATTGGCGTTCCAGAACTGATCCAAAAGTCCCCACTCAGTTGGAGCAGGTGCAGTATTTATAGGGAGAATCTGGAGTTAGGTCGTAGGTCGTGAGCGACCTAGGGGTAGGTCGTAGGTCATGGGCGACCTAGGGGAGAAGCGGCATAAGAAGTCGTTTTGGTTTGTTTAGGTCGTGAGCGACCTAGGAAAAATGGTTGACGACTTAAAGTTGGGAGCGGCCTATAAGCAAGCGGCTTTATTTTGTGATAACTCGCTTGGTCGCTAGGTCGCTGCCCTCTTTAGGTTGTTAGGCCGTTGCTTTATTGAGTTAATAAGTCGTTAACTCGTTGAGTAACTTAGGTCATTAGTTCATTAGGTCGCAAGATCTCTTAACTTTCTAGGTTACTGAGCTTCTTAGCTCGTTAGGTCGCGGAGCTCTTCAACTGATATCATGTTAACTCGTTAGGTCGCAAGACCTCTGAACTCTTTTTGGGTCGCTGGGTCCTTTAATCCATTAGGTCGCTAAGTCGTGAAACAGTAGGGTTAACAATATCCTTTTGCAACTAATCTGCCTTTATTTCTAGTTATATTTCCTTGTTCATCTGCTTTAGTTTTGAAGCCCCATTTAGTACCAATGACTGATTGATCACTTGGTCTAGGAACTAGTTCCCAAACTTTGTTTCATTCGAATTGGTTTAGCTCTTGTTGCATAACTATAATCCAATAGTCATCAGTTGAGGCTTCTTTTACATTTTTAGGTTCAATATTAGAAAGAAATGCTACATGTCCCATTTGATTAAGTTGATTTCTAGTTCTAACATGTGAATCAATTTCTCCTATTACATTTTCTACTGGGTGATCTCGTAAAATCCTAGGAGGGAGATCTCAATTCATTTTCAAAAATGTTTTCGTCTTCTTCAAAATTATGAATAACATTTTCATCTTCTTTTAAATTATTTGAGTAACCATATTTGTGACCGTTTTAGTTATTATTTCATCATCCTAAAAACTTTTATTAAATTTGAAATTTTCATCGAATGAAACATGAAGTGTTTCTTCGATTGGTTTAGTTCTTTTATTAAAAATCCGATAAGGTTTGCTTCATTCCGATATCCTATGAAAATTCCTTCATCGAATTTTAGATTGAATTTTCCAAGATGATCTTTTGTGTCTAAAATAAAACATTGTTAACGTTAAAAAGTGAACGCTAACACCCGGTGTGTGTAATAGAATTGTGAAAGCACCACCCGTTGGTACGGGAACAGAATATAAGCTGAAAATAGCAGAAAAGAAGTAAATGAACAACGGATTTATAGTGGTTCGGCCCGTAATTGAGCCTACGTCCACTTTATAGTCTTTTATTGCTGATTCGGTTATAATTTGATACAATATCCTTCAAAATACAATACAATTTGATCATGAAAGCACTCTTGACTACTAGCTCAATCTTTGATGATGAAGCTCGACGAATCCGTGTTGGATGTAAGGAATTCTTCTCAAAGCTTGTTGTAGCGTCTCGAATGTTTTAAGATCTTTGATTGCTAAATGAGTGGAGACTTCGACAGAGTAACGGCGCTTGAAGAAATGAATGGCCAAAAGTCCCCCATTTGTTGGAGATGGTGGGGTATTTATAGGAGCAGCTCTGAATTCTGGGCAGAAAAATTGCTAAGTCTTAGGTCGCGTTCGACCTAAGCTAGGTCGTAGGTCGCGAGCGACCTAAGCTAAGTCGCAGTCTTCTTGTAACTTCGGAGGGCTGATGAAGCTGCATTTGGCTTCATTTCAACAAGTGGTATGTCGTGAACGACTTACGGTAGGTCGTCTCCCTTCCTTTCCTTTAGCTCGTCAAGCTGCTTAGGTAGTAATACTGCTAGGTCGCAATATCCCCTAAGTTGTTAGGTCGGCGACGACTTAAGAAATCGTACGCGACTTAGTATAAGTCGTAGGTCTTAAGTTAGCAACAATTGCCTAAGTCACTCCCTTATCTCGTAGACTCTTAAGTCGTAGCATTTCTTAACTCGGAGTATTGTTAGGTCGGTAAGCTTTTAGGTTGTAACATTACTGGGTCGCAACATCGCTAGGTCGCAATGTTTCTTGTAGTTAGGTCGCAAACTTCTCTTAGGTCGTAGCTTCATTAAGTCGGCACACTTCATAAGTCGTACGTGTTTGAGTCGGACCACTTTAACTCGTACACTTTAGGTCGGAGTATTCCTTAACCCGGTAACCTACTTAAGTTGGCTCATGTTAGGTCGGACATGTTGAGTCGTAGGCTTCTTTAAGTCGTGTAACTATCTTGAGTCGCGCAGCTCTTAAGTCGTGTACTTCTTAAGTCGTAGCCTTCTTGAGTCGTAGGAAATTAAGGGTTAACATTTGCCCCTCGAAGTACACTCCTAAGTCGTAGGTCGTGTGCTTCGACTTATCTTAACTCCTTTTGGTTAGGTTGGAAGCGACTTATTATAAGTCTTAAGTCGTACATCATGTATGTCGATTCGTCTTTCACTGCCCCAGTGAATAAATTGCTTAGGTCGTTCCTCCCCAACTTTACATGTTCTTCTATTTGAATCCGCCATTAACGAATTTTCAAGCTTCCCAAAGACGATTCGAACCTACCGGTTGCCAATCATCCTTATTTCCTTCTCACGTAAGTGGATTCGATTGCTATCCATTCCTCGATAATCACCAAATCACGAATCCCATTTTCACCCTCAACCCTCTTTTCTCATGCCGTACTTCTCTGCAATTCTTGTTTCAATTGATTACTGATGGGTTTGAGACGGCTTGTCCTGGCTTTGGACAGTCGGTCAGAACAAGACGATGGACAGCAGCATTTCAGTTTGACTGATTCGTGGTTTGTGATGGAATGACATTAGACCGGGTTTATGGTGATTTCGGGATGATTAAATGCGTTGAGGGAACGAGAGTTTTGGTTGGAGGAGTGGCTAATGGGTTAACAGGTTAAGGAGTTAGCGAATTGATGTATTGGGGAGAAGACGAACGACTTAAGGCCTTCGCGTTCTGAATAGAAATCTCGAGACTTAAGTCCTAAGTCATATACGACCTAAAGTAGGTCGTAGGTCGGCAACGACCTAAGACTTGGCAATTTTTCATTGCCTTGAGACCTTTCTTATGCAGTACTACTTAATAGATTGATGGCTTAACTTAACTCGTAGCTTGCCCCTTCGGTCGTGGACGAGTTAGCAGATGCGTTGTTTTAAACCGAAGCTTCATATCTCTATAAGTGTTATGGGTGATGACTCAAAGAATTAGACAACCAACGACTTAACTTAACCCATAGGAAATCTTTCTTAGGTCGTCGCCGAGTTAGCACTTGAGTTATCGGCGACTTAACACTTGACACTTTTAAGCTTTGCATGGACTTTGAACTGCTGAATTATGAACTGTTGAAAGTTAACAACCTGCTTAATACAACATTCACAGAATACTGGGACGAATATACTGCCACTGACCGCCCACATCGAATGACAGATTAGTTGATAAAGAAAAAATTAAATTAAATGAACTGTATGAGTGAAATGCTATACAATAACCAATTCAAGTGAAGTATTAAAGCAAAATCGTAATAGTCAACTAAAACTGATTTGTCTGCATTAACACTGCACTTGAGCATTAACAAGTTCTGAAATCTTGTAATCGACTGATTGTCAGTTAGTTTAATTCCAGTTATACTTGCTTTTTTGTTTTCATTAGTTTTGCACAGCACTTCACACTTTTAGGAAACGTGCACCTTCACTTTTGAACATTCAGCTGATTGTGTAGAATGGCATCTCAACAAGAAGACTTGGAACCAGCTGGAGAAGCTTTTCCAATTGCTACTCCATTGAATGATCCTCCAGAAAGGACTTCTACCACTCTGAGCCATAAAGTTTTTCGTCAATTATGCATCCAGTTTGGCATTGCCGAAGCTGATGCTTTGTTCCCTGGAATAAATGATACTGCTGATAGGCCGCCCCAAGGCTTTGTCACAGTTAACCGCCAAATGTGTTTGAGTGGAGCTATCCCCCCGTTTAACGAATGTCTTCGAGAACTTCTCCTCCGACTATCTATTTCCCCTTTTCAACTACATCCTAATGGCTATGCCATCCTGTTAGGGCTGTGTGTGCTTTTTAGGAGAACACTGGACCGTTTTCCCAGTTTTGGAGAAATTCGCTTCCTGTGCTCATTTGCAAAGAACAAAGACCATCCCTCTATCACACTTGTAAGGAGTGCCAGGAACCGTAGACTGATTACTGGTCTTCCCGAAAGCGTTCCCGGGTTCCTGAACCAGTTTTTCTTTGTTCGCTGTTCCCCGGGATTTTACGCCATTTGGAGAGTGGGAAGTACGACCTTTTGTCTTTGCTCCTTATTTTTCTGAATTCTTCGAAGTCCGAATTGTCAAGCATTAACTTCTTTTTCTACTATTTCAGTGCTCCCTCCTCCTTCTAGGAACCCTAGTCACAAAACAACCTTCGAGAGGCTTATGGCCGTGCCAGTTGAAGTGAGGAGTGTTCAATTTCTATTGAAAGATGAGTTTCTCCATCAATTCGGACTCTTACATCCTTCTCGCTCTACTCAACTGCATGAAGTCCCTGATTCTTCAGCTACGGAGTCAGATGCCCCCGCTCCTGCTAAAGAACTTTCACTGAAAGAACTTACCATTGAGACTTCATTGGTAAAGTGTTCTACTCCTACTGACATTGTAGGGTCGTCTAGTAAATTAGTGCTTGCCTCGGTTATTGAAGAAGAGGAAAATCTTCACGTTTCTGAAAAGACGGCTGAGGCGGAAGTCGAAAAAGACAATTCTCCCGTGCATCATGGCGACGATACTTTTGACAGTCTGAGCGATATCATGATAACCTCTCAGGAGCTCTTTAAAGATGATGTTTCTAAAGTGATCTCTCCTGTTATCGAAGCAACTTCGTCCTTGCAACAAACCACAACGCCTTCTACACAAGTTATTGCCATTTCCACACCCAAAAGTGGTTTGTAGTCTGACGCGCGTAGTTTGCACATCACACTCACTTAGGATTTTGGCACTTATATGCACTTAGCTCCTTTAATTTGAAAATTTCTAAGACTTGCCTTTCTTTTTCAATTTCAGGTTCTACAATGGGGCGAAGTGGCTCTTACTTTGACAAATTCCAGCGTCACGGAAGCCGCGATGCTTATGACTTTAGGAGTTATATCGGTGCTCCGAAGGAAACTGATGAGGAAAGGGCTGCCAGAAAGGCTCACGAAAGGCGAGCTAATGAAGAACGTCGTCGGAGAGAAGATGAAGAGCACTATGGGAGTAGGGACGAGCGACGTGACTCTTCCCGCAGAAGCGACGATCCTTACAAGAGGAAATCTTACGACGACAAGGGGAAGAGTCATATTTCCGATGATTCCAGCAAACGGATCAGACTTGGTGAGAAAGATACGTCAAATATCTCGGAAAAGACTACCGCTTCTATTCCTCCTAATACATCGTCCGGTTCTCCTGCCCTTAAGAAGTCTGACATCCAGGCAATTATTAATAGGCCTCAGTATCAAGCCGGGGACGGGCCTCCCACACTTCAGAGCCGATTTCCAAATTGGTGTCTAAGAGGAGTCCGTTTTGACTTAGATTTGGTCCCCATTGATAAGCAGGCGATGCTGAGAAATGTCGATGCTGTCAAGCTTGATATTGAAAGAATGTCTGGATGGTAGAAGCTGGTTAATGAACTTCAAAGGGTCAACCATATGAACCTTGAGGCCATGTTGACCATGGAAAACGATAAATCTGAATGGGATAAAGTCTGCAAGCAGCACGATGCTGAAATGAAAAGCATTAGTGATGGTTATGGGAAGCTCGAAGCTGAAGTTGAAAGACTCAAAAATGAGTTTGCTACTTCTTCCACTTCTTATTCTTAGAAAGAAGAAGTGCTCCAAAAACAAGTCCGAGACGCCCATGCTGCTCAGCGAGATACTGAAGTGAAACTTGAAGCAGAACAGCATGTTACTAGAAAATATCGTGATGACGCTGCTCAGCTTCAGGAGAAAATCAGCTCTCGAGACTTAGAAATTGCGAGGCTACAGTCTCAGTTATTAAAGGCTGAAAGAGAGCATGATGAAGCTCGCTCTGGTAAGGCTGTGGCTGAAGAATCCCATAAGGCAACCAAAGCCACCATTGACGCGACTTTATTTGACTTTTATATGCATTGCGTCCTGGGGCGTGGGAGCCTTTCATTTTTGGGACCAGAATATGAGGTCACCTTAGCGGAAGTATGGGAGGCAATCATTGACATGTTCGGCGGTGCCGGTTATGCTGAAGCAGATCTTCAAGCTACCTATTTAGATGAGAGCGCCCGCGCTGCCCTTGCCAAAGGAAAAGAGCAGCTTACCCGAGTGCGGGCCGAGGCGACGGGAGAGAAGCTTCCTGAGAGAGAAATACCTCCTATTGCTCCTGCTTATACTTCGGCTTCAGCTCACGCGGATATTACTGGCTCTAGTTCTCACTCCACGCCTCCCACTAAGGTTGACAAAGAAACTGTGACCACTCCTACAGAGGAAGAGGCAATGAAGGACTTTCAGGCTCGGGAATTTGAGATTGATCTCGCCAAACCGACTTCTCCAGGTAATTTTGACGAGACGAATTCAGTGAATCGCTTATTCGACTTAACCGAGTTCGACAAACTTCTTACTTATTACTTAAGCTTTGACGATCCACTGTCTTCTTTTTTCTCGGAGAAAACTGATTTTGATTTCTTTTATTATGCAGCGGACGCGCCGAAAACTGCACCAATTTCTCCTTCTTCAACTGTCGTTCCTCCTCCTTCTCAAGTTACTCCTCTTCCAGCTTCTCAACCAGGTTCACAGGAAGAACAGATAGCAACCCTTCAAGGCTTGGACGAACCACCTACTTCCGAGGAGCAGAAAGCAGAAGATCTGGAAGATAGTGAGAAGACCCCGGAGCAGTCTTTTGACTACGACACAAAGCTTTCTACATTTCTTACTCCGGGGAGTGAGTCTTCTTCCAAGAAGAAGGGGAAACGTGTGGTTTCGAAGAAAGGAAAGAAAAGTTCTTCTGCTGCTGGAGATGAAGCAGAAGTCGATCTGGCTGAGTCTCTTTCTCCTTCTTCTCCAATACGGCCTCCGAAACTAATTACCAGGCCGGGTAAAGGCTCCAAGGGTGGGAAGAAGGAGAAATGAGTTTGATTTTGTCTTTTCTGCTTTTTGCATGTATTGACCGGAGATTGTGCGGATACCGGTCTCCGCTCCTTTTTGTAATCTGCACAATGTAAAAAGTTTCCATAGTATTGAATAAAATAGCTATTTTACTTGTACAAATTCTTGTGTATGTGAGAATGCATCTGTTTCTCTTTTTTAGTGTAGAACAAATGATTCTTTTTTGTTTGAACAAACTTTTTGTCTGTTTTTTGAGAATGCATTTATTCCACATCTATTTTTCATGATATTGTAATGAACTCGCAGTATGTTGCTTGCATATTACTTTATTCATGTAACTGAATTGTATAGTGTTGCCCCCATACCGCAAGTGCATTGCAACATTTCTAGCTTCTTCAAGACTGATACTCTTACTTCAGAGAATAACTACTCCACTTTTAAGGGAAGAATCATTCTGCTTTTAATAGAGTATATCTCGTCTTCAAAGAAGTTTTTACTTTCTCTTTCTTCCTGAAGAACACTTCAACTTTTAGGAATGATCACTTTTATTTGTTAAAAAGTGAATTTTCCTACACAGTGAAATGAGCTTCTGAAGAAGGTTTAGATTTTGTGCCCCAGTAAAGGGTTTATTTTTGGTACTTCAAGCAAGGTGAAGTACGCCTCTAAAGAGGTCTTTTGGTCTCTGAAGAGAAGCGATTTTGGTCTCCGAAGAGAAGCGATTTTGGTCTCCGAAGAGAAGCAATTTTGGCATTTCAGCTCTGGTGAATTGGGTCTCCGAAGAGAAGCATTTTGCACTTCTATACGGGTGAAATGTGCCTCCGAAAAGGGCTTTTTAGCATTTCATCACTGGTGAAGTGGGCCTCCGAAGAGGAGCATTTTGCACTTCTACACGGGTGTATCAATTAAAGGAGTAAAATCCGAAGGATTAAAGCGGCGAGGTTTCATTTCATTTCCCTAGCTCTTTCCTCCTTCATTCTCCCTTTTCTGACTTTCAGATTCTCTTTTATTAGATGGGGCATTGTTATTATTAGCTTGGGCAACAACCACTTTCGATGTCGTAGAAAGGCTTTCAAGGCGAATGAACTCGTCGGCCTTTTTATAAAAAATTTCAAGCGAGTTCGGTTCCTTCATCTTTAGCCATATTCCAAATTTGCTCGATTTATCAATGGCTCGCATCAAATAAGTCAGGATCATGCGTTGTTCCGCATTTTCTACTTCGGCTAAAGCTATATTGAAACGGCTCAAGAAAGATTTGATTGATTCTCCGGGCACTTGTTCAAGGTTAGACAGTGACATTATATCCTTAGCTTTTGAAGCATACAATCTGAACTGTTCTTTGAACTTTTGCGTTAAGTCGGAGAACTTATCTACAGACCGAACTGGAAGCTTTTTGAACCAAAGTAAAGCCACACCTTCCAGGTATACTGGAAAGTATCGACACTTGATCTCGTCTGATGCTCTTGCACCGGTCATATGCCAATCGTATTTGTATAGGAAATGATTAGGGTCACTCGTTCCCCTATAGGCTTGGATTGTAGGAGGTAAAATTTCCTTGGAAATTCAGCTTTTAAGATCCTTTCAGTAAATGGAGTTCTGCTCGGTGCAAATCCCCAGTCGTTCTCATTCTCTTCCCTCTGCATGCTCCCTTTCATGATGCGGTCAACCATTTCGGACAGGTACTCTCTATTGTTCAAAGACATCTCCGGGCAGGCATCAGTCCTTCCCTCGGAAGCTTGCCTGGGCACATGTTCATGATCAGTTGGCTGTGGCATAGAACCCTCAGTTTGGAAAGGTGGCATTTGAGGAAAGGCTATTTGATGGTTTTCTGGTTGACGATTTGCCCCGAGCAGAGCAGTTAATCTATCCATCATCAAAGCATTTTGGGTTTCAATCTGTTGGTATAATCCAGAAACTGCGTCATCCAATTCAGCCCTGGTGACTCCAACGGTAGGAGTTGCTTGGTCTGTTGTTGGGGAAGCGGAAGTCCCTTCATGAGCATTTCTGGATCTGATAGGTCTACCTCTTCTTTCAGGAGCCATTATTTCGTATCAACTTCTGGTTTTTAAGAGAGGTTCTCTTTATGAATCTTTGCGAAGCAACGGTGGACGATCGCCTGAGTTCAACTCTCAGTGAAAGCACCAAAATGTTAACGCTAAAAAGTGAACGCTAATACCCGGTGTGTGTAATAGAATTGTGAAAGCACCACCCATTGGTACGGGAACAGAATATAAGCTGAAAATAGCAGAAAAGCAGTAAATGAACAACAGATTTATAGTGGTTCGGCCCGTAATTGAGCCTACGTCCACTTTATAGTCTTTTATTGCTGATTCGGTTATAATTTGATACAATATCCTTCAAAATACAATACAATTTGATCACGAAAGTACTCTTGACTACTAGCTCAATCTTTGATGATGAAGCTCGACGAATCCGTGTTGGATGTAAGGATTTCTTCTCAAAGCTTGTTGTAGCGTCTCGAATGTTTGAAGATCTTTGATTGCTAAATGAGTGGAGACTTCGACAGAGTAACGGCGCTTGAAGAAATGAATGGCCAAAAGTCCCCCATTTGTTGGAGATGGTGGGGTATTTATAGGAGCAGCTCTGAATTCTGGGCAGAAAAATTGCTAAGTCTTAGGTCGCGTTCGACCTAAGCTAGGTCGTAGGTCGCAAGCGACCTAAGCTAAGTCGCAGTCTTCTTGTGACTTCGGAGGGCTGATGAAGCTGCATTTGGCTTCATTTCAACAAGTGGTATGTCGTGAACGACTTACGGTAGGTCGTCTCCCTTCCTTTCCTTTAGCTCGTTAAGCTGCTTAGGTAGTAATACTGCTAGGTCGCAATATCCCCTAAGTCGTTAGGTCGGCGACGACTTAAGAAATCGTACGCGACTTAGTATAAGTCGTAGGTCTTAAGTTATCAACAATTGCCTAAGTCACTCCCTTATCTCGTAGACTCTTAAGTCGTAGCATTTCTTTACTCGGAGTATTGTTAGGTCGGTAAGCTTTTAGGTTGTAACATTGCTGGGTCGCAACATCGCTAGGTCGCAATGTTTCTTGTAGTTAGGTCGCAAACTTCTCTTAGGTCGTAGCTTCATTAAGTCGGCACACTTCATAAGTCGTACGTGTTTGAGTCGGACCACTTTAACTCGTACACTTTAGGTCGGAGTATTCCTTAACCCGGTAACCTACTTAAGTTGGCTCATGTTAGGTCGGACCTGTTGAGTCGTAGGCTTCTTTAAGTCGTGTAACTATCTTGAGTCGCGCAGCTCTTAAGTCGTGTACTTCTTAAGTCGTAGCCTTCTTGAGTCGTAGGAAATTAAGGGTTAACAAACATTTTGATCCAAAAACTTTAAATTATGAAATATTTGGTTTTCTTTGATGAAATAGTTCATATGGAGTGTGTTTAGTTAGTTGTTGGATGGAAACATGATTTAGAACATAGCAGGCAGTTGCTACAGCTTCTGTCCAGAAATGTTTTGGTAAAGTGCTTCCGTTTAAAGACCTTGCACATTCTTATAAAGTTCTATTTTTCCTCTCTACTACTCCATTTTGTTGTGGTGTTCTAAGAAAATAAAAATTATAGTAAATTCCCTTTTTAATACAAAAATGCTCAAAATCTTCATTTTCGATTTCACCTCCATGATCACTTCTAATATTTTTAATTTTCAAATTTTTGAGATTTTGAATTTTTTTAGCAATAATTTTGAAATTTTCGAAAGTATCACTTTTATTTTTCAGTAAAATAGTCCAAGTGTATCATGAGAAATCATCTACTATAACAAACACATATTTGCTATGATTTATAGTTTGAACTTGAGTTGGACCAAAGGGAGCCAAATGTAGTAGTTCTAGTGGTTGTAACGTAGAAATATTTTTCTTTGAATTAAAGGTAGATTTTGATAATTTTCCTAATTGACAGGCGTCACAAATATTGTTTACTTTAAAACTCATTTTTGGTAAACCTTTTACTAAATCATTTTTAGATAATTTGTTTATAGCTTTGAAATTAATATGACAAAATCTTTTCTGCCATAACCAATGATCATTTTCCTTGGCTATTAAATACATATTTGTATTGTAATTTATATTCATATTTAAAACATAAATATTTTTATCTCTAAAACCTTAAAAAATAAGATTTTTATTTTGATAAAAAATGCTACACTTATTTTCAGAAAAAGAGATAATGAATGCTTTGTCACACAGTTCGCTGATACTAAGTAAATTATGTTTTAAAATTTTTGACTAATAAAACATCTATAATAAGAGGTAAATTAGATGTATTGTTATTACTCACATCGCCTTTGCCGATGATATATCCTTTGGAATTGTCTCCAAATGTGACAGAACCTCCATCTTAGTAGGTAATGTTCGTTAGCATCTCTTTGTTTCCTGTTATGTGTTTCGAGCAACCACTGCTTAATATCCATTTTCCTCCCTTTTTAGGTGGTAGCTACAAAATACAAAAGTAACATTGGTACCCACCATTTTATTTGGGTCTTAAGAGTTATGTTTTAGGTAACCAAACCAAAGAGGGTTCAGAATTCCTTTTAAAAATAAAATCTTTGTTTTTATGAATAGTTTTTATAAAGATTTTATATACTTATCTCTAATCAAATGATTATTCATTTTAGGAACCCAAATCTTAATTGATTTAGAAAACTTTGTAACTTCTGAACTAGGTTTCTCAATTTTCTTTTTAAAATTGTTATATGATGGATTCATTTTCTTTGGAATAACTTTAGAAGCTTGCTTATATTCTAGTCCTCTCTTATTTGAAATAGTCTGAGAATTTTCTATAATTTTAGAAAGATTTTCTCTACCTTTGTTAAAATTAGAAACATTTTTGGTAATATCATATAATTTTGTTTTAAGGCTAGAATTATCTAATTCTAAAATTTCAATATTAGCTTTGAGATCATGATTTTCAATTAACAGCGTGTCATTCCTTTCTTTCTGAGTTTCTATCTCTTGACTTAACATAGAAAGTTGAGATGTCAAATTAGAACAAGATTCCTGAGTAACTTCAAGTTCTTCTTCTAAAATTTGTTTCTCGTCCCTTAACATATCTACTTCAATTTCAGTTTTATTCAGTTTATCAAGAGATTCCTTGTACTTTCTTTTGATGTCTTTTGGTTTGTCAAGTAATTCTAAGTTTATTTTCAATAAATCATCAAAAGTTAGATCACTCACCTCTTCTTTTGTGGCCATAAAACATACATTGGCTTGTTTCGTATCACTGTCTGAGTCACAATCTGATGATGAAGATGATTTTGAATTGTTCCTAGTGATAGAGAAGGCTTTTTTTTGAATCTGTCTTTCTTATATTTAATTTTGTCTTTCTTTTGACCAGGACAGTCTTTTTTCATGTGGCATTTCTTGTGACACTCATAACATTCTAGAGCAGACGTGGTGGTTTGTTGCTGCTGTTATTATTGTTGGAGTTGTTCTTATTATTTTTGAATTTGTTGTTCTTTTTAAATTTGAAAAACTTATTGAAACTTTTAGCAATGAACACCATATATTCTTCATCTGAATCTGATTCATCCTTTTCTGCTTGGAATGCTATATTCTTTTTATGTTGATTCTGTACTCGTTTTGCCTGGAGATAAACTTCATAAGACATTATATTTCTTATCAACTCTTTTGGTTTAATGGTTGAAATGTCGTTTGCTTCTTCGATTGCTAAGACTTTTCGTTCCCACTCATCCATCAAAGAGTTAAGGATTTTTAAAACAATATCGAAGTCTATATAAATTTCTCCTAATGCTACAAGAGAATGATATATATCTTGTAATCTAGAGTACATTTCATTTATTATTTCATCTTGCTTCATTTTGAAATTCTGGAACTGATTTTTAAGCATAGAGATTTTTCTTTGTTTTACTCTGTTAGTACCTTCATGTGTAACTTTAAGTGTACGCCAAATTTCATAAACTGTTTTACATATGCTTATTCTTTTAAACTCATTTTTGTCTAATGCAAAATATAACATGTTCATAGCTTTAGTATTTGTAGTAGCATTTAGTTTTTGTATGTTAGACCATTGTGAATATTCTATAGTAGGTATGGCATATTCAAATTGCATAATGTGTCAGGTTTCATAACTACTTGCTTGCATATAAATTCTCATCCTAGTAGCCCAATAGTTATAGTTTATTCGATTAAATAGAGATGGTCGTGCAGTAGATTGACCTTCAAGAAAGCTAGTGTTAGTAACGGTCCTAGTGTTGTATTCCATATTAAAATATCAAATAACTATGCTACGGTTAAAAGATGTCCTTGCTCTAATACAAAATGAAAGTGACAGTGCTATAGGATAGTGCAACATGGAATGAATACACACACACACACACACACACACTAAATAACTAGTATGGAAAATAAAGTAGCAATAAAGTAAAAATGACATTAGGAATTTTTATACTAGTTCAAACTTCCATTCTACGTCCAATCCCAGACTCCATCTGGAATTAAAACTAGTAGCCTTCACTTAACATGGAGGAACTAGTATTACACCACTTGAGCAACCGAACATGACTCTACCTCCTAGAAAACAGAATAGGACTTCTACCGCCAAAGCAACCGAACAGGACTTTTCAATACAAATTGTAAAGTTGTTTCTGACTGAGTGCGCTCTTTGATAGCATGGATAAGTCAATAAGTACACCCTTCCTATGATCTTCTCCTCGGGAATGATGTGTATGATCGTGTGTGTATGAAGAATAGAAAGATTATATTTGCTCATAAGATATGGAAGTGAGATTGTAAGCAATGAATATATGAATTTATTTAAGCAATAGGTGTGAGAAATGCAGATTAAGGATCTTAAGGCTAGAATTAACACTAGAGGGGGGTGAATAGTGTTTTAAGAAATCTATTAATCTTCTTGAGTTTATCTTAATTTGTTAATGATGTATGCACTAATCAGACATAGATATGAACACAGAAACAAACACAGATGCAAATATAAAGTAAAAGCAATAAAGGAAAGAACACACCGGATTTTATACTGGTTCAGAGTTACCCTACATCCAGTCCCGCACAACTAAGTACGGATTTCCTTTCAAAATCAATTCAACAATTACAACCATCGGTTACAAGGCTACGAGGTATACCCTCCAGAATAATAATCCTCTGGGTAGAGATACTTGATTTTACAGGCAACAAGTTCACCCAATTGATTTCCCAAGGCTACAATCACACCTTTTCTCGCTTGATTGATTTCTAAGGCTACAATCACACCTTTTCTCGCTAGATAGATTACAAAGAAGCCTATAACTCTGAATAGCACTTGGATCTTGTAGAGATAATGATGGAGACTCACACTAGAAGTAATCGAGTATGATTCGATGTTGATTTCGGCAGAGTAATGGGATGATTTTGTATTAAGAAATGTGGAAGAAGAAGAGGAGTGAAAACCAAAAAAAAGTGATTAAAAATTCGTTGAAACTGACCCCTATTTATAGAAAATCAACAGCCATGGCCATTCATGAAGAGTTACGGCGAATAGACACTTCTTTTGAAATTTGAATTTTGAACTTCAACTGTCACCATGTCGACATGGGGTATATGGGTATGTCGACATCCCAAAGGATTTTTGGTGTTTTGAATTTCTATAAAAATAATATTTTATCTTATATAAAAACTATTTAAAACTTTATAAATATACTTGAATATAGTTAAAATACATTAGTAAATATAAAGAACAATATATACATATTTTAATTATAATTTTGTATTTAAATCTAAGTAAATATATTATAATTAAAAGATAGTGTAAAACAAATGAAGTTTAAAAACAAAGAATATTTTAAGGCTAAAACATCTTTTTGAAAATCATTTGAAAAGATATTTTTTCAAGCTAAAACATTTTGAAAATCAGTTTTGAAAATCATTCTGAAGTAGTTTTGAAAATCATTTTGAAGTAGTTTTGCAAGCTTCTTCCTGCAGAATATCTCATCATATCAAGACTCGAGAACTTGTACAAAACAGGATGTTCGTGGGTTTGTAAGCCACTTGTCGTAGATATGTAAGCTACTTGTTGTGGGTTTGTAAGCCACTAAAAAGGTAGAAATGGATTCCATCCCAAAAGAAAAATGGAGTGAAGATTTCAGTGCTATTATGAAGTTTTAACAAAATTCTAGACTCGATACTTATCTTGGAAACTTGATCATCTTGATAATCTTGATACTCTTGAGTCTTCTATCTCTATATTTTGAATCTCTATACTGTACAGTCTTCATTCTTGATACCTGCATGGTTAGATCATGCATATACATATATATCTAAACTTGTAATGTTAGTATTTATATTTTATAATCTATTCTAAGGTTGTTGTCATCAAAACCAACTCCTTAGGGACTAACAATCTCCCCCTTTTTGATGATGACAACCTTTGTTTATAAAATATTTCTTCTATCCTAATAACTCCCCTTAAAACTAACAACTCCCCCTTAATCTATGCCTAACTACCCTATTTTATATTTCTCCCCTTTGTCATCAACAAAAATTTACTCCCGCTTATTCTTGGACTTTAGTACCTACATTGATAAACTATACAACGGAATATATAATATATAGATTAAGGAATAATTTATACTAATGAACGTGGTAACTAATCAAAGATTATGAATTGCAATAAATATATGTTTTAACAAACTTCAAACTAGTATTATAAAATCAATCCACACAGATTATCAATCCAAATCAAATCAAATCAAACAAAGCAAACAAATCAAAGCAAATAAACCAAACCAAACAAAACAAATTAAACGTTACGAGGAACTTCCACCCATCCTTCTTCTCCAAATATAAGGTCTGCTTTAATCGCATCCCAATTGTCATTGTCATTTGTGAGAGAGACAGGAGGATGTGCTTTGTTATCATCCTTGTGCAGAGAAGAGATCATCCATCGTATCGCATCGAAGTGCCTTTCTTGTTCCTTGATCATCTGCATTTGACTTAATTCTAAGTGACGCTGGTTTCGTAGAATAAAAGAGAGAATAGTCTTGAATGAATTGAGTGTTTCTTCAAGATTTTTAGATAGATTGTGAATAGGATTGGCCATAATTGAATTAGAGAAAGAAATAAAGGATATAGATAATGAGAAATAAATTTTAGTGAAGATTTCTAGAAGAAAAAAGGTATATATAGGTGTAGAAATTCGTTTGAAATGAATAGACATTTGGTAGTTATTCAAATTTCAAATTCAAAATCAATAATCACTTCTGACCAGTACATGTCGACATGGTCTTCTAGGGGATGTCGACATAGGTTAGTGAAAATTTATGACAATTTTGATTATGTGAATAATTGTGTATATATATATATTTATATAATATACTAACATTTATTCTAAAGATAAGATAAGGTAGATAACAGAAAGGAAATTTCATTTCATTGAACATTACGATAATACAAAGATTAAGCATAATGAACTACATGAACATTCGAAAAAAAAACAAACTAAGATGCATACAACAAGATACGAAAAGATAAAACTAGTTAGAAGATGAAGATGATGAAGATAATCCAAGTTTCTTACTAACTTTTGAAAAGAACTTGTTCATCTTCGAGGACATGTTATCCAACTTCTTACTAACGGATCGTTTTAAAATCCGTTGATTCTCCACAATTATCTTTTTGTTTTTGAGAAGGGTTTTGTTGGTACGGTTGGAAGGATATTCAATACTTTCAAGGGATGTTTCACCTTCTTCTTCTTCTTCAATTTCCATTTCATCCCTTTCTTCTTCTTCCTCTTCCATTTCCTCATGAGCTAATCTTTCTTCCTTTTTGACAAGTGTCTCATATGGTTGAAAAACATAAGGGATTTTCATGAGAGAAATGTTTGAAATATTAAAAACTTTCCTTGAAATAAATTCTTCCCCTTTGAAATCTACTCCAAAATAGTTGAAAATCCGAGTAAGGTAAATCCCATGGTATAAAGTGTTTTCTCCCATTTCAAAATTTTTAGGACAAAGTTCATCCAAAATAACTTGCGCCCAATTGATGTCACAATTTCTGAAAATAGCAAAAGGTGCTTTGCAAACTTTTGAAGTAGGGTTGTTAAAATTTCCCGATCTTGGGGTCAAAGTATGTTGTAAAAGAAGGTTTACAATTCTAGCTTTTGGACGAAAGTTTCAGTTTTTAAAATCAAAGTTTTCATCTCTTTCAAAAATATGATGAAATGTCTCACGATCATGTTCATCAATTTGAAAACTTGAAAGATCCATTCCAGTGTTTTTGCAATAACAATGGTACCCAAAAGATCACAATTCAAAACAATTCTAGTGCCTTTAACACTTCTCCAAATTTCATCTTCATTTCCAACATAAAATCCACGGTTTAAATTCGCATAGAAAATTTTGACAAGATTAGGATAGCAAACAAGATCATTTTGAGAAGAGTCAATAAGACTAAAAACACCATTGTTTGCAAAAAGAGAATCAATTTCATAAGAAGAAAAATCTTTGAAAAATAGCAAATTTTCCGGGATGGACTTTGGCATAATTAGCATAATTAATATATGCTTTAATTACCTTCGAATCATTGAGTAATTGCTCTTTGATTTTTCTGGAAATTCTCATGGTTGAGGGGTTGCTTGAAGAAGCCATTAGAGTAGAGAGTAGAGAGCTTAAAGATATGAAGAGAGAGTTTGAATTGAAAATGAAAGTGAAAAGATATGATAAAAGATAGTGAATAAATAGACTTTCAAAGGACATATTCTCTGGTTAAAAGGTATCTTTTCAGAGAATTGAATGAAGTGAAAAGGTGGAGGGAAATTCAAACATTTGAATTCAAAATTTGAAATTCAAATTCTGGTAGGCATGTCGACATCATGGTAGGGGCCACGTGGACATGTGCCTTTGAATTTTCATGACACAATTTTTCTTAAGTTATCTAATATACATATATATAAATATTATTATTAATGTCTTTATCTCTAAAATATTATTATAATTATAATATATTTCAGAATGTAAAAAAAATAATAAAAATAATAATAAAATAATAAAATAATAATAAAAAATAGAAAATAAATTTTAAAAATCAAACAACATATCAATTCAAAATCAATCAATCAAACGATCAAGCAACTAATTCTATGCAAGCAATTTCAACCAATTGTATTGTAAACGTGTACCTTTTTCTGAGTCCATTTCTTTGAATTCGTCGGAGTCATGAACTGCAATGAAACACAAATTCAAATTATTCGTCTTTTGATCATCATCACTTGAGGACGAGTCTGAGTTATCTAGAGTAGCAGTAAATGCATGTTTCCGTTTCTTTGCTGGTTCATTTTTCATAGGAGGATTCTGTTTATCTGGATACAGACAGTCCTTTTTGATATGCCCTAGTTCGTCACAATTGAAGCATTTGACAAAGTTTGGTACTGTAGTCTGATTACCGAAATTCTTAAAGTTGTTTCTCTTGAGATTATTCATCTTTCTGTATTTCAGAAATTTCCAAAAAAATTTGGTCATAAATGCTATCTCTTCATCATTATCACTGTTTGAATCTGATCCATCGGTTATTTAGTTGTGGGTTCAGAATACTCAGTTTGTGTGATATTTCATGTATTTAATCCTACAGATTGTAAATATATTTTCATCCTACATGCCCAATATGCATAGTTACTGCCATTAAAAAGTGGTGGTCTGGCAGTAGGCTGACCTTCTACAAATGAACTAGTGTTGGTGGAAATAGCAGTACTAGTGTTAGTAGCCATTTTAAAACTTTTCAAAATTCAGATTATGAAAGTTATTGAAAACAAAGCTCTGATACCAAATGTGGGAAATGCGGATTAAGGATCTTAAGGCTAGAATTAACACTAGAAAGGGTTAAAAATGTTTTAAGAAATCTGTTAATCTTCTTGAGTTTATCTTAATTTGTTAACGATGTATGCACTAATCAGACACAAATATGAACATAGAAACAAACACAGATGCAAATATAAAGTAAAAGCAGTAAAGGAAAGAACACGCCGAATTTTATACTGGTTCGGAGTTACCCTACATCCAGTCCCGCACAACTCAGTACGGATTTCCTTTCAAAAGCAATTCAAAAATTACAACCCTCAGTTTCAAGGCTACGAGGTATACCCTCCAGAATAACAATCCTCTGGGTAGAGATACTTGATTTTACGGGCAACAAGTTCACCCAATTAATTTCCCAAGGCTACAATCACACCTTTTCTCACGTGATTGATTTCTAAGGCTACAATCACACCTTTTCTCGCTAGATAGATTACAAAGAAGCCTATAACTCTGAACAGCACTTGGACCTTGTAGAGATAATGATGGAGAATCACACTAGAAGTAATCGAGTATGATTCGATGTTGATTTCGGCAGAGTAATGGGATGATTTTGTATTAAGAAATGTGGAAGAAGAAGAGGAGTGAAAACCAAAAAAAAGTGATTAAAAATTCGTTGAAACTGACCCCTATTTATAGAAAATCAACAGCCATGGCCATTCATGAAGAGTTATGGCGAATAGACACTTCTTTTGAAATTTGAATTTTGAACTTCAACTGTCACCATGTCGACATGGGGTATATGGGTATGTCGACATCCCAAAGGATTTTTGGTGTTTTGAATTTCTATAAAAATAATATTTTATCTTATATAAAAACTATTTAAAACTTTATAAATATACTTGAATATAGTTGGAATACATTAGTAAATATAAAGAACAATATATATATATTTTAATTATAATTTTGTATTTAAATCTAAGTAAATATATTATAATTAAAAGATAGTTTAAAACAAACGAAGTTTAAAAACAAAGAATATTTTAAGGCTAAAACATCTTTTTGAAAATCATTTGAAAAGATATTTTTTCAGGCTAAAACATTTTGAAAATCAGTTTTGAAAATCATTCTGAAGTAGTTTTGAAAATCATTTTGAAGTAGTTTTGCAAGCTTCTTCCTGCAGAATATCTCATCATATCAGGACTCGAGAACTTGTATAAAACAGGATGTTCGTGGGTTTGTAAACCACTTGTCGTAGGTTTGTAAGCTACTTGTCGTGGGATTGTAAGCCACTAAAAAGGTAGAAATGGGTTCCATCCCAAAAGAAAAATGGAGTGAAGATTTCAGTGCTATTATGAAGTTTTAACAAAATTCTAGACTCGATACTTATCTTGAAAACTTGATCATCTTGATAATCTTGATACTCTTGAGTCTTCTATCTCTATATCTTGAATCTCTATACTGTACAGTCTTCATTCTTGATACCTGCATGGTTAGATCCTGCATATACATATATATCTAAACTTGTAATGTTTGTATTTATATTTTATAATCTATTCTAAGGTTGTTGTCATCAAAACCAACTCCTCAGGGACTAACAATAGGTTCGAGAATGTTATGCACATTTGATCAAGTGAGATAAGAGAATTACAAGATTTGATCAATGAAACGTGAGTGAATTTATAGAGAATCATAAATTGCAATAAAAAGTTCTCTATGAAAAGTAATGGTTGCACTCCTAGGAGGAAGAAAGCCATTTTGAAAAGAAGCGACTTCTTTAAAAAAACAACAGTTGCAGGACTCTATCGACTAACCTTGATCGTCCAATCAACTGAATTCAAAAACATTCTCGTATATGTTACAATGCACATACCTAGTCAACTGAACGATCAAAGTTAGTCAACTGGTCCTTGTAATTTAAAAAAAAAACAGGTTCAGTCGATTCAGGAATACAGTTCAATCGACTGAATTTTGTATTCAGTGAAATCTGAGTGCATTTTATTTTTAGAAAGTAATGCTTTTAAATCGAGTGCACGTGTATGTGTGTATATGAATGAGAATGATGATTTTTTAAGGAAAGGTCTTTAACAAAGCAACTATACTAGACTATATATACATATTTCATGACTCTAGTTAAAATGTATAGACTATACGAACAATATTTTGAGTCGTTGAGTCCGTTTGTTGTTTTAAACGTGGATTCATGAACTGTTGTGTCATGTCAGCAATCAAAAGTCAAGATCCAACACATCAGATGGAGCATATTTGATTGGGGGGCGCCAATCATCTTCGCTACCAAGGAGGATGGTCCCCTACGACTTTGTGTAGACTATAGAGAATTAAATAAGTTCATGAAGAAGAACTGTTACCCACTTCCTATGATTGACGATCTTTTTGATTAGTTGTTTAGCTCTTTAGTATTTTCTCTGCTTGACTTAACCACTGGATTTCATCAGCTTAGGGTCATTGACTATAGCATCGATAAGACAGCATTTTGGACACCCGATGGATTCTTTGAGTGTTTAGTTAAGCTATTTGCGCTGACCAATGCCCTAGTCTATTTTGTATATCCAATGAGCCGTGTTTTTTGAGATGTGCTAAATAAGTTCATTGTAGTGTTTATGTATGACATTCTGGTGTTTTCCAAGAGTATGGAAGAGCATGTTATTCATCTTGAGGAGGTTCTTCGTACACTTCATGTTCATCAGTTGAAAGCAAAATTCTCAAAGTGTTACTTTTGATGTGAGGAGGTGCGTTTCCTAGGGCATGTAGTCTTAAGAGAGGGTCTAGTGGTGGATCATGCTAAGGTAGTAGCGGTACAGGATTGGAAGGCCCTTAAGAACGTTGTTGAAGTTAGAAGCTTCCTAGGTTTAGCTGGTTATTATAGGAAGTTTATCAAAGATTTTTCTAAGGTTTCAGCATCGCTTACTTACCTCACTAAGAAGAATGCGACATTCATGTGGGACATGGATTATGAGGATTCCTTCATGAAGCTAAAGAGGCCCTTACTAGTGCACCCATGTTAGTTTTACCTGACGGTGCTAAGCCTTTTGCAGTATACACTGATGCATATGGGACTGGTCTTTGGGCAGTATTGATGCAGGAGGGGAGGGTAGTATGCTATGGGAGTAGACAGTTGAGAACTCATGAGAAGAACTACCCCACCCATGATTTAGAGCTGGCTGCTATTGTTGTTATGCTCAAGTCTTAGAGACATTACTTGCTAGGAGAGAGGTTCGAGCTTTTCATTGACCATAAATCATTAAAGTGCTTATTCTCACAAAAGGATTTAAACTTAAGGCAATAGTGTTAGATGGAGTTTCTGGCATTATATGACTTTGAGATGGCTTACACCACTAGCAAGGGGAACGTGGTTGCGGATGCATTAAGTAAGAAGAGAACAACCCTTAGCCCAATGTTCGTGGAGTGGAAAAGCCTAGGGTTTATTTCCATTTTTGATTTTAAGCCCTCTACGAATTTACTCTTGGATTATTGGCAACACTTGAGGTTAATCCTACCATCATAGATTAGACTGGATCAAGGCAGTGAGAGGATTCAAAGCTTGTGGATATTCTAGATAGGATTAGCAGAGGAGAGGTCTCTAGACATCTCTAATGCTATTCCATCAATAGTAAAGGTTGGCTAAGGAGAGAAGGATGACTTTGTGTCCACCGCACTGGTGATTTGATGAGTGTAGTTCTTGCAGAAGCGCACCATTTTTGGATGACTATTTTTCTGGGTGGTGAGAAGATGTATAGGGACATGAAGAGAGTGTTTTATTGGAGTGGCATAAAGAAGGATGTAACAGAGTTCGTGGCTAAGTGTTTTGTGTGCCAAATGTTAAGGCGGAGCAGCAAAGGCTTGGCGGATTGCTTCAACCATTGGATGTACCTGAATGGAAGTGGGATAGTGTTTCGATGGAATTCATAGATGGTTTACCCCAATCTAGGAAGGGGAATACCAGTATTTGGGTGATCGTAGATCATTTTACTAAGCACGCCCACTTCATTCCAGTCAAGAGTAAGAGGACATCACCTTAATTAGCATCCGTATACATTGGTGAGATAGTTTGACTTCATGGAGTTCCCTCTAGCATAGTGAGCGACAGAGACCTTATCTTTACTAGCAAGTTTTGGAGGAGCTTGCAAGAGGATTTAGGGACACATCTTAGATTGAGTACGGCATATCACCCTTAAACGGATGGCCAAACGGAGAGAGTTAATAGAGTTCTTGAGGATTTGTTAAGGATGTGCATTCTTGATTTTGAAGGGACTTGGGAGAAGCACCTTCCTTTAATGTAATTCACATATAACAATAGTTTTTAGGGTAGTATTGGGATGGCTCCTTTTGGAGCCCTTTATGAAAGACCTTGTAAGTTGCCTCCGTGTTTGTTGGAGTCTACAGAAAGATTGCTACTTGGTCCCAACATAGTTAGAGAGACTTGGGGAAATATTGATTTGATTAAAAGAAGAATGAAGATGGCCCAAGGTAGACAGAAATCCTATGCAGATAAGCGGAGAAGGGACATTTAGATTGAGATAGGAGATTTGGTTTTCATTAAGGTGTCTCGGCTAAGAAAGGTAGTGAGGTTTGGATCAAGTGGGAAATTTGTTGCCAGATTCATAGGAATGTTCCCTATTGTGGAAAGGGTCGGGAAGATGGCGTATTGGATAAAGCTACCAGAAAGGCTCGCGGGAGTTCATGATGATTTTCATGTTTTGCACTTGAGAAAGTGCTTACATGATTCAGCAAAGGTAGTGGAACCAAGCCAACTTGAGGAAGTTGAAGTGGAGAGAGATGCATCGGTTCATCGCATTCCTACCAAGATCGTTGGGCATGATATCAAGAAGCTTAGGAAGAAAGAAGTCCCTTGGGTTAAGGTGCAATAGGGAGATAGTATTGAGGATGCTACATGGGAGGCTAAGGAGAAAATACGTATCTCTTATCCACATTCCTTCGATGGTATGTCTGGGATTTCCTATTTCTGCCTTTAGTTTTGAATAGTTTTTTTCCTTTAGTATCCTTTGGGAGGGTAGATCTTAGGATTTAACCTATGGATGGTAAGACCGAATGCAAACATGTTAGTAGAACATGTTTTGTATGTTGGATGCAAGTGGTTGCAAGTGTTTGCTAGTGGATACTAATGGACGCATATACACACACTAGGCACTATTATCTCTTAGAGATCGGCCTAACTAGTCACTAAATCATTTGCATATGGATGTGTGCGCACTTGCATTTTTATTTCATGGCTGCTATGTATAGGTGATTATCATCATATGATTGTTGCATTTGGATGATGATTGTAGCACGTATATAGAACTATCAGTTGTCATTAGGGAATTTGCATTCATTTGGATACATGGCATGGACATAAGTGCATAAAAAGGAGGTCGACTGAATCAGAAGACCGTCTAATCTTTTGCGTTAGTTAGGGACATTGACACTACACTTCTGCATATATCATAAATTGCATTATAAATCATAAGCACAATAGATGTAACGGATGATGGTTGAATATGTTGTTGTGGAATTTGGATGAAAATATTTATTTCATTCTTTTATCATTGGAGATTTCATGGACGAAATCCTTTAAGGAGGGGAGATTGTAACAACCCAAAAAATCAAAGTAATAATATTTAGTTAACAAATTAGTAGAATAATAAAATTAGGTTGGGAAATTGCCAGAATTGAGCCATGGGAGCTGCACCATTGGGTCCGTGGTAATTTTCTAAGCAATTTTCATATATAACTTGTCGAAATCCAAGCTAGATAAAGAAGTTACGAGAGAAATAAAAAATCAAAATATATAATTAAAAGAAATAAATAGGCATAGGTCGACCCTTGCTTGGGCCAGGTCGACCCCTAATGAACACAGGTCGACTTGCCTTTTTTCCTAGACGATTTTTGATCCAGGTACGAGCCGAAGGCTGTAAATTCAATTTTTATGAAATCCTGTGCATCCGTAGCTGCATCTGATGGTTCCTAATGAATCTATGACGTGGTTGCACCAGATTAAATCTTCAAATTCGACGGCTTGAGATCCCTAAGCCACACTATAAATAGGACCTTAGGCTATTTTTCTTATTCAGATTTTCTCCCAATTTGGTACATTGCTTGAGGCCAAATCCTAAATAGAAAATTTTTATGGGGAGGAAATCTTTTTAATAAAAATATTTTACGCCCTAGAAGTGGATCTAGGAAGGCCATGGATTAGAGCTAAGGACCACAGGTGAGTGTTTTGTAATTATTTTAGATTTGTAAGCAATTTAAAATAATAGGGTTTTCAATTGTTGTAGTTTTTCTACAATTTTGAGACAGTTTTTATGTAAGTTTATTTACAGTTAGTTTCTAAGTAAATTTCAGAAGCTCTTTTCAGTCTATTTTTATTAAGCTATTTTATTCAGTTATTTACATCTGTTTTAAGTATGAATTTATCATGTAAATATTAGTTTCTTTTTATAGAAATTTAATCCTTTTGACGCGAATAAAATATTAAAAAGAGAAGAATTCGCAAATATGGATTAAAATAGAAAAACATTAAATTTACAAAAATCAGATGGAAATGAGAAAGAAAGAAAAAAACAAAATGGGCTTTTAAAACTAAGATCTTGGATTAAGTTAATAAGTAATTATAGCAGTGGTGGCCCTTTTCGGCAACATTCCCATTCAGGTCTAAGACTGATGGTCTCACACATAGGTGAGGCTGGGCATGCTTATGTTGATTAGGGTAAATAAGTGGCCAACAAATAGAGGCTCAAATTTAAGGATTTGTGCATGGGACGCAAAGTAAGAAGATTTGTTCGTTAGGACCAGTACCGGTAGCATTCCCTTTCAAGTCGAAGACTGATGGTTTCACACGTAGGTAAGGCTGGGCATGCTTATGCTGATTAAGGTAATAAAGGGTCAAATAGGGGGCGGCAGTTAGTGTGTACCGACGATGACCGAGCGTGCGGTATCGATTAGTGTGAATAATTTGCTACTGCATCCTAAGCACTAAGAGGTGTCTTCTGCTGTGGGACCAATATGATTGGCTCACAGTGACACAACAGAGATAGGAAAGGCCGATCAATGGATAGGATTAGGATTTTAGCCTAATCAAGATTAGCAGTTGAGATAGGATTGGGGTTTCAACCTAATCATAGCAGTTTAAGACAAGTGCAAACAATCAAAGAAAACAATCAATGCAAACAGTCAAACAGAATCAAAAACAGTATTTTATGCAAGTTTTATCTTTTTTATATTTTCCTTTCATGCTAGAACTATTATTTAGTCTATTATCTTTGTCTTGCTTAGAAATGCAAGTAATTACTTTCACTCACCAGACTTATTGTCCGACCCACTCATCTATCTTTCCTTTTCCCCCATAGGCAAGTAGAGTTGAGGATAGTTGACTTAGGTTGCTTAGAGATTCATTTCTAGAGTTTTCTCATTCCAGATGTATTCTTCTGCTTTTCATCTTTTTCATTTGGCTTATGGAACTTGTGAGAGGGAGTATTATTATTATTTGTGTACTCTGATTTTGTGAGACTGAGATGTATTTTCATGAGACATAAGAGATTTTTGAGACATGTTATGTTTTAATGATTATTTTGAAATGAAGCTTAATTCTGAATGATAAGTTATTATTTAAATGTTTTCAACTGCTTTTACTTTTTTGTCTTGTGAATCTTAGTCTCTGTGATGCTCTAGCTATACCTATAATGCACCACATCCTTGGGTGTGCCCTTTTTGGGGATACTAAGGGGTGTGGGGTGTTTCAATGAGTTTGTGATCTTGTTCAGGGGTAGAGGAAGGATCTTTAATTTGGGTTTCGAAGTGGTCGATGTTGCTAGTGGTCTATGCTTGTAGTTGAGGTGCGAGCGATTTGGGAGGTAGATGGCTTGGAAATTGAGGAGAGATAGTCGAACCTTTGTGATGTCATGGTTACATTGCAGGCTGAGGTAAGTTGTTAGTAGTGGCAATGAGGTGTCATGAAGTTTGTTGGAGTTTGGTGGAGATGGTTCATATATTGGTGATTGAAGGTGGTGGTAGACAAGGGGCAGCAAGTGGTTTTTTTGATGGCTGGATGATATTATTGGATGGACTACGGTTATGAATTGCGATGTGGTATGTGGGTTGTCTAATTGTGGTGGTTCTATTGCGGTCGAGGTTGATGGGTAGTATGGTCTGATTGGCGATGATGAGGCAGGAGGTGGTTGAAGTAAAAGCAGCAGGGGGTTTAATGTACAGAGGTGTGATGTACTGATGTTTGTGAAGGTTTGGTAGGGGAGTAGGGATGGATAATTTGTACATAGGGCTGAGTTGATGGAAGTAGTCGCAGGGGAATGGTTTTGAGGTGACTACGGTTGTAGTTGTGTTGTAGTGTCTTCACAGTGCAAAGGCACTGTTTTTGGTGGATGAGGTCAGTAAGATGAATGTAGGGTGCTGATGGCAGTTATGCAGTTGTCTCTGATTGATGTTGCTTATGTGCAGGAAGGAGACTGTGTAGAGGGAAGGGATGGTTATGGGATGAAGTATGTAAGTGGATGGTGGGGTGGTGGTCTTGATTGTATTGTTTACCGGTAGGGTGACTTGTTGATGTCTGGTGGCTGTTTTTTTTGTAGGCATTCATGTGGTGGTTTAAGGTGTTTTAAAATGCAGCAGTTGGTTATGGAGACACAGTAAGTGATGATCAAAGAAGTGATAAGGTCAAGGGTTTATGGTGGTGGAATTATGTTAGGTAGGAAGAGAGATAATGTGATAGTTGTTGAGCAGAAGTGGTAGGGAAGTTAAGGGAAGTGAATGGTCGATTGGGAAGTTGATAGTAGGGCATAAATGTTTGAGAACAACTGCCTAGTGATCTAGTTGATAAAGGAAGGATATGGAAGTTGTAGTTGCTCACTATCTAGTGATAAAGGGGGGAATGGAATAGTATGGGTAAGTGGTGATCAAGGAAGAATTTTTTTGTGAACGAAGTTATGGCAGGGGGTGTAAGTGTGGTGGGCAGCAGTGAAATGAAATGCGCATAGTGTATGTAAATGTGACAGTGTGTAAAATTTTTGTATATGAAATAATATGAAATGTAAAGTGTTTGCGCAAAAATTAGTCACAAATACCCAATTGTAGATGGAAGCGCCAAATCACAGTCACAAGTCGTATATAGTGTATGTAGTTGAAATAAATCTGAAGAATACTCAAAATTGAAAAGAAAAGGAGTAAAAAGACAAGATTTATAGTGGTTTGGCATTGTAGCCTACATTCACTTTGGAGGATTTGTTGTTTTATTGATGATCCTCAACCGATTTACAAGAGTACAAGTGATAGTATTCAAGTTACAATGGAGTTCCAACAGAGTAATAGTGTAGAAGAACCAAAAAGTCGCTTTTCTTTTGGTATTAGAGTGCTATTTATAGGTGCAATAAGGAAATATCTGACTTAGATACTGGACTACCCCATCCTGCATGCGGGTGGGCCCACCAGATCGATCCAAGGTCGTTGGGGATCGATCCACGATTGATCCACAATCACTTCGTATCGATCAATAAAATGATAAAATGATGATGGGATCGATCACGAACGTTCCTCTGGTGGTATGCAAGCTGTGGTGAAAATTTGAAGACGTTTGGACTTGTGGATTTTGAGTTATGATCGATCCAAAGTTGATTTTGCAAGTTGGTTGTCACGTTTGAATCGATAGCTTGGTATTGATCATATGCGTATTGATTAAGAGCTCTACATCCATCTCACTTCATGTCCATGACATTCATATCGATCTGGGTGATGTGGCGCGTTGTTCCAGGGGCGATGCACTTTCCATGCCGGGCGACTATTTCTTTCTCCTAACTATGTTCCTTCGTATTGTTCCAATGCAGCCTCATTCGTATCATTGCTTTGCACTCCACTTCGTATCGATCGCTGCCTATACCTTTCATATTGATGATTGACCATATTGATCATTTGTAGCCTCTTTGTATCGATGCGAACTTATGTTTTTCGTATCGATAATTTAGAAGGTGTTTTGTATCGATCATTGTATGCATTCTTCGTATCGATCATTTTAGTGGTGTGATTCGTATCGATCGTTGGCCAATCGATAGGAACTGTGTAGAGGGGAGATCGATACGAAGCATGTGTGAATGGAATCAATATGAAACGTTAATTGTTGATGGATATGAATGGGATTGAGAATGATGGATACGAAGAGGAACTGCCTTTGATGGATATGAACCGAGGCTTTCTTCATGATTCTTGATCGATCCATGACCCTGACTCGAAGTAGCCGCCTCCTTGACCCAATGTAGACCCTCCAGTAACCCAAAGCAAGTGCTATGGTAACTCGAAGCAGCTTGTGAATATGCTAATCCATCAAAGACTCGTAGCAGACCCTTCTTTGACCAGAAGCAGCATGCCTGAAAACCCGAAGCAAACCCAGGGATGATTCGAAGCAAACTCCAAGCAACTTGAAGCTACTCAATCTTTGTTGAAATAATATTTTTGATATGTTGCCCTGTTTTTTCGTCGACTATGTTATGTTTTGTGCAGTTGTTTGGGTTAAATCTGCATGTATGTTGCCTTGCCAAAAGGCGGGTTAATACTTTGCCCTCCACAACATGCCTTGCGATAGAAAGGTGTGTTTGGTAGTTCCGTAAGCTCGATGTTCATATCCTATTAATGACCTGTAAAGAGATTGATAACCTTAACTGAATATGAATAGCGATCGTTCAAGATCGTTTACCATTCGAGGCGGTATGTGACAATTAGAGGTCATATACCGTTCATGGCAGATTATGGACGTTCGAGTTCGGGTGCCATTCGTGGTGAACGGTGACCATTCGTGATCGGGTGCCGTTCGTGGGGAATTATGACCTTTCGTGGTCGGTTTCCGTTCATGGCGAATTGTGACCGTTCGTGGTCGGGTGCCATTGGAGGCGAATTGTGACAGCTCATGGTCGGGTGTCCTTCGAGGTGAATGTGACCGTTCGTGGTCGAATTTGGAAATCACAACATCAAAATTACATTCAAATGAGTCTTACAATAACAATGTCCAACTAAATCAAGTTTGGATGCAAAAAATAAAAAACAAAAGCAAAACAAAAACCTCAAATTGTAGACACATCCACTGTTGCGTATATAGTCGTTTCAAAGCATGCCTGAGGGACGTTCGTAATCCCGTACATGTGTAAGTGACTTAACCATGTCAAATGTTGAGTTTGATACTTATTCGTCATTATTTCAATTAGTTGACGATAAGCTGATGCCTTGATCCGGAGCCATTCTCATTTGACGCAGATGGTGGCCGCTCTTGTTCCACCGTCGTTGCTCTCCTTTTCACAAACTACAATAGCATACCATTGCGAATAGTCTTTCTATCTCATCCCTCAAGTGCTTGAAATCATTCATACTATGGCCGCTTAGCTCATGGAATAAGTAGTACTTGTCTGATTTCTTTTCGTTATTGGTTGGCTCTCACCTGATTGGCCTCCGGTAGGGAATCTGCCCCCTCGTGTCTTGGTATACCCGTTCTAAAGTCTCACTCAGCTCTGAATAAGAGGTGAATCTTGGCTCCTTTCACGGTCGCCTCAACTCGCCAAAGTCATTCTCTGCTTTTCGCTTCCCTTTATCCTTGCCTAAATACTTTTTGGGCGGACCTTCGCTTTTGACTGCATAAACATCAACCCCCTCTCCTTCCTCCAACTCAGCATTTGCATCCTCTTATCATAGAAACCTTTCGGCCTTATGATAAAACTCTCCTAGATCCATAGGTGGATCCTTTTTAATGAATTCTTGAATTCCATGCCATCAGCTATGCCAGATACAACTGCCATCAAAACTATTGGTGGATCTAGGCAATATACCAATGTCGCCGCTGCATTGAATCGTGTTAGAAAACACCTCAAAGACTCCCTGGTTTTCCACTTCAGTGTTGTCAAACTCATCACATTGGGCCTTGAGATGTGAACTCTGAACTGCCTCATAAACTTTTCAATCAACTCGATTCACGTTCCAATCAAACCGTTTTCCAATTGTCTAAACCATAGTGCTGCTATGTCAGTAAAATACAATGGGAACACCAGGCCATGACATCCTTTGATGCCCTCAGTACTTCAATGTAACTCATATACCTTGTCAGATGAACAACAGGATCAGTCCTTCCATCGTACGTCTTCAGTGTTGGTGGCTTGAATTCTGGTGGATTCCTAGCCTGCCTAATTGCAGGAGCGAAGGGGCTTCGATTCACATCTTCCAGATCTCTATTTACTAGTCCTCCTCTCATGGCCCATCTAACCATCACTGCCAATCTATCACCATCACCAAGCGGTAGTCCCTGTTCATTGCCTCCGATCTGTTCACGAGTTCACGAAGGAATCCTGAATCTACTCTCATGGATGAGCATCCATTCCTCTATCAACTTCATGATGCACTGTTCTTCCTGGTATCCTGCCTGAGATTGGATCAACATGCTTCGGGGGAGTGCCTACTAGCTCAGGGCCTGCTCCTAATGGTCCCATTCTATTCTGAATCCTTGTTGTTCCATGCTCCTGGTGCCTGTTTCTAGCACTTCTTATAGTTGCATTCTCTTGATTCTGCACTCTAGCTTGTCCAATCTGCTGTAATAGGTTCCACATCATCTCTTCCTGTCTTTTCAGCATCCCTTCCTACATAGCCTCCATCATCATCTCCATCTCATCTCTGGTGATGAAAACTGAAGTTTGATTAGCTCCTAAGGATGCCTCCTTGCTTCCTTCATGTTAACTCCTCTTCGCTCTTTATCTCCTTGTTGATTGCGTTGTCATAGCTTTCCAGATCCAAGTCTTTAAGCCTTCAGATCCAAAATCCAAGATGTAGAATCCCTAAATGCTAGCCTTCTCAATGAAAGCACCAAAATGTTTACGCCAAAATTGGCTCTTCGCTCTTTATCTCCTTGTTGATTACTTTGTCATAGCTTTCCAGATCCAAGTCCTTAAGCCTTCAGATCCAAAATTCAAGCTGTAGAATCCCTAAATGCTAGCCTTCTCAATGAAAGCACCAAAATGTTTACGCCAAAATTGGTAACAAACACTCAATTGTTGATTAAAGCACCAAATGACAGTCGCAAGTCATAGATAGAAGGTATGTACTTGAAATAAAAATGAAGAACAATCATAATTTAAAAGGAAAGCAGTAAAAAAGACAAGATTTATAGTGGTTCGGCACTGTAGCCTACATTCACTTGGAAGGATTTGCTGTTCTATTGGTGATCCTCAACTGATTTACAAGTGTACAAGTGATAATATTCAAGTTACAATGGAGTTCCGTAGAGTAACAGCTTAGAAGAACCAAAAAGTCCCTTTTGTATTGGCATTGGAGCGTTATTTATATGTACAATCTAGAAATATCTAACTTAGATCTTGGAATACCCCTTCTTTCATGCGGGTGGGCCCACTAGATCGATCCAAGGTCACTGGGGATCGATCCACAATCACTTCATATCGATCAAGAAAATGATCTAATGATACGTGATCGATCACGAATGTTCCTCTAGTGGTATGCAAGCTATGGTGAAAATTTGAAGATGTTTGGACTTGTGGATTTTGAGTCATAATCGATCCAAAGTTGAATTTGCAAGTTGGCTATCACGTTCGTATCGATAGCTTGGTATCGATCTATATTGATCATATATGGATCGATCAAGAGCTTTACATCCATCACTCTTCGTGTCCATGCCATTAGTATCGATCTGGGTAATGTGGCGCGTTGTTTTAAGGGCGATCCACTTTCCATGCTGAGCGACTGTTTCTTTCTCCTGACTATGATCCTTTGTATCGTTCCAATGCAACCTCATTCGTATCGTTGCTTTGCACTCCACTTCGTATTGATCGCTGCTTATACCTTTCGTATCGATGATTGACCATATCGATCATTTGTAGCCACTTCGTATCGATAAGAACTTATGTTTTTCATATCAATGATTTAGAGGATATTTCGTATCGATCATTGTATGCGTTCTTCGTATCGATCATTTTAGTGGTGTGTTTCATATCGATCGTTGGCCAATCGATATGAACTTTGTAGAGGGGAGATCCATACGAAGCACTTGCAATAGAATTGATACGAAACGTTAACTGTTGATCGATATGAATAGGATTAAGAATAATGGATACGAAGAGGAACTGCTTTTGATGGATATGAACCAAGGCTTTCATCATGATTTATGATCGATCCATGACCCTGACTCAAAGTAGCCGCCTCCTTGACCCAAAGTAAACCCTCCAGTGACTCGAAGCAAGTGGTGTGGTGACTTGAAGCAGCTTGTGAATATGCTAATCCATCAAAGACTCGAAGCAGGCCCTTCTCTGACCTGAAGCAACATACCTGAAAACCCGAAGCAAACCTAGGGACGACTCGAAGCAAACTCCAAGCAACTTGAAGAAACTCAATCTTTATTGAAACCATATTTTAGATATCTTGTCTATTTGTTCGTCGAATATGCTATGTTTTGTGCAGTTGTTTTGGTTAAATCTGTCTGTATATTGCCTTGCCAAAAGGTGGGTTAACATAAAGTGAATGCAATGTAAAAAAAATAAAGTGAATGAATTTTTTTTCATTTTCAAATGCAATTGTGTATAAAAAAATTTGTATTTTATAAATAGAAATCCAAATGCAAGTAGAAAAGCAACAATCACACAAACAAAAGCAAAGAAAAATCATGCAAACACACTATATATATATTTATTTATTTTAAAATGTAATACACACACAAAAATTAAAACATACAAAAAATCAAATGAAAATAATTTGAAGAATAGAAAATTAAAACCAAATAAATTCCCCAGCAACGGCGCCAAAAACTTATTCGTCGACAAATTTTCTATCGGATTAGAAAATTTCTGATCAAATTTAAATTAAAATTAGTCGCAAGCACACGACATACAATGGTAGTACGTGGCGAATACAGGTCGATCCGTAGGAAATTATATAGATTTTAAAATTTTCTATTCAATCAAATTAAGCCAAACTTGAGATTGTAATCAGCTAAAAGTGTAAAACAAAACGCTAGAATTAAAGTGATGTAAAATATGAGATTAGAAAATAATTTAAATGCAAATCAACTTTCCTATTTTTACATAAATCAACATAAAATCTAATGATGATCGCTTTCTAATGTAAGTAGGATTAGTGATGTATTTATCATAAACATCGCCTATTTGTATCATTAATTAACACAACTTAAACCATCAAACTATAATACCCATCTAATACTACTTTTTAAACTCTTATGAAAACTGGCATAAAGATTGAAACTAAAATCTATTTTGAGCATGATATATTTTATATTAATTAGTAACATAGATAATCAAATTTTGATTATAATTTCACTTTATTGGCGTAATCATATTTAAACGAAGAGGAAATTTGTGAATAAGGTGATTAAGCATAACCTATTTGTTATGAACAACATAGACTATCAAATTCAACATGAAACACTAATTCAAATAATCATCCACTTTTCCATTAAGCATAAAAGAGATCATATAATGAAAGTTATGTTCAATCTACATGATTTAAGAGAGTTTCATTACCCCTAAATTGTATGGACTTAGCTTCTCATTTATGTTATCATTTCAATAGATAGAGATTTTAGCATTGAAAATGAAAAGGAAGTAGAAACTAATTAAAGGAAAGGAGATTATCTAATTGCATGAAATAAAATTAAACAAATTGCATAAATGTAAATCTAAGCTACTAACATGAAATGAAAGAGCATGTAAATAAATAAGAAAAAGAAAATAAGAACAAAGAAGAAGTAAAAGAACAAGAGGCTTAGGAAGCCATTCTTATTTCATATAACTTTGAAGCTACAACTTGCATTTTAATTTCCTAAGTAATTCAAAAAAATAAGATCATTTACATGTATATAAGAGGGTTATTTATACATGCACAAAACCCTAATCCAATTTTTAGGGGGCTTCCTAAAATACCCTTTAGAAAGTGTGGCCACCAAGTAATCATTAGTTTCTAATTAGTCCATCATTATGTATGCATGAAAATTTATTCTCCACTAACTTGTCCATTAGTTTCTAATTGTTGATTAAGGTAAGTGGGTCGATGGGGTCCTCCATGATGCATGGTTTGAATTATTTCAATCTTCATTCCTTTGTTTCCATCCTTATGCATGCACATCTACATTAAAACATCTTCAAATTTCCATCCAAAATTCCTTTAATTAAAAAGAAAATGTGCAAATAAATATTCTAAAATCAACTCATGCATAATATTACTAATTTACACCCACATTAATGTATGAATGTTGACTTGAAAGAAAATTTGAAATTTAGTTTTAAACATGTAAAAATACCCAGTTATGAGATTTATTTAAATAAAAATAAATTAAATATGGATGTAAAAATATGCACATTTACATGCACATCAATAATCAGATTAGTTAAAGTCTAGTGGAATGACGACGAGAGAGACTGTACTTTGGAAACTGAGAGCAGTATTAGAGATACTTATCCTGACTTATTTCACGGTATGTTTTAATTTTATATTTGATTATTATGGGTACCTATTGTAATATCGAGGACGAAATTCTTTAAGGAGGGGAGTCCGTAATGACCCTAATAATTACTAATATCATTTAAGACATTTAATTAGATAAATTAAATCAAATAATGTAGATGGTTAAGGGATTGAGATTTGTACTGTCATAAGGTAGCTGCACCTTAATGATTGTATAAACAAAAGGAAATAGAAAATAAGTAATTAGGAGGAATAAGATAAGGGCAAAATAGAAATAGTCTTCATTCTTATACCTAAACCCTTCTATCCTCCAATTCTCATTGATTTACAACATTCACAAACAAAACTAAAATTCTTAGGAACATGGCCGACCACCGTTAAGAGAAACCAAAGGAAGAAAAGCTAAGAATCAAGAAGAAAGCTTGAAGGAATTAAGCAAAGAACAAATCTCAACCTTCTTAACAACAAGCTAAGGTGAATAGCGATCTTACATCTCATTTTTGTTGATTTCGGTTTCTAGTTAGATCCGAATTGATTTTGCAAATAATATTCCATGATATGATTGTTTACATGGATATATATTTTTGTTGATGATTTATGTCTTCTACATAGATTTTATGATAAGTTTAGATTTTAAAAACCTATTAAATGAAATACAAATGACTTGATATTTTGACATATGGTTGAAAATATTATTTATGAAGTAGGTTTCAAGTTTCATAATTTTTTAAATTATTGTGGATTTATTATGAATTTTCTATGAAAAAATAGTTAAAATTGGGTTTAAATTAATTATGCCCAATTATATATTGATTTTGGGTTTGAAATTTAAATATGTTAGAAAACATATTAGAAGTGAAATATGGTAAATTTTTGGGGAATTTTTGTAATATTTTACAATAGATATAAAATTGTTTAAGGTATGGGACTTAAATGTTTTATACGTTTTATCATGGAGAAGAGCTTCTTTTTTAAATGTTTTTAGTTGCTAACTTCTGGATTCGACGACACTTTTAGAAAATTAGATTTTGAAAAGAAATGGTAACCAATTACATTTTTACAAATAAGGTAAGTTAGGTTAGAAGCAGTTTCTTTTAAAGGCAATAAAACAGTTTTGCTCAAATTTACTACTTCGCCACTTCCATCAGTGGCTTTCGACTCCATACCTTCTTCCATGACCAAGTCGAAACCAATACACATGGTATCAACCCTTTGTACGTAGTGGATTACAGAAGGGCGAAAGGTACCGTGTCGAAACCAAGCTTTAGAAGGGGTAGAAGCCACTCTTAGTAACTTTAGATTATTTCTATTTAAAACGGAAGCTTTCGACTTAATCAGCTTGCCTTTGTTTAAGAAAAGTGCTTTCGAAAGGATTGTCGCCTTTTGTTTTAAAAGAAGCTTTTGAAATGATAGCTTTGAACATATTCGAAGCCAAGTTGTCGCATTTTACCTTTCAAACTAGTTAAGGCCGCATTTCTTTATAGCATTTAAACAAGGTTTCAAAAGGGTGCTTTCATCTTCTTACTTTTAAGCTGCTTCTTAATGCTTTCGAAAGGGTTGATCCTAAAACTATCCTCTTTCTTTTACTTAGGACCAATGCTTTCGAAAGCAATGCTTTCGCATAGTTCTTTACGACCCTTAGTTATATTAAAAGTTAAATCTAAAGGTATCGAATGGAAAGTTTGTAAATGATTTCAAAGCAATGTTTCCACAAACTTTTACTTGAGCCCAATACTTTCGAAAGGTATGTTTAAGTGAAGAATTTCAATGCGTTCGAAAGGTATGTAGTATGGTTTTGAAGCGGAGATACCCAACATTTTTGAAAGGTTTATTTTGAGCATTTAAATGGAGGGTTTCGAATACTTTCTAAAGACAAGTTTAATGGTTTCGAAAGAGGATGTCTAAGGTTTAAATAATGATTTCAAAAGGTTTTTTTCAAAGGTTTCCAAAGGTATGTTTTGGGCCTTCCAGCCTAGTACTTCAAGGTCAAAGTAGTTAACTTGTATTGAAAGGGGTGCTTTCAATGAATTAGAAAAGGAATTGTTTAGGGTTTGAACAAATATTTCGAAGGGTGTACCTTGGTTTCATAGCCTAAATTCTTTTAAGTTAAAAAAGGTTTTTAACTTACTATGAAGCGATAGATAATCCCATTGATAAGGTTTCATCAACATTACTTTCTATGAAGTATATATATCATCGCATAAGTGTTTTGAGTAAAGAAAATTATATGATTTCCTTGTTTTATAAAGGTATGATTTCAGGGGTAAATCCATTACAAAGATTTTTTACAAGGAAATGAAATTTGAATAGGGAATTTAACCCTAAGTATATGACATGAAATGAAATTTGAAAAGGGTAGATAACCCAAAGTTTGTGACTCAGATGTTAGAAGACCAAATGGGACTGGTGTATGGTCGTGCCCTGTACTTTTGCTAATAGCCCATAGCTAACATAAGTCCAAATTCTAGTGTGTAGGGCTTTGAAAAATGGGACTAAAATAATGTTACACATAGAAGGGAATATAAAGAGTAAAGATAGGTTATTGGTAAGCCCATAAAACCATTAGGTTCAGTCGACCCTAGGAAAAGAAAGTTAAGGGCAGTCAGCCTAGTAGTCTGTCTAGCAGAAGTTAGATAATTAATTATGTCTGGTAGGACTGAGTTAGCTAATGGTTAATAGTTAGCCAGATAAACAATAGTGTGGATACTATAGATAGTTCATTTATTTCTTGATTTTTATGCATATATGTATTTGCTTTAATTATTAAAATCAATTAGGTTGAAGGATTTGATTTGCAAAAGATATAATTTTAAAAGGAATATTAGTGAGGGGAAACATGCTCTGCTATTCAGAGTAGTCTCACTTAATATTAGTAAACCGAGATGTAATAGTATTATTCACACTAGGCTTTATGTCTAACTTGAAGTTTACGTTTTCCCCTTAAACTCTCGAGTGCCCAAAATTTAATTTAAGTAGGTTGACAGTAAAGGTTTTTCAAGTTTAGTAGGCTGGACAAATAAACTTCTGAAGACGTGTAGGAGGCAAATTTAGCTATATAGGAGCTATTAAGTTTTATTTCCGCTGTGATATATTTATGACAAACATGTTTATCTAGTACTCCGATCATCGAAGGGGGCATCTTCATATGTCGCACTTGGCATAATTGTAATACTTATATTTGATCAAAACCTAGGAATCGTTTTAGGATTATATATCTGAATATGAAATATTGATTTGAAATGTAATCAGAAAAGTTGTTTTTAAATCTGTGTTGATTTTATTTCATATCCATGTGCTTATGATATTATGTATACCACTAACATTACCGTATATTGTCACTGAAAGTTAATACTATGGATGACTGTAGCCTCTTTAGCGCTTAGCCTCAGGCCTTAAGATAAGGGATGTTGCAGTAACGGTTTCTTACCAATATGAACTAGCCTATAATGCCAAGATAACTATCGTTTAGATCGTTTGAAGCATTATTCATAGATTAGCCATAATTATTATTACTTACATAAATGCTATTTTCAAGAATACCATCGCAGACTTTATTTCCATCCAAACTAATGTTCATTTCTCTATTTGCATAATGAAATATATATCCAGTCTCAAATAATATAGAAACATAAATAATCCCACAAATAAAGTCTATTACAAAATGCAATTATTTAATATTTATACTAATCCGCTAGGCAAAACTAAATGATAGTCTTGTACTGTTGTTGCATCTACCATAGATCCATCGGCAACTTGGATCCTCATCTCTTGTAACAACCCAAAATTTGATCTATAATAATTAGTTAATGAATTAACTAAATAATAAAATAAGTTTGTGAAATTTTCAAAATTGAGCTATGTGAGTTGCACCATTGGGTCCATAGTGATTTGCTAATCAATTTCCATATATAACTTATCAAAATCCTAGCTAGTATAGAGAAGTTACGAGAGAAACAGGAATTCAAAATTTAATATGCTAAAATGAAAAAAGAAAAAAAAAGAGAAACGACCCTATGGGTCGACCCTTACCAGGGTCAGGTCGACCCATAAACCCCTCAGGTCGACCTATAGGTCGACCCCCAATAAACAAGGGTCGACCCACCTCTGTTAATGGACGATGAATCGTCCAGGTACGAGCGATGACATTAGAACTTGATTTTTGAACGATCTCATGCGTTCTTCGCCGCATCTGACGGTTTCTAGTAAGCCTATAACGTGGTTGCACCAGATTTAATCTTCAAATTCGATGGCCTGAGATCCCTAAGCCACACTATAAATATGAACCTAGACCTAGCTATTTTTCTCATTTAGATTTTCTCCTAATTGGGTTCATTGCCTGAGGTTGAACCCTAAATAGAAAAAATTTCTAGGAAGGAAATCTTTTTGATAAAAAGATTATACGCCCCAGTAGCGGATCCATAAAAGTCCAGGATTAGAGCTAAGGACCATAGGTGAGTGTTTTGTAATTTTTTAGATTTGTAAGCAATTTAAAATAATAAAGTTCTCAATTGTTGTAGTTTTTCTACAATTTTGAGATAGTTTTTATGTAAGTTTATTTACAGTCAGAATTTCTTTTCAGTCTATTTTTATTCAACTATTTTATTGAGTTATTTTCAAGTTATTTACATTTATTTATAGTTATTTGCAGTTATTTACATCTATTTAAGTTAGAATTTAGCTTGTAAATGTTAGTTTCTTTTTTGTAGAGATTTAATCCCTTTTTATGCGAATAAAATATTTAAAAGGGAAGAATTTGCTAATACGGATTAAAATAGAATAGCACTAAATTTATAGAAATCAGATGTAAAATAAGAAAAACTGAAATAAAAATGATGATGGACTAAAATAGGCAAATTTAAGATATTTGCGAGCATAATTATAACAAGAGGTTATAACTAAAAAGAGAAAATAGATGAATAACAACTGCAAGAACAATTATAACACAGGTTATAATTAGAAAGAAAGAAATAACAGAAGTGGCTTATTTTAAAACTTAGATCTTGGATCAAGTTAATAAGCAAATACAGCAAAGATAACAGAACATGCTTATTTTAAAACTTAGATCTTGAATTAAGTTAATAAGCAAACATAGAAGTAGGGCCCATACCAGTAACATTCCCTTTCAGATCTAGGACCGATAGTCTCACAACTGATACATGAGGCTGGGACATGCTTATGCTGATTAGGGTAAATAAGTGACAAATAAATAGAGGCTCAAATTTAGGGATTTGGACAAGGGGTGCAAGACTAGAAGATTGTTTGTTAGGACCAGTACCAGCAGCATTCTCTTTCAAGACTAGGACTGATGGCCTCACAACAGTTAGGTGATGCTGGGCAACATTTGTAACGACCCAGAAATTTTGAACATTTGAAATGGCTTATTTAATTGAATTTCAAATGTTTGAATGGTAGTTTGACTAGAATTTCAAATATCAGGATGAAATTGGCAATTAAATTATTGAATTTAATTATTAAATCTGGGTAAAAATTTGAATCTTCAGTTTTGAGTATGTTAAAAATATTCCAAAGGTTTAGAAGACTCATATTGACAATACTGAATATAATAGAAGCTTCAGAATCGAATTTGGAAATGATTTGTTCAGTTTTGAAATTTATTATTTAAATCGATATTTAAAAATTAGCCTTCCGAGGCACAGTCTCGGAATTCGATTAAACCAGTTCCATTCGATCTGTAATAGTTAATTACTATCGGATTTCAATTTTTGTAGCAATCGGAGTTGTCGTTTGACCGTGGCAGCTCAAAACGCATAGAAATTAGTTTAATCGATTTAATTTAAATTTGATCATTAAATTCCGTAACTCGTACATATGACCGAAGTAGCCTCCGAAACACGTACCATTGTGTTCGGAATGTGGGTAAAACCTTATGAACGCCAGGCGGCACGTCGGATTTTGTCACGACCCTGAAATTTTGAATTTATTTAAATTAATAATTAAATGAAATTTTGAGTTAAATTTATGATTTAATAAATTTTTGAATAAAAATTGTGAAATTAAATTGATTAAATGGAGCGAGTTTCCCCGATATCCAAGTATATTATGTATAAATCATTTTAAATTAAATTAATTGTAAATAGTGTATATGTGAATATATGGGTGTATATTGAATGTATATATAGTTTTATACATATTAGATTTTTATTACATATCTAAGTAAATTAATACAAAGTAAGCTTTTAACAACAATGTTAAAATAGAAAATTTTTTATAAAGTAATAAAATAAAATGCAAGTTAAAAGGGAAGCAAACCCAATAAGCATGTACACTTGAAAACAAAACAACATTTACTTCATTTATATTTGTACAAAATGAAATGAAACAAACATATAAAGTAAACACCTTTATTTAAAGACCTAAAGACAAATGAAAGCTGCCAGGCCAATCTAAAGAAAGAAAGCAGATAGTAGATAAAGTAATAAACAAAAGAAAGCTATCATTATCATGGTTTCTCAAACATGTTACAGCCGAGAGCAAGGAAAATAATATTCATATATGTACACTTACCAAATAAACCAAGTACAACACAAATAAAAGTAAGATCCCAAGTACACAATATAATACTTACCAGCCACCATACCATATCAATGCAGCAATTAATGCAAGCATGGCCAAACAAAGGAAACTATGCATCACCTGTACAAGAACATCATCACTCAGTATCCCTATTTCTTATATCAACTTCTCCTTCAATTCATTTTTCGTTCACCATTTAAAACTGAGTAGAACCAAAACAATATCATCTTGAAATCAAACAAATACCAGATCAAACAATCAAGTAAAGTTCCAGAGCAAACCTGGAAACAGAGATAAAGTAATTGAATCAAAGGCAACAATTTAAAATGGATGAAGATCAAAACAGTTAAGTAAATCTGGATAATCAAGCCTGGAAATCAACAACACTGTTTCAGGCAAATCAAAAGATCAAGCAAATGAAATGCTTCTCTGTTCTTTCTATATTCAATTCTTGTTTCCAGGTGAGCAAACCACATCCCAAAACTTTAAATCTGGTTTACATCTTGATTGCATGTAATGATCTGTTAATGTGTGATAAAAATTATGCTTGCATGTTGAATATATATGTATGTAGGTAGATGGGCATGCCTGTATATGAATGAACACACCTCTGTTTGTTTCCAGGCCAAAGATAAATTTAAAAATTCAATTTCTTCTTCCTCAAACTCTTATAGGTCATGATCTCTGGAAACTGAAATGATTAAAGTGAGTAACTTATTTCTTAAAAATTTAAAGTATAAATTTGTTGTATTTATATAATTGTGAATAGGTTATATATATACGTATGTGGATCCCCTGAATATAAAAGAAAACTGGAATTGTTATCTCTGGTTGTTGGTTACTCAAGTCCCCTGTTTGAGTTCCTAAATTCTAACGGTTGATGTTAGAATCATTTCCCTGGATATTCTAAATTGTTTGAGCTGAGAGATAAAACGAATATTGGTTGTTATATCCTAAATAAAGATTTAAACATGAAGTCAAGTTAAAAACAGTTTGAAACATCTCTGGAAAAGCAAAGACTGAGAAACATCATTATATATGCAATAATTCGAGTGTCTTAATTCTCGAATTCAAATATATAATTTGAATTCTTATACTTTGACTTGAATTTTAAGGCTGGAATCACGTTTTTTTGAAGTAGGAGGCAAGATAAATCTTGGGTTAAACGGAAATGGCTTTTCGACCATTTTCCGGTGATCTCGGTGAAGGGGGAGGTCGTGGCTCTCTGGGGTGGTAGAGGAGTGAGTGGAGCATCTGGGAAAATATTCGTATGGTGGTTCGATGAACAAGGTGAAGGCGGTGAGCAATTTTTTGCTCGTAAACCTAGTTTGGAGTGGTCGAAGTAATGGGTCTCGTTCGTCACCGTCAAGCGATCGAGTGCAGGGGGATTTCGAGAGGAGGTAGCTCGGTCGTAGCCGAGCCATTGGACGGAGTTAGGGATCTTCAGGTGGTCGGGGCGGTGAATTCGAGGCTGAGTATGGTGACTGATTGGTTTGGGTTGGTGGCGAAAGTGCTTGATTTTGAATTCGAGAGTATGGCGAAGTTCTGGCAATCGAAGATTGAATCGTGGGTGGAGTTCGACTTGCTCGTCGACGAAGCGGTGGATGGAAGCAAGCGACGGTGATGTACACGTGCACAGTGCACGTTGGTGTCTGGGTTGATTGAATTTGGGGAAGACAGTGTTTTCTCGCGAATGACTCGAAGTATACGTGAGTGACTCGAAGTTTTTTTTTGGTGCTGGACTCGAAGCATGTAGGGGAGTGACTCGAAGCAAATTTGAGTTGCCTCGGGTTTGGTTAAACTGGGTTACAGTTTTGTTCAAAACTGTCTGCAGTTTGAAATTTTTAAACAAAATTTAAATGAATTTGCAAGCTAGATGTGAATAAGGTTAAATCAAGTTTTAAAACTAATTACTTGAACTATTCTTTCAAATAATAATTATTTATTTTAAAGCTTGGTTAAATAAAGGATATGAAATTTATTTTAACTTCGATTAAGTTAAATCTTAAGTTATTTAAACTTAGTTAATAACGTAATTAAGTAGAAATCAAAAAGATAAAGTGTTTTATCATTAATTTAACTTAAAAACTTTTGTTAATTTACAAATTTATGATAATTTGATTTCAAGGTCTATTAAATAAGGAAGTTAAAATAAATGATAGCCCTTTCTAATTAATCAAGATTTGGATTACTTAATGATAGTAATTAAAGGACAATTAATTAATAATTAAAAGTTAATTAATTTATGATTTGATGGAAAATTTGTTAATGAAATTAATTAAGGGTTAATTAATTAATGTAATTAATTAAAGATAATTAATTAAAGGATAATTAAATAATTAAAGGTTAATTATTTAATATTTAAAGGTTGATGAATTATAATTTAAGATTTATTAATATATTATTAGTGGTTAATTAATAAATGATTAAAGAATAACTAATCAGAATGATTTGTAATTAATTGATGTTAATTAACCAGGATTTGTGATTTATTCATAAGTAATAAATCTGTTTTAATATAATCAGATATAAATTGACCTTACTTATGGATGATTGGATTTGACTAAATGATTGAATTGTTTGATATTTCCTGATATATGATGCTTTGTGATACGTCTTGATTTATGTCGTGATCTGTGATTTTTGTTTCTGTGGTATATTGTTATATGAATATGAAACCCTTTGCCGTGAAACGGCACTTGAATTTCGATGCGACAGGGAGTCGGATTCCAGTTGGTTATCCGAAACCCACATCGAATTGTAATGATGAATCCTTGTGACTGATAAATTTATTTTATCTATGAATCTGTGAATGAAGATAAGCGTTATCGATTATACCGCTTATCGATATATCTGTGATGATTGTTGTTGTGCACCATTGTGTAAAACCCCTCGACTACACTTTACACACACGAATATGGATTTCACGTGGAAATTGGTTAAGTCACAGATAATTTAAATTTGATGTTTTTGAAATTGAAATTTTAATTTCAATGGATTTTGAAATTAGAAATTTGGGTTTAAATGTGAAAAGCTTTTGAAATGGAATTTCAGAGATAAAAGTTATTTTGAATAACTTAATCGAGTTATGGAAATCTAAATAATTGATTTAAACTAAAATTCAAGATTTGAAATCGAATTCTATAATTTGAAACTAGGGATTAAAGAAGTTATATCGTTATATAAGGGTTAAACCATTTTAAAAGTATTGATTTTGAAATGTGAATATAATTCAAAGACTTTAACTCGTGTAAATAAAATTGGATTTTTCTTAAATGAAAACTGTTTGTTTTCAAATGATAAAAGCTTTCGTATATATAAGAAATGAAATTCCAATTTAAAGGAATTTCAAGTATGAATTGAAAGATGGTTTTCCAAGTTATAAATGAATTCTTTTGAAAGCTATGAATTGAATCTGTTTATTTTTAACAGATTTAAAATGATGATTTGTTTAAACCATTCGACATGACATTGTTTTGAAAGCTATAAGTTGAATCTTTGTTTTAAAGATTTAACGAGCTAACGAGTTAATCCAATTGGAAATTGAAGTGTTTTGAAACCTATGAATAGATCTTTATGAAACGAGGTGAACGGTGTGAAATAAATCTTTTTATTTAAAGATTTGAAATGATGATTGGTTTAAACTATTTTGGAAGAAAGAAGTTGAATTATTAAGTTGTGACTTAATTGAAATCCCATATCCATATGTTTTTGAAGTTTGCGCTCGTTATTCGGGTTAACCGGGAAAAGACATTTGGGTCGTATAACCCATTCCGAATAGTGATACGTCGTATATGGATAGCATTTGAAGACCGGTGTTGAAGACCGGATATTTACGAAAACGAAAGGACAACTCGTCGAATGTCTCTGCACCGACTGGTCCCCGGTATAGAGATTTTATCACCCTTTGTGATGGGAAGTCCGGACGGGATTGTGAATACCCGGAATTGCAAGGGCTTCGTAAGAAGTGCCTTCGGTTCTGTTCGAACCCGGAACAGACTTGTATGGTTACATGTCTGACATTACACTTTGAGATATAAAGCCGATTTCTTTCAAATACATTTCTGTTGGTGGCGGGGAATTTATTCTCTTAGCTTAACACCCTTCTCTGAGACGTACGAGCTCAGAGGTTATGTAGTTGAAATTTATCAGCGATATATCCCAATTTGGTAATGTGACATGCTGAGTGTTGCTGTGTGATGATCAGTGTTTGATCATTTGCGATATGATCATTTATTTGATCTTATATCTTTGTGATCATAGGTTGATCATTTGTTTGACCCGAAGCATGGCTTTGTGACAAAGCGTAGCTTTGTGGACGAGACTTCGTCGAGCCTCACACCTCGGAAATGGTCGAAACAGGACGAATGCGGCAAGGTTCTAGGGAGTAGCGCCCCTTAGTGTATGTCATTCCTTCTGGATAAAGGTGGTATCATGGTATGGAGCCCAGATACTTAACCTCTGTGGTTACTGCATTATTATTATCTATGTGGTTTGTTGGAAATCGGGGATCCTCGGGAAGATCGGTGACGATCGGGGGATGGCATACGCGTGTCAGTAGTTACCTATTTTTGCAGAGGTAACCCGGCCTTGTGTTGGCAGAGATCTAACCGTAATGTTAGGTTATTTCTCGGGTCGTCTATTCCAGGGACGTACCCATCGTGGATAGGAAGTTCCTTAGCCTGACCATTTGTTGGAAATCCATCTTCCAATACGAACTTTGTACGGTATTAGTTGTAGAACCTGCCATTTACGTACGGTGGTCACCACTGTTTAGATGGTAGCTATAGTAGACATACGATACTGGTCGTATGTTGGCTAAGATTTATATTCTACTTTCGAAATGTTTTCTACACTATGCACTAATGATAATATCAAAAAGATTTGATTTTTGCGTAGTAAGCATCTTTGACTATCATAAGAAGAAATCTCCTCCAATTCTGCGTTTGCATTGTGTGTGTGGTGGGAGGTCTTATGGTAGTTTCATTTTCCAAAAGCATTGCGAATTGACTTTAAAATTCTCTACTATTTGTTTTTAAAGATAAACTGTTTTTTTGTTGCTCACACCAGTCCCATGACTGATCCGGAGTTTATTGTTCCTTTCCTAAACTCTGGGTGCTCATAATTTTCTACACGAGCAGTCTAGAGTTGGGTTTTTCAGATAATCGGATTCAGTAGATTTTCTGGAGCCAGTTCAGTCTTTGGATATGGACTGCACTTGCTTATTCTTGGTGTATCATTATTGGGAGTTCGAGCTACTGCTGGAGTTCTCTCTTGAAGACTATCTTAGAGTTATTTGTTCCGCTGCTGATATTAGTCATCTATCGTTTTCTTTTCCGCTGCTATTTGTTGTATCATATCTCTGATGTATATTGATATTCATTATATCATTCTGTTGTATCAGATATTGTATATCAATGTATTATTCATTTCTTCCGCTGTGTTATTTACTTAACTGTGTTATAAGCTCCGGAGAACCAGATTTGGCATTTGAATCTACGGCATTTTGAGTACAAGTGGAGTATGGTTGCCGATTTTCGAAGGCCAACTTTTGGGTCTTTACATTTGGTATCAGAGCTAAGGTTGAACTTTAGCTCAGGAGTGTAACACATTAAGTAGCTCATTAGAGATAGAGTGAAGTAACTCTAGAATGAGTATATCCTTAAGATATCCGTCTGAACGTCTCAGTAAATTCTCTTACTATCCACGGATAGTGAGTATGAGTGCAAGAAGAGGACGAGATAGGGGACATGGGAGTACGACTATAAATGGTCAATACCCTGCAACAGTGGAAACAATCTTTCTCTATCAATCTTCTTTGATTCGTTTCCAAATTCTTTTGATTGCTTCGTATCAACTATAAGAAAGAAGTTTCGATGTGATGATGGCTCTACGGATCATTGTCGAGGATCTTTACTTTGTATCTTCATCAGTTCTTATCAGCTTTTTGATTTAAACTTTATTGAATTTGAAATTTGAAATTTGAAGTTAGAAATTTGAAATAAATTGGAAATTTTAAATGGAGTTAAATTGATTAATCGAATATGAAGCTAAAATTGAATTGTATCAATAAAACGATTTCGTTTGAAACCGAATTTTGAAATTCTATTGAGATTTCTGTGAATACCAAAGTCCGAAGAAGGACAAAATTGGTATGTATTCTGAGATATTCCGACTTGAATTCGGAATCCGTATCTTATGTTTGAGGAATTATAGGAGATCAAATTTATCTTTGATCTATCTGTCTTTGTTTTCGTGCCTGCGAATTTCGAGGACGAAATTCTTTTAAGGGGGGAAGTTTGTCACGACCCTGAAATTTTGAATTTATTTAAATTAATAATTAAATGAAATTTTGAGTTAAATTTATGATTTAATAAATTTTTGAATAAAAATTGTGAAATTAAATTGATTAAATGGAGCGAGTTTCCCCGATATCCAAGTATATTATGTATAAATCATTTTAAATTAAATTAATTGTAAATAGTGTATATGTGAATATATGGGTGTATATTGAATGTATATATAGTTTTATACATATTAGATTTTTATTACATATCTAAGTAAATTAATACAAAGTAAGCTTTTAACAACAATGTTAAAATAGAAAATTTTTTATAAAGTAATAAAATAAAATGCAAGTTAAAAGGGAAGCAAACCCAATAAGCATGTACACTTGAAAACAAAACAACATTTACTTCATTTATATTTGTACAAAATGAAATGAAACAAACATATAAAGTAAACACCTTTATTTAAAGACCTAAAGACAAATGAAAGCTGCCAGGCCAATCTAAAGAAAGAAAGCAGATAGTAGATAAAGTAATAAACAAAAGAAAGCTATCATTATCATGGTTTCTCAAACATGTTACAGCCGAGAGCAAGGAAAATAATATTCATATATGTACACTTACCAAATAAACCAAGTACAACACAAATAAAAGTAAGATCCCAAGTACACAATATAATACTTACCAGCCACCATACCATATCAATGCAGCAATTAATGCAAGCATGGCCAAACAAAGGAAACTATGCATCACCTGTACAAGAACATCATCACTCAGTATCCCTATTTCTTATATCAACTTCTCCTTCAATTCATTTTTCGTTCACCATTTAAAACTGAGTAGAACCAAAACAATATCATCTTGAAATCAAACAAATACCAGATCAAACAATCAAGTAAAGTTCCAGAGCAAACCTGGAAACAGAGATAAAGTAATTGAATCAAAGGCAACAATTTAAAATGGATGAAGATCAAAACAGTTAAGTAAATCTGGATAATCAAGCCTGGAAATCAACAACACTGTTTCAGGCAAATCAAAAGATCAAGCAAATGAAATGCTTCTCTGTTCTTTCTATATTCAATTCTTGTTTCCAGGTGAGCAAACCACATCCCAAAACTTTAAATCTGGTTTACATCTTGATTGCATGTAATGATCTGTTAATGTGTGATAAAAATTATGCTTGCATGTTGAATATATATGTATGTAGGTAGATGGGCATGCATGTATATGAATGAACACACCTCTGTTTGTTTCCAGGCCAAAGATAAATTTAAAAATTCAATTTCTTCTTCCCAAACTCTTATAGGTCATGATCTCTGGAAACTGAAATGATTAAAGTGAGTAACTTATTTCTTAAAAATTTAAAGTATAAATTTGTTGTATTTATATAATTGTGAATAGGTTATATATATACGTATGCGGATCCCCTGAATATAAAAGAAAACTGGAATTGTTATCTCTGGTTGTTGGTTACTCAAGTCCCCTGTTTGAGTTCCTAAATTCTAACGGTTGATGTTAGAATCATTTCCCTGGATATTCTAAATTGTTTGAGCTGAGAGATAAAACGAATATTGGTTGTTATATCCTAAATAAAGATTTAAACATGAAGTCAAGTTAAAAACAGTTTGAAACATCTCTGGAAAAGCAAAGACTGAGAAACATCATTATATATGCAATAATTCGAGTGTCTTAATTCTCGAATTCAAATATATAATTTGAATTCTTATACTTTGACTTGAATTTTAAGGCTGGAATCACGTTTTTTTGAAGTAGGAGGCGAGATAAATCTTGGGTTAAACGGAAATGGCTTTTCGACCATTTTCCGGTGATCTCGGTGAAGGGGGAGGTCGTGGCTCTCTGGGGTGGTAGAGGAGTGAGTGGAGCATCTGGGAAAATATTCGTATGGTGGTTCGATGAACAAGGTGAAGGCGGTGAGCAATTTTTTGCTCGTAAACCTAGTTTGGAGTGGTCGAAGTAATGGGTCTCGTTCGTCACCGTCAAGCGATCGAGTGCAGGGGGATTTCGAGAGGAGGTAGCTCGGTCGTAGCCGAGCCATTGGACGGAGTTAGGGATCTTCAGGTGGTCGGGGCGGTGAATTCGAGGCTGAGTATGGTGACTGATTGGTTTGGGTTGGTGGCGAAAGTGCTTGATTTTGAATTCGAGAGTATGGCGAAGTTCTGGCAATCGAAGATTGAATCGTGGGTGGAGTTCGACTTGCTCGTCGACGAAGCGGTGGATGGAAGCAAGCGACGGTGATGTACACGTGCACAGTGCACGTTGGTGTCTGGGTTGATTGAATTTGGGGAAGACAGTGTTTTCTCGCGAATGACTCGAAGTATACGTGAGTGACTCGAAGTTTTTTTTTGGTGCTGGACTCGAAGCATGTAGGGGAGTGACTCGAAGCAAATTTGAGTTGCCTCGGGTTTGGTTAAACTGGGTTACAGTTTTGTTCAAAACTGTCTGCAGTTTGAAATTTTTAAACAAAATTTAAATGAATTTGCAAGCTAGATGTGAATAAGGTTAAATCAAGTTTTAAAACTAATTACTTGAACTATTCTTTCAAATAATAATTATTTATTTTAAAGCTTGGTTAAATAAAGGATATGAAATTTATTTTAACTTCGATTAAGTTAAATCTTAAGTTATTTAAACTTAGTTAATAACGTAATTAAGTAGAAATCAAAAAGATAAAGTGTTTTATCATTAATTTAACTTAAAAACTTTTGTTAATTTACAAATTTATGATAATTTGATTTCAAGGTCTATTAAATAAGGAAGTTAAAATAAATGATAGCCCTTTCTAATTAATCAAGATTTGGATTACTTAATGATAGTAATTAAAGGACAATTAATTAATAATTAAAAGTTAATTAATTTATGATTTGATGGAAAATTTGTTAATGAAATTAATTAAGGGTTAATTAATTAATGTAATTAATTAAAGATAATTAATTAAAGGATAATTAAATAATTAAAGGTTAATTATTTAATATTTAAAGGTTGATGAATTATAATTTAAGATTTATTAATATATTATTAGTGGTTAATTAATAAATGATTAAAGAATAACTAATCAGAATGATTTGTAATTAATTGATGTTAATTAACCAGGATTTGTGATTTATTCATAAGTAATAAATCTGTTTTAATATAATCAGATATAAATTGACCTTACTTATGGATGATTGGATTTGACTAAATGATTGAATTGTTTGATATTTCCTGATATATGATGCTTTGTGATACGTCTTGATTTATGTCGTGATCTGTGATTTTTGTTTCTGTGGTATATTGTTATATGAATATGAAACCCTTTGCCGTGAAACGGCACTTGAATTTCGATGCGACAGGGAGTCGGATTCCAGTTGGTTATCCGAAACCCACATCGAATTGTAATGATGAATCCTTGTGACTGATAAATTTATTTTATCTATGAATCTGTGAATGAAGATAAGCATTATCGATTATACCGCTTATCGATATATCTGTGATGATTGTTGTTGTGCACCATTGTGTAAAACCCCTCGACTACACTTTACACACACGAATATGGATTTCACGTGGAAATTGGTTAAGTCACAGATAATTTAAATTTGATGTTTTTGAAATTGAAATTTTAATTTCAATGGATTTTGAAATTAGAAATTTGGGTTTAAATGTGAAAAGCTTTTGAAATGGAATTTCAGAGATAAAAGTTATTTTGAATAACTTAATCGAGTTATGGAAATCTAAATAATTGATTTAAACTAAAATTCAAGATTTGAAATCGAATTCTATAATTTGAAACTAGGGATTAAAGAAGTTATATCGTTATATAAGGGTTAAACCATTTTAAAAGTATTGATTTTGAAATGTGAATATAATTCAAAGACTTTAACTCGTGTAAATAAAATTGGATTTTTCTTAAATGAAAACTGTTTGTTTTCAAATGATAAAAGCTTTCGTATATATAAGAAATGAAATTCCAATTTAAAGGAATTTCAAGTATGAATTGAAAGATGGTTTTCCAAGTTATAAATGAATTCTTTTGAAAGCTATGAATTGAATCTGTTTATTTTTAACAGATTTAAAATGATGATTTGTTTAAACCATTCGACATGACATTGTTTTGAAAGCTATAAGTTGAATCTTTGTTTTAAAGATTTAACGAGCTAACGAGTTAATCCAATTGGAAATTGAAGTGTTTTGAAACCTATGAATAGATCTTTATGAAACGAGGTGAACGGTGTGAAATAAATCTTTTTATTTAAAGATTTGAAATGATGATTGGTTTAAACTATTTTGGAAGAAAGAAGTTGAATTATTAAGTTGTGACTTAATTGAAATCCCATATCCATATGTTTTTGAAGTTTGCGCTCGTTATTCGGGTTAACCGGGAAAAGACATTTGGGTCGTATAACCCATTCCGAATAGTGATACGTCGTATATGGATAGCATTTGAAGACCGGTGTTGAAGACCGGATATTTACGAAAACGAAAGGACAACTCGTCGAATGTCTCTGCACCGACTGGTCCCCGGTATAGAGATTTTATCACCCTTTGTGATGGGAAGTCCGGACGGGATTGTGAATACCCGGAATTGCAAGGGCTTCGTAAGAAGTGCCTTCGGTTCTGTTCGAACCCGGAACAGACTTGTATGGTTACATGTCTGACATTACACTTTGAGATATAAAGCCGATTTCTTTCAAATACATTTCTGTTGGTGGCGGGGAATTTATTCTCTTAGCTTAACACCCTTCTCTGAGACGTACGAGCTCAGAGGTTATGTAGTTAAAATTTATCAGCGATATATCCCAATTTGGTAATGTGACATGCTGAGTGTTGCTGTGTGATGATCAGTGTTTGATCATTTGCGATATGATCATTTATTTGATCTTATATCTTTGTGATCATAGGTTGATCATTTGTTTGACCCGAAGCATGGCTTTGTGACAAAGCGTAGCTTTGTGGACGAGACTTCGTCGAGCCTCACACCTCGGAAATGGTCGAAACAGGACGAATGCGGCAAGGTTCTAGGGAGTAGCGCCCCTTAGTGTATGTCATTCCTTCTGGATAAAGGTGGTATCATGGTATGGAGCCCAGATACTTAACCTCTGTGGTTACTGCATTATTATTATCTATGTGGTTTGTTGGAAATCGGGGATCCTCGGGAAGATCGGTGACGATCGGGGGATGGCATACGCGTGTCAGTAGTTACCTATTTTTGCAGAGGTAACCCGGCCTTGTGTTGGCAGAGATCTAACCGTAATGTTAGGTTATTTCTCGGGTCGTCTATTCCAGGGACGTACCCATCGTGGATAGGAAGTTCCTTAGCCTGACCATTTGTTGGAAATCCATCTTCCAATACGAACTTTGTACGGTATTAGTTGTAGAACCTGCCATTTACGTACGGTGGTCACCACTGTTTAGATGGTAGCTATAGTAGACATACGATACTGGTCGTATGTTGGCTAAGATTTATATTCTACTTTCGAAATGTTTTCTACACTATGCACTAATGATAATATCAAAAAGATTTGATTTTTGCGTAGTAAGCATCTTTGACTATCATAAGAAGAAATCTCCTCCAATTCTGCGTTTGCATTGTGTGTGTGGTGGGAGGTCTTATGGTAGTTTCATTTTCCAAAAGCATTGCGAATTGACTTTAAAATTCTCTACTATTTGTTTTTAAAGATAAACTGTTTTTTTGTTGCTCACACCAGTCCCATGACTGATCCGGAGTTTATTGTTCCTTTCCTAAACTCTGGGTGCTCATAATTTTCTACACGAGCAGTCTAGAGTTGGGTTTTTCAGATAATCGGATTCAGTAGATTTTCTGGAGCCAGTTCAGTCTTTGGATATGAACTGCACTTGCTTATTCTTGGTGTATCATTATTGGGAGTTCGAGCTACTGCTGGAGTTCTCTCTTGAAGACTATCTTAGAGTTATTTGTTCCGCTGCTGATATTAGTCATCTATCGTTTTCTTTTCCGCTGCTATTTGTTGTATCATATCTCTGATGTATATTGATATTCATTATATCATTCTGTTGTATCAGATATTGTATATCAATGTATTATTCATTTCTTCCGCTGTGTTATTTACTTAACTGTGTTATAAGCTCCGGAGAACCAGATTTGGCATTTGAATCTACGGCATTTTGAGTACAAGTGGAGTACGGGTGCCGATTTTCGAAGGCCAACTTTTGGGTCTTTACAGATTTGGAGTTCATCGGTGAATGCTCGTTATAATTGAATTTAATATTAATATAATTAGGTTGTAAGTATATACATGCACGTTTCTTAGCAAACCCTAGCATTCTTGGCCAGCCGTCACCTAACAATTTCAATGGCCGAAATGTATCTTCATTCTTCCTCGATTTTCTCTTAATCCACAAACAATTGGCAAAAATCATCAACTACAAAATGATAGAGGGAGGCGAGATCTACAAATCTATACGGCTATGATCGTAAACAACGTTGTAGATCAACGGCAAACTGCTCGAGTTCGGCCGACGTTCGCACGCATTTTTCTCGACGATGGCAAGGCCGAGCTGCACGTAGCTCTGACCGATTGTGGCTCGCGTGGAAGGCTTCGAAATGGCGCTGCCTGATCGTCGTCAAATGCACCATAGTTCGCGTGAGAATTAAGGTTTACGGCGGCTAGGTGGGTTCTTCTTTCGTTCGTATAACCTGGGAACGCACGATGAAGAAGAAAGGCCGTCGGCCTGGATTGCTTAGATCAATAATCATCGGCCACGATTGAAAATAGGGTAAAAATAAAAATAGAAATGGAAATTAATTATATTTAAATTCGTTCAAACTTTAAAACAACATATCTTTTTCATACAAGGTCCGTTTCGCATGAAACGAGTTGCGTTGGATCCGTATTGACAAGCACTACGTGATGGAGCTGGTTTGGGATTGATTGGAGCTAGTGTGAATTTTGGGTAAAATTAAATGCTTGTTTAATTTTATTTGGAACAAAACACTACAACTGTTATTGAAAGCAAGGTGAGAACTTCTCACTCAATCGAAATTTGTTTCGATTTAAATTTTAAATAGTTAAATTAAAAATTGCTTGATTGTGTGAATTGAATGATGGTTGTTATCTATTGGATTGAAATAGACCCCATACGCCGCATAATAAGTGGAGGTTAATATATTAAATACATATACCACGATATTCCACCTTGAAGTGGAATTGGTATTATATATGTATTTGGAGTTGATTTCCCGCATTATATAGAGGATGAGACCCTATTGCGCCGCATAATAGCGGATAATATTTTATAAATCCTATATATCGCGATATTCCACCTCGAAGTGGAATTGGTATTGTGCAAACGTCTATGGATGCAGGGAAACATGTTGGAGGGATCCAACTGGATTCCTCACATTGATTGAATTTATTTATGTTGTGATGTGATAATCTGTGAATGGTTATATTGATATGACTGATCATATAAATGTTTGGAATTTATTTGAAGGCTATAATTTAGCTAAATGTATTTCTGGTATTGTTGGATACCAGAAATAAATAAAACTGGATTTTGGGAATTAATTTTTAAGAATTGAATTAATTTGGAAGAAGGAATTTAAAAGTATGAAAAAGTTGATTTTTGTAATCTTATCGAATTAATTCCAAAATATGGTGAAAAGTTTTTAATAAATGGGTTTTAAATAATATTTTTTAATAGTTAAAGAATTTATTTAAAAATTAGGATTTTAAATAGTTTGGAAGAGATAAAGGAATTTATTTTAAAAGGAAATTGATTTGGAAATCAAATCTATAATTGATTTGGTGTTTAAAAATAAATCTTGGGAAATCAATTCTAAAAATCGAGTGGGTGTTTGAAATAAATGTTTGGAAAATCAATTTAGGATTTGAAATAAATTTTGAAATCAATTTGAAAGTTGATTTGGAGTTGAAAGTGAATATTTGAAATCGTTATGAAAATCGTATAAAAAGTGAATATTTGGAAATGTAAATTCACAATAGGATTTATAAAGGGAAGGGAAATTGTTTTAAAAATAAACACTGATTTATTTTTAAAGTGTGAAAATAAATTTACGGATTTGGAACGTAAATTTTAAAATAAATCAGTAAGGATTTATTTAATTGGTTTAAATGGACCATTTTGAAATGAAGTGTATTTTCCATGGAAAGCCGAGTATATTTCCACAGTTGCCTTTAAAGTATAAATTAAAATTTCTAAAGTTGATTTTAAAGAAATATTTTGGATAAAATATTTTATTAAGTTATTTCGAAATCTTTAGAGTAAAGATTTATTTAGCAAATTTTAGAAGTGATTGTTTAAAGACTAAATTGATAATTGTTTTAGAAAAAGGTTATTTAAATAATTACATTATATCTACTAATTTTATTTTGAAAAGTAGTACGGACTTAAGTTTATATTTAATATTAGTATAATGTTTAGAACTAATATTTTAAGTGAAGTGTTTAATAATAATTGTTTATTTTAAATGTTTCTAAGTATATTTTGAATTCGTGATTCAAATTATTTTAAATTATTCAGACTCGGCAGATTTCTAGTGGAAATGAAGAAATATTTGTGAATATATCCCGTGTAGGGAAATTGATTTGAAATTTGTTTTCAAAACTTTGAAAGGTAAAAAGAGATTTGAAATTTGTTTCAAATGGTTGAAGTGTTGGAAATTTTATCTTACGAAGATATTTTGAAAATAAATAATTTGGGAAATTATTTGAAAATCTGGTGATGTTGTGAATATTAATTGATAGTTAAATAACCAACTATCAATATTGACCTTTAAATGGTATTTGAATTTCGATGCGACCGGGGGTCGGATTCCTAATGGACATTCGAAAACCACATCAAATCTTTGTGATGAATCTTTTGTTTAAAAGATCAAAATGGGTATTTGTTGTGATTTGCTTGAAATTTGAATGCAACACTTATTTTTAAAATATTGCGCTCACTATTCGGTTTAGCCAGGAGAGGTCCTTTGTGTCATATAACCCATTCCGAATAGTGATACGACGTGAATGGATTGCATTTGAAGACCGGTGTTGAAGACCGGGTATTTGTGAGAACGATAGGATGACCTATCGATTGTCTCTGCACCGGGTTTCTCTAGTATAGAGATTTCCTATGGGATGGGAAATTCGATCGGGATTGTGAATACCCGGATTTGCAAGGGCTTCTTTGGAAGTGCCTTAGGTTCTGTTCGAACCCGGAACAGACTTGTATGGTTACATGTCTGACATTACACTTTGAGATATAAAGCAGATTTCTTTCAAATACATTTCTGTTGGCGGCGGAGAATTTATTCTCTTAGCTTAACACCCTTCTCTGAGACGTACGAGCTCAGAGGTTATGTAGGTTAAGGTTATCAGTGATATATTCCCAATTTGGTAATGTGGCATGCTGAGTGCTGCTGTGTGATGATCATTTGTTGATCAAAGCATGGCTTCTGTGAGAAGCGTAGCTTTGTGGACGAGACTTCGTCAGACTTCACACCACGGAAATGGTCAAAATAGGAAAGATGCGGCAAGGTTATGAGGGTCGCTCCCTTTAGGGTATGCCATTTCCTTCTGGAAAAGGGTGGTACCAGGTATGGAGCCCTGGTATTTAACCTATGTGGTTGCTCCAATCTCATTTCTGTGTGGTTGTTGCTTTGTGAGGCGCCTCGGATAAAGGTCCCAAAGGACTGGGGGGTGGCATTCGTGTAGTAGTTACCTAGTTACAGAGGTAACCCGGCCTTGTGTTGGCAGAGGGCTGGTTAAGCTCTCGGGACGTCACGCCAGAGGCGTACCCATGTGGTAGTAGGAAGTTCCTTAGCCTGACCATTTGTTGGAAATCCAATTCCCAATACGAACCATGTACGGTTTTAGTTGTAGAACATGCCATTTACTTATGGTGGTCGCCACTGTTTAGATGGTAGCTATAGTAGGCTTACAATAATGGTTGTATGCTGGCTAAGATTAATATTATACTTTTGAAATGTTTTCTGCACTATGCACTAGTAATAATATCCAATGATTTTGCGTAGTAAGCATGTTTGACTATCATAAGGAGAAATCTCCTCCAATTCTGCGTTTGCATTGTGTGTGTGGCGGGAGGCTTTATGATAGTTTCATTTTCCAAGAAAAAGCATTGCAGATTTCTTTTTATTTCTTTGTGCAAATAACTATTTTTAGTTCTCACACCGGTCCCATGACCGACCTGCAGTTTATTGTTCCCTTCCTAAACTCTGGGTGCCCATTATTTTCCACGGGCAGCCTAGAGTTAGATTTTCATGTCATTCTGGATATTTCCAGGAGTGCTGTGGAGCTCAAGTGCCGAGCTGGATGGCGAGACGTATCACTTGTATATGATATTATTTATTCCACTGCGTATTCAGTTGTGACGACAAGTTTATATAACTGTCCATTGATGTATTGTGTTGTATATTGACTCTGATGATGTAATGTATGAACTAATATAGTTCTTGATTTAAAGATTATTCATCTATCTGTTATATGTTGTTCCGCTGCGATTGTGAGATTCTGATATTGTTTCTGTTTCTGTTCTTTTTTCTTTCTTCTTCTACCTCTTTCTTCTTCAACCATAACAATTCGGTTTTCCGGCATTCGATTATTCGGTAGTTGATACAATGGACTTATTGACGTCGATTTTCAAAAGTCGAAAATCGCAAAATGTTACAGGTGGTATCAGAGCATTTGGTTAAGCGGTAACCCTGGCTCTGTGGGGAATTACTCATTAGAGATAGAGTCAGTAGTACTCTAGAATGAATTGAGTGTAATAACAGATATGAGTGCGTATTTGTTAGTGAATATAAAATTGTTTGTATTGTGTTGACTTATCGGTTGATTGTTTATATATTTTGGTCAGTGCAGTCTAGCTAACTGTATCGATAGGGATTTCTAAACTCTTAAACAAGATAAACCGGCACAGTGTTGTTTTAAAATGGGGTAAATGAAATAATTTTACCTAAAACTATTTTGTATAGCAAAGAAATCATTTTCCATAAATTATTATAGCAAATGATTGTTTGGTTATTAGGAAGTGAAAATATTGAATGATCATCATCATTATTATATGGAAATTGAATAAGAAATAATGGTATAATTAAAGATTTGGAGATAAGTCCATTTAACAAAAGAAAATTATAAATATGAATTGAAAGGATAAGGGAATGAATTCATATACAAATGGATTTGTAAATATAAAATGTAAATATGATTTATAATTTGAAATAGAGTTCCAGAGAAATATTTGAAAGAGTTTGAAAGGATTTGAAATTTTTGAAATTTGGAAAAAGATTAAATTCCTTTGATTTGGAAATGATTTTCAAAGATTTTGGAAACAAAATGGGAAAATTGTTCGGGAAATATATTTGAATTGGATTTGAAAACTAGTGGAGTTTAAAATTAAAAACATTTGGAAATGTTTTAAAAGGACTGAAACCACTAAACTCTTTTCGGTCGTTGGAAAATAACTTCGATGATGACTACATCATCATCGATGTTCATTTTCGAGTTCCCAAGAGAGGAATTGCTGCCAAATTAATTTAAAATTGAAGTTATTTGTAAAGTTTGGTTTAGTTTTGGAAATAAATTAAATTAGTTTCAAAAATGATTTTGAAATGTTGGAAAGACTCTGGAATCTTATTAAAATATTTATGGAATAATAAATAAGTTTGGAAACTTTGAAAATTCAAATTGAAATTGAAATTCAACTTGAGTTAACTTGATTAAAGGAAATTTATTAAGTTAAAAATACGTTTGGAGTTAAGACAAAGGAATTGGAATTCAATAATAGAGTTTGGAAATGAATTTTAAGTTACAAATAGAAATTCAGCTTGGAATTGTAAGTGAATTGAATATAAATTAAAGTTGTATAGAATTGGATTAAAATAAAAATGATTTGAGATGAAAATAAATCCAATTCGTGCATGAATAAATTAAATATGGCTTTGGATATTATTTTAAAAGAATGTGAATTAAATGAAAAAAAATATAGAACTTAAGTGTAAATAATATTCAACGCCTATCGAAAGCGGGTTAATATTGAATCGAAGTTGTTGGCAAATAAAATGAAGTTGGGTTATATTATTTTGATAAATAAAATGGAATTGGATTAAAGCAGAAATGGTTTGTGTTGTAAATAGAATCCAAGTAAGTAGAAATAAATTGGAAATGGCCTTGTTATTAACAAAATGAATTCAGAAATGAATTATTGAATGTGAATCTAAAGCTATATTGATTTAATAAACGTACTAATTAAATTTAAACAAATGGAGTTGGAAATAAACTCAAGTTAAATAAAAATAGAATAGAATAAATATAAATTGAGTTGGAATCAATTTAAATTGATTATGAACTAAAGCAATGGTTTATTGAATAAATATTGTCGAATTGCGTAAGAAAATTGGTCGTTCGACATAAACGGAAGTAAATAAAAAATTTATGAATCAATAGAATTTTAATAAATTGATTTTTGAATCAATTGAAATGGATGTGAGTTCATTTCGTTTAAAAATGAATGGAATGTAAGAAAGTGAGTTGTAAATCACTTGAATTGAATAGAGACGGAATGTGAATTGGTCGCAAGCGACCAAATTTGTATTAAAACTTTGCAAATTGCTTCTGGGAATTATTTTTAGTATATTGCTTATGAAAACTATGTGTTACTATTGAAAATAAGCTAAATGTGAGTAAATTTCTTATATATGTCACTTACGGTTTTAAATTGAGTAAGTACAGGTACTGGGGCTGCCGTTTGGCTGGATTTGGTCGCGCTAATAAGCTAATAAATAACTGCTTTGCTTAAAAATGCTAATAAAGGTACGCCTACGCAATAAAAATAGGAAATATGAACAGTTTTTGGTTTTTCCGACCGTGTGGGTCGATGTATATATATTTATATCTCTTGTCAAATTGCAAAAGCTCCTCCGTACAGGGAGACTGCCAAAAATTTCCGTAAATTTTGGAAGTTAGAAATTTTTTTGAAAAATTTGAAAATTTTTGTTAACAGAAAGTTGATTTCTAAATCGTAGTGAAAACATAGGAATTGAACTAGAAAAAGGGAAAACCATTGTTTTGGTCGAAGTTAAAGGTTTTGGAAAAAGTGAATATAACAATTTTCACTATGTGGATTTTATAAAAAGTTAATGGGTTTGGGGCATTCTTCTTAACTTGTAATTTCGGGACGAAATTCTAAGGGGGGAAGAATGTAACGACCTAGAAATTTTGAACATTTGAAATGGCTTATTTAATTGAATTTCAAATGTTTGAATGGTAGTTTGACTAGAATTTCGAATATCAGGATGAAATTGGCAATTAAATTATTGAATTAAATTATTAAATCTGGGTAAAAATTTGAATCTTCAGTTTTGAGTTTGTTAAAAATATTCCAAAGGTTTAGAAGACTCATATTGACAATACTGAATATAATAGAAGCTTTAGAATCGAATTTGGAAATGATTTGTTCATTTTTGAAATTTATCGTTTAAATCGATATTTAAAAAATAGCCTTCCGAGGCACAGTCTCGGAATTCGACGAAACCAGTTCCATTGGATCCGCAATAGTTAATTATTATCGGATTTCAATATTTGTAGCAATCGGAGTTGTCATTTGACCGTGGCAGCTCAAAACGCATAGAAATTAGTTTAATCGATTTAATTTAAATTTAATCGTTAAATTCCGTAACTCGCATATATGACCGAATTAGCCTAAGAAACATGTACCATTGTGTTCGGAATGTGGGTAAAACCTTATGAACACGAGCCGGCACGTCAGATTTGGAGTTCGTCGGTGAATGCTCGTTATAATTGATTTTAATATTAATATAATTGGGTTGTAAGTATATATATGCATGATTATCAGCAAACCCTAGCATTCTTGGCCGACCGTCACCTAACAATTTCAATGGTCGAAATGTATCTTCATTCTTCCTCGATTTTCTCTTAATCCACAAATAATTGGCAAAAATCATCAACTACAAAATGATAGAGGGATGTGAGATCTACAAATCTATACAGCTATGATCGTAAACAACGTTGTAGATCAACGACAAACTGCTCGAGTTCGGCCGACGTTCGCACGCATTTTTCTCGACGATGGCAAGGCCGAGCTGCACGTAGCTCTGGCCGATGGTGGCTCGCGTAGAAGGCTTCGAAATGGCGCTGCCTGATTGTCGTCAAATGCACCATAGTTCGCGTGAGAATTAGGGTTTACGCGGCTAGATGGGTTCTTGTTTCGTTCGTATAACCTAGGAACGCACGATGAAGAAGAAAGGCCATCGGCCTGGATTGCTTGGATCAATAATCATTGGCCACGATTGAAAATAGGGTAAAAATAAAAATAGAAATGGAAATTAATTATATTTAAATTCGTTCAAAATTTAAAACAACATATCTTTTTCATACAAGGTCCTTTTCGCACGAAACGAGTTGTGTTGGATCCCTATTGACGAGCACTACGTTATGGAGCTAGTTTGGGATTGATTGGAGCTAGCGTGAATTTTGGGTAAAATTAAACGCTTTTTTAATTTTATTCGGAACAAAACACTGCAACTGTTATTGAAAGCAAGGTGAGAACTTCTCACTCAATCGAAATTTGTTTCGATTTAAATTTTAAATAGTTAAATTTAAAATTGCTTGATTATGTGAATTAAATGATGGTTGTTATCTATTGGATTGAAATAGACCCTATACGCCGCATAATAAGTGGAGGTTAATATATTAAACACATATACCGCGATATTCCACCTTGAAGTAGAATTGGTATTATATATGTATTTGGAGTTGATTTCCCGCATTATATAGCGGATGAGACCCTATTGCGCCACATAATAGCGGATAATATTTTATAAATCCTATATACCGCGATATTCCACCTCGAAGTGGAATTGGTATTGTGCTAACGTCTGTGGATGTAGGGAAACAGGTTAGAGGAATCAAACTGGATTTCTCACATTGATTGAATTTATTTATGTTGTGATATGATAATCTGTGAATGGTTATATTGATGTGACTGATCATATAATTGTTTGGAATTTATTTGAAGGCTATAATTTAGCCGAATGTATTTCTGGTATCGTTGGATACCAGAAATAAATAAAATTGGATTTTGGGAATTAATTTGGAAGAAGGAATTTAAAAGTATGAAAAAGTTGATTTTTGTAATCTTATCGATTTAATTCCAAAATATGGTGAAAAGATTTTAATAAATGGGTTTTAAATGATATTGTTTAATAGTTGAAGAATTTATTTAAAAATTCGAATTTTAAATAGTTTGGAAGAGATAAAGGAATTTATTTTAAATGGAAATTGATTTAGAAATCAAATCTAGAATTGATTTGGTGTTTAAAAATAAATCCTGGGAAATCAATTCTAAAAATCGAGTGGGTGTTTGAAATAAATGTTTGGAAAATCAATTTGGGATTTGAAATAAATTTTGAAATCAATTTGAAAGTTGACTTGGAGTTGAAAGTGAATATTTGAAATCGTTATGAAAATCATATAAAAAGTGAATATTTGGAAATGTAAATTCACAATAGGATTTATAAAGGGAAGGGAAATTTTTTTAAAAATAAACACTGATTTATTTTTAAAGTGTGAAAATAAATTTATGGATTTGGAACGTAAATTTTAAAATAAATTGGTAAGGATTTATTTAATTGGTTTAAATGGACCATTTTGAAATGAAGTGTATTTTCCTGGAAAGCCGAGTATATTTCCACAGTAGCCTTTAAAGTATAAATTAAAAGTTCTAAAGTTGATTTTAAAGAAATATTTTGGATAAAATATTTTCTTAAGTTATTTCAAAATCTTTAGAGTAAAGATTTATTTAGCAAATTTTAGAAGTGATTGTTTAAAGACTAAATTGATAATTGTTTTAGAAAAAGGTTATTTAAATAATTACACTATATCTACTAATTTTATTTTGAAAAGTAGTTCGGACTTAAGTTTATATTTAATATTAGTATAATGTTTAGAACTAATATTTTAAGTAAAGTGTTTAATAATAATTGTTTATTTTAAATGTTTCTAAGTATATTTTGAATACGTGATTCAAATTATTTTAAATTATTCAGACTCGGCAGATTTCTAGTGGAAATGAAGAAATATTAGTGAATATATCCCGTGTAGGGAAATTGATTTGAAATTTGTTTTCAAAAGTTTGAAAGGTAAAAAGAGATTTGAAATTTGTTTCAAATGGTTGAAGTGTTGGAAATTTTATCTTGCGAAGATATTTTGAAAATAAATAATTTGGGAAATTATTTGGTAATCTGGTGATGTTGTGAATATTAATTGATAGTTAAATAACCGACTATCAATATTGATCTTTAAATGGTTTTTGAATTTCGATGCGACCGGGGGTCGGATTCCTAATGGACATTCAAAAACCACATCAAATCTTTGTGATGAATCTTCTATTTAAAAGATCAAAATGGGTATTTGTTGTGATTTGCTTGAAATTTGAATGCAACACTTATTTTTAAAATATTGCGCTCACTATTCGGTTTAGCCGGGAGAGGACCATTGTGTCATATAACCCATTCCGAATAGTGATACGACGTGAATGGATTACATTTGAAGACCGGTGTTGAAGACCGGGTATTTATGAGAAAGGTAGGATGACATATTGATTGTCTCTGCACCGAGTTGCTCTGGTATAGAGATTTCCTATGTGATGGGAAATTCGATCGAGATTGTGAATACCCGGATTTGCAAGGGCTTCTTTGGAAGTGCCTTCGGTTCTGTTCGAACCCGGAACAAACTTGTATGGTTACATGTCTGACATTACACTTTGAGATATAAAGCAGATTTCTTTCAAATACATTTCTGTTGGCGGCGGAGAATTTATTCTCTTAGCTTAACACCCTTCTCTGAGACGTACGAGCTCAGAGGTTATGTAGTTGAAGGTTATCAGCGATATATTCTCAATTTGGTAATGTGGCATGCTGAGTGCTGCTGTGTGCTGATCATTTGTTGATCATTTGTTGATCAAAGCATGGCTTCTATGAGAAGCGTAGCTTTGTGGACGAGACTTCGTCAGACCTCACACCCTGGAAATGGTCAAAACAAGAAAGATGCGGCAAGGTTATGAGGGTGGCTCCCTTTAGGGTATGTCATTTCCTTCTGGAAAAGGGTGGTATCAAGTATGGAGCCCTGGTATTTAACCTATGTGGTTACTCCAATCTCATTTCTGTGTGATTGTTGCTTTGTGAGGCGCCTCGGATAAAGGTCCCAAAGGACTGGGGGTGGCATATTCGTGTAGTAGTTACCTAGTTACAGAGGTAACCCGGCCTTGTGTTGTCAGAGGGCTGGTTAAGCCCTTGGGACGTCCCGCCAGAGGCGTACCCATGTGGCAGTAGGAAGTTCCTTAGCCTGACCATTTGTTGGAAATCCAATTCCCAATACGAACCCTGTACGGTTTTAGTTGTAGAACCTGCAATTTACTCATGGTGGTCACCACTGTCTAGATGGTAGCTATAGTAGGCATACAATAATGGTTGTATGCTGGCTAAGATTAATATTATACTTTCGAAATATTTTCTGCACTATGCACTAGTAATAATATCCAATGATTTTGTGTAGTAAGCATGTTTGACTATCATAAGGAGAAATCTCCTGCAATTCTGCGTTTGCATTGCGTGTGTGGCGGGAGGCCTTATGGTTGTTTCATTTTCCAAAAAAAACATTGCGGATTTATTTTTATTTCTTTATGCAAATAACTTTTTTTATTTCTCACACCAGTCACATGACTGACCTGGAGTTTATTGTTCCCTTCCTAAACTCTGGGTGTCTATCATTTTCCATGGATAGCCTAGAGTTAGATTTTCAGGTCATTCTGGATATTTTCAGGAGTGCTGTGGAGCTCAAGTCACGAGCTGGATGGCGAGACGTATCACTTGTATATGATATTATTTATTCCGCTGTGTATTCAGTTGTGAGGACAAGTTTATTAACTGTCCATTGATGTATTGTGTTGTATATTGACTCTGATGATGTAATGTATAAACTGATATAGTTCTTGATTTAAAGATTATTCATCTATCTATTATATGTTGTTCCACTACGATTGTGAGATTCTGATATTGTTTATGTTTCTGTTCTTTCTTTCTTTCTTCTTCTACCTCTTTCTTCTTCAACCCTAACAATTCGGTTTTCCGGCATTCGATTATTCGGCAGTTGATACAGTAGACGTATTGATGTCGATTTTCGAAAGTCGAAAATCCCGAAACGTTACAAGTGGTATCAAAGCATTTGGTTAAGCGATAACCCTGGCTCTATGGGGAATTACTCATTAGAGATAGAGTCAGTAGTACTCTAGAATGAGTTGAGTGTAATAACAGATATGAGTGTGTATTTGTTAGTGAATATAAAATTGTTTGTATTGTGTTGACTTATCGGTTGATTGTTTATACATTTTGGTCGGTGTAGTCTAGCTAACTGTATCGATAGGGATTTCTAAACTCTTAAACAAGATAAACCGACATAATGTTGTTTTAAAATGGGGTAAATGAAATAATTTTACCCAAAACTATTTTGTATTGAAAAGAAATCATTTTCCAAAAATTATTATAGGAAATGAATGTTTTGTTATTAGGACGTGAAAATATTGAATGATCATCATCATTATTATATGGAAATTGAATAAGAAATAATGGTATAATTAAAGATTTGGAGATAAGTCCATTTTACAAATGAAATTTATAAATATGAATTGAAAGGATAAGGGAATGAATTCATATACAAATGGATTTGTAAATATAAAATGTAAATATGATTTATAATTTGAAATAGAGTTCCAGAGAAATATTTGAAAGAGTTTGAAAGGATTTGAAATTTGGAAAAAGATTAAATTCCTTTGATTTGGAAATGATTTTCAAAGATTTTGGAAACAAAATGGGAAAATTGTTCGGGAAATATTTTTGAATTGGATTTGAAAACTAGTGGTGTTTAAAATTAAAAACATTTGGAAATGTTTTGAAAGGAATGAAACCACTAAACTCTTTTCGGTCGCTGCAAAATAACTTCGGTGATGACTGCAGCATCATCGATGTTCATTTTCGAGTTCCCAGGAGAGGAATTGCTGCCAAATTAATTTAAAATTGAAGTTGTTTGTAAAGTTTGGTTTAATTTTGGAAACAAATTAAATTAGTTTCAAAAATGATTTTGAAATGTTGGAAAGACTCTGGAATCTTATTAAAATATTTATGGAATAATAAATAAGTTTGGAAACTTAGAAAATTCAAATTGAACTGAAATTCAACTTGAGTTAACTTGATTAAAGGAAATTTATTAAGTTAAAAATACGTTTGGAGTTAAGACAAATGAATTGGAATTCAATAATAGAGTTTGGAAATGAAGTTTGAGTTACAAATAGAAATTCAGCTTGGAATTGTAAGTAAATTGAACATAAATTAAAGTTGTATAGAATTGGATTAAAATAAAAATGATTTATGATGAAAATAAATCCAATTCGTGCATGAATAAATTAAAATATATTGATGATTCATAATCTTCAATATATATAATATTGACTAATATCGACATATGGAATAATATAATTCTTATAAATTACATTCGTGATTCAAGTGTCGAACATGTTAAAAATCAGGGTATACATACATTTACATATGTATTTATTCCCCAAGTCTATTTGGGTTTCCTTAATTTTACACCATTAGTATTCATTCACATTATATAAGTTTTATTATTATATAAATAACTTTTGTAACGATACGATCTTTTGTCGCTCGAAAATCGACATTAATACGTCCACTGTATCAACTGCCGAGCAATCGAATGCCGGAAAACCGAATTGTTATGGAGAAAAAAGAAGAGGTAGAAGAAGACAGAAGGAAAAGAAAGAAGAAATAACAGAAAAACACAGAAACATAACAATATCAGAATCTCACATTCGCAGTGGAACAACATATAATATATAAATGAATAATCTTTAAATCAAAAAGGACTATATCATTTTATACATTACATCATCAGAGTTTACAACAACAACATACAACACAACACTGGACAGTTATATGAACTTGTCCATATACAGAATACACAGCGGAAAAGATAATATCATATACAAGTGATACGTCTCGCCATCCAGCTCGCCACGGAGCTCCACAACATCTTCTGAATCCAGAATGACCTGATAACCTGACTCTAGACTGCCCGTGTGGAAATTGGTGGGCACCCAGAGTTTAGGAAAGAAAACAATAAACTCCAGGTCAGTCACGGTGACTGGTGTGAGAACTTAAAACAGTTTTATTTATCTTTAAAACACAACAACAACAAAGCAAGTAGAAAATATCCGCAATGCTTTTGGAAAATGAAACTACCATAAGGCTTCCCGCACACACACACAATGCAAACGCAGAATTGGAGGAGATTTCTCCTTATGATAGTCAAAGATGCTTACAACCCAAAACAAATCATTGGATTATTATTATTAGTGCATAGTGTAGAAAACATTTCGAAAGTATAATATTAATCTTAGCCAACATAGGCATTTCACACTATGCCTACTATAGCTACCATCTAAACAGTGGGGCGCCACCATAAGTAAATGGCAGGTTCTACATCTAAAACCGTACAAGGTTCGTATTGGGAAATGGATTTGCCAACAAATGGTCAGGCTAAGGAACTTCCTATGCCACGAAAGAACGCCTCTGGCTGGACGCTCAAAGAGACAACCTGCTCTCTACCAAACAAGGCCGGTCACTCCCTTCTCGGGCAGTAAACCTGAGATATGACACACCCGGTCCTTTGGGACCTTTATCCGAGCGCTCGGTAATCAACATCACACATAATAAATAAAGTGTGTCCACATGAGTAAGTATCTGGGCTCCATACCATGATACTACCCTTTTCCAGAAGGAATGGTCATTCCCTAGGGAAGCTACCCCTGAAACCTTGCCGCATCTTTCCTATTTTGACCATTTCCGGGTTGTGAGGTCTGACGAAGTCTCGTCCACAAAGCTACGCTTTTTCACAAAGCCACGCTTTGATCACAAATGATCAATAAATGATCATCACACAACAACACTCAACATGCCACATTACCAAATTGGGAATATATCGCTGATAAATTTCAACTACATAACCTCTGAGCTCGTACGTCTCAGAGAAGGGTGTTAAGCTAAGAGAATAAATTCTCCGCCACCAACAGAAATGTATTTGAAAGAAATCAACTTTATATCTCAAAATGTAATGTCAGACATGTAACCATACAAGTCTGTTCTGGGTTCGAACAGAACCGAATGCACTTCCAAAGAAGCCCTTGCAATCCGGGTATTCACAATCCCGATAAAACTTCCCATCACAAAGGAAATCTCTATACCGTAGCTAACGGTGCAGAAACAATCGATAGGTCATTCTATCATTTTCACAAATACCCGGTCTTCACCACCGGTCTTCAATACGATCCATATCGTCGTATCACTAATTCGGAATAGGTTATTTGACACAAAGGTCTTTTCCCGGCTAACCCGAATAGTGAGCACAAATATTCAAAACATCTGGATATGGGATTTCAATTAAGTCACAACTTATTACCCAAATCCTTTCCTTTAAATGGTTTAAACAAATTACCATTTTAAATCTTTAAACAAATAGATTTACTTCACAAAGTTTCATTTACAGATTTCCAAATCAATTTCCATTTTCATTGAATTAACCCATTAAATCTTAAAGTTAAGATTTAATTTATAGCTTTCAAAACTATTCACAATTCAAGTCTTTTATAATATAAAAGATACACCCTTTGAAATACTCTTTTATTTCAAAATAAAGTTTAATTATCATTACAAAGGTTAATTCATAGTTTTTCCAATCTATTTACAATTTCATTTCAACTTGAAATATTTCGATACAAATTGGAAATCTCTTCACTTTATGAAAGCCAGATAGTTTTCGTTTTGGGAAAAACTGGTTACATTTATATAGGTTAAAGTCAATCAAATATAAACTTGAATTTAAATTTAAATTTCCCCAAGACTATATTTTAATTGGTAAAAAACCATAAAAACACCTTTTATACTTATAAGATCTTTTAAACTAAAATTCCCAATTCATTGAATTCAATTTCAACATATTGAATTCAAACTTTAAATCAAATGATTTAAATTCAAATTTTATTAAGTTATTTAAAATAACTCTTTATTTCTGAAACTCATTTCAAAAACTTTCAATTCCAATTCCAATTCCAAAACTATTTTGGATTCAAAAAATTCAATTTTCCAAAAATTGATAAAAACTGTGACTTAACCGATTTCCACGTGAAATCCACATTTGTGTGTGTATTGTGTAGTCCACGGTTTAACACAATAGTGCAACAACATCCAATCATCACAGATCAAATATAACAATATAATTGATAAGCGGTATAAACTATAACACTTACCTTTCATTCATAAATCACAGAAATATCATATCACAGATAAATAGATCACAATCACACACAATCAGAATATATCACAAAACATCACACATAAAAGATGTCAAACAATTCAGCACCCAATATAATCCAAACATCCATAAGTAGGATTATTTAAATTATTTGATTAATTCAAATCAATTTCACAAATATTCGATTTTCAACTCCAAATCAATTCAAATTTATTTTCAAATTCCAAATAAAATTCCAATGAATTTCCAAAATATTTCTTTTTAAAATAAATTCTTTAATCTCATCAAATCTATTTAAAAAAATCCAAATTTAGACAAATACTTCAGTTTATAGACAATATTTCTGAAATCCATTTTATTAAGCCTTTTTCCCATATTTGAAATTAAATCCAATATAATTCAAAAATAAAATTTTCATCTTATAAAATCCCTTTAAATTTATTCAATTATCAAAAATAAACTTTTCGATAAATTTTACAACTTACATTTTAAAAATCCAATTTTTTATCTATTTTCGGTATCCAACGATACCAAAAATATATTCGGCTAACTTATAGCCGTCAACATATTCAATCACAATATGATTGCACGGCGATTATAAATAATCAACACTCAACATTGAAATAAATTCAAATGTTTGAGGAATCCAGTTGGATCCCTCCAACCTGTTTCCCTGCATCCACAGATGTTAGCACAATACCAATTTCACTTCATAGTGAAATTATCGCGGTATATGGGATTTATAAAATACTATCCGCTATTATGCGGCGCAATAGGGTCTCATCCGCTATATAATGCGGGAAATCAACTCCAAATACATATATAATACCAATTCCACTTCAATGTGAAATTATCGCGGTATATGTTTTTAATAAATAACCTCCACTTAATATACGGCGTATAGGGTCTATTTAACACAATAGACAACAATTTATCATCCAATCATCACAATAAACACTATCAACAATTTTAAATCTAACTATTTAAAATTTAAATCGAAACAAAACATTCGATTGAGTGAGAAGTTCTCACCTCGCTTTCAATAACGGTCGCGGTATTTTATTTCGAATAAAATTAAACGCACGTTTAATTTTACTCAAAATTTTCACTGACTCCGGTTCACACCAATCCAATTCCATTGCAAAGAGCTCATCGAAACGATTCCAATGCAAAAAGTTTCGTCGAATTCCGACCTCGTATGACAAAGTTACAACCGTTTAAAATTTATACGAATTAATATACAACTTATTTTAAATTTTATTTTCAAATTATAACCAAGCTTCACATCGGGCCATTCATTTTTGTTTCCAGATCTGGGCCGTGCAAGACCCCTTCTTCCCCAACGTGAACTCACGTTCAAAACCAACCCATTAGCCGCCGCTATGGTTTCAATTATTGCGACCTCCACACTCGACTTGAAGACGATCAGCCACCTCCATCGCGAAGCTTGTCACGAGCGCTACACTCAGCCAAAGCACCATGAAGCTCGGTCCCATCATAGCCTCGAACGACGTGAAAAACGCAGTGACTTTGAACTGAAATTGCCGTCGATCTGTGGCTCCGTTTCCGATCCCCACCGTTGGATAGCTAGATCTTGATGCCCTCTACAACTTTGTAGTTGACGACTTTTGCTAATTGTTTGTAGATTTGGAGATAATAGAGGAGGAAGTTTCGAAATTCTCAGCCATTAAAATCTAGGGCCGGCTGGTGTTGAAACCCTAGGGCTTGAGTGCAAAATGAAATGTTGAGGTCCTTATATTGAAATTTCTCAAATTACTATTCATCGAAAAAAATTCGAACTCCAAATCGAGCGTGTCGGCTGGCATTTCTATGGTTTACCCCGCATTCCGAACACAATGGAACATGTTTCGGGAGCTAATTCGGTCGTATGTGAGAGTTACGGAAATAAACGATCAAATTTAAATCAAATCGATTTAAACCGATTTCGATGCGTTTTGGCTTGCCCCGGACAAACCGTACATCCGATTGACACGAAATTTGAAACCTTACAATAATTCAACATTACGGATCCGATGAATCTGGTTTCGTCGAAATCCGAGACTGTTTGAAAAATGACTATTTTTAGTCGTCGATTAAATATTAAAATATTCAATTTTCACAATTTAACTTTTAATTCAATTTTAAAAGTTTACAAACATCATTATAACTCCAATATGATTTAATATAACTTTATAAATCATTTTTAGTCACATTAAACCTAGTTATCAATTATTTCTAGAATTTCAAATATTAATTATCGATTTAATTGTCCAATTAAATCTAGATATTCAAAATTAAATTTATTCGGCTTACAAATTTCACCTTTTTATATTTAAAATCAATTAAATATACGAATTTCAAATGACAAAAATTCTGGGTCGTTACAAACTTCCCTCCTTAAAAGAATTTCGTCCTCGAAATTGCAAAGTAAGAAAAAGTCACAAAATCCATTAACTTTTCAAATATCCACTTAGTGAAAATTTTATATTCACCTTTTCCAAAACCTTTAACTTCAACCAAAACAATGGTTTCCATTTTCTAGTTCAATTCCTACATGTTATTACAATTTAGAAATCAACTTTTCATTAACAAAAATTTTCTAAAATTTCCCGAAAATTTTCTAACGCCTTAAATTTTCAGAAAAATTCGCCATAGCCTCCTTTGCGCGGTTCAATCGTAGTAGGATCACAATAGACATAAATATATATACATCGACCCACCCGGTCAGAAAAGCAGAAAAACAGTTCATATTTCCTATTTTTATTGCGTATGCGTACCTTTTTAGCATTTTTAAGCAAAGAAGTTATTTATTTAGCATTTTAGCACAACCAAATCAACCGAACGGCAGCCACGACACCTGTACTTACTCAATTTAAATATGTAAGTGACAAATATATAACATTATTAACAATTTACTCTTTTAAACAACTACAACTTTTGCATATCAAAAGAAATGCATACTAAACAAGGTTTATAAGCAACTTATAAAATTTCAACATCACTTATAATTGTTTACCACCAATTTATATACAACAACATTCATTTCTTCATTTTCAATTAGTTCACTTTCAATTCAAATCAATTTCTATTTAAATTTACTTCACTTTCAATTTAAATCCAATTACATATCTTCCAATTTTTATCAATTCAATTTCATTAACACTTAATGAATTATACTATATACAATCAACCAACAATCATATAACAACCAATGTATATTCAACAACCAAATTAATTCAATTTACATTGCTCACATTCAATTTGGTTCAACACTTTTAATTCCAATTGGTTTGATATTAAATTGGTTTCCATTCAGTTTATTCAAATTCCAATTTATTAGCTTTAATGAATTAACACTTACATCCATTATCAATTTATTCACATTCGATTGATTTACATTCAATTCATTTGTTAATTCAATTGCTAATTCATTTTACAAATAAAATTGAATTTTATTTATATAACTCAAGTTCACATTCATCACTTCATTTCATTAATTCACTTTATTATTTTACTTCGATATCAAAATCAAATTCATTCAACATCACTTAAGTTATATTCCAATTTAAACATCATTTGTTTAACTTCACTTAATTTTCCACTTATAAATCCAATTCAGATTTTGTTTTTCCTTAACAAAATTGTTTAACCATTTCTTTTATAATTGGTTTCACTTATATTCATCCATTTTATAAGTTATACAACTTATTTTATTAACTTCCAAATAATATTATAAGTATAAAACTCATTTCACTTATATTCATCAATTTCAATTTGGATTTTTATTTAAATTTTGTTTATCACAACAAAACTCCAATTTTCAATTTATTATGGTAGCAAATCAATCACATAGAAACTCGAAAATGATACTGATGATGCTGCAGTCACCACCCTTATTATTTCCCAGCTATAATAGTGAATTCAGTACTTAATATTCTTTCAAAAATTTCCTTTTATTTATAAATCACATTTATAAATCTTTTCTCATATAATTTCACTATTTTACTTTACTTATACAATATTATTTCACAATTGCAAATCACATTAATTCTAATTTCATATTCAATAATTCATTTGCTTATATACTTCATTCTTTTACAATTGTTGTTTTTATTTAGATTATTCAAACAACTTTTATTAATTTATTTACATATTCACATTTTGAACAACCAAACAATCGATTTTATATACACTTTAATAATTTCTGAAAAATTATTTCCTTTACATACAAAAATATAATCGAGGTAAAATTATTTCATTTACCCAATTTAAAATGATACTATGTCAACTTGTCTCATTTAAGCGTTTAGAAACCCCTATCGATGATATGGCATCCCACATACCGACCAAAATTCATAAACAGCTCAACGGATAAGCAAACACAATATAAAACAATTTCATATTCACTAACAAACACGCGCTCATATCTACTATTACACTCACACTCATTCTAGAGTACTACTGACTCTATCTCTAATGAGTAATTCCCAACAGAACCATGGTTATCGCTTAACCATATGCTCTGATACCAAATGTAACGATACGATCTTTCGTCGCTCAAAAATCGACATTAATACGTCCACTGTATCAACTTCCGAGCAATCGAATGCCGGAAAACCGAATTGTTATGGAGAAAAAAGAAGAGGTAGAAGAAGACAGAAGGAAAAGAAAGAAGAAATAACAGAAAAACACAGAAATAGAACAATATCAGAATCTCACATTCGCAGCGGAACAACATGTAATAGATAAATGAATAATCTTTAAATCAAAAAGGACTATATAATTTTATACATTACATCATCAGAGTTTACAACAACAATATACAACACAACACTGGACAATTATATGAACTTGTCCATATACAGAATACACAGCGGAAAAGATAATATCATATACAAGTGATACGTCTCGCCATCCAGCTCGCCACAGAGCTCCACAGCATCTCCTGAATCCAGAATGACCTGATAACCTGACTCAAGACTGCCCGTGTGGAAAGGTGGGCACCCAGAGTTTAGGAAAGAAAACAATAAACTCCAGGTCAGTCATGGTGACTGGTGTGAGAACTTAAAACAGTTTTATTTATCTTTAAAACACAACAACAACAAAGCATGTAGAAAATATCCGCAATGCTTTTGGAAAATGAAACTACCATAAGGCCTCCCGCACACACACACAATGCAAACGCAGAATCGGAGGAGATTTCTCCTTATGATAGTCAAAGATGCTTATTACGCAAAACAAATCATTGGATTATTATTATTAGTGCATAGTGTAGAAAACATTTCGAAAGTATAATATTAATCTTAGCCAACATAGGCATTTCACACTATGCCTACTATAGCTACCATTTAAATAGTGGGGCGCCACCATCAGTAAATGGCAGGTTCTACATCTAAAACCGTACAAGGTTCGTACTGGAAAATGGATTTTCCAACAAATGGTCAGGCTAAGGAACTTCCTATGCCACGAAGGAACGCCTCTGGCTGGACGCTCCGAGAGACAACGTGCTCTCTGCCAAACAAGGTCGGTCACTCCCTTCTCGGGCAGTAAACCTGAGATATGCCACACCTGGTCCTTTGGGACCTTTATCCGAGCGCTCGGTAATCAACATCACACATAATAAATAAAGTGTTTCCACATGAGTAAGTATCTGGGCTCCACACCATGATACTACCCTTTTCCAGAAGGAATGGTCAAACCCTAGGGAAGCTACCCCTGAAACCTTGCCGCATCTTTCCTGTTTCGACCATTTCCGGGTTGTGAGGTCTGATGAAGTCTCGTCCACAAAGCTACGCTTTTTCACAAAGCCGCGCTTTGATCACAAATGATCAATAAATGATCATCACACAGCAACACTCAGCATGCCACATTACCAAATTGGGAATATATCGCTGATAAATTTCAACTACATAACCTCTGAGCTCGTACGTCTCAAAGAAGGGTGTTAAGCTAAGAGAATAAATTCTCCGCCACCAACAGAAATGTATTTGAAAGAAATCAGCTTTATATCTCAAAATGTAATGTCAGACATGTAACCATACAAGTCTGTTCTGGGTTGGAACAGAACCGAAGGCACTTCCAAAGAAGCCCTTACAATCCGGGTATTCACAATCTCGATAAAACTTCCCATCACAAAGGAAATCTCTATACCGTAGCTAACAGTGCAGAAGCAATCGATAGGTCATTCTATCGTTTTCACAAATACCCGGTCTTCACCACCGGTCTTCAATACGATCCATATCGTCGTATCACTAATTCGGAATGGGTTATTTGACACAAAGGTCTTTTCCCGGCTAACCCGAATAGTGAGCACAAATATTCAAAACATCTGGATATGGGATTTCAATTAAGTCACAACTTATTACCCAAATCCTTTCCTTTAAATGGTTTCAACAAATTACCATTTTAAATCTTTAAACAAAAAGATTTACTTCACAAAGTTTCATTTACAGATTTCCAAATCAATTTCCATTTTCATTGAATTAACCCATTAAATCTTAAAGTTAAGATTTAATTTATAGCTTTCAAAACTATTCACAATTCAAGTCTTTTATAATATAAAATATACACCCTTTGAAATACTCTTTTATTTCAAAATAAAGTTTAATTATCGTTACAAAGGTTAATTCATAGTTTTTCCAAACTATTTACAATTTCATTTCAACTTGAAATATTTCGATACAAATTGGAAATCTCTTCACTTTATGAAAGCCATTATTATTTGAAAACAGATAGTTTTCGTTTTGGGAAAAACTGGTTACATTTATATAGGTTAAAGCCATTCATGTATAAACTTGAATTTAAATTTAAATTTCCCCAAGACCGTATTTTAATTGGTAAAAAACCATAAAAACACCTTTTATACTTATAAGATCTTTTAAACTAAAATTCCCAATTCATTGAATTCAATTTCAACATATTGAATTCAAACTTTAAATCAAATGATTTAAATTCAAATTTTATTAAGTTATTTAAAATAACTCTTTATTTATGAAACCCATTTCAAAAACTTTCAATTCCAATTCCAAAACTATTCTGGATTCAAAAAATTCAATTTTCCAAAAATTGATAAAAACTGTGACTTAACCGATTTCCACGTGAAATCCACATTTGTGTGTGTATTGTGTAGTCCACGGTTTAACACAATAGTACAACAACATCCAATCATCACATATCAAATATAACAATATAATTGATAAGCGGTATAAACTGTAACGCTTACCTTTCATTCACAAATCACAGATATATCATATCATAGATAAATAGATCACAATCACACACAATCAGAATATATCACAAAACATCACACATAAAAGATGTCAAACAATTCAACACCCAATATAATCCAGACATCCATAAGTAGGATTATTTAAATTATTTGATTAATTCAAATCAATTTCACAAATATTCATTTTTCAACTCCAAATCAATTTTCAAATTTATTTTCAAATTCCAAATAAAATTCCAATGAATTTCCAAAATATTTCTTTTTAAAATAAATTCTTTCATCTCATCAAATCTATTTAAAAAAAAATCCAAATTTAGACAAATACTTCAGTTTATAGACAATATTTTCGAAATCCATTTTATTAAGCCTTTTTCCCATATTTGAAATTAAATCCAATATAATTAAAAAATAAAATTTTCATCGTATAAAATCCCTTTAAATTTATTCAATTATCAAAAATAAACTTTTCGATAAATTTTACAACTTACATTTTAAAAATCCAATTTTTTATCTATTTTCGGTATCCAACGATACCAAAAATATATTCGGCTAACTTATAGCCGTCAACAGATTCAATCACAATATAATCGCACGGCGATTATAAATAATCAACACACAACATTGAAATAAATTCAAATGTTTAAGGAATCCAGTTGGATCCCTCCAACCTGTTTCCCTGCATCCACAGATGTTAGCACAATACCAATTTCACTTTATAGTGAAATTATCGCGGTATATGGAATTTATAAAATACTATCCTCTATTATGCGGCGCAATAGGGTCTCATCCGCTATATAATGCAGGAAATCAACTCCAAATACATATATAATACCAATTCCACTTCAATGTGAAATTATCGCGGTATATGATTTTAAAAAATAACCTCCGCTTAATATACGGCGTATAGGGTCTATTTAACACAATAAATAACAATTTATCATCCAATCATCACAATCAACACTATCAACAATTTTAAATCTAACTATTTAAAATTTAATCGAAACAAAATATTCGATTGAGTGAGAAGTTCTCACCTCGCTTTCAATAACAGTCGCGGTATTTTATTTCAAATAAAATTAAACGCACGTTTAATTTTACTTAAAATTTTAACTGACTCCAATTGACTCCAATCCAATTCCATTGCGAAGAGCTCGTCGAAACGATTCCAACGCAAAAAGTTTCGTCGAATTCTGACCTCGTATGACAAAGTTACAACCTTTTAAAGTTTATACGAATTAATATACAACTTATTTTAAATTTTATTTTCAAATTATAACCTAGCTTCACATCGGGCCGTTCATTTTTGTTTCCAGATCTGGGCTGTGCAAGACCCCTTCTTCCCCAACGTGAACTCACATTCAAAACCAACCCATTAGCCGCCGCTAGGGTTTCAATTATTGTGACCTCCACACTCGACTTGAAGACGATCGGCCACCTCCATCGCGAAGCTTGTCACGAGCACTACACTCGGCCAGAGCACCATGAAGCTCGGCCCCATCATAGCCTCGAACGACGTGAAAAACGCAGCGACTTTGAACTGAAATTGCCGTCGATCTGTGGCTCCGTTTCCGATCTCCACCGCTGGATAGCTAGATCTTGATGCCCTTTACAACTTTGTAGTTGACGACTTTTGCTAATTGTTTGTAGATTTGGAGATAATAGAGGAGGAAGTTTCAAAATTCTCAGCCATTAAAATCTAGGGCCGACTACCGTTGAAACCCTAGGGCTTGAGTGCAAAATGAAATGTTTAGGTCCTTATATAGAAATTTCTCAAATTACTATTCATCAAAAAAAATTCGAACTCCAAATCGAGCGTGCCGGCTGGCGTTTCTAAGGTTTACCCCACGTTCCGAACACAATGGAACGTGTTTCGGGAGCTAATTCGGTCGTATGTGAGAGTTACGGAAATAAACGATCAAATTTAAATCAAATCGATTTAAACCGATTTAGATGCGTTTTGGCTTGCCCTGGACAAACTGTACATCTGATTGACACGAAATTTGAAACCTTACAATAATTCAACATTACGGATCCGATGAATATGGTTTCGTCGAAATCTGAGACTGTTTGAAAAATGACTATTTTTAGTCGTCGATTAAATATTAAAATATTCAATTTTCACAATTTAACTTTTAATTCAATTTTAAAAGTTTACAAACATCATTATAACTCCAATATGATTTAATATAACTTTATAAATCATTTTTAATCACATTAAACCTAGTTATCAATTATTTCTGGAATTTCAAATATTAATAATCGATTTAATTGTCCAATTAAATCTAGATATTCAAAATTAAATTTATTCGGCTTACAAATTTCACCTTTTAATATTTAAAATCAATTAAATATACGAATTTCAAATGACAGAAATTCTGGGTCATTACAACTTTTATATTTTATATTAATTACATAATATTCTTATGTATAACTTTATATTAATTAAATCTTATTTAATTAATTTTAATTAATTAATGTTTTAATCAATTACATATTAATATGACATTATGTTCATTAATTATTATATACTACTACTTTTACAGTATAATACATATATCATACACATGTGTATATTATTTAATTAATTAACCTTTTAATTTTTTTGAGATAAATGTGTGATCCTCTAGTAAAAGAGGAGAGCACACATGAAACTAAATATATAAAACATAACAAGGTGCTGCCAACATGCGTGGCAGGTGACAAATCTAGGTATAAAAAAACTGAGTAAATACAAGTACCCCTATAATGAGCTCCGGCAAATCCACCGCCCATTACACCTTAATATCAAGCTCTGGCATGGCCACCGCTCGATAGTAAGGTGTTGGAAGTACCTAGATAGACTGAATAGTATCAAAAGCCAGGGATATTGAAAGCCAGCTCCATCTAGATGGAAACTCCATGTAGCTGCCTCAGTAGAAATAAGCTAATCCGGAGAAAAATGATCTAGAAAGTAAAATCCACTATGAAGACTCTGATATAACTGGAGTAGCACCTGACGTAATCAGCAATCCTGGGAATGGCTATCTTGCACACTTCTAAAGAGACACTAACATCCTATCTATCTCAAACATGTAACATAACTAGGAAAAAAGTTAGGATGAATCACATATATGTATATAAATAGAATTTATATACATATAAGTGTAAATAAAAATAATGAGATATAATAAAGAAAAGATAATCTAGTACCAAAACTAACAGTTCTAAAAGGTAAAGGAAATATGGTCCAAAAAGAAGAAGATTAACGAGCTATAAACAAGAACAATAATAACTAAAACAAAATCAAAGACATATCAAAGACATATTTAGAATTAATTTTGGGGACCTTCAATTAAAAGCAAATTATTGTACACAGATAGATCATCATTTAAATTTGTAAAAATATTAATACTTTTATTATTAATGCCAAAAATATTATTATTATGTTTGAATACATTAATATTATTACTAACCTTGTTAAGATATTCCTTAAAAAGATTGTTTTTAGCTAATTTATATTTAGGATTAAAGATCCAATTAAAACAAAATGACGAAATTAAAAAAATCAATTTATTGAAATGATTATTGGTATTGTTAAAAATTCATTGATTTCTTTCAAACCAAATGTACCAACAAGAAATAGTGAATAAAGTATCAAGCAAGTATATGTTATCTTTATTAAACTTAAACTAAAAGTGCTCCAATAGAAAACACAATCAGTAATTCTAGTATTTATATTAAAATCAAAAATATTAAGGGACTTCATAAGTATAAAATAAGTATCCATACAATCATAATAAATATGATTAATATCCTCTAAATTCGTATTACAAAAATAACATTTATTGTCGATATGTATCATTTTTTCCGTTTTAAAAATTCTAAATTATTTAATTTTCCATGCATAATTAGCCACATGTGAATTTTTGATTTAGGAGGGGCATTTGATTTCCAAATAAATTTAAAAGAATTATTAGTTACACCTGAAAAATTAATAAATCTATAAAAAGAATTAGAAGAATAAATCTTACTCTTGTCCCATTCCCAACTAATATAGTCACTATCATTATCAATATTATAAAGATTTAATCTGGCATAAAGCAAGGTAAGCTGCCTAAGGGTAGAGCCTACTAGAATTCTGTTAAAACTGAAAATCCAAGGAGAGTCATTATTGGGAGAAAAAACTCCAGAAATAAATGCATATTTAAAGTTGCAAATATCGTATAACTCTGTAACGACCCAGAATTTTTGATAATTAAAATTCGAATATTTAATTGATTTTAAATATTTATAAGTGGAATTAATAAGTCGGATAATTTAAAATTCGAATATTGAGTTTAATTGGATAGTTAAATCAATGATTTAATAGTGAAATTCCAAAAATAATTTAAATCTGGATTAAATATGATTGAAAATGATTTGTAAAATTTTATTTAATCATACTGGAGTTATAGAAAGGTTATAGAACTTTTAAAATTGAATTTGGAGTTAATCTGTGAAAATTGAATATTTTAATATTTAATTATCGACTGTAGAAATAGTCAATTTTCGAACAGTCTCAGAATTGAACGAAACCAGTTCCATTGGATTCGTAATAGTTAGTTATTATCGGATTTCAATTTTCGTATCAATCGGAGTTGTCGTTTGACCGTGGCAACTCGAAACGTATCGATATCGTTTTAATTTTAAATCGTCGAGTTAAAATAGTCATTTTTCAAACAGTGTCGGATTTCGACGAAACCAATTTCATCGGATCCGTAGTGTGAAATTATTGCATGGTTTCAAATTTCGTAATTTTTGGATTTACCATTTATCCGGTACGAATTAAAACGCCTCGAAATCGATTTAAATCGGTTTAATTTAAATTTATCGTTTATTGTCATATCTCACACATACGATCGAATTAGCTTCCGAAACCTATTCCATTGCGTCCGGAATGCGGGGTAGACCCCAGAAACGCCAGTTTCGACGCGTAAATCGAAGTTCGGAAATTTAGAAATGAATAGTGTTCGTCGGTTCTCTATAAAAGCAACCCATCCTCTTCCATTTTTTAAACCCTAGCCCTAAACGTCTCAGCCGCCACCCTAAAACCAAAGGCCAGAAATTCATGTCTTTCTCCTCTCAATTACTCCCAATCCACGCATCTATTTGAAAAAGTGTCAACTAGGAAAACGTAGGGGACGACGAGAGCTTTAAATCTGTACGGTGGAGATGGGTATCGTCGACCATATGGGGGGCTACGTGCTCGCGTTCGTGCCGAGTTGCGCACGCAGTTCGAGGCCAGGGGGAGGACCGCACCTCCTGGGGTTGAGGCCGGTGGTGGTGCTAGGCTAGGCGCACGCATAGGTGGAATTTGATCGAACTAAAATTGATTGGGGGAGGATGCGAAAATTGTCAAGAACGGCGGCATGGGTTCGTTGTAGTCTGGTAGCGTGGTTTTGGGGGAGAAAGCATGAACGGGGCTGATCTCATCAGAAGGGGAACGAACGGTCCAGATGATAGGGTTTGTAAATAAAGAAATTTAATTTGAAAATTGAATATATATTAAATTGTATAAAGCTTGTAATGTCATAACTTTGTCATATATTATCAGAAAATTACGAAACGAAAAGCGTTGGCTTCGTTTTGTCGAATACTTCGCGATGCAACTGATTTGGAGTCGTTTGGAGCTAGTTTGAATTTCGGGTAAAATTAAACGTCGTTTAATTTTATTCGAAAATAAACGCTGGAATCAGAATTAAAAATCAAGGTGAGATTTTCTCACTCAAATTGAATGTGGAATTTTTGCAGTTATTATTGATTGATCTGATTGCTATATTGGATGTGATATTAGATATTATAGGATATATATCTATATATAGCAATATATACATATTGGCATATGTATATATTGGATTGATGTTTTCCCGCCTCGTATAGCGGATGAGACCCTATTGCGCCGTTAGTAAGCGGATTTATAAAAACCCATATACCGCGATAATTCCGTACTAGAGCGGAATTTGTATTGTGCTAACATCTGTGGATGCAGGGAAACAGGTTGGAGGGATCCGACTGGATTCCTCACCGTATTGATTATTTACAGATATTTTGATATATTCTGTTATCATATGATGATATATGATATTTGACTGTTGTGATGGACTGATTGGTGTTGTTGCATCATCGGATTCAGTTTTGAAATGTAAAAATAATGACTTTTACTTTAAAAAGGTTTTTAAAGTGATTTTTGAAAATATACGTTTTATGGGATTTTTGAATCGATTTATAAACGTGAAATTTTAAAGTTATAAAAGTTATAATTTTTAGTGAAATATAGCCGAAGTGTCGTTTTTGAAATAAAAGTCGATTTATTTATAAAATGGTTTAAGTTGGGATTTTTGAATAACTATAAACGATTTGTATAGAAATATTTATAAAAATTGATATTTTTGTAAATCAAAATATTGGACTTATAAAACGAATTTTTATAAGTGTTAGAAAGAAGTATAAATGGATTTCATAAGTGAATGAAATTAATAGATTTATAACGTGAAGTTATAAAGTAAATAGATATTGTAGAATAAAAGATTTATAAGAAATTTACTTATAAATTTGACTTTTGCACTTAGATGGGATATAAATAGAAATTGCAAAATGAAATGATTTTTATAAGTTGAAATCGTTATAAAGTACAAATGTGATTTATAAACATTGTTTTATAAATCTGAAATCACTTATTCTTATAAGTGAATTTTTGAAGTTAATAAAATGAGATTTATAAACCGGAGTTGTTATAGAAAATAGAAAATGGAATTTATAAACGTTGTTTTATAAATTCGGAAACCAATCGATTGAATTTGATAAATTAAATATAGAAGATTATCAAAGGAGATATATTCGCGATTTTGGATAGCGAATTATTATTGAAATAAAACGTGTAGAAAATAGTGAAATGTAAATAGTAAAGTATATTCACAATTTTGGATAGTGAATATATCGTTAAGTAAAATGGATAGTTTTGGAAAGTGATATTTTGAAATGAAGTTAATTGTTTTAAAAGATGTTTTAAAACGTGTGAACTATCGAAATCATAGATTTCAACATTTATTGTTGAAATAGACGTTTTTCGAGAAGTATAAGGAAATGATAGACTATAACACTGTTGTTATAGTAAATGATTTCCGAAAGGAAATGTTTTATGTAGTATTGGGATTTATATATCTATCTTAATTTTCGAATCCCTATACTAGAGATTTTGAGTCGTCGTAACGATGTTTTACGTAACATTCGTTTTGACTCAAATAAATGTGTTTAAAGAGAATGATTTCCTTAAAGAATGAATATATACTTAATATTGATTTAAGTATATCGAATATTTTCAAATGTTGAAAATAAATGATTTGTGAAATACTTATTTTTAAATAAGTATGGAATTGCTTTTCCAATATGAAACGAGGGGTTTGAAACTTTATCTTTTAAAGATAATTAGAAAGGTGAATATTTGAAATTGTTTTCAAATGGTTAAAGTGTGGAAGTTTTATATCTAGTAAAAGATATTTTTGAAGAATAAATAATTTGGAAAATTATTTGGAATCTGATGATGTCGCGCATCTTTATTGATAGTTAAATAACCGACTATCAATAATTACCTTTAGATAGGTATTTGTTGTGAATTGGATGAATTTGAATGCCACACTTGTTTTTGAATAATCGCTCACTATTCGGGTTAGCCGGGAAAGGACCATGGGGTCGTATAACCCATTCCGAATATGTGATACGTCGTTATGAATTGCATTTGAAGACCGGTGTTGAAGACCGGATATTTTTGAAAACGGAAGGATTACCGTCGAGTTACTCTACATCGGCTGATCTCCGATTTAGAGGTTTTATCACCCTTAGTGACGGGAAGTCCTGACGTGATTGAAAATTATCCGGAAAATGCAAGGGCTTCGTGAGAAGTGCCTTCGGTTCTGTTCGATCCCGGAACAGACTTGTATGGATTGTGTGTCTGATGTTACAATTTGAGATATAAAGCTGATTTCTTTCAAATACATTTCTGTTGGTGGCGGAGAATTTATTCTCTTAGCCTAACACCCTTCTCTGAGACGTACGAGCTCAGAGGTTATGTAGTTGAAATTTATCAGCGATATATCCCAATTTGGTAACGTGGCATACTGAGTGTTGCTGTGAAATGATCAGTGTTTGATCATTTGTGATATGATCATTTGTTTGATCTTATATCTTTGTGATCATAGGTTGATCATTTTGTTTGACCCGAAGCAGGGCTTTTTTTTGAGAAAGCGTAGCTTTGTGGACGAGACTTCGTCGAGCCTCACACCCCGGAAATGGTCGAAACAGGAAGAATGCAGCAAGGTTCTAGGGAGTAGCGCCCCTTAGTGTATGTCATTCCTTCTGGATAAAGGTGGTATCATGGTATGGAGCCCAGATACTTAACCTCTGTGGTTACTGCATTATTATTATCTATGTGGTTTGTTGCGAATCGGGGATCCTCGGGAAGATCGGTGACGATCGGGGGATGGCATACGCGTGTCAGTAGTTACCTATTTTTGCAGAGGTAATCCGGCCTTGTGTTGGCAGAGATCCGGTTAGGTTCTCGGGTCGTCTATTCCAGGGACGTACCCATCGTGGATAGGAAGTTCCTTAGCCTGACCATTTGTTGGAAATCCAAAGAAACAATACGTGACGTGTACGGTTTTAGTTGTATTACCTGCTATGGAATGTGGCGGTAACCTGCTATTGAACATAGTAGCTATAGTAGGCATAAGTGCGGAATGCCTATGCTGGCTAAGATTAATATTATACTTTCGAAATGTTTTCTACACACTATGCACTAATAATAATATCAAAATGATTTGATTTGGCGTAGTAAGCATCTTTGACTATCATAAGAAGAAATCTCCTCCAATTCTGCGTTTGCATTGTGTGTGTGGTGGGAGGTCTTATGGTAGTTTCATTTTTCAAAAGCATTGCGAATTGACTTTAAAATTCTCTGCTATTTATTTTAAAGATAAATAACTGTTTTACGATCTCACACCAGTCACCATGACTGACTCGGAGTTTATTGTTCCCTTCTAAACTCTGGGTGCCCACCAATTTCCACACGGGCAGCCTAGAGTTATATTATCAGGATATTCTGGATATTCTGGAGCTTTGGAGATAAGCTGGATGGCGAGACGTAGTATTTGTATTTGATAGTATTTATTCCGCTGTGTATTCTGTATGAGGACAAGTTTATATAACTGTCCATTGTTGTTTATTGACTCTGATGATATGATGTGATGTAATGTAATAACAGATATAATTCTTTTGTTTTTAAATGATATTCATTTATCTATTGTATATTGTTCCGCTGCGATGTGTAAGATTCTGATATTGTTTTCTGTTTCTGCTCTTGTTCTGTTGTTGTTCTTCTTTCTTTTTCTTCTATCTTCTTCTTCTACCTTTTTCTTCTTTCTTAAAACCATAACTTTTCGGGTTTCCGGCATTCGATTTCTCGACAGTTGATAAAGTGAGTATCGATGTTGAATTTTCGAAAGTCGAAAATTCCCGGGATGTTACATTTGGTATCAGAGCATATGGTTAAGCGACAACCCTGCTCTGTTGGGTGTTACTCATTAGAGATAGAGTCAGTAGTACTCTAGAATGAGTTTGAGTGTAATAATAGATACGAGTGCGTATTTGTTAGTGAATACAAAATTGTTTTATATTGTGATGATTGGTTTGTTGAGTGGTATATGGATTCTGGTCGGTATTGTCCGTACAACTCTATCGATAGGGATCTCTAAACACTTGTATAGAACAATTCAGCACAGTATTGTTTTAAATAGGGTAAATGAAATAATTTTACCCAAGACTATTTTTGTATATAAAAGAAATGATTTTCTGTAAATTATTACAGTATATGGTTGCATGGTTGTTAGGGAAGTGATAATATTGAAATGTTATCATTATTATATGAAATTGAATAAGAAATTGAAATCGTAACTCCAAAGTTAAGAAATAAATTCACATACAAATGAAATTTGAGAATATAAATTATAAATGTGAATTGTAATTTAAAACGGAATTCCAGAGAAGTTTTTGGAGATGTTTTGAAAAGAATTTGAAATTTTGGAGATTTGGAAAGTTTAAATCTTTTTGATTTGAAAATGGATTTCAAGGGTTTTGAAAAATGTTTTGACGGAATGAAAAGCTCTAAACTCTTTTCGGTCGCTGGAGAATAACTTCGGTAATGACAGGGCATTATCGATGTTCATTTTCGGGTTTCCAAAAGAGGAATTGCTGCCAAATTGTTTTAAATGGAAAGTGTTTGGAAAATTTGGGTTTTTGTTTTAGAAAATTCAAAGGATGATTTGAATTGTTTTCAAAAATGGCTTGGAAATATTGGTAAGACTCTGGGATACCATATTTGTGAAATATTAATAAGTTGATAACTAATACAGATTAAATTTTGATAGAATAAATTTAACTTAAAGGATGAAGTTAAGTTAAAATAAATACAAGAGAATCAACTTGATGAAAGTAAATTGAATGTTGAAAAAATTCATTTCGAATTTGTAAAGTAAAGGATTGAAATAAAATTAGTAACTGAAACTAATTGAAGAAATGACAAATTAATATGGTTTGGAATGAATTAAATTCATATGGAATTTGAAAATCCAGTTTAATATGAGTGGTTATAAACCAAAACGGCAAATTGAAAATAAATTTTGGGAATGAATGAAAGAATAAAACTGGAATTGAAACTGAATGTTGAAAACGAATTTGAATAAGTGAATTAGAATTTGAAATGGATTAGTAATTGGAACTAATTTAAAATAGTGCAGTTATGAATGGAAAATAATTGATAAAATTCAATATTCAGAAGTTAAATAGAATTCAAATAGAATTGAAATTGTAAACTGAATCCAAATTGAATGGAAATGGTGAATTGAATTCAAATGAATCTGAAATGTGAAATTGAATGATAATGAATATGCAACTTCAATAGTAAGCTAAAAATGTATAAGCAATTATATTGAGAATTTTATAATCGAATTTGCAAAATGTTTGAATACTGTAACTAGATATAATGGCTAGTAGGATATACAGGTATAAAGGAATTGGAATTTAATTTCGAAGATAAATTTGAATGGCTCGACAAAAGGTAAGTATTTGAATTCGAATATGAGATTTGATGACTTATTTCTCTAGCCGCTTGGCATTTTTCTTTTCTTTTTGAAATCTGAGAGTCCGTAGGGACGTTTTTTAGTCGTGCCATGTTAACCGCGCAAAGGAGACGCTGGCGAAATTTTTCGGAAATTTAAGGCGTTAGAAATTTTTGAGAAAATTTTGAAAGTTTAAAATTCGAATTTAAACTCGAATTTGAATTTTGAAGTTAAACAATGTTGTTTGAAACTTATAGTTGAAGTTGAAAATTTAGTATGAATAATAACGAATCTTTAGTAGAAGGATTTGTTTTGGAAAATTGATAAAACTATTTGAATGTGGAAAGATAGTAGACGAGTTAAGGATCACTTTTCCTAACTTGTAATTTCGAGGACGAAATTCTTTTAAGGGGGGAAGTTTGTAACGACCCAGAATTTTTGATAATTAAAATTCGAATATTTAATTGATTTTAAATATTTATAAGTGGAATTAATAAGTCGGATAATTTAAAATTCGAATATTGAGTTTAATTGGATAGTTAAATCAATGATTTAATAGTGAAATTCCAAAAATAATTTAAATCTGGATTAAATATGATTGAAAATGATTTGTAAAATTTTATTTAATCATACTGGAGTTATAGAAAGGTTATAGAACTTTTAAAATTGAATTTGGAGTTAATCTGTGAAAATTGAATATTTTAATATTTAATTATCGACTGTAGAAATAGTCAATTTTCGAACAGTCTCAGAATTGAACGAAACCAGTTCCATTGGATCTGTAATAGTTAGTTATTATCGGATTTCAATTTTCGTATCAATCGGAGTTGTCGTTTGACCGTGGCAACTCGAAACGCATCGATATCGTTTTAATTTTAAATCGTCGAGTTAAAATAGTCATTTTTCAAATAGTGTCGGATTTCGACGAAACCAGTTTCATCGGATCCGTAATGTGAAATTATTGCATGGTTTCAAATTTCGTAATTTTTGGATTTACCATTTGTCCGGTACGAATTAAAACGCCTCGAAATCGATTTAAATCGGTTTAATTTAAATTTATCGTTTATTGTCATATCTCACACATACGATCGAATTAGCTTCCGAAACCTATTCCATTGCGTCTGGAATGCGGGGTAAACCCCAGAAACGCCAGTTTCGACGCGTAAATCGAAGTTCGGAAATTTAGAAATGAATAGTGTTCGTCGGTTCTCTATAAAAGCAACCCATCCTCTTCCATTTGTTAAACCCTAGCCCTAAACGTCTCAGCCGCCACCCTAAAACCAAAGGCCAGAAATTCATGTCTTTCTCCTCTCAATTACTCCCAATCCACGCATCGATTTGAAAAAGTGTCAACTAGGAAAACGTAGGGGACGACGAGAGCTTTAAATCTGTACGGTGGAGATGGGTATCGTCGACCATATGGGGGGCTACGTGCTCGCGTTCGTGCCGAGTTGCGCACGCAGTTCGAGGCCAGGGGGAGGACCGCACCTCCTGGGGTTGAGGCCGGTGGTGGTGCTAGGCAAGGCGCACGCATAGGTGGAATTTGATCGAACTAAAATTGATTGGGGGAGGGTGCGAAAATTGTCAAGAACGGCGGCATGGGTTCGTTGTAGTCTGGTAGCGTGGTTTTGGGGGAGAAAGCATGAACGGGGCTGATCTCATCAGAAGGGGAACGAACGGTCCAGATGATAGGGTTTGTAAATAAAGAAATTTAATTTGAAAATTGAATATATATTAAATTGTATAAAGCTTGTAATGTCATAACTTTGTCATATATTATCAGAAAATTACGAAATGAAAAGCGTTGGCTTCGTTTTGTCGAATACTTCGCGATGCAACTGATTTGGAGTCGTTTGGAGCTAGTTTGAATTTCGGGTAAAATTAAACGTCGTTTAATTTTATTCGAAAATAAACGCTGGAATCAGAATTAAAAATCAAGGTGAGATTTTCTCACTCAAATTGAATGTGGAATTTTTGCAGTTATTATTGATTGATATGATTGCTATATTGGATGTGATATTAGATATTATAGGATATATATCTATATATAGCAATATATACATATTGGCATATGTATATATTGGATTGATGTTTTCCCGCCTGGTATAGCGGATGATACCCTATTGCGCCGTTAGTAAGCGGATTTATAAAAACCCATATACCGCGATAATTCCATACTGGAGCGGAATTTGTATTGTGCTAACATCTGTGGATGCAGGGAAACAGGTTGGAGGGATCCGACTGGATTCCTCACCGTATTGATTATTTACAGATATTTTGATATATTCTGTTATCATATGATGATATATGATATTTGACTGTTGTGATGGACTGATTGGTGTTGTTGCATCATCGGATTCAGTTTTGAAATGTAAAAATAACGACTTTTACTTTAAAAAGGTTTTTAAAGTGATTTTTGAAAATATACGTTTTATGGGATTTTTGAATCGATTTATAAACGTGAAATTTTAAAGTTATAAAAGTTATAATTTTTAGTGAAATATAGCCGAAGTGTCGTTTTTGAAATAAAAGTCGATTTATTTATAAAATGGTTTAAATTGGGATTTTTGAATAACTATAAACGATTTGTATAGAAATATTTATAAAAATTGATATTTTTGTAAATCAAAATATTGGACTTATAAAACGAATTTTTATAAGTGTTAGAAAGAAGTATAAATGGATTTCATAAGTGAATGAAATTAATAGATTTATAACGTGAAGTTATAAAGTAAATAGATATTGTAGAATAAAAGATTTATAAGAAATTTACTTATAAATTTGACTTTTGCACTTAGATGGGATATAAATAGAAATTGCAAAATGAAATGATTTTTATAAGTTGAAATCGTTATAAAGTACAAATGTGATTTATAAACGTTGTTTTATAAATCCTGTGACGCCCCACCTCTATACCCACGCTAACCAAGAACACTACGATGTAGTGCTGTCAATTAGCACGGAGAATAAGGCTGTTGAGGAGCGACCATCCGTGTAACTTCTTTGTGCGAGCACCGATATGTCAGATAGTATAGAATGCATATCATTTAAGGAGGAAATCCGACATACCGATACAAACTCAAAGCTATCACACGGTGGCTATATATAATCTTCGGAAACAAATATAGAAATAAACGTAACATAAATCCGTCACAGACAATTCATATCACAAAGGCGGAAATAGATATGAATATAACACATGAAAGTGTACATCAGAGTAGTGGACAAATAAGATCCACAATAACACAAAATAAAAGATACAAGTGCAAGACAACAGAATATGTATACATCAAGGAGTCTCAATCTCAAATGTATACGACAAAAACTACTAAACTAGAGTAGTTAGCCAAAAAGTCGGATGATGGCTCCAGATAGGAAGTCATGAGGAAGCACCTGTAAAATCTCAGTCTGACCCGAGTATTATTTAAGAAGAAAATAATAAACGGATCAGTCTAGCTATAATTATCAGATAAAATGAGATAGAATATGAGATATGATAATAGAACGTATGATAACAAAAAGGTGTCATACTATAAAAAGTATACATTAGAAATCCCACAAAAGTCATACAATATCTCAATAATCTCAAAACAGATAAAAGAATGTCATATTCTTAATTTAATTCACCAAGCCACAATAAAATGACATACTCATCAATGTCAATGGTAAAAGCTGGTGAAACATAAAAATCCAGAAATCAATAATTAGAAATCCAGAAATCACAAGAAAGAGGATGGCCAATCCCATAAACTGAACATCGACGCACCTAGAAAGATATGCCCCATGTAAAGTCTAGCATCGATACACCTAGAAAGATGCACCCCATGCAAAGTCGAACATCGACGCACCTAGAAAGATACGACCCATGCTCTAGCATTGACGCACCTAGAAAGATACGCCCCATGCATAAATAAACATCGACGCACCTGAATAGATACGACCCATGTAATGTCTAACATCGATGCACCTAGAAAGATACATCCCATGAAAAGTCGAACATCGACGCACCTAGAAAGATACGACCCATGCATAGACGAACATCGACGCACCTAAATAGGTACGACCCATGCGAGAAATAAACATCGACGCACCTAAATAGATACGACCCATGCGAGAAGTAAACATCGACGCACCTAAATAGATACGACCCATGCGAGAAGTAAACATCGACGCACCTAAATAGATACGACCCGTGCGTCTAAACCATAAAATGATCGTCATCGATCATAAAGAATTTCAAAATGTGTGAATCGGAATCACACCAATGAGGCATAGACTAACCTTGAAGATAAAGAGATATGTGTGAATCGAAATCACACAAATGGGGTCTAGTCTAACCTCGCAAACAAAGAGACATCGCACAATCGCTAGTCTAAATCACAAGAATGATCATCATGATCATAATGAAGTGTCGATTACATTAAGCTAGTAAATATAAGAGTTTAGCTTCATGTCCCATAACCACTTGCTTAACTCAAAGATTTACGAACAAATTGTAGATCTGCACTAGAAAATTGTCACAAGAGATTCAATCGAACAAGTCCATGAATTAACCGACGAAGTAAACGCAAGCGTTTCATACCACTTGTTTTGCTAAGCCGTTTAATTATATTTTCTCATACGAATGAGGTAAAGGTTTGTATATACTAGTAGATTGAAAATCGGTTTGAGAAAACGAACTTTTGATACTTAAAATAGTATTGAAATCGCTTTGACGAAAGAGTTTTGATATTTACTATTAGTATTGAAACCTTCATATATCTTTAAAGTGACAAGTCATAAAACGATGGTAGAACAAATCAATTCACGTTCGAAGACGTGAGTAAAGTGCAAAGAAGTCAATCCCAAAACCATCAAAGTAGAAATTCTGATAAACGTTTTTCAGAAGAGATTGCCTACGCAGAGTAATACGGTACGACTTAGTGAAGGCAAGCTGGTCCAACGACCTAAGGAGAAGTAGGTCATACGACCTAAGGGAAGACTGCCGTGCAACCTAGCTGAAGAACAGGTAAAATGACTAAGTGCAAACTCGCGAACGACTTACGACTTAAGGGATAAGGTCATACGACCTAAGTGGAGAATGCCACGCGAGTTAGCAGAAGAACAGGTCAAACGACCAAGTACTAACTCGCGAACGACTTACGACTTAAGGGAGGAATGCCACACGACCTAGCAGATAACAGGTCATTCGACCTAAGGGTAAGGTCGGTGACGACCTACGACTTAACAAAGTCGAGCAACCTACGACTTAACGAAATCGAGCGACCTACGACTTAGGGGAAGAATGCCTTGCGACCTAGCAAAAGAACAGGTCGAACGACCTAGGGGAAAACAGGTCAAAACGACCAAGTGCTAACTCGCGAACGAGTTACGACTTAAGAGGGTTCTGTGACCTACGAGTTTAAGGGTCTTCGACCTAACGAGTTAAGAAGGTCCAACGACCTAAGAAAAAGTAGTTCATACGACCTATGAGTTCACGCGACCTAACAAGGCTAAGGACAAGGTCGGAGACGACCTACGACTTAAGGTTTTAAATCGCGAACGACTTAGTACTTGCTTATCTCGCGAACGACTTAAAGTCAATGCGACTTAACGACTTAAGCTCAAATACGAGCTACGAGCTAAGGTCTATACGACCTAACGACTTATCTCAGTACGACCTAAGCCAGGACGAGATAGCAGAAAGCAACGACTTAAGTCTTAACTCGGGGACGACCTACGACTTAAGGTCATACGACTTAACAGTTTAAAAGCCAACGACCTAGGACTCAAGATCATACGAGCTACGACTTATCACTTAACTCGCGAAAGACCTAGCGAAGGCAGAACACCCAGAACGACTCAGACCTTTAACTCGTGAACGACTCAAGGAGTTAACTCGCGAACGACTCAAGGAGTTAACTCGCGAACGACTCAGGCCAGACGAACAGAAATACACGCGCGCGACCTAAGCCCTTAACTCGTGAACGACTCACGACTTAGGCTTAACTCGTGGACGACTCAGCGAAGGCAGAAACGACTTAACGCCAGAAAAATCACCAAAACGCTGAAAATCGAAGTTTTTCGCCAATCCAATCCAAACCAAATGCAAATGTTGATGCAAATACAATAGGGGATCATTCCCAACAGTCCAAGATAGATATAGGCAAGATGTGAGATCAAAAATCTCACCTTTTCACGGAATTTGATGAAGATGAAGCTTGGGGCAAAGCAAAGATCAACCACAAGCTTGAATCAATGTCTTCACTTAGAATTTGGAGTTAGATGTTGAATTTGCTAAAGAATTTGAGCTTGGAATTTCAATTTCCTACTCCCTCCACCATTGTTGCTAAAGCTTCAAAGTTGATGAAGTGATGAAGAGAAGGAAGGGGTTGGGCTGAGGTAGAAGAGGTGCAGCCCAAACCAAAAGCTCAACACAAAAAAGTGATGAAAATTTCACTATCTCCAAACATATCGAAGTTTACACTCAAAAAGATCGCAAACGTCATTTTGAACTCAATGGGGGTGGTCTCGAGTCCTAATTTGACCGTATGCTAAAAGTAGCTTTTCGGTCTAACATCCGACTAACGATAAAATATTTAAATATAAAATCGATAGATATGCGGGTTGTTACAGACTCCCCTCCTTAAAGAAATTGCGTCCTCGCAATATATATGGTGGAAATAAAAAGTAACAACCAAAATGCATATTAACACAAAAGAAAATTTGAAATAAGAAGTTCACCAAAAAGAGCATGAAAGAGAAAACCCGGACGAGTTCGCTCAATGAATTCTCTAGATCTCCCAAGAGCAATCCTTGGGATATGAGAACCATAGAATTTTCAGAAGAAGAACATTTTTATTTCGAAGGCGCTCAACCTCCGAAGTAATGATGCAAGTAGAATGTTGCTCAAAAGTCAAATTAGGTGAAACTTCAATTTCTACTATAACACCAAGCTCAAGAATAAAAATTTGAAACCTTAAGGCATTTCCGTAGAAGAAAGACGTAAGAAAATGTCGTGAATAACAGAAAATTGAGCTGGTGCAACGGCGTAGTACAAAAACGGTACGCCAAATGAACCGAACACCATAAATGAACATCGGACGCTAATCCAGAAAAGAAATGAGATGAAGCTCAATAAAATGGAGTATATCGAAACGTCCGATGAACTTGGCATTTCATACGGACACCATCAAAGAAATAACCACTTGTTGCTTACGACAAAGTGGATTGGCAACACGATTTCCCTCCCGGGAGTATAAAGAATTCAAGACCATAAGATGTAAGGAACTCGAGCCAATATTAAGTCCTTATGAGAAAATAAATATTCCAAAGATTTATGATCGGGGTAGAGAACAAATTTCTCACCCAAAAGTGATGATGCCAAACTCTAAAAGCAAAAACAATAGCCGCGAGCACTAGATCATGAGTGGCATACCTTGTCTCGATAGGCTATAACTATATAGAAGAATAAATGATAGCGCGTTCTCTTTTGCAAGTGAACGACATCAAAACCAATACGATTAACATTGGTACTAAAGAGAAAATCTTGGTTCCCTTCGGGAATCACAAGAATAAAAGTAGCGGAAAAGAATTCTTTCAAATAATCTTCTTTCCTGAAAAGCTAAAACTTTCCAAAAATTACAAATATTCTTTAGGTAATAATCTTTCTAGAGAAATTTACATTTTACTGTGTCTGATTGTCTCATCAAAGCGTTTAGGAAATTCCTATCGATAACGTTGATCAAGCGCATCGACCAGAATTCTTAAAGCACTTAATGGGAAATACAATCACAAAATCATCTTCTATATAATAAACATGTTTCTTAAAAACTTTTAAGAATATTCTTTGTTTGCTTAAAGAACAAAAATCCAATTGTACTTATAAATAAATCTTATGAAAAAGATTTGCAAAATTTTAAATTGCCGTTCTCATCCAAAATCAAAGAACGGAGTCATCGAGGTCGTAGAATACTCGATTCATCAAACGGATGAAATAGTTTGACAAACTAAATGACATAATAAGTCATTCATGAGTTTCATAACGAGTGCGGAATGCTGTAAATGAAATGCTAACTCCCGCAACTCGTGGCAAATGAAAATTGGTGGCAAGGTCGAGCTAAAAAAGAGACCTTAACACCACTCAAAAGATTTTCTTAGGTGGTAATCCTAAGACAAGCTCAAAAATACCGGAGATTCTCAAACTACATGAATGAGAGAAATAACGCTTTCCTCATCATGAGGGCTTAAAGAATAAAAGTTGAGGCCACCAAAAATTTGAAATTGGAATCACAAAGAAAAATAGCAATCTGCCTAACAGACTTAAAATGTCGAAAATGAATAGTCCACTCGAGATATAGGATATGGCTATATAAAAATTAATTCAATCCCTACAAAAATCAATTCCGAAGCCTAAGTAGAAAATCGGCTCGGAAAGCTAAATCACATAAAAATAATTTCGACATCAATAATTAGCAAATTGAGTATTGCGGATCCACCAATCCGGATTCGCAATCCTCAAAGAAGTCATCAAGTCCAGAAATGTTTAAAGAAGAGAATCACAAGTTCTTTTGACATAAAAATAATGAGATGAAACCCATATCAAAAAGAACTCGAATAAGATAATCACAAAATAATTGTCATCAAGAATAGAATGGATACCTTGACCAAGAGAAGTGCTAGAAGAGGCTTGCACAACCTTTAGCTCTCCCTCCTTCTTGCTTGAAGTATGGGACACGCTGTTATATGATGACTCAAACTTTTGCAATAGCGGCAATAGAGGGGTTGCGGACACTCCTTTGCATAATGGTCCATAGAATCACAATTGTAGCATCGTCCACGGCTAGTGGTAGGAGTCTTTGCTACTGGAGTTTGTTGCTTCCCTTTCTTGTCGGGATTGGGATTGGGACCTTTGAACTTAATAGGCCTTTTCATGTTATTGTTGGAGTTTTGTTTAGCACCCACAACTTCAACATCACACTCTCTATCGGCCTCTTCAAGACGAAGAGCGATATCAATAAGCTGATCAAATGAAACTTCGAGTTTCAGGAGCAATGGCTTCTTAAGATTCTTATTCAAGCCATAGACGAACCTCTGATTTTTCTTCAACGGGGTGTTAATGTATTCGACCCCGTATTTGGAAAGAGCTTCGAAAGATGCGACATAGTCCGTCACAGAAGATTCACCTTGAACAAGGTCGATAAAACGCCGGGCCAAGGTTACTTTTTCAGCCTCAGGCACAAATTTCAATTCGAATCTTTCCCGGAATTGCTCCCAAGTGAGATCCGCTTCAACGATTTCAGAAATAAGAAGCTCATACCAATCCAATGCTCTTTCTTGGAGCATGCTAGAAGCCACTTGGACTCGGTGGAGATCAATAAGGTTCATGCGAGAGAAGATGCGATCGCATGTTTTGAGCCAAGCTTGAATTTCAATAACACTCTCGGATCCCCGGAATGGCCTTCCACCCAAATCAGTATAATCCCTACACAAGCGTGCAAAACCGGATCTAGGATGAGTAGGCTCTGGAATGGGTCCGATAGCTTGAGCATTCTTAACAAGATCTAGAAGCTGCTGGGCAGACATAAATACTCCATCTTGGGGAGTAGCACTTGATTGACCGACGTTGGTACGGCCAGATCTAACCATTTCTCTTCTTTAAGAAAGAAAGAAGAAGAAAAAGTTATTCTCGGCATAAATGTCAAACAATCATGATTGATAAAACAAGGAATCATAAAAGAAAATAGGATAGAACGGTACAAAGACACGAATAAAATCCTAAGGCACCACTCCTAAGAAAGACTTAGGACATGATCCTTGCTAGATAATTCTACATTGTTCCGAAGTTTGGCTCTGATACCAAGCTGTGACGCCCCACCTCTATACCCACGCTAACCAAGAACACTACGATGTAGTGCTGTCAATTAGCACGGAGAATAAGGCTGTTGAGGAGCGACCATCCGTGTAACTTCTTTGTGCGAGCACCAATATGTCAGATAGTATAGAATGCATATCATTTAAGGAGGAAATCCGACATACCGATACAAACTCAAAGCTATCACACGGTGGCTATATATAATCTTCGGAAACAAATATAGAAATAAACGTAACATAAATCCGTCACAGACAATTCATATCACAAAGGCGGAAATAGATATGAATATAACACATGAAAGTGTACATCAGAGTAGTGGACAAATAAGATCCACAATAACACAAAATAAAAGATACAAGTGCAAGACAACAGAATATGTATACATCAAGGAGTCTCAATCTCAAATGTATACGACAAAAACTACTAAACTAGAGTAGTTAGCCAAAAAGTCGGATGATGGCTCCAGATAGGAAGTCATGAGGAAGCACCTGTAAAATCTCAGTCTGACCCGAGTATTATTTAAGAAGAAAATAATAAACGGATCAGTCTAGCTATAATTATCAGATAAAATGAGATAGAATATGAGATATGATAATAGAACGTATGATAACAAAAAGGTGTCATACTATAAAAAGTATACATTAGAAATCCCACAAAAGTCATACAATATCTCAATAATCTCAAAACAGATAAAAGAATGTCATATTCTTAATTTAATTCACCAAGCCACAATAAAATGACATACTCATCAATGTCAATGGTAAAAGCTGGTGAAACATAAAAATCCAGAAATCAATAATTAGAAATCCAGAAATCACAAGAAAGAGGATGGCCAATCCCATAAACTGAACATCGACGCACCTAGAAAGATATGCCCCATGTAAAGTCTAGCATCGATACACCTAGAAAGATGCACCCCATGCAAAGTCGAACATCGACGCACCTAGAAAGATACGACCCATGCTCTAGCATTGACGCACCTAGAAAGATACGCCCCATGCATAAATAAACATCGACGCACCTGAATAGATACGACCCATGTAATGTCTAACATCGATGCACCTAGAAAGATACATCCCATGAAAAGTCGAACATCGACGCACCTAGAAAGATACGACCCATGCATAGACGAACATCGACGCACCTAAATAGGTACGACCCATGCGAGAAATAAACATCGACGCACCTAAATAGATACGACCCATGCGAGAAGTAAACATCGACGCACCTAAATAGATACGACCCATGCGAGAAGTAAACATCGACGCACCTAAATAGATACGACCCGTGCGTCTAAACCATAAAATGATCGTCATCGATCATAAAGAATTTCAAAATGTGTGAATCGGAATCACACCAATGAGGCATAGACTAACCTTGAAGATAAAGAGATATGTGTGAATCGAAATCACACAAATGGGGTCTAGTCTAACCTCGCAAACAAAGAGACATCGCACAATCGCTAGTCTAAATCACAAGAATGATCATCATGATCATAATGAAGTGTCGATTACATTAAGCTAGTAAATATAAGAGTTTAGCTTCATGTCCCATAACCACTTGCTTAACTCAAAGATTTACGAACAAATTGTAGATCTGCACTAGAAAATTGTCACAAGAGATTCAATCGAACAAGTCCATGAATTAACCGACGAAGTAAACGCAAGCGTTTCATACCACTTGTTTTGCTAAGCCGTTTAATTATATTTTCTCATACGAATGAGGTAAAGGTTTGTATATACTAGTAGATTGAAAATCGGTTTGAGAAAACGAACTTTTGATACTTAAAATAGTATTGAAATCGCTTTGACGAAAGAGTTTTGATATTTACTATTAGTATTGAAACCTTCATATATCTTTAAAGTGACAAGTCATAAAACGATGGTAGAACAAATCAATTCACGTTCGAAGACGTGAGTAAAGTGCAAAGAAGTCAATCCCAAAACCATCAAAGTAGAAATTCTGATAAACGTTTTTCAGAAGAGATTGCCTACGCAGAGTAATACGGTACGACTTAGTGAAGGCAAGCTGGTCCAACGACCTAAGGAGAAGTAGGTCATACGACCTAAGGGAAGACTGCCGTGCAACCTAGCTGAAGAACAGGTAAAATGACTAAGTGCAAACTCGCGAACGACTTACGACTTAAGGGATAAGGTCATACGACCTAAGTGGAGAATGCCACGCGAGTTAGCAGAAGAACAGGTCAAACGACCAAGTACTAACTCGCGAACGACTTACGACTTAAGGGAGGAATGCCACACGACCTAGCAGATAACAGGTCATTCGACCTAAGGGTAAGGTCGGTGACGACCTACGACTTAACAAAGTCGAGCAACCTACGACTTAACGAAATCGAGCGACCTACGACTTAGGGGAAGAATGCCTTGCGACCTAGCAAAAGAACAGGTCGAACGACCTAGGGGAAAACAGGTCAAAACGACCAAGTGCTAACTCGCGAACAAGTTACGACTTAAGAGGGTTCTGTGACCTACGAGTTTAAGGGTCTTCGACCTAACGAGTTAAGAAGGTCCAACGACCTAAGAAAAAGTAGTTCATACGACCTATGAGTTCACGCGACCTAACAAGGCTAAGGACAAGGTCGGAGACGACCTACGACTTAAGGTTTTAAATCGCGAACGACTTAGTACTTGCTTATCTCGCGAACGACTTAAAGTCAATGCGACTTAACGACTTAAGCTCAAATACGAGCTACGAGCTAAGGTCTATACGACCTAACGACTTATCTCAGTACGACCTAAGCCAGGACGAGATAGCAGAAAGCAACGACTTAAGTCTTAACTCGGGGACGACCTACGACTTAAGGTCATACGACTTAACAGTTTAAAAGCCAACGACCTAGGACTCAAGATCATACGAGCTACGACTTATCACTTAACTCGCGAAAGACCTAGCGAAGGCAGAACACCCAGAACGACTCAGACCTTTAACTCGTGAACGACTCAAGGAGTTAACTCGCGAACGACTCAAGGAGTTAACTCGCGAACGACTCAGGCCAGACGAACAGAAATACACGCGCGCGACCTAAGCCCTTAACTCGTGAACGACTCACGACTTAGGCTTAACTCGTGGACGACTCAGCGAAGGCAGAAACGACTTAACGCCAGAAAAATCACCAAAACGCTGAAAATCGAAGTTTTTCGCCAATCCAATCCAAACCAAATGCAAATGTTGATGCAAATACAATAGGGGATCATTCCCAACAGTCCAAGATAGATATAGGAAAGATGTGAGATCAAAAATCTCACCTTTTCACGGAATTTGATGAAGATGAAGCTTGGGGCAAAGCAAAGATCAACCACAAGCTTGAATCAATGTCTTCACTTAGAATTTGGAGTTAGATGTTGAATTTGCTAAAGAATTTGAGCTTGGAATTTCAATTTCCTACTCCCTCCACCATTGTTGCTAAAGCTTCAAAGTTGATGAAGTGATGAAGAGAAGGAAGGGGTTGGGCTGAGGTAGAAGAGGTGCAGCCCAAACCAAAAGCTCAACACAAAAAAGTGATGAAAATTTCACTATCTCCAAACATATCGAAGTTTACACTCAAAAAGATCGCAAACGTCATTTTGAACTCAATGGGGGTGGTCTCGAGTCCTAATTTGACCGTATGCTAAAAGTAGCTTTTCGGTCTAACATCCGACTAACGATAAAATATTTAAATATAAAATCGATAGATATGCGGGTTGTTACAAATCCGAAATCACTTATTCTTATAAGTGAATTTTTGAAGTTAATAAAATGAGATTTATAAACCGGAGTTGTTATAGAAAGTAGAAAATGGAATTTATAAACGTTGTTTTATAAATTCGGAAACCAATCGATTGAATTTGATAAATTAAATATAGAAGATTATCAAAGGAGATATATTCGCGATTTTGGATAGCGAATTATTATTGAAATAAAACGTGTAGAAAATAGTGAAATGTAAATAGTAAAGTATATTCACAATTTTGGATAGTGAATATATCGTTAAGTAAAATGGATAGTTTTGGAAAGTGATATTTTGAAATGAAGTTAATTGTTTTAAAAGATGTTTTAAAACGTGTGAACTATTGAAATCATAGATTTCAACATTTATTGTTGAAATAGACGTTTTTCGAGAAGTATAAGGAAATGATAGACTATAACACTGTTGTTATAGTAAATGATTTCCGAAAGGAAATGTTTTATGTAGTATTGGGATTTATATATCTATCTTAATTTTCGAATCCCTATACTAGAGATTTTGAGTCGTCGTAACGATGTTTTACGTAACATTCGTTTTGACTCAAATAAATGTGTTTAAAGAGAATGATTTCCTTAAAGAATGAATATATACTTAATATTGATTTAAGTATATCGAATATTTTCAAATGTTGAAAATAAATGATTTGTGAAATACTTATTTTTAAATAAGTATGGAATTGCTTTTCCAATATGAAACGAGGGGTTTGAAACTTTATCTTTTAAAGATAATTAGAAAGGTGAATATTTGAAATTGTTTTCAAATGGTTAAAGTGTGGAAGTTTTATATCTAGTAAAAGATATTTTTGAAGAATAAATAATTTGGAAAATTATTTGGAATCTGATGATGTCGCGCATCTTTATTGATAGTTAAATAACCGACTATCAATAATTACCTTTAGATAGGTATTTGTTGTGAATTGGATGAATTTGAATGCCACACTTGTTTTTGAATAATCGCTCACTATTCGGGTTAGCCGGGAAAGGACCATGGGGTCGTATAACCCATTCCGAATATGTGATACGTCGTTATGAATTGCATTTGAAGACCGGTGTTGAAGACCGGATATTTTTGAAAACGGAAGGATTACCGTCGAGTTACTCTACATCGGCTGATCTCCGATTTAGAGGTTTTATCACCCTTAGTGACGGGAAGTCCTGACGTGATTGAAAATTATTCGGAAAATGCAAGGGCTTCGTGAGAAGTGCCTTCGGTTCTGTTCGATCCCGGAACAGACTTGTATGGATTGTATGTCTGACGTTACAATTTGAGATATAAAGCTGATTTCTTTCAAATACATTTCTGTTGGTGGCGGAGAATTCATTCTCTTAGCTTAACACCCTTCTCTGAGACGTACGAGCTCAGAGGTTATGTAGTTGAAATTTATCAGCGATATATCCCAATTTGGTAACGTGGCATACTGAGTGTTGCTGTGAAATGATCAGTGTTTGATCATTTGTGATATGATCATTTGTTTGATCTTATATCTTTGTGATCATAGGTTGATCATTTTGTTTGACCCGAAGCAGGGATTTTTTTTGAGAAAGCGTAGCTTTGTGGACGAGACTTCGTCGAGCCTCACACCTCGGAAATGGTCGAAACAGGAAGAATGCAGCAAGGTTCTAGGGAGTAGCGCCCCTTAGTGTATGTCATTCCTTCTGGATAAAGGTGGTATCATGGTATGGAGCCCAGATACTTAACCTCTGTGGTTACTGCATTATTATTATCTATGTGGTTTGTTGCGAATCGGGGATCCTCGGGAAGATCGGTGACGATCGGGGGATGGCATACGCGTGTCAGTAGTTACCTATTTTTGCAGAGGTAACCCGGCCTTGTGTTGGCAGAGATCCGGTTAGGTTCTCGGGTCGTCTATTCCAGGGACGTACCCATCGTGGATAGGAAGTTCCTTAGCCTGACCATTTGTTGGAAATCCAAAGAAACAATACGTGACGTGTACGGTTTTAGTTGTATTACCTGCTATGGAATGTGGCGGTAACCTGCTATTGAACATAGTAGCTATAGTAGGCATAAGTGCGGAATGCCTATGCTGGCTAAGATTAATATTATACTTTCGAAATGTTTTCAACACACTATGCACTAATAATAATATCAAAATGATTTGATTTGGCGTAGTAAGCATCTTTGACTATCATAAGAAGAAATCTCCTCCAATTCTGCGTTTGCATTGTGTGTGTGGTGGGAGGTCTTATGGTAGTTTCATTTTTCAAAAGCATTGCGAATTGACTTTAAAATTCTCTGCTATTTATTTTAAAGATAAATAACTGTTTTACGATCTCACACCAGTCACCATGACTGACTCGGAGTTTATTGTTCCCTTCTAAACTCTGGGTGCCCACCAATTTCCACACGGGCAGCCTAGAGTTATATTATCAGGATATTCTGGATATTCTGGAGCTTTGGAGATAAGCTGGATGGCGAGACGTAGTATTTGTATTTGATAGTATTTATTCCGCTGTGTATTCTGTATGAGGACAAGTTTATATAACTGTCCATTGTTGTTTATTGACTCTGATGATATGATGTGATGTAATGTAATAACAGATATAATTCTTTTGTTTTTAAATGATATTCATTTATCTATTGTATATTGTTCCGCTGCGATGTGTAAGATTCTGATATTGTTTTCTATTTCTGCTCTTGTTCTGTTGTTGTTCTTCTTTCTTTTTCTTCTATCTTCTTCTTCTACCTTTTTCTTCTTTCTTAAAACCATAACTTTTCGGGTTTCCGGCATTCGATTTCTCGACAGTCGATAAAGTGAGTATCGATGTTGAATTTTCGAAAGTCGAAAATTCCCGGGATGTTACATTTGGTATCAGAGCATATGGTTAAGCGACAACCCTGCTCTGTTGGGTGTTACTCATTAGAGATAGAGTCAGTAGTACTCTAGAATGAGTTTGAGTGTAACAATAGATACGAGTGCGTATTTGTTAGTGAATACAAAATTGTTTTATATTGTGATGATTGGTTTGTTGAGTGGTATATGGATTCTGGTCGGTATTGTCCATACAACTCTATCGATAGGGATCTCTAAACACTTGTATAGAACAATTCAGCACAGTATTGTTTTAAATAGGGTAAATGAAATAATTTTACCCAAGACTATTTTTGTATATAAAAGAAATGATTTTTTGCAAATTATTACAGTATATGGTTGCATGGTTGTTAGGAAAGTGATAATATTGAAATGTTATCATTATTATATGAAATTGAATAAAAAATTGAAATCGTAACTCCAAAGTTAAGAAATATATTCACATACAAATGAAATTTGAGAATATAAATTATAAATGTGAATTGTAATTTAAAACGGAATTCCAGAGAAGTTTTTGGAGATGTTTTGAAAAGAATTTGAAATTTTGGAGATTTGGAAAGTTTAAATCTTTTTGATTTGAAAATGGATTTCAAGGGTTTTGAAAAATGTTTTGATGGAATGAAAAGCTCTAAACTCTTTTCGGTCGCTGGAGAATAACTTCGGTAATGACTGCAGCATTATCGATGTTCATTTTCGGGTTTCCAAAAGAGGAATTGCTGCCAAATTGTTTTAAATGGAAAGTGTTTGGAAAATTTGGGTTTTTGTTTTAGAAAATTCAAAGGATGATTTGAATTGTTTTCAAAAATGGCTTGGAAATATTGGTAAGACTCTGGGATACCATATTTGTGAAATATTAATAAGTTGATAACTAATACAGATTAAATTTTGATAGAATAAATTTAACTTAAAGGATGAAGTTAAGTTAAAATAAATACAAGAGAATCAACTTGATGAAAGTAAATTGAATGTTGAAAAAATTCATTTCGAATTTGTAAAGTAAAGGATTGAAATAAAATTAGTAACTGAAACTAATTGAAGAAATGACAAATTAATATGGTTTGGAATGAATTAAATTCATATGGAATTTGAAAATCCAGTTTAATATGAGTGGTTATAAACCAAAATGGCAAATTGAAAATAAATTTTGGGAATGAATGAAAGAATAAAACTGGAATTGAAACTGAATGTTGAAAACGAATTTGAATAAGTGAATTAGAATTTGAAATGGATTAGTAATTGGAACTAATTTAAAATAGTGCAGTTATGAATGGAAAATAATTGATAAAATTCAATATTCAGAAGTTAAATAGAATTCAAATAGAATTGAAATTTTAAACTGAATCCAAATTGAATGGAAATGGTGAATTGAATTCAAATGAATCTGAAATGTGAAATTGAATGATAATGAATATGCAACTTCAATAGTAAGCTAAAAATGTATAAGCAATTATATTGAGAATTTTATAATCGAATTTGCAAAATGTTTGAATGCTGTAATTAGATATAATGGCTAGTAGGATATACAAGTATAAAGGAATTGGAATTTAATTTCGAAGATAAATTTGAATGGCTCGACAAAAGGTAAGTATTTGAATTCGAATATGAGATTTGATGACTTATTTCTCTAGCCGCTTGGCATTTTTCTTTTCTTTTTGAAATCTGAGAGTCCGTAGGGACGTTTTGTAGTCGTGCCATGTTAACCGCGCAAAGGAGACGCTGGCGAAATTTTTCGGAAATTTAAGGCATTAGAAATTTTTGAGAAAATTTTGAAAGTTTAAAATTCGAATTTAAACTCGAATTTGAATTTTGAAGTTAAACAATGTTGTTTGAAACTTATAGTTGAAGTTGAAAATTTAGTATGAATAATAACGAATCTTTAGTAGAAAGATTTGTTTTGGAAAATTGATAAAACTATTTGAATGTGGAAAGATAGTAGACGAGTTAAGGATCACTTTTCCTAACTTGTAATTTCGAGGACGAAATTCTTTTAAGGGGGGAAGTTTGTAACGACCCAGAATTTTTGATAATTAAAATTCGAATATTTAATTGATTTTAAATATTTATAAGTGGAATTAATAAGTCGGATAATTTAAAATTCGAATATTGAGTTTAATTGGATAGTTAAATCAATGATTTAATAGTGAAATTCCAAAAATAATTTAAATCTGGATTAAATATGATTGAAAATGATTTGTAAAATTTTATTTAATCATACTGGAGTTATAGAAAGGTTATAGAACTTTTAAAATTGAATTTGGAGTTAATCTGTGAAAATTGAATATTTTAATATTTAATTATCGACTGTAGAAATAGTCAATTTTCGAACAGTCTCAGAATTGAACGAAACCAGTTCCATTGGATCCGTAATAGTTAGTTATTATCGGATTTCAATTTTCGTATCAATCGGAGTTGTCGTTTGACCGTGGCAACTCGAAACGCATCGATATCGTTTTAATTTTAAATCGTCGAGTTAAAATAGTCATTTTTCAAACAGTGTCGGATTTCGACGAAACCAGTTTCATCGGATCCGTAATGTGAAATTATTGCATGGTTTCAAATTTCGTAATTTTTGGATTTACCATTTGTCCGGTACGAATTAAAACGCCTCGAAATCGATTTAAATCGGTTTAATTTAAATTTATCGTTTATTGTCATATCTCACACATACGATCGAATTAGCTTCCGAAACCTATTCCATTGCGTCCGGAATGCGGGGTAAACCCCAGAAACGCCAGTTTCGACGTGTAAATCGAAGTTCGGAAATTTAGAAATGAATAGTGTTCGTCGGTTCTCTATAAAAGCAACCCATCCTCTTCCATTTGTTAAACCCTAGCCCTAAACGTCTCAGCCGACACCCTAAAACCAAAGGCCAGAAATTCATGTCTTTCTCCTCTCAATTACTCCCAATCCACGCATCGATTTGAAAAAGTGTCAACTAGGAAAACGTAGGGGACGACGAGAGCTTTAAATCTGTACGGTGGAGATGGGTATCGTCGACCATATGGGGGGCTACGTGCTCGCGTTCGTGCCGAGTTGCGCACGCAGTTCGAGGCCAGGGGGAGGACCGCACCTCCTGGGGTTGAGGCCGGTGGTGGTGCTAGGCTAGGCGCACGCATAGGTGGAATTTGATCGAACTAAAATTGATTGGGGGAGGGTGCGAAAATTGTCAAGAACGGCGGCATGGGTTCGTTGTAGTCTGGTAGCGTGGTTTTGGGGGAGAAAGCATGAATGGGGCTGATCTCATCAGAAGGGGAACGAACGGTCCAGATGATAGGGTTTGTAAATAAAGAAATTTAATTTGAAAATTGAATATATATTAAATTGTATAAAGCTTGTAATGTCATAACTTTGTCATATATTATCAGAAAATTACGAAACGAAAAGCGTTGGCTTCGTTTTGTCGAATACTTCGTGATGCAACTGATTTGGAGTCGTTTGGAGCTAGTTTGAATTTCGGGTAAAATTAAACGTCGTTTAATTTTATTCGAAAATAAACGCTGGAATCAGAATTAAAAATCAAGGTGAGATTTTCTCACTCAAATTGAATGTGGAATTTTTGCAGTTATTATTGATTGATATGATTGCTATATTGGATGTGATATTAGATATTATAGGATATATATCTATATATAGCAATATATACATATTGGCATATGTATATATTGGATTGATGTTTTCCCGCCTGGTATAGTGGATGAGACCCTATTGCGCCGTTAGTAAGCGGATTTATAAAAACCCATATACCGCGATAATTCCGTACTGGAGCGGAATTTGTATTGTGCTAACATCTGTGGATGCAGGGAAACAGGTTGGAGGGATCCGACTGGATTCCTCACCGTATTGATTATTTACAGATATTTTGATATATTCTGTTATCATATGATGATATATGATATTTGACTGTTGTGATGGACTGATTGGTGTTGTTGCATCATCGGATTCAGTTTTGAAATGTAAAAATAACGACTTTTACTTTAAAAAGGTTTTTAAAGTGATTTTTGAAAATATACGTTTTATGGGATTTTTGAATCGATTTATAAACGTGAAATTTTAAAGTTATAAAAGTTATAATTTTTAGTGAAATATAGCCGAAGTGTCGTTTTTGAAATAAAAGTCGATTTATTTATAAAATGGTTTAAGTAGGGATTTTTGAATAACTATAAACGATTTGTATAGAAATATTTATAAAAATTGATATTTTTGTAAATCAAAATATTGGACTTATAAAACGAATTTTTATAAGTGTTAGAAAGAAGTATAAATGGATTTCATAAGTGAATGAAATTAATAGATTTATAACGTGAAGTTATAAAGTAAATAGATATTGTAGAATAAAAGATTTATAAGAAATTTACTTATAAATTTGACTTTTGCACTTAGATGGGATATAAATAGAAATTGCAAAATGAAATGATTTTTATAAGTTGAAATCGTTATAAAGTACAAATGTGATTTATAAACGTTGTTTTATAAATCCGAAATCACTTATTCTTATAAGTGAATTTTTGAAGTTAATAAAATGAGATTTATAAACCGGAGTTGTTATAGAAAATAGAAAATGGAATTTATAAACGTTGTTTTATAAATTCGGAAACCAATCGATTGAATTTGATAAATTAAATATAGAAGATTATCAAAGGAGATATATTCGCGATTTTGGATAGCGAATTATTATTGAAATAAAACGTGTAGAAAATAGTGAAATGTAAATAGTAAAGTATATTCACAATTTTGGATAGTGAATATATCGTTAAGTAAAATGGATAGTTTTGGAAAGTGATATTTTGAAATGAAGTTAATTGTTTTAAAAGATGTTTTAAAACGTGTGAACTATCGAAATCATAGATTTCAACATTTATTGTTGAAATAGACGTTTTTCGAGAAGTATAAGGAAATGATAGACTATAACACTGTTGTTATAGTAAATGATTTCCGAAAGGAAATGTTTTATGTAGTATTGGGATTTATATATCTATCTTAATTTTCGAATCCCTATACTAGAGATTTTGAGTCGTCGTAACGATGTTTTACGTAACATTCGTTTTGACTCAAATAAATGTGTTTAAAGAGAATGATTTCCTTAAAGAATGAATATATACTTAATATTGATTTAAGTATATCGAATATTTTCAAATGTTGAAAATAAATGATTTGTGAAATACTTATTTTTAAATAAGTATGGAATTGCTTTTCCAATATGAAACGAGGGGTTTGAAACTTTATCTTTTAAAGATAATTAGAAAGGTGAATATTTGAAATTGTTTTCAAATGGTTAAAGTGTGGAAGTTTTATATCTAGTAAAAGATATTTTTGAAGAATAAATAATTTGGAAAATTATTTGGAATCTGATGATGTCGCACATCTTTATTGATAGTTAAATAACCGACTATCAATAATTACCTTTAGATAGGTATTTGTTGTGAATTGGATGAATTTGAATGCCACACTTGTTTTTGAATAATCGCTCACTATTCGGGTTAGCCGGGAAAGGACCATGGGGTCGTATAACCCATTCCGAATATGTGATACGTCGTTATGAATTGCATTTGAAGACCGGTGTTGAAGACCGGATATTTTTGAAAACGGAAGGATTACCGTCGAGTTACTCTACATCGGCTGATCTCCGATTTAGAGGTTTTATCACCCTTAGTGACGGGAAGTCCTGACGTGATTGAAAATTATCCGGAAAATGCAAGGGCTTCGTGAGAAGTGTCTTCGGTTCTGTTCGATCCCGGAACAGACTTCTATGGATTGTGTGTCTGACGTTACAATTTGAGATATAAAGCTGATTTCTTTCAAATACATTTCTGTTGGTGGCGGAGAATTTATTCTCTTAGCTTAACACCCTTCTCTGAGACGTACGAGCTCAGAGATTATGTAGTTGAAATTTATCAGCGATATATCCTAATTTGGTAACGTGGCATACTGAGTGTTGCTGTGAAATGATCAGTGTTTGATCATTTGTGATATGATCATTTGTTTGATCTTATATCTTTGTGATCATAGGTTGATCATTTTGTTTGACCCGAAGCAGGGCTTTTTTTTGAGAAAGCGTAGCTTTGTGGACGAGACTTCGTCGAGCCTCACACCCCGGAAATGGTCGAAACAGGAAGAATGCAGCAAGGTTCTAGGGAGTAGCGCCCCTTAGTGTATGTCATTCCTTCTGGATAAAGGTGGTATCATGGTATGGAGCCCAGATACTTAACCTCTGTGGTTACTGCATTATTATTATCTATGTGGTTTGTTGCGAATCGAGGATCCTCAGGAAGATCGGTGACGATCGGGGTATGACATACGCGTGTCAGTAGTTACCTATTTTTGCAGAGGTAACCCGGCCTTGTGTTGGCAGAGATCCGGTTAGGTTCTCGGGTCGTCTATTCCAGGGACGTACCCATCGTGGATAGGAAGTTCCTTAGCCTGACCATTTGTTGGAAATCCAAAGAAACAATACGTGACGTGTACGGTTTTAGTTGTATTACCTGCTATGGAATGTGGCGGTATCCTGCTATTGAACATAGTAGCTATAGTAGGCATAAGTGCGGAATGCCTATGCTGGCTAAGATTAATATTATACTTTCGAAATGTTTTCTACACACTATGCACTAATAATAATATCAAAATGATTTGATTTGGCGTAGTAAGCATCTTTGACTATCATAAGAAGAAATCTCCTCCAATTCTGCGTTTGCATTGTGTGTGTGGTGGGAGGTCTTATGGTAGTTTCATTTTTCAAAAGCATTGCGAATTGACTTTAAAATTCTCTGCTATTTATTTTAAAGATAAATAACTGTTTTACGATCTCACACCAGTCACCATGACTGACTCGGAGTTTATTGTTCCCTTCTAAACTCTGGGTGCCCACCAATTTCCACACGGGCAGCCTAGAGTTATATTATCTGGATATTCTGGATATTCTGGAGCTTTGGAGATAAGCTGGATGGCGAGACGTAGTATTTGTATTTGATAGTATTTATTCCGCTGTGTATTCTGTATGAGGACAAGTTTATATAACTGTCCATTGTTGTTTATTGACTCTGATGATATGATGTGATGTAATGTAATAACAGATATAATTCTTTTGTTTTTAAATGATATTCATTTATCTATTGTATATTGTTCCGCTGCGATGTGTAAGATTCTGATATTGTTTTCTGTTTCTGCTCTTGTTCTGTTGTTGTTCTTCTTTCTTTTTCTTCTATCTTCTTCTTCTACCTTTTTCTTCTTTCTTAAAACCATAACTTTTCGGGTTTCCGGCATTCGATTTCTCGACAGTCGATAAAGTGAGTATCGATGTTGAATTTTCGAAAGTCGAAAATTCCCGGGATGTTACAAACTCTCTACACTCTATCCTAAGAGGAATGATGGAAATCCAACTGTCATGCTAAAAAGAGGTATTATTTCCTGAGTGAACTATAATATTAATGCCTAAATTGAAAATGCATTACATTTTAAAATGGATTTCCAAAAGTAAGATTTTTTACAAGAAATTGATGGACTAATTTGATAAAGATTATTATACCATTATAGTAATATTTGGAAATAATTTCTTTCCAAGTGGCATTATTATTAATATCCTTAAACTTCCATAACCACTTAGCTAGAAGAGCCAAATTCAAATTACACAAATTAATAACTCCTAAACTTCCTTCCATTTTAGACTTACAAACCATTCCCAATTTACTGGACTTTTTATGCAGCTGTTTGTATAATCACCGCTCCATAAAAAATCTCTTCTAATTTTTTCTATTTTATCAATCACCCAATTAGGAAAAAATGCATAGGCATCCAATAGATCGGGAGAGCTGATAAAAAAGAATTAATTAGAACAAGCTTAACTGCTCTAGATAAGAGCCTCCCGTTCCAATTAGAAATCCTATTTTTAATTTTATCTATAATTATAAACCAGTCTTCGTGTTTTAGCTTAGTAGGCCTAATCACAAAACCGAGATAGTCAAAAGGAAAACTCATAGTTTTACAGTTTAACGTATTAGCAACTAATATTTCAACTTTTTCAAAATCATTTAAAACTAAAACCGAACTTTTATCAAAATTTATTTTTAAACCTGATAAAAGTTCAAAACTATAAAGAATAAACTTAAGAGAGATAATGTGCCTAGGAAGATGAGAAGAAAAAAGCAAAGTATTATCTGCAAATTGAAGGGCCGATATACCGTTACGCGATATGTAATTACATATATTTCCCAATGATCCATTACCAACCGCCTTTTTAATAATCTTAGCAAAAACATCTACGACTAAGTTAAACAGAAGAGGCGATAAAGGATCCCCTTGCCTTAAACCTCTCTTAGATTGAATTTTATTACCTAAAATACCATTAACCATAATACTAGAATTACCAGTTTTAAGCAAATTCATGATCCAGCTAATCCATCTAAGACTAAAACCTCTAGCATGAAAAATATCTACTAGAAAAACCCAATCCATCGAATCAAAAGATTTAGCAAAATATAGCTTTAAAATAGCACAGGTAATGTTATTCTTACAACAGTGATTAATGTATTATTGAACAACTGCCACACCATCAGTGATATTTCTCCCTTTAATGAAAGAAGATTGTGAACAATCAATTAAATCATTCATTCTAGTGCTAAGTCTATTAGCTAAGACTTTTGAAATAATTTTAACGGAACAGTTGATTAATGAGATAGGTCGAAAATCTTTTAAATTATTAGCACCTATATTTTTGTGTAACAAAATAACATTTGCGAAATTAAATCTTCCCAATTGTAATTTACCATTTAAAAGTCATTAAACAAGCTAATTATATCTAATTTTAAAACATCCCAAAAAATTTATAAAAGAAAATAGGGAATCCATCCGGCCCCGGGGATTTATCACTTGGGAAGTCATTAATAGCTTTTCGGATTTCCTCTTCAGTTAAAGGAACATCTAACTCAAAGAGATTAACATTGGAAACATCCAGATATAAATCATTCCAACTAACATTAATTCAATGATTGATTTTTTTACCAAAAATATCTCTATAATAGTCTGTGAATGCATTATTAAGATCTCTTTGATCAACTAATTCTACATTATTAACTAGAATAGAATTAATCGTCTTACTTCATTTTCTACCATTGGCCATATTCTGAAAATATTTAGTATTATTGTCCCCTTCATTAATCCATTGAATTCTAGATCTTTGCTTCCACATAGCTTCCTCCTTTTCTAGAATAGAATTAAGTTCCTCTTTTAAGTTTGTGAGAACATTCCACTCACCTACATTTAATTGTCTAGTTTCTTCTATTTTATTAAGTTTAAGCATCTCGTTAAGAATATTTTCTTTTTTAATTTTAATACTACCAAAAATATTTTTGTTCCAATTTTTAAGATAAATCCTAAGTTTCCTTAGTTTTAAAACAAATTTTTTTGCTGAATTGTCACCATTTTTAACATTATACAAGCTCATAGATTTCCATTTACTAATTATTAAGTTCGATAAACTAGATTCTAATAACCACATCTTTATAAATTTAAATGAACTATTAAAAACCCTATGATGATCACATGTGAGGATAATGGGACAATGATCAGAAAGGGTGTAAGGCAAACTTGACATTCTACAGATAGGAAATTTATCCTCTATTTCATCACTAACAAAAACCCTCTAGAAGAGCCATAGAGGGGGACTCCCAAGAATTACTCTATGTAAATTCTCTATTAGAGAGAGGAATTTCAGTCAAATTAGAATTAGTAATAAATTGATCAAATTCCTCCATAGCGGAGAAATCACCCTCCCTTGGGGATTGCTCACCTATAAAACGAGTAACATTAAAATCACCCCCTAAAATCCAAGAGCCCAGCGCTAAAGATCTGAACTCAAGGCATTTATTCCAAAGAATCCGAAGACCTTATTTACAGTTAGGCCCATAAACGTTAGAAATGTTTAAAAAAGAATTATCATATAGATTAATTAGAATTATGTGTAACAAATGTTGTTTAGTGATACATTGGAGAAGTTTAAAATAGTTGTCCCGCCAACCAATCATTAAACCCCCGGAAGCACCCACCGAAGGTAAAAAAACCTATTTTCTAAAATGATATCCACCTAATCTTCTAAAAAAAACAACTATCTAGACACTCAATTTTAGTCTCTTGAAGAAGTGCAATGTCAGTAGAATAGTCTTTAAAAAACTCTCTAACCTTATCGCATTTATTTAAATCATTCAAACCTCTAATATTCCAACTAATGATCCTCATAGACCCAATGACCTAGCCCTATCAATTCCTTACTCCTAACAAACTCACAATATAACTCAATATTAGAAAAAATAAAAGAAGTATCATAGGCTAACTGACTGAACTCAGAAGCAGTCAAACTACCAAAAGCATAAGATGAATATGTACTACCCAAATCAATATGCGTACCTGGGCCCGAATCCGTAGCACCATTCACGGTACTCGAATCAGTAAACTTACCCGACGACTGAGAATGACTACATCAAATCCTGACGCTACGACGAACCAACCCACTAGCTGCCACAGACTTCCTCCATTTACCTCTCTTCAATGAAGTATAACAAGAAGTAGAGTTACTACCTAACTCCCCATAATGAACATCCGACTAAAGACCGGACTTCTAATCACACAATAGCGAAGGAGCTGAATCAATAATGCCACAACTATTCACCAAAGCTATTTAATCCCCTACATTCATTGAATCACTACACAAAACCTCAGACTCAATATCTACAAAAGAAACCGTACACCCCCTCCAGATTTTCAGCTCAACCCAAATTCATAACAGAAAAATCAGCCATATTACCATTTTTATCACAAGCAGCAATACCATTACAAGATTTGAAAACATCATTCTGGATGACACCCAGCATATTCACATCAGACAGACTATCAATAACCAAAGAGGGGCTTGAAGAAATCGATATATCAGCCATTAAAATATTATGTGCACCATGATGTGCATCATGCACAGCAGTAGCAGCGAGCATATCTTCAAGTGAAGCTGTGTTCGGTTTTGAGATCACACCAGATAAATTTTCAAACAAATTTACAACAGAAACACAAGCTTCAAACTCTATAACATTATCAACATCATTCAGCTGATCAAGTGACATGATCCACTGATATAAATCCCCAGACTCAAACTTATTCTCATCACTTGAATAGACAGTATCATCACTGACTAGTGAATCTTCCAGTTCCTCCATCAACACATCATCTGGTTGGCTATAATCCAACATAACACTCTGGTTATTTAAGTCGACAACAGATAGCAAATCAACTTCCAATCTCTTTGACAACAAATCACTACAAGAACCTTTAAAGGATTGTGAAATCTAGTCATCTGACGAGATACTCTAATGATCAAAATCATGATCAAGCAAGAATTCACTCAAAATAAAACAGTCTTTAAAACTACCACCATTTTTGTCAACAGATACATTATTGTGAACATTTGCTCTCATTTGATTTTCAATCGAATTATCAGACAGGGAAAGGGCACTCATATCACTATCCATTATGTCCATATCATTCCCAATAATATCTGTAATAATCACCGATTCTAGACATTCGAATTTGTTGGCTGTATGAATTTCAAAATTCTCTAATCTATGGGTCGAAGATTTACCTTTCTTGATCTTAATGTGAGTAAAATCTTTGCTAGATTCAAAATCTTTTCCTTCTACCTTTGCAACAGACGAATGAAAGTAACTATCACTCAGGGCAGCAATAGCAGGATCGAACATAAAAGGATCGAATCTTATTGATTCCTCTCTTTTGACAGAATTGGGAAAGCCTTTTACTTTTTCACTCTTACTCAAGACTAACCTTTTAATTAATTTATTTAATTAAACTATTTTAATTAAATTTTATTAATTTTAAAATTTTATTCATATACATACATATATACTGATGCTCATTTTAAACAATTTAAAATAACATAATATATACCATAATATATAATACAACTATTTATTTATCAATTAGCTTATTTTATTAATTTTATTAATAAATTTTAATATTAATGAATTATTTTCAAACAATTTCAAAAAATTATTATATTATAATTTTTATAATATATTTATATCTTATTTTGATTTTAACTTTTAAATTTAAAATTATTTAATTTTAATTTTCAAACAATTTTGAAAATTAGCTAAAAGTCCAGTTTAGAATGGGTCTTTTCTATTAAGGACAACCTTTGGACTTTCATATCTGTTCGGGCTATGCTGGTAATTAGGTAGGGTAGAATACTTGATTACCTAAACTCGGTCCTTTTATCCTACCTAGACACCCTGCTATCGGGCTGTGAGCTTAATTAGTTAACCATAACATGACTAATTTAAGACGGATAGGCTATAAGGACCTGATACTTTTGTTGGAACTTGGCCAGCCCAAAGTGGAAATTATAGGTGAATTTCAAAAAAAAATCCCTTATTGGATCTATATTGGGCCCATGATGTCTAATTCATTCCGAACATTTCTTAATTTTATTTAAATTAAATCTCTTATTTCGATTAAATTTATAAATTTAGATAGTTTTATTTAATTTATATATTAATACATATAAATATACATAGATGTATCATATTTTTACTACATATAACGAGTGTCAAGCATAAAAGGAGTGCATATCGAGCTTGGAAAAGATAAAAGGTGTCAAACTTGAAGAAAATAAAGTTATCAAGCATTTTACATTTATAAAAAGATGACGAGCATCTAACAAGAGTGTATCGAACATCTAATAGCAAAAGTTACCAAATTTAAAAAGATGTTGAACAATCGAGTGCTTAACAAGTAGTGGAGAAGTACCGAGTCTCTAAGGGGTAATGACCCTCTAAAATAGTAAGTGTTGTCGAGCATTTAATAAGTGGAAGGTGTGTTGAACATTAACAATGAAGAATGGTCTTAACAGTCTAACAACAAGAAGGTGTTGAGTTTTTGAATGGCGAAGGAGATGTCGAAGCTGTAAATACTTAAAGGTATCAAGTTACAATAGACCTAAAGGAACATAGGGTATAGCTTCTGCAGCAAAGCAGCCAACAGGCCCAAAAATAGCAAGGTGGTCAAAGACGCGGAAGACGATGTCGAACCTTTACAACAATATGGGTAGGAAGCCTCTACTGCAATGATAGAGATGTTGAGTCAAAAAACATTTGAAGATGGAAAATCAGTTCAAACTTGGGAGAACAAGACATATCATGTGTCTATAACATAAGGGTTGCTAAGCCTAAAGAAACAATATTGGCAAAGATGTAAGAAGGGATGCCATACCCCTAGACGATGTCGAGTATTTAACTGCAAAGGAAGATTATTTTGTTTCTATAAGGAAAGCTATGTTGTCGAGCTTCTACAAATAATATATGTCGATTCTCTACAATGATGTGTTGAGGTTTCATTAGGATGGTGCGTTTGGAACCCTCAAATTTAAACCCAGGACACGTGTCAAACATCCCGCATGATTGACACCACTATTAGTAGAACCCCACCATCACCTAGAAGGGGACGAATAACTCTTTCTCTATTTTTTAATTTTTAAAGTTGTAAACCCAAAATAAATTTGGGGATTTTTTAGAGCAGATTATAACCCTTGAACTTTTTACACATAAGGACTTGACCTAAAACATTGCATACCATATTTCCCTCGAATGTGAATATTTGAGTATTGTTGAACAATGAACATGCATAGGACTTATCTTTAGACTTGGAATTGAATAATGAACATGCATATGACTAATTATTGAACCTATACTTGATCTTAGACTTGCATATACTCCCAAGCTTGAATAAGGCCGATTAAACCCTTATTCAAACTAGCCTTAACCTGCCTTGCATATTGGGTTAACAAAGAAATTTGCTAAACATTTTGGCGCTATAAGGGCGAATCGAACCTCCGATTCCTACATATCCCTATAGAGTACTTTCCATATCCTACATATCCCTACAGAGGACTTTCCAGGTCCTGCATATCCCTAAAGTGGACTTTCTATATAACCTATTAAACTGCATAATGACTGTTAACGTTGAAAATTGAACGCTAACACCCTGGTGTGTGTAGTAGTAATGTGAAAGCACCACCCATGATACGGGAACAGAATATAAGCTGAAAATAGCAAAAAAAGGTAGAGAGACAACGATTTTATAGTGGTTCGGCTCGAAATTAAGCCTACGTCCACTTTATATTCTTTTATTGCTGATTTGGTTACAAATTGATACAATGCACTTCAAATACAATTCACTTTGATCACAAAAACACTTCAGACTAGTAGCTCAAACTTCGATGTGAAAAGGCTCTTTGAATCCATTTCGGATGTGTAAGATCTCTCTCAAAGCTTGTTGTAGCGTCTTCAATGTTTGGAGTTCTTCAAGTGTTGGATGAGTTAAGAATCTTGCAGAGTAACGGTGCTTTAGAGAATGATCGGAAAAGTCCCTCTCTAGTTGGAGTTAAGGCCGTATTTATAGGGAATACTCTGGGCAGAATTTTATCACCAAGTACTAGGTCCTCTACGACCTAAGGTGGGTCGTAGGTCATAGGTCGGCGACGACATAAGGGATCACCTGCATCAGCTGTTTTTGAATTTGCCCTGAATGAGTTATTAGGTCGGCAGCAACCTAAGAGATGGGATCCGACTTATCTTGATTGCATTTGGTTCTTTTCTGAGCGAGTTAATAGGTCGCGTACGACTTATTATAGGTCGTAGGTCGGTTGAGACCACCAGCGACCTAAATATGAGACCACTTTGTTCTTAGGTCGGTAGGTTGTGGCATTGCTTAGGTCGCATATGCTTTAGGTCACTGACTTCTTAAGTCGCTAGGTCGTTGTCGGCTGGGTCGTTTAGCAACGTGCATCCTTAGGTCGTTAAGACCGTTCCATGTTTAGGTCGCTTCACCCCATAGGTCGTAGGTCGCTGCTTCCCATAGGTCGTAGGTCGCTGCTTCCCATAGGTCGTAGGTCGTTGCTTCCCATAGGTCGTAGGTCGCTGCTTCCCATAGGTCGTAGGTCGCTGCTTCCCATAGGTCTTAGGTCACTGCTTCCCATAGGTCGTAGGTTGCTGTTTCCCATAGGTCGTTAACGAAGAGGTGTTAACATTTGCCCCTCGAAGTACTCGCCTAGGTCGTAGGTCGTGTGCTTCGATCCCTTTAACTCGTGCTCTGATGAGTTGCTAGGTCGCAAGCGACCTATCGAGGAAACTAGGTCGCAAGTGCCGATTCGCATTTCACTGCCCTGTGGTATAAATAGCTTAGGTCGTTCCTCCTTCATTTCACCTGTTCTATCATTCCATTCAGCCATTAACAAGCTCTTAAGCTCTCGAAGGCGAATTCAATTACTCGGTCATCAATTATCCTTAACATTACATTGTGTAAGTAAACCTGTTTTCTACTCAATCCTCGATTATCACTGAATCATGAGTCCCATTTTTCATCTCTGACCCACTTCTTTATGCCACGCTTCACCACGAATCACGTTTCAATTAATTGCTGATGGATTCGAGGTGGTTTGTCCTGGCTTTAGACAATTTGTGAGAACAAGGTGATGGGTTACAGTGCTTTTAGGTTAACTGATTCGTGACTTTATAGGGGATGAGGAGATTGTTAACGGGTTATCGGGTTTATGGATCTCGAGTTGGTGGGTTGATGAGTTACCGAATGGAGAGGAGGTCAATTGGGGTCAATTGGTTAAGAGAAGCGAGGCATTAGCTTGGATGGAAGATAGATCGAGTTCTTTCATAAAAAACGGCCTAGTGAATCTGAACGACCCATGAAACCTTGCGATCTAGCGTTCTCGACCAATCTAACTAGTTGTGGCATAAGCCTTAGGTCGCGACCGAGCTAGGACTTAGAGGAATTTGTGCTATTTTGTCTTGAGGCCTTTTCCTTCATATGCATTACGACTTAAAGGGTCGACGACTTAAATTAACTCGTAGCATATCCTTTAGGCCGTGGACGAGCTAATACTTATCTCTGCCTTGAAACATAATTTTGACCTGAATTCTTGACTTGGATTCTCGACTTGAATTGCCGGAATAAACTGCTTAAACGTTGAATTACTTGAACTTTGAACTGTCTGAACTTCTTTACAGATTATCTCTAATGCTAATAACCTGTTAAACACAATATTTGCAGAAAACTGGGACGAATATACTGCCATTGACTGCCCACATCGAATGACAGATTAGTCGACAAAGGACAATCAACTTAAATGAACTGTGTGAACGAAATGCTGTACATCAATCAATTCAAGTGAAGTATTAAAGCAAAACTAAAATAGTTAACTAAAGCTAATTTGTTTGCATTATTACTGCACTTGAATTTTAAATTAACAAGTCCTGAAATCTTGTAATCGACCAATTGTCAACCAGTTTAATTTTAGTTATGTTTGCTTTCTATTTTTATTAGTTCTGCACAACACTTCACACTTTTTAGGAAACGTGCACCTTCACATTTGAACATCCAGTTGATTGTGTAGAATAGCATCTCAACAAGAAGAGATAACAGTTCAAGCTGAAGAGGCCATCCCTATTCCTGTCCCGTTGACTAATCCTCCGGAAAGAATTTCGACCACTCTAACATATAAAGCTTTCCGCCAACTATGTACTCAGTTCGGCATTGCTGAAGCAGATGCCATACTGCCTGAGAAAAGCGACACTGCTGACATACCACCTCACGGTTTCGTTGCCGTTAATCGCCAAATGTGCATGAACGGAGCCATTCCTCCTTTTAACGATTTCCTTCAGCAGCTTCTTCTTCGACTGTCTATCTCTCCCTTTCAGTTACATCCCAATGGCTACGCCATCCTGATGGGACTATGTGTGCTATTTAAGAGGACGCTGGATCGTCTTCCGAATTTCAAAGAAGTTTGTTATCTGTGCTCGTTTGCCAAAAATAAAGACCATCCTTCCATCACATTTGTGAGAAGTGCTAGGAACCACAAACTGATCATTGGTCTTTCTGACAGCGTTCACGGGTTTCTGAGTCAGTTTTTTACGTTCGTTGTCCTGCGGGATTTTATGCTATCTAGAGAGTGGGAAGTATGATCATTTATCTTTTTCCTTTCCTTATGTTTCCTGAACTTTTCGAAGCCCGAATTGTCAAGTGTTAACTTCGCTCTTTACTTTTTCAACGCTTCCTCCTCCTTCTAGGGATCCTGGTCACAAACCAACTTTTGAGAGGCTCACGGCTGTGCCAGTTGAGGAGAGGAGTATCCAGTTTCTGTTGAAAGACGAGTTTTTTCATCAATTCGGACTCCTATATTCTTCCCGTTCTATTCAGCCTCATGAAGTCCCTGATTCTCCAGTAAAGACATCAGATGCCCCAGCTCCTGCCGAAGAACTTACACCTAAAGAACCTACCACTGAGACCTCACTGGTGAAGTGTTCTACTTCTATTGACATTGCGGGGTCGTCCGGCAAATTTGCACTTGCCCCGGTTATTGAGGAAGAAGAAACTCCTCGTCGTTCTGAAAAGACGGCTGACGTGGAAGCTGAAAAAGAAAGTTTTGTCGGGCATAACGGCGATGACACTTTTGATGGGTTGAGCGATCTGATGATAACTTCACAGGAGCTTTTTAAAGATGACCTTTCAAAAGCTATTTCTCCTGTCATCGAGGCGACTTCCTCTTTACAACAAATTACAACTCCTACTACACAAGCTGTCACCATTCCCACACCAAAGAGTGGTTTGTAGTCTGACGCGCGTAGTTTGCACGCCGCACACACTTAGGGTGCTTAGCACTTTTACTCACTTAACTCTTCTACTTTGAAGATTTCTAAGACTTGACTTTTATTCAATTTCAGGTTCTCTGATGGGGCGAAGCGGTTCATACTATGATGACTTTCGGCGCTTTGGAGGGCGTGACACTTATGACCATAGACGCTATCTCCCCGTTCGTAGGGAAACCGATGAGGAGCGAGCGGTTAGAAAAGCTCGAGAGAGACAAGCTTATGAGGAGCAGCAAAGGAGGAGGGAAGAACATCACGACTCCTCTCAAAGAGATGACGCTTCCCATAAGAGAATGTTGCATGACGACAGAGGAAAGAGCCATACTTTTGATGATCCCAGTAAATGGGCCAGGCTTAGCAAAAAGGACGCGTCTGCGATTTCTGAAAAGACCGATGCTCCTATCTCTCTTGATATCCCATCCGGCTCTCCTGCTCTAAAGAAATCTGACATCCAGGCGATTATCAGCAGGCCTCAGTATCAAGTCAAAGATGCCCCTCCTAATCTTCAAAGACGATTCCTGAATTGGTGTTTAAAAGGGGTGCGTTTCGACTTGGACTTGGTACCGATCGATAAGCAAGCTATGCTCAGGAATCTCGATGCTGTTACGCTTGATATCGAGAGGATGTCCGGATGGCAGAAACTTGTTGACGAGCTTCAAAGAGTTAATCATATGAATCTTGAAGCCATGTTGACTATGGAGAACGACAAGACGGAGTGGGATAAAATTTGTAAGCAACACGATGCAGAGATGGCGAGCATTGCTGACGATAATGCAAGACTTGAGTCTGTAGTTAAGAAACTCAAGGATGATCTTGCCACTTCTTCCGCTTCGCATACTCAAAAAGAGGAGGTCTTCTAGAAACAAGTGCGACATGCACATGCTGCTCAAAGAGACGCTGAGATAAAACTTGAGGCTAAAAAGCATATTACTGAAAAATACCGCAAAGAAACCGCTCAGCTGCGGGAAACAGCTAACTCCCAAAACATGGAGATCGAAGTGTTAAAGGCTCGACTTCTTAAAGTTGAGAAAGAGCGCGATGAGGCGGTTGCTAGACAAGTTGCAGTTGAAGAGTCTCATGAAGCAACCAAAGCCACTATCAGCTCTACTTTATTCAACTTTTATGTTCACAGTGTCTTGGGATGCGGAAGCCTCTCATTCCTGGGACCGAAATATGAAATTACTTTGGCTGAAGTATGGGAGGCCGCAATTGATATGCTCGGAGGTGCCGGTTATGATGAGGCAGAGCTTGAGGCACACTATTTTGATGATGAAACTCGTGCTGCTCTTGCCAGAGGAAAGGAGCAACTTGCTGAAGCGAGAACTGAAACAGCGGTAGGGGAGCATCCGGAAAAGAAAGTATCTCTAACTGCCCCTGTCCATACTTCGACTTTGGCCGACGTTGATATCGTCGGTTCCAGCTCTTTCTCTCCACCTCCTGCAAAGGCTGAGGTTAAGCCCGTTACTACCGAGTCTGACGCTGCTCATGTTGAGGAGAAGAGTCAGGAAGACATTGAAGCTGAAAGATTTGAAATTGAACTGATAAAACCGACTTCTCCAGGTAACTTCGATTCCAATCTAGCTCAAGTGGATTATTCATTTGATTCAATTGAACTTGATGAATTTCTCGCTTATTACTTAAGTCCTGATGATCCAATATCTTCTCTTTTTTCGGAGAGTACTGATTTTAACTTCTTTTCTTCTGTAGCGAAAGCACCGAGCACTGTGCACTCTTCCCCTCTTCCAGCTGTTCCTCCTCTATCCCTTCAAGTCACTCCTGTTTCTCAGCCAGGGAAGCAGGAAGAACAAATAGAAGCCCTTCAAGGCTTGGAGGATCCGCCCACTTCGCAAGAACAGAAGGCGGAAGACCTTGAGGATAGTGAGAAGACCCTGGAGCAGTCTTTTGACGATGACACAAAGCTTTCTACGTTGCTCACTCCGGGAAGTGAGTCTTCTTCAAAGAGGAAGGGGAAGCGCGCAATGAGAAGAAGAAGAAAAGCACTTCAGTTGGAGAAGACAAAGTAGAAGAAGATCCGACTACTCCTCCTTCTCCTCCCTTCCCGACCCATCCACAACGGCTTCCAAAACAAGTTATTAAGCCGGGAAAGAGCTCTAAGGGTGGCGGGAAGAAGGAATGATAAGCTGGACTTTATGCTTCTTGTTTTGCTTTTTTCTTTTTGCATGTATTGACCGGAGATTGTGCGGGTACCGGTCCCCGCTTTTTTGAGATCTGCACATGTAAATTTTTTTCATAATATTGAATAAAATAATTCTTTCACTTGTACAAATTCTTGTGTATGTGAGAATGCATTTATTTCTCATTTTAGTGTAGAATAAACGATTCTTTTTACTTGTACAAACTTTTTTGTCTGTGTTTGAGAATGCATTTATTCTACACCTTTTTTGCGTGATATTGTAATGAGCCTGTGGTATGTTGCTTGAATACTACTTTTATTGATGTAGCTATATTATATGATGTTGCCCCCATACCACAAGTGCATTGTAATATCTTTTGCTTTGACGAGGCTTGTACTCTTATTTTGGACAATAACTATTCCGTTTTTGAGGAAAAATTATTCTGCTTTAATGGAGCGTGTCTCGTTTTTGGAGAAGTTTTTACGCTTCAACTTTCGGAGATGGTCACTTTATATTTTTGAGAAGTAAATTCTCCTACACGGTAAAGTGGGCCTCTGAAAAGTTTTTTTTGTGCCTCGTTAGAGGGCCTTTTGTTTGATTCGCTTGAAATTACTTCCTCACAGTTGAATGGACCCACGGGGCGGACACAAACTGTCCGATCGGATGTTCGTTTGTATGAACGATCACGACCAGTTAGCAAGGGCCCTGTTCCTTCTGCTTGGGAAGGTGCCTCTCCAGTGGTTCCGTTATCCTTGCTGTTTGAGAAGAGTATTTCATTTTTGGGACGTGCCTCCGAAGAGGTCTTGCACCTCCAGAGAGGTCTTGTGTGCCTTGGGGAAGGTCTTCTGCCTCCGAAGAGGGCAGTATGAGCCTTTGGAGAAGGCTTGTGCCTCGTAAGAGGGCTTGTGTTGCCTCGGGAGAGGTCTTCTGCCTCCGAAGAGGGCAGCGTGCCTCCGAAGAGGTCTTGTGCCTTCGGAGAGGTCTTGTGCCTTCAGAGAGGTCTTGTGCCTCCGGAGAGGTCTTTATTTGATTGCCTGAAAGTTACTTTCTCATAGTTAAATGGTTCCACGGGGCGGACGCAAGTCACTTAATTGGATGTTCAATCGCACAAACGATCGCAACTTGTTAACAAAGGCACTGAACCTTCCACTTGGGAAGGTGCCCCTTCGGTGGTTCCACCAACCTTTTTGTTGAGAAGAGCACTTCCATTTTTTGGCGTGCCTCCGAAGAGAGCTTGTGCCTCCATAGAGGTCTTTATCCTCTGAAGAGTTGCACCTCCGAAGAGTTCTTGTGCCTCTGAAGAAGGATTTTATTGATTGGCTCGCCCATGTCTCTTCGTTGTTTGCTCATTAGTAGTCCCCTGTTATTGTCTCCGAGCCCATGTTCCTTTCTTTTGCAAGCAGTTTGCTCCATTCGAAGGAGTGTACTTCACTGTTCAGTGATTTCACGGGACAGGCACAAGCTATTTAATTAGACGTCTGTTTGTACAGACGATTGCAATTAGTTAACTAGTGTCTAGTTTCTTTTCTTTGGAAAAGTGTCCCTCTGATGAAATCATCAGTCTTTTCTGTGAAGTTCATCTTATGTTGGATTTAAATTTGGAACTTTTTGTGGCTTGAAATTCGTTTATTGAGTGTTTTACGGGGCTCACTTGGCCTCGTGATGGGTAAGCTTTGTTTTAATGACCTGCAATATTAAATCGATATTTTAGCAATACATTTAGAGTATTTACACATCGAAATGAAACAGGCATTTTATAATAATAAAGAACACAGTATTTATAGTGGTTCGGCCAAGAATTGGGCCTACATCCACTTTATAGCTCTTTTATTAATTATCACTGATTTTACAATGGTTTACAATACAATTGATACATCCATCATCATTATACAATTTCAATCAGATCTTTTCAAGTAAAGTATGGACGCAAATGGTTGCTATTCCAGGCTCTTGGGATTGGATCTCCTTCGACAGTTTTGAGTTTGAAGGTGCCATTGAGAAGTTTATTGCCTATGACATATGGTCCTTCCCAATTTGGTCCAAACACTCCAGTTGCTATCATGATCCTCTTCAAGACTAAGTCCCCGATTTCAAAGCTTCGTTGACGGACTTTAGAGTTGAAGTGCCTTGCTATCCTTTGCTGATGGGCCGCAACTCTGAGCCTAGCCTCTTCCCTTCTTTCATCAAGAAAGTCAAGTGCTTCGAGTAGCAATTTTTCGTTTTCAGCCTGGTTGAAATGAATTCTCCTGTGTGAAGGAACTTCTAGCTCTACTAGAATCATCTCTTCTGATCCGTATGCCAATGAGAATGGAGTGTGCCCAGTCGCAGTTTTATGGGTTGTTCTGTATGCCCATAGTGCTAGTGGTAGCTTATCAACCCATCCACCTTTTGCCTTTTCAAGCTGCTTTTTGATGGTTGACTTGATAATTTTGTTTACTGCCTCCACTTTCCCGTTTGCCTGCGGGTGAGCCACTGCTGAGAAGCTTTTTCGGATTTTGAATCGCTTGCAAAAGTCCTGCAACTCTTCGCTTTCGAATTGAGTACCGTTGTCTGTGATTATCTTCTGTGGCACACCATACCTGCAAATGATATTTTTAGTCATAAAATTTATCATCTTTTTAGAGGTAATAGTGGCCAAAGGTTCAGCTTCAGCCCATTTAATGAAATAATCAACAGCGATAATAGCATATTTGATTCCAGACTTGGCAATTGGTAAAGGTCCGATTAGATCTATCCCCCAAACGGCGAATGGCCACGGACTGACCATTTGTGTTAGTTCGGTGGAAGGTGCTCTTGGGATTTTAGCAAATCTCTGGCACTTGTCGCATTTTCAGGAGTAGATAGCAGCATCTCGATTAATATCTGGCCAAAAATACCCATACCGGAGAACTTTCTTAGCAAGAGTTTGTCCGCCTGAATGATCCCCACATTCTCCTCCGTGCACTTCTGCCAAAATTGTCTTGGCTTCTTCCTTGGTTACACATCGGAGTAATGGCATTGAGAATCCTCGTTTGTATAACCGGCCGTCTTGAACTACATATCTCGATGCTTTTCTTAACAGCTTTTGGCGTTCCTTAGAATTTCCCAGCAGGGAACCGTTGAGTAGATATTCTTTGATCAGGGTCATCCATGACTCTTGTTCTTGAGATACAGCCATGATCCAGTCGATATCCATCTCATCAGTGCTTGGAGCTAACAAGACCTCCACAGGAATCAATCCCAATAATTGAGCTTCTCCGGAACTTGAATACTTTGCAAGAGAATCCGCCTTCATATTTTCCTCTCGAGGTACGTGGCTTATCGAATAGTGATCGAAATCATCGAGAATCTCACAAACCTTTGACAAGTAAGCAGGCAGATTTCCTCCTTTAGCTTGAAACTCCTTCTTGACTTGACACACTATAAGCTGAGAATCACTGAAGATCTATAATGCTTTGATGTTTAGTTCCTTTGCAATCTTTAATCCAGCAATCAGAGCTTCATATTCTGCTTCATTATTTGTAGAAGGAAATTCCAATCTTAATGCGTAACATAATGATCGCCCTTCGGGGGTTTCTAGCACAACCCCAACTCCGGAACAGTAATCGTTTCTTGAGCCATCAACATATAACTTCCATCTGGTTGGGATGTCAACTGTAACCTCTTCCTCACTGTCACCCTTATCTGTGTACTCTACAATGAAATCTGCTAAAGCTTGCCCGTTGATCGCTCTTCGGGGATGATAAGCAATATCATATTGGCTAAGTTCAATATTCCACTTCAGAAGACGGCCCGAAGTTTCAGGGCGAAATAGGACTTGCTTTAGGGGCTGGTCAGTGAGAACTTTGACAAGGTGAGCTTGAAAATATGGCCTCAACTTTCTAGAAGCAATCTGTAAACAATAGGCGAGCTTTTCTAGCTTTGAATAATTAATTTCTGCCCTGGTGAATCTCTTGCTGATATAGTAGACCGGGCGCTGAACTTTTGCATCCTCCCGCACTAATGCTGCACTCAGGGCATGAGACGAAACTGCCAAGTATATGAAAAGGTCTTCGCCATTGTTGGGCTTGGAAAGTATTAGAGGCGTTTCCATGTGACGGATTAGTTCATCGAAAGCTTTCTGGCATTCAGGGGTCCATTCGAAGTTTTTCTTTCCTTTCTTTAGAGCGTCAAAGAAGGGAATGCATTTATCAGTGGCTTTGGAAATAAACCGACTTAAAGCAGCAACTTTCCCATTGAGGCTCTGCAGTTCTTTCTTTGTCCTAGGGTCTTTGACTTCTCTTAGAGCAGTAATTTGAGCAGGATTAGCTTCAATTCCCCTAGCGCTTACGATAAATCCCAAGAATTTTCCAGACTCTACTCCGAATGAACATTTCAAAGGATTAAGCTTCATTACATAACTTCGGAGAATTGCGAACATTTCTGCTAAGTGATCCATATGGTCAACTGCTTTCTTTGATTTCACCAACATATCATCAACATAGACTTCCATAGTTTTCCCAAGCTGTGATTTGAACATTGCATTAACAAGCCTTTGGTACGTTGCCACTGCATTCTTCAGTCCGAAGGGCATGACTTTGTAGCAGTAAAGACCAACATCGGTGACGAAGCTCGTATCCTCCTGATCTGGCTCATTCATCATAATCTGGTTATACCCGGAGTAAGCATCCATAAAAGACAACAATTCATGCCCGACAGTTCCATCTACCTGTTGATCAATCCTTGGCAACGGGAAGCAGTCTTTGGGACAAGCTTTGTTTAAATCTGAGAAATCGATGCATACCCTCCACTTTCCATTTGCTTTTTTAACTAGTACTGGATTTGAAACCCAATTTGGATAGGTGGACTCTTTGATGAAACCATTTTCCATGAGCCGGTCTACTTTTTCTTTTAGCGCTGCGGACCTTTCTAGACCTTGAGTTCTCCTTTTTTGTTTCACAGGTGTGAATTTCGGATCAATATTCAGAGTATGTACAACAATCTCTGGAGATATTCCACACATATCGGCGTGACTCCAAGCAAATACGTCCAGATTTTCCTTCAAAAATGATATCAGCATATTTTGGACTGCCACACTGAGTTGCGAACCCACATTTAGCACTTTGTTTGGGTCTTTAAGATCAACTGGTACTGGTACCATTACCTCCATCGGCACCACTCTATTTTCCCCTGCACTGGCCTTTCTGGAATCCATTTCTCTTCTTGCATCACTATGCTCGCCAGTGCAGGGGCCACCCTGTACTTGCTACAAGGTTGGTTTCTTGATGCGGAGCGAGGCTGCCGCATCTTTTCCCATCTCTCTCTTCCTTGCCTCTTGAAGCTCTATAAGATTACACTCCCGCCCAGCGTTTTGATCCCCTTTAATGACACCAACACCATTATCTGTGGAAAATTTCATAATTAGGCACCACGGGGCGAGAATGGCTTTGAACGCAGCTAGAGTTGGCCGGCCCAGGAAGGCATTGTAGGCAGAAAATCCGTCGACAATCACAAAAGTCTGTTTCCGAACCACCTTTTTCTACCCATCTCCAAGTTCCACAAACAAGTCGACAGTTCCAATTGGCTGCTGCGGTTCCCTAGTGAACCCGACAATCTTCTACGATAAAGCCTGAACGTCAGTCATTGGAATCTTCATTTGATCAAATGTTTTCTTGAAGAGTATATTGCAAGAGGCGCCGCAATCAATAAGCACTCGTCTTACAATCGCTCGCCCAATTCTTGCAGAAATGACCAAGGGATCCATGGTTGGAGCTTCAATACCCATAGAATCCCTAGCTTTAAACACAATGTCATCATTAGAAGTTCTCTGCTGCTTCAGGGGTGCAGCGCCTTCTAAAACCAAAACATCTTCCTCCGCTGGGGTATATTTCAAAGCACGAGCATATATTTCCATTTCACCGCACCTTCTGCCCGCTGGGTGTGGGCCTCCTATAATCACATTGATAACAGGCCTTTCAGATTCATGTGCGGTAGTGCCCTCACCCGAGCTAGATGGGTGAGTAGGGGGTTGTTGCCCCTGAGCAGACGAAGTTGGGTCATTCCTGTTCTTTTTGACATACTGCTGCAGCTTATTTTGTCTTAGCAATTCTTTAATCAAGCTCTTCAAATGACGACATTCGTTGGTATCATGGCCGGGTTGGTTATGAAATCGGCAAAATTTTCCATTTCGCATAGCACTCTTTCCTGGTTTTATCTCAGCTGGCTTAGGATAATCCATGGCATCTTTGGTGGCAAAGAAAATATTCTTTGGAGTGTCGGTTAAAGGAGTGAAATCTGAGGGTTTAAAGAAGCGAGGTTTCTTTATATCCTTTTGTTTCTTTCCATCATTATTCTCCCTCTTCTGACCTCCGGAATCTTTCTTAGCTGAAACAGCAATGTTATTCTGCACTCCTCCCGCTACCATTTTCGTAGGTGCCGGAAGATTTTCCAAGCGTATGAACTCGTCAGCTTTCTTATAAAATTTCTCAAGTGAATTTGGCTCCTTCATTTTCAGCCATTTCCCAAATTCACTTGACTTATCGATAGCCCGCATCAGATAAGTCAAAATCATCTGTGGCTCCGCATTGTCGACTTCAACCAGAGCTATATTGAAGCGATTCAAGAAGGACTTGATAGACTCTCCCGGATTCTGCTCAAGGCTAGACAATGACATTATGTCTCTCGCCTTTGAAGCGTACAGTCTGAATTGCTCTTTAAACTTCCGGGTTAAATCAGAGAACTGGTCTACAGATCGGGTAGGCAGTTTTGTAAACCAGAGTAGTGCCACTCCTTCTAAGTATACCGAAAAGTACCGACATTTAATTTCATCCGTGGCCCTGGCACCCGTCATGTGCCAGTCGTATTTGTACAGAAATTGATTAGGGTCGCTCGTCCCTTGGTAAGATGGAATGGTTGGAGGAACAAACTTTCTTGGGAATTCAGCTTTTAGAATTTTCTCGGTGAACAGAGTCTTACTTGGAGCGAACCCCCAGTCGTTCTCATCTTCATTTCTTTGGATGCTCTCTTTCATGATCTGTCGTATCATTTCTGAGAGGTATTCCTCGTTGTTCAGAGGCTCTACGGCGCAGTCATCGGCCATTTTCTCAGAAGTTTGCTTAAAAAAACGTACGTAGAGAGTTGATCGCGACCTTGTCACTCCGGCTTGGGGAGGTGCCCCTTCAGCATTGCCAGCTGCCCTTTGAGGAATGTTCCTCCCTTCCGAGTTGTGAACAACATCAGCAAAATTTTCCTCATTACTCGCTGGTTGACGATTAGCTCCGAGCATAGCATTTAACCTTTCAAGCATTAAGGTGTTCTGGGTTTCAATTTGCTGATACAACCCAGATACAGCAGCATCTAACTCCGCTCGTGTCACTCCAATGCTTGGAGCTGCTTGACTTGATGAAGGAGAAGTAGCAGTGTTATCATGAGTATTGACGGATCTAGTAGACTTGCGCTTTCTTCCGGGAGCCATTATTTCTGACAAACTTCTGGTTCTCAAAGAAACTTTTTCCACAAACTCTTGTGAAGCAATGATGACAATATTCCTGAGTTCAATTCTCAGTGAAAGCACCAAAATGTTAACGCTGAAAATTGAACGCTAACACCCTGGTGTGTGTAGTAGTAATGTGAAAGCACAACCCATGATACGGGAATAGAATATAAGCTGAAAATAGCTGAAAAGGTAGAGAGACAACGATTTTATAGTGGTTCGACTCGAAATTAAGCCTACGTCCACTTTATATTCTTTTATTGCTGATTTGGTTACAAATTGATACATTGCACTTCAAATACAATTCACTTTGATCACAAAAACACTTCAAACTAGTAGCTCAAACTTCGATGTGAAAAGGCTCTTTGAATCCATTTCGGATGTGTAAGATCTCTCTCAAAGCTTGTTGTAGCGTCTTGAATGTTTGGAGTTCTTCAAGTATTGGATGAGTTAAGAATCTTGCAGAGTAACGGCGCTTCAGAGAATGATTGGAAAAGTCTCCCTCTAGTTGGAGTTAAGGCCGTATTTATAGGGAATACTCTGGCAGAATTTTATCACCAAGTACTAGGTCGTCTATGACCTAAGGTAGGTCGTAGATCGGCGACGACATAGGGGATCACCTGCATGAGCTGTTTTTGAACTTGCCCTGAATGAGTTATTAGGTCGGCAGCGACCTAAGAGATGGGATCCGACTTATCTTGATTGCATTTGGTTCATTTCTGAGCGAGTTAATAGGTCGCGTACGACTTATTATAGGTCCTAGGTCAGTTGAGACCACCAACGACCTAATTTAGGTCGCTGAGACCACTTTGTTCTTAGGTCGATAGGTTGTGGCATTGCTTAGGTCGCATATGCTTTAGGTCGCTGACTTCTTATGTCGCTAGGTCGTTGTCTGCTGGGTCGTTTAGCAACGTGCATCCTTAGGTCGTTAAGACCGTTCCATGTTTAGGTCGCTTCACCCCATAGGTCGTAGGTCGCTGCTTCCCATAGGTCGTAGGTCGCTTCTTCCCATAGGTCATAGGTCGCTGCTTCCCATAGGTCGTAGGTCGCTGCTTCCCATAGGTCGCAGGTCCCTGCTTCCCATAAGTCGTAGGTCGCTGCTTACCATAGGTCGTTAACGAAGAGGTGTTAACAATGACTATCTCTGAACAGGGATCCTCCGAGCCCCGCCTTACAAAATTAGCTTTTGAACCACCTATAACCTTCAATTCCAAGAGGTGCAAGTATTGAAGTTAATAAATTTGGCATTGAGAACTCTAACAGAAAAGAGGCAAATAACTCCTTATGATCCAGATAATTGGAGTATTAATCCATTCCATATAGGATCCACCCTAATCTTCGCTTATTATCTTACTCTAGGTAGAGAGAACAAAAGATGGAGTGACCCATTCATAGAAATACGAAAGGTTGCACAGCTTCATGCTAATGGAACTATCTTTGAGGATGAAATTAAAGGACATTGATAAGTTTACTCAAAATTGGTGGGGGTAATTGATCACCCCTTTGCACTAATCTGGACTCGAAAGACTTCAAAGAGAAAGCTCGCCTATAAGGGCCTAGTCAAAGCACTATAAGCCTTCAGTCCCGCCTATAAGGCCTGACGCAGCACTTCCTAGAGGAAGGTCGGAGTAAGCCTTTAGTCCTACCTATAAAACTAAGCCAAAGCACTATAAGCCCTCGATCCTGCTTATGTGGTCTGGCCGAAGTGCTTCCTAGAGGGAGGATAGAGTAAGCCTTTAGTGCTGCATAAGATGGACTGGTCAAAGCGCCGACCAACCTTTGGTTCCACCTACAAGGTCTAACCGAAGCACCTTATAGAGGGATGACAAATAAGACATTGGTTCTGCCCAAGATGGCTGACTAAAGCACTGACCAAAAACCTTCGGTTTTGTCTATAAAGCAAGATCGAAATGCCTCTTAGAGAGAGGATGAGTTAGACTTTATCCTGCCTAAGATAGCCAGTCTAAATCCTTACCAAAATGGAATAGAAAGGGCAATCTTATATATAGAAAAAAATTAGATGAGTCTGATTCCATCTTAGAGATGGGCCAAAGCAATCTTCTAAAAGGGAGAGCAATCAAACACAATCAGTATTACCCAAGGCAAAGTTAAAGCAATCTTCAAAGGAATGGTCAAGAAATTTGTCATGCTTATCTAATCTCATATGACAAAGACAAATCCCCAAATAACCATCAAGAAACCTCAACCGAGGGGAAGAATTTTATTTAGGAAACCAGCCACAGTAATAATAATTAAGTAAAGAAGATTTGTTTATGAAGTCATTCACACTGGAAAGATAAGAAGGAAAATTGATCCACATTTTTGAAAGGCTTATTCTGTCGATTCAGTAGACATTCCAAAAGTGATTTTGAAAACCAAACTTTCAAAATTTCAAAGTTCAATAAGAAAACATTTTCATAAATTTCTTGGCCATTTATAAGAAAAGATGATCAGTTTGAGAAAGAAATAATTTCTGGAAATTATGGATGTCGTCACTATTTACTTTTTATTTTTTTAAAAAGAAAACAGATTTAAAGAGAAGTGAGAGCTGGAAAGGTAAGTAAATACTTTGTTTTTACACTAAAGTGTAAAATGCCTCTTTCATATAAGGAGGGTGTTAACGCTGAAAATCGAACGCTAACACCCAGTGTGTGTAATAACAATGTGAAAGCACCACCCGTTGGTACGGGAACAGAATATAAGCTGAAAATAGCAGAAAACGGTAAAGGAACAACAGATTTATAGTGGTTCGGCCCGTAATTGAGCCTACGTCCACTTTATATTCTTTTATTGCTGATCAGATTACAATTTGATACAATGCACTTCGAATACAATTCACTTTGATCACTCAAACACTTCAGATTAGTAACTCAAGCTTTGACGATGAGATTTGTTGAATCCATGTCGGATGTGTAGAATCTCGTTCAAAGCTTGTTGTAGTATCTTCACTGTTTGGAGTTCTTCGAGTCTTGGATCAGTTGAGAATTCGGCAGAGTAATGACGCTTCAGAAAATGATTGGCCAAAAGTCCTTTGCTAGTTGGAGTTGGGGCTGTATTTATAGGAGTGGTTCTGGGCAAAATTTAACCCCCAAGTCTTAGGTCGCGCACAACCTAAGTTAGGTCGTAGGTCGCGAGCGACCTAAGTTAGGTCGTGGCCAACTCGCGACTTAAAGAGTTAGCCTGATGGAGTTGCTCTCGGTCTTATTTGAACAAGGTGACAAGCGGTAGGTCATAAGAGACCTAGAGAAATGTGGCGTAGGGAAATATGTTGGCTTGTTTAAACTGGGCATGTTATAGGTCGTGAGCGACCTAAGGTAGGTCGTAGGTCGCACATCCTTTTGAACCAGTTAAGTCGCTAAGACCATTATGCTGTTAGGTCGCAGATACCTTTAGGTCGCGGACATTTAGGTCATTGGAGAAGTTAAGTCGTAGATACCTTTTAGGTCGTTAGGTATGTTAGGTCGCGAAGTTCTTAGGTCGTGAAGTCCCTTTAGTAGTTAGGTCGTGAAGGCTGTTAGGTCGTAGACAACTTTTAGGTCGTTATGTCGTGAAGTCTTTAGGTCGTGAAGTTTCTTAAGTCGTTAGGTTGCTAACTTCCTTAGGTCGCAGAGTCTTTACGTCACAGAGTTTTAGGTCGGCACTAAAATATGAGTTAACATTTGCCCCTCGAAGTGCAGGCCTATGTCATAGGTCGTGTGCTTCAACTTAACTTTGCTAGGTCATGAACGACCTAAAACTCGTGCTAACTCGTACGCCTACTCGCCTTCTTCTCTCAGCCTCATATAAATTAGTTAGGTCGCTCATTCCTCCCTACCTTACTGCTCCGAACTTCCACTGCCATTGACGAATTTTCATACTTTTGAAGGCGAACTCAATCCAGTTAATCGTCGATCCATTTCTACCAGTATACTATGTAAGTGGATCCAATCTCTACTCCACCATAATCGTCGTTCGATCGTGAATCCATGTTTTCCAATCCAAGTTTAATTTCACTTGTCATGTTTCATTTTGAATGGTTATTTCGATCGACTTTTTAATCGTCGTTTGATACGTTGTGGTAATTCATGAATGCACGGAAATTTTTATAATGGATCAGAGGGGTTTGGAGTCGATTTCTTAGGCGATTTGATGGTATGTGGAGATGAATGAAACTCGCTTAGAGGATGATAAATTTTCTTTGTAATGGCGTTGTCGGGTTATCGGGTTTAGTAAGTGATTGCGTGGGGAGGAAGTCAGCGATCTATCAAATCTGGAAGATCTGAAAGTTAGGTCGTGAGAAACCTGACCGATATAAGGATTCCTGCGACCTAAGTAGTTTCTGACCTATGCTAGGTTGTGAACGACCTAGGACTTTGAGAATCTTGCCTCGCCTTTGAATCTTGCACTGTGCGACCTAAAGATGCCTCGACCTATGATAGGTCGCTGAACGACCTAGGACTTGAATCAACTCTGCACTGCCCTGAACGTTTTAATTTGCACAATATGACTTAAATATGCCTCGACCTATGATAGGTCGCTGAACGACCTAGGACTTGCGAAGTTTGGCCAGAAGTTGACTGAGCTTTGAATTTGAACTGAATTGTACTTCTTTGCAAGTTGTTTTGACTTTAATGTTAATAACCTGTTAAACACAGTATTTGCAGAAAACTTGGGACGAATATACTGCCATTGACTGCCCACATCGAATGACAGATTAGTCGATAAAGAATAATCAGCTTAAATGAACTGTGTAAATTACGAAATGCTGCAAACTAGTCAATTCAAGTGAAGCATTAAACCAAAACTAAAATAGTCAACTAAAGCTGATTCGTTTGCATTAACACTGCACTTGAGTTTTAAGTTAACAAGCCCTGAAATCTTGTAATCGACCAATTGTCAACTAATTTAATTCCAGTTATGTTTACTTTATGTTTTTGTTAGTTACGCTAAACATCTCACACTTTTTAGGAAACGTGCACCTTGATATTTGAACATCCAGTTGTTTGTGTAGAATGGCATCTCAACAAGAAGATACAGGACCAGCCGGAGAAGCTTTCCCAATTGCCAACCCATTGATCGACCCTCCGGAAAGAACTCCGACCACCTTGAGCCACAAAGTCTTCAGACACCTGTGCATCCAGTTCGGTATTGCCGAAGCAGATGCTTTATTTCCTGGAGCAAACGACACTGCTGACAGGACACCTCTTGGTTTTGTCGCAGTGAATCGTCAGAAGTGCTTAAGTGGAGCTATTCCCCCTTTCAACGAATTTCTCCGAGAACTTTTTCTTCGATTAGCTATCTCGCCTTTCCAGCTACATCCCAACGGTTATGCCATCTTGATGGTGTTGTGTGTTCTGTTTAGGAGGACGCTCAACCGTCTTCCAAGCTTTGATGAAATTTGCTATTTGTGTACCTTTGCTAAGAATAAAGATCACACTTCAATCGTGCTTGTAAGAGGCGCCAGAAACCGGAAGTTGATTTTGGATTTACCCGATAGTGCTCACGGGTTCCTAAATCAATTCTTCTTTGTCCGATGTCCTCCGGGATTCTACTCTGTCTGGAGAGTCGGGAGTAAGATTGTCTTTCTCTGTTCATCTCATGAGCTTTTCAAAACCCGAATTATCAAATGCTTATCTTCATTCTTTTCTTTTTTCAGCACTTCCTCCCCCACTTAGAAATCCCAGTCTCAAGTCAATTTTTGAAACTTTAAATGCTGTGGCTATGGAAGAGAGAAGTGCCAAATTCTTGTTGAAAGATGAACTTTTGCACCAGTTCGAACTTCTACATTCTTCTCGTTCCATCCAACCTCATGAAGTTCTTGATTCTCCAGCTAAGACGTCAGATGCCCCAGCCTTTGCCGAAGAACTTTCACTGAAAGAACCCACCACTGAGACTTCACTGGTGAAATGTTCCACTTCTATGGATGTTGCGGGGTCATCCAGCAAGTTAATACTTTCTCCAGTTATTGAAGAGGAGGAAAATCCTCGCATTTCTGAAGAGACAACTGACGTGGAAGTTGAAAAAGAGAGTTCTGCGGGGCATCGCGGCGATGATACTTTTGATAATTTGAGCGATATAATGATAACTTCTCAGGAGCTTTTTAAAGATGATATTTCAAAAGCGATCTCTCCTGTTGTTGAAGCGACTTCTTCTTTACAACAAGTTTCAACACCTTCTACACCAGTCGTCTCCGTTCCCTCATTAAAGCGTGGTTTGTAGTTTGACGCGCGTAGTTTGCACGCCGCACACATTTAGGATTTTTTGGCACTTATACGCACTTATCCTCTTTTTCTAGAGATTTCTAAACTTCATTTCTTTTCCATTTTCAGATTCTCCGATGGGACGCTCTGGCTCATATTATGACAAATTTCAGCGCTATGGAGGTCGCGGAACTTATGACTTTCGGCGATACCTCAATGCCCCGAGGGAAACGGATGAAGAAAGAGCTATTAGGAAAGCTCAAGAGAGGCGGGACTATGAGCAATGGCAGAGAAAAAAGGATGATGAACGATATGATTCTTCTCGCAGAAGTGACGATTCTCACAAAAGAAAATCCCATGATGACAAAGGGAAGAGTCACATTACTGGAGATCCGAGCAAACGGACCAAGCTTAGCGAAAAGGACGCGTTTGCAATTTCTGAGAAGACCCCTGCTCCAATTCCACTTAGAATCCCCTCTGATTCTCCTGCTCTTCAAAAATCTGATATCCAAACAATCATCAACAGACCCCAATATCAAGTTGGACAGGGTCCGCCAACTCTTCAAAGTCGGTTCCCGCACTGGTGCTTAAAGGGGGTACGCTTCGACCTTGACTTGGTCCCGATTGATAAACCGGCTATGCTGCGTAACGTTGATGCCTTCAAACTTGACATCGAAAGGATTTCTGGATGGCAAAAACTTGTTGAAGAGCTGCAAAGCGTCAATCGTGCTAATCTCGAAGCCATGCTGACCATGGAGAACGATAGGTCAGAGTGGGATAAAATTTGCAAGCAGCACAACGCTGAAATGAAGAGCATCTCTGATGATTACGGGAGGCTCGAAGCTGAAGTTGAAAGATTAAAAAGCGAGCTTGCCACTTCTTCCACTTCTTATTCACAAAAGGAAGAAATGCTCCAAAAACAAGTTCGGGACGCCCATGCTGCTCAACGAGAAGCTGAAGCAAAACTTGAAGCAGAGCAGCAAATGCTCCAAAGACAAGTTCGAGACGCCCATGCTGCTCAGCAAGGAGCTGAAGCAAAACTTGAAGCAGAGCAGCATGTTATTAGGAAATATCGTGATGATGTCGTTCAGTTTCGGGAGAAAATTAGCTCCCAAGACTTGGAAATCACCAGGCTGCAGTCTCAGTTGTTAAAGGCTAAAAGAGAGCGCGATGAAGCTATCGCTGGGAAAGTTGCAGCCGAAGAATCTCATGTGGCTACTAAAGCCAATATAAGCTCTACTCTGTTCGACTTCTATTTGCACAGCGTTCTGGGTCATGGGAGTCTCTCGTTCTTGGGGCTGGACTATGAAGTCACTTTAGCTGAAGTGTGGGAGACGATAATTGATATGTTGTGCGGTGCCGGCTATGATGAGGCAGAGCTTGAGGCACGTTATCTTGATGACGAAACTCGTGTCGCTCTTGCTAGAGGAAAGGAGCAACTTGCTAAGGAGCGAGCTGAATCGACGGGAGAAGAACACCCAAAGGAGGAAGCTCCTTTAACTGCCCCCGTCCATAATTCAACTTCGGCCGATGTAAACATTATAAACTCTAGTTCCCATTCTTCGCCTCCTGCTAAAGTTGACAAAGAAACTGTGACCACTCCCACTGAGGACGAGGCCCTGGATGATATTGGGGCTGAGAAATTCGAGATTGAACTTACAAAACCGACTTCTCCAGGTAACTTTGGCGTCGACCCGGATCCAGTGAATCACTTATTCGATTTAACCGAGTTTGATGAGCTTCTTACTTGTTACTTAAGCTTTGATGAACCAATAACTTCTCTTTTCTCGGAGAATACCGATTTTAACTTCTTTTCTTCTGCAGCGGAGGCACCGAGTGCTATACACTCTTCTCCTCTTCCAGCTGTTCCTCCTCCAACTCTTCAAGTAACTCCTGCTTCTCAACCAGGTTCGCAGGAAGAGCAGATAGAAGCCCTTCGAGGCTTGGAGGATCCACCCGCTTCACAAGAACAGAAGGCGGAGGACCTTGAGGACAGCGAGAAGACTCCAGAGCAGTCTCTTGATGATAACACTAAGCTTTCTGCGCTACTTACTACTCCGGGAAGTGAGTCTTCCTCGAAGAGGAAAGGGAAGCGCGTCATGAAGAAGTCAAAGAAAAACATTTCCGCTGGAGAAGTTGAGGCAGAAGAAGATCCAGCTGCACCCTCTCCTCCTTCTTCTCCGACCCGTCCCCGCCGGATTCCGAAGCTAATCATCAAACCGGGCAAGGGTACTAAGGGTGGCAGGAAGAAGGAGTGGTAGCCTGGATTCTACTTTTCTTATTTTGCTTTTTTCTTGTATCGACCGGAGATTGTGCGGGTACTGGTCCCTTTTTTTTAGATCTGCACATGTAAAGAATTTTCACAGTATTGAATACAATAATTCTTTTACTTGTACGAATTCTTGTATATGTAAGAATGCATCTATTTCTCATTTTAGTGTAGAATAAGCGATTCTTTTTATTAGCACAAACTTTTTGTCTGTGTTTGAGAATGCATTTATTCCACATTTTTTTGCGTGATATAAAGTAATTAAATAATTGTTAATGAAATCATTAACTATGGATTATTAAATAATTAATTAATAGGATTAATTTTGATAATTAAGTAGTTTAATTAATTTAAGAATAATCATTTATGAAATTGTTTAAATGAATTACTTAATGGAAGTGATTAAGAATTAATTACTCATTTGTAATTAATTGAGTTAATTTGATTTAGTTAAGTTAATTAATTAAGTTTAATTAATTTAGAATAATCAAGAGATGATTTGATAATAATTACTTAATGTAATTATTAAGGTATGATTATTTAGGGAGTAAATAATAAGATAATTACTGGAAGTAATTAGTTGAATAAATGATGTTATTAATAGAAGTAATTTGAGTTAATTACTTTGAATAATTAATCAAGGGATTAATTAAGAAATTTATTAAGGAATAATTAATTTAGTTAATGAAAGCCGGGTCATCACATTTGGTATCAGAGCATTTATTTTTGAAAACATTTATTCAAAATAGATAAGAGGAAACTTGGCAAATTCATTTTAATTCAAACTTTTCTTCTCTTCTAAAAACTGAAATTAGAAATCTAAAAGCCTCAAACCAGAATTATCAAAAATCAAAGATCCCTGTAATTCATTTTTCAAATCAAATCCACTCAAGCTAAACAATCAAAAGTCTTCTGTTTGCATTCATTTGCAATCTGGAATCAATTCAAGAAGCTGTCTGCCTTCATTTGCAACCTGGAAGCCAGCATGCATATAATTTAAATCAAGTTTAAAGCCAGCAACTCAAGTTTTAGAATCAGCAGTTCTGGAAGGTTTAGTTGTTGAGTCAGACTCGTCTGTAGTCTGATATTCTGTTTAGTTCTGTAGATCTAGATGAGTAGGAGATCTATAGCTTAGTAGTTTAGATTGTTGTAGAGCGAGTATCCCGGTATATATATACTTGGGGAAACTCGAGGAATTCTATCTAGAATTTTGTCTGGATAGTTAGATTTGATTGATCGGATGAATTGGTTGCTATGATTGTTAGCATATGGATGATAGTATATGCTTGTGTATGTCGCTTGATGAAACAATTGCATTGCAATATCTTTTTGCTTTGGCGAGACTTGTACTCTTATTTTTGGAGAATAATTATTCCGTCTTTGAGGAAACAATTATTCTGCTTAAATGGAGCGTGTCTCATTTTTGGAGAAGTATTTGTGCTTCAACCTTCGGAGATGGTCACTTCATATTTTTGAGAAGTGAATTCTCCTACACGGTAGAGCGGGCCTGTAAAGAGGATTTTACTTAGCAGTTCAATTTCTGGGGAAGAATTTTTCAAGATGAACAAGTAAATCTTCCTTGAGAGTTGAAGTGTGCCTTTGAGGAGGGCTTTTCGTTATTTCTGAGGAGTAGCATTTGGACTCCGAAGAGTAGCATTATGCTTTGCAAAGTAGCGTTGTGCCCCCGGAGAGGTCTTGTGCTTCCGGAGAAGTCTTTTTGTTTGTGCTTCCGAAGAAGTCTTGTGCCTCCGAAGAGGTCTTGTGCCTCCGAAGAGGTCTTGTGCCTCCGAAGAGGTCTTGTGTGCCTTGGGGAAGGTCTTCTACCTCCGAAGAGGGCAATATGTGCCTTTGGGGAAGGCTTGTGCCTCGTAAGAGGGCTTGTGCCTCCGAAGAGGTCTTGTGCCCCCGAAGAGGTCTTGTGCCCTCGAAGAGGTCTTGTGCCTCCGAAAAGGTCTTTATTTGATTGCCTGGAAGTTACTTTCTCACAGTTAAATGGATTCACAGGGTGGACGCAAGTTATTTAATTGGATGTTCGTTCGCACAAACGATCGCAATTAGTTAACAAAGGCCTTGCCCCATTGATTCCATCAACCTTTTTGTTGAGAAGAGCATTTCCATTTATTGGCGTGCCTCCGAAGAGGGCTTGTGCCTCCGTAAAGGGCTTTATCCTCCAAAGAGTTACGCCTCCGAAGAGGTCTTGTGCCTCCGAAGAAGGCTTTTGTTGATCAGCTCGCCCATGTCTCTTTGTCGTTTGCTCATTAATGGTCCCCTGTTATTGTCTCCGAGCCTATGTTCCTTTCCTCTGTAAGCAGTTTGCTTTATCCAATGGAGTGTACTTCACTGTTGATTGATTCCATGGGACAGGCGCAAGTTATTTAATCGGATGTCTGTTTATACAAACGATCGCAATTAGTTAACAAGCGTCTAGTTCCTTTTCTTTGGAAAAGTGTCTTTTTGGTGGAATCATCAACTTTTGGTGTAAAGTTCATCTTATGTTTGATTTGAATTTGGAACTTTCTGTGGCTTGAAATTTGTTTATTGAGTGATTTACGGGGTTCACTTGGCATTGCGATGGGTAAGCTTTGTTTTAATGACCTGCAATGTTAAATCGATATTTTAGCAATACGTTTAGAGTATTTAAACATCGAAATGAAACATGCATTTTATAATAATAAAGAACACAAAATTTATAGTGGTTCGGCCAAGAACTGGGCCTACATCCACTTTATAGCTCTTTTATTCATCATCACTGATTTTACAATGGTTTACAATGCAATCGATACATCCATAATCATTTTACAATTTCAAGCAAAGCTTTTTCAAGTAAAATATGGGTGCAAATGATTGCTGTTCCAGGCTCTTGGGATTGGATCTCCTTCGACAGTTGTGAGTTTGAATGTGCCATTAAGAAGTTTATTGCCTATGACATATGACCCTTCCCAATTTGGTCCAAATACTCCGACTGCTGTCATGATCCTTTTCAAGACTAAGTCCCCGACTTCAAAGCTTCGTTGACGGACTTTAGAGTTGAAGTGCCTTGCAATTCTTTGCTGATGGGCCGCAACTCTGAGTCTAGCTTCTTCCCTTCTTTCATCAAGAAAGTCAAGTGCTTCGAGTTGCAATTTCTCATTTTCGGCTTGGTTGAAATGAACTCTCCTGTGAGAAGGGACTTCTAGCTCTACCGGAATCATTGCTTCCGATCCGTATGCCAATGAGAATGGAGTGTGCCCAGTTGCAGTTTTATGGGTTGTTTTGTATGCCCATAGTGCTAGTGGTAGCTTATCAACCCATCCACCTTTTGCTTTTTCAAGCTGCTTTTTGATGGTTGACTTGATAATTTTGTTTACTGCTTCCACTTGCCCGTTTGCCTGCGAATGAGCCACTACTGAGAAACTTTTTCGGATTCTGAATTGCTTGCAGAAGTCCTGGAACTCTTCGCTTTCAAATTGAGTACCGTTGTCTGTGATTATCTTCTGTGGCACACCATATCTGCAAATGATATTTTTCGTTACAAAATTTATCATCTTTTTAGAAGTAATAGTGGCCAAAGGTTCAGCTTCAGCCCATTTAGTGAAATAATCAACAACAACAATAGCATATTTGATTCCTGACTTGGCAATTGGTAAAGGTCCGATTAGATCTATCCCCCAAATGGAGAACAGCCATGGGCTGACCATTTGTGTTAGTTCAGTTGAAGGCGCTCTTGGGATTTTTGCAAATCTCTGGCATCTTTCACATTTTTTGGAGTAGATAGCAGCATCTCGATTAATATCGGGCCAGAAATACCCATACTGAAGAACTTTCTTGGCAAGTGTTTGACCGCCTGAATGATCCCCACATTCTCCTCCGTGTACCTCTGCTAAGATTGTCCTAGCTTCTTCCTTGGTTACACATCGGAGTAATGGCATTGAGAATCCCCGTCTGTATAACCGGCCGTCTTGAATTACATATCTTGATGCTTTTCTTAACAGCTTTTGGCGTTCTTTAGAATTTTCTGGTAGGGAGCCGTTGAGCAGATATTCTTTGATTGGGGTCATCCATGACTCTTGTTCTTGAGATACAACCATGATCCAGTCGATATCCATATCATCAATGCTTGGAGCTGACAAAACCTCCACAGGAACCAATCCCAATAACTGAGCTTCTCCGGAGATTTAATACTTTGCTAGAGAATCCGCTTTCATATTTTCCTCTCGAGGTATGTAGCTTATTGAATATTGATCGAAATCATTGAGAAGTTCAGAAGCCTTCGAAAAATAAGCGGGCAGATTTCCTCCTTTAGCTTGAAATTCCTTCTTTACCTGACACACAATAAGCTGATAATCACTGAAGATTTGCAATGCTTTGATGTTCAATTCCTTTGCAATCTTTAATCCAGCAATTAGAGCTTCATATTCTGCTTCATTGTTTGTAGAAGGGAATTCCAATCTTAATGCGTAACATAATGATCGCCCTTCGGGGGTTTCAAGCACAACCCCAGCTCCGGAACAGTAATCATTTCTTGAGCCATCAACATATAACTTCCATTTGGTCGGGATGTCTACTGTAGTCACTTCCTCTTTATCACCTTTATCTGTATACTCTGCGATGAAATCCGCTAAGGCTTGTCCATTGATCGCTCTTCGGGGATGATAAGTGATATCATATTGGCTAAGCTCAATATTCCATTTCAGAAGACGGCCCAAAGTTTCAGGGCGAAATAGGACTTGCTTTAGGGGCTGGTCGGTGAGAACTTTGATAGGGTGAGCTTGAAAATACGGCCTCAACTTTCTAGAAGCAATCAGTAAACAGAAGGTGAGCTTCTCTAGCTTTGAGTAATTCATTTCTGCCCCAGTGAGTCTTTTGCTGATATAGTAGACCGGACGCTGAACTTTTGCATCCTCTCTTACCAGTGCTGCACTCAGGGCATGAGATGAAACTGCCAAGTATATGAAAAGGTCTTCATCGTTGTTGGGCTTAGAAAGTATTGGAGGCACTTCCATGTGACAGATTAATTCATCGAAAGCTTTCTGGCACTCAGGTGTCCATTCGAAGTTCTTCTTTCCTTTCTTTAAAGCGTCAAAGAAGGGGATGCATTTATCAGTAGCTTTGGAAATGAATCGACTTAAGGCAGCAACTTTTCCATTTAGGCTCTGCGGTTCCTTCTTTGTTCTAGGGGCTTTGACTTCTCTTAGAGCAGTAATTTGAGCAGGATTTGCTTCAATGCCCCTAGCGCTTACGATAAATCCCAAGAATTTCCCGGACTCTACTCCGAATGAACATTTCAAGGGGTTGAGCTTCATTCCATATCTTCGGAGGATTTCAAACATTTCTGCTAAGTGTTCCATATGGTCAACTGCTTTCTTTGACTTCACCAACATATCATCGACATAGACATCCATAGTTTTCCCAAGCTGTGATTTGAACATTGCATTAACGAGCCTTTGATATGTTGCCCCTGCATTTTTCAATCCGAAGGGCATAACTTTGTAGCAGTAAAGACCAACATCTGTGACGAAGCTCGTATCCTCCTGGTCCGACTCATGCATCATAATCTGGTTATACCCGGAGTAAGCATCCATGAAAGATAACAATTCGTGTCCGGCTGTTCCATCTACCAGCTGATCGATTCTTGGCAACGGGAAGCAGTCTTTGGGACAGGCTTTGTTTAAATCTGAGAAATCAATGCACACCCTCCATTTTCCATTGGCCTTCTTAACCAACACAGGATTTGAAACCCAATTTGGATATATGGACTCTCTGATGAAATGATTTTCCATGAGTCGGTCTACCTCTTCCTTTAGCGCTGCTGACCTTTCTAGACCTTGGGTTCTTCTCTTCTGTTTCACAGGCGTGAATTTCGGATCGATATTCAGAGTATGTACAACAATCTCTGGAGATATTCCACACATATCTGCGTGGCTCCAAGCGAATACGTCCAGATTTGCTTTCAAAAATGATATTAGCATATTTTGGACTACCATACTGAGTTGCGAACCCACATTTAGCACTTTGTTTGGGTCTTTAAGATCAACAGGTACTGGTACTGTTACCTCCATCGGTACCACTCTATTTTCCTCTACACTGACTTTTCTGGGGTCCATTTCTCTTCTTGCACCACTATGCTCGCCAGTGCAGGGACCACCCTGTATTTGCTACAAGGTTGGGTTTTTGATGCGGAGGGGGGCCTGCCGCATCTTTACCCATCTCTCTCTTCCTGGCTTCTCGAAGCTCTATAAGATAACATTCACGTCCAGCATTTTGATCTCCTTTGATGACACCAACACCATTATTTGTAGGAAATTTCATAGTTAGGCACCACGGGGCCAGAATGGCTTTGAATGCAGCTAGAGTTGGCCGGCCTAGGAAGGCATTGTAGGCAGAAAACCCATCGACAATTACAAAAGTTTGTTTCCGAACTACCCTTATCTGCCCCTCTCCAAGTTCCACAAACAAGTCGATATTTCCGATTGGTTGCTGTGGTTCCCCAGTGAACCCAACAATCTTCTGCGATGAAGCCTGAACGTCAGCCATTGGAATCTTCATTTGATCAAATGTCTTCTTGAAGAGTATATTGCAGGAAGCACCGCAATCAACAAGAACTCGTCTTACAATAGCTGGCCCAATTCTTGCAGAAATGACCAAGGGATCTATGGTTGGAGCTTCAATACCCATAGAATCCCTGGCTTTGAACATAATATCATCATCAGAAGTTTTCTGCTGTTTCAAGGGTGCAGTGTCTTCTAGAACAAAAACATTTTCTTCTGCTGGAGTGTATTTCAAAGCACGAGCATATCGTTCCATTTCACCCCAGCTTCTGCCCACTGGGTGTGGGCCTCCTGTAATCACATTGATAATGGGCCTTTCAGATTCATGTGCAGTAGTGCCTTTACCCGAGCCAGATGGTTGAGTAGGGGGTTGCTGCCCCTGAGTGGACGAAGTTGGGTCATTCCTGTTCTTCTTGACATACTGTTGCAGCTTATTTTCCCTCAACAACTCTTCAATTAAGCTCTTCAAGTGACGACATTCATTGGTATCATGACCGGGTTGGTTGTGAAAGCGGCAGAATTTTCCATTTCGCATAGCACCCTTTCCAGGTTTTATCTCAACTGGTTTAGGATACTCCACAGCATCTTTGGTGGCAAATAAGATATTCTTCGGAGAGCCAGTTAAAGGAGTGAAATCTGAGGGTTTAAAGAAGCGAGGTTTCTTTATATCCTTTTGTTTCTTCCCATCATGATTTTCCCTTTTCTGACCTCCAGAATCTTTCTTAACTGAAGCAGCAATGTTATTTTCTACTCTTGTTGCCACCACTTTCGTTGGTGCTGGAAGATTTTCCAAGCGTATAAACTCATCAGCTTTCTTATAGAATTTGTCTAGTGAATTTGGCTCCTTCATTTTCAGCCATTTTCCCAATTCGCTTGACTTATCGATAGCCCGCATCAGATAAGTCAAAATCATTCACGGTTCCGCATTGTCGACTTCAGCCAGAGCTATGTTGAAGCGATTCAGTAATGACTTAATAGGCTCTCCCGGATTCTGCTCAAGACTAGACAATGACATTATGTCTTTCGCCTTTGAAGCATACAGCCTGAATTGCTCTTTAAACTTTCGGGTTAGATCGGAAAACTGGTCTATGGATCGAACCCTTGCGCCGTTCATGTGCCAGTCATATTTATACAAGAATTGATTTGGATCACTTGTCCCCCGATAAGCAGGAATGGTGGGGGGAACAAATTTTCTGGGAAACTCAGCTTTTAGAATCCTCTCAGTAAATGGAGTTTTACTCGGCGCGAATCCCCATTCACTCTCATCTTCATTTCTCTGCATGCTTTCTTTCATTATTTGCCGAATTATGCCAGAGAGATATTCCTCATTGTTTAATGACTTTGCGGAGTAAACTTCGGCCATTTTCTCGGAAGTTTGTCCGGGCAAGTGTTCGCGGAAAACTGGCGATGGCCTGGATCCTTCAGCTTGGAGGGGTGCCCTTTCAGCAGCACCTGATCCCCCTTGAGGAATATTTCTCCCTTCGGAGTTGTGAAGAGCATCAGCGATGTTTTCTTCATTATTTACCGGTCTTTGACTAGCCCCGAGCAAAGCACTTAACTTCTCCATCATTAGAGTATTCTGAGTTTCAATTTGCTGATACAACCCGGTCACTGCAGCATCTAACTCTTCTCGCGTCACTCCAATGCTGGGAGCTGCTTGACTTGGAGAAAGAGAAGTAGCAGTGTTATCGTGAGCATCTTCAGATTTGACAGTCTTGCGTTTTCTTCCAGGAGCCATTATATCCAACAAACTTCTAGTTTTGAAAGAGACTTTTTCAACAAACTTTTTTGAAGCAATGATGATAATCTTCCTGAGTTGGGTTCTTAGTGAAAGCACCAAAATGTTAACGCTGAAAATCGAACGCTGACACCCAGTGTGTGTAATAACAATGTGAAAGCACCACCCGTTGGTACGGGAACAGAATATAAGCTGAAAATAGCAGAAAACGGTAAAGGAACAACAGATTTATAGTGGTTCAGCCCGTAATTAAGCCTACGTCCACTTTATATTCTTTTATTGCTGATCAGATTACAATTTGATACAATGCACTTCGAATACAATTCACTTTGATCACTCAAACACTTCAGATTAGTAACTCAAGCTTTGACGATGAGATTTGCTGAATCCATGTCGGATGTGTAGAATCTCGTTCAAAGCTTGTTGTAGTATCTTCAATGTTTGGAGTTCTTCGAGTCTTGGATCAGTTGAGAATTCGGCAGAGTAATGATGCTTCAGAAAATGATTGGCCAAAATTCCTTTGCTAGTTGGAGTTGGGGCTGTATTTATAGGAGTGGTTCTGGGCGAAATTTAACCCCCAAGTCTTAGGTCGCGCACAACCTAAGTTAGGTCGTAGGTCGCGAGCGACCTAAGTTAGGTTGTGGCCCACTCGCGACTTAAAGAGTTAGCCTGATGGAGTTGCTCTCGGTCTTATTTGAACAAGGTGGCAAGCGGTAGGTCGTAAGCGACCTAGAGAAATGCGGCATAGGGAACTATGTTGGCTTGTTTAAACTGGGCATGTTATAGGTCGTGATGTTATAGGTCGTGAGCGACCTAAGGTAGGTCGTAGGTCGCACTTCCTTTTGAACCAGTTAAGTCGCTAAGACCATTATGCTGTTAGGTCGCAGATACCTTTAGGTCGCCGACATTTAGGTCATTGGAGAAGTTAAGTCGTAGATACCTTTTAGGTCGTTAGGTATGTTAGGTCGTGAAGTTCTTAGGTCGTGAAGTCCTTCAGTAGTTAGGTCGTGAAGGCTGTTAGGTCGTAGACAACTTTTAGGTCGTTAGGTCGTGAAGTTTCTTAAGTCGTTAGGTTGCTAACTTCCTTAGGTCGCAGAGTCTTTAGGTCGTAGAGTTTTAGGTCGGCACTAAAAATGAGTTAATAGAGGAGGTAGACAAATACATGAAGGCCCGACAAACAACTTTAAATTAAGGTCTATCTAAAAGCATTCTTCGAAGAAGCAAAGAGAAAACAAATCTATGCTTAATCAAAGACCATAGACTATATTGAATCAAATTAAAGCTCTTAAGTGCGTCACAAATCTCAAAAAGTACAACGAGTTCAAATATAAGACAAGAATAAGGAAAAAATACAAGGTCTATTCAAAATATCAACTATTCATGTACAAAACTATTTGTCAATTAACATACAAAAAAGGTACAAATATCAAGAAAAGCCATTCAAGTCTTCTTGAGGAGGAGGTCGAGGGAGCGGATGATGTTGGTATACATTTTTTCCCCTTCCCTTCAACCTTAAGAAGACACAGACAACTTTAACTTGAAGCAAGGGTATCTCTATGAAAAAAAGAAGGGCCTCTGATATTCTTGAGATGGTCAGAACACCTATATAAAAAGAAGTGTCAATGACGTCTGAATCATGTATCTGCTACTCTACTCAACCTTTGGTTCATTTCTGGACCTAAGAAGGAATAGTCAATTTTTAAGCCAAAGGCTACTATTATTTCAAGCAAATAATCTACAAGGGAATCCAATCGGGAGTACTAAAGCGACATTGCCCCAATTATTTTTAATTGGGATTCAAGGTCCTGCACTTTCCCCTTCAAGACTTCAACGGCTGAGGAAGGTTTAGTAATATGACGAATCGTCACATCTAGTAGTTCTTTAACTTTCCTCTCCTTCTTTCGGATAATATTGTTATCATGGACAGAGCCATTTTGAATCTTTAGCACATTTTCAAGTGTTTTGTTGGCCCCTTTTAAGGTTTTTTACCATATTCTCTAATTTTTTAACCTTCTATTCAAGAGCATATTTTCGACATCTTAATTCCTTAACCAAATTTTGGTAACTGCTGAAATATTTAAAAACTTGTTTCATTCCGCTTACCTTTTAGAAACTGGATACATTCATATTTGTATTCTTGGAACCATCTAGTAATTTATCTATCATCCAAACCTGAAAGCCGGTTTTCTAAAGAAGAAAAATTCTTTTTAGTGGCTGAGGATTAGGACCTAGTTGTCCTCGTAGAAGTAGGAGTGGTGTAACACCCCGCACCTCTAGGCACCCTGAAAATCATACGTGACTAGAAGCACAGGTGGTCAGGTGAATTAAAAATCCATAACATAGCACAGAGACTAAGGCAACATCATAAAATGATTAAAATATTACAGTGAAAGAAAACTTTCATTAATTATAAATTAATAGCAAAACAGCTTCATTAAAAACAACATTATCCCAAATTTATTTCTGAAACCAAAAGTACCAAGTAGTCTCAACCAAAACATAAATCATAACAAAGTTCACAATATAGGTCCCTATATATAGAGTAATGTACGGAAAAGAGAAACAGAGTACATGAAACAAAAGAAACAAAAGCTGAAGATAACAACTGCTCCAATTACCCTCCAAGCTACAAAGAACATCAACCTAGACCTGCCCTCCTGTGATTTGGGGAAAATAGGAAAAATAAGAATGGGTCGGACATAAAGTCTGGTGAATGAGAAATAAAATGAAGCAAAAAGAATAAAACGGTTTAATTCTAGGTCCTTCCCGGATAACGTAGAGGGTGAATAATATAATGCAGTGAATCCTTCTTAGATATAGTTCCTAAGAAGCCAAAGTCCGGGGTCACTCTAGGAAAGTCAACCATGCAGTAATACTAAACGTCAATTAGCCTATCCAACCTGCTATCCTTACCTATCCATGTGCTACAGCGTAAAAGTCATGCTCTTCACCCATGCACTATGACTAAGTGCCTCTTACGTCTAACCAACATCAACTCAAAAAAACTCGCAGGACCCCAAAGTTGCGCTCAGGCTCAGCCAAACTGGACTCCTATCCTCCTGTCTCCTCGGTCATCAATGTGGACTTGCCCCTGTCAAAATGTCGGTCCTCCGAAAGAGCACCTGCTATTGGGTCGGCTGTGGAAAATCTTCCAAAGATCTGCCTAAAGAAGCCTACATCGGAGCACACTTGTCATGTTTCATCCACGTCAATCTGCCGGAAGAAGCCTATGATTGCGATTGTTATCTATCCTATGCTCTAGCAACCTATAAAAGGTAACAAATATCCTTGCAAACCTACTTGCCCGCTCCTAGTGCATACAGCCAAAACTATAATTTGGTCTTAACTACATGAAACACCTATTCAGACCTTTACAAGGTCTACCTACCAAATCGCTTCCAGATTAATTAATTTTACTGTTACAGTTTACATACTATTTATTTCTATTAATCTAATTTAGGCCATTTTTATATCCGATTTGGTTATTTCACAATTTCTCTTTTTCTTACATAAACGGTGTTTCAATTTCACGTTCATTTAGTCTGTATGGTTTGTCTGTAATTTTTATGCCATTTTGTTACAGATTTACACTAGCCTTTAGGGTCCATTTATTACATTTTTTTCCACCCTAATTTACATTCTCCTTTTAGAGATTTAATCTGTACAAATTTTTAATCCAATAGCCATAAACCATTTAATTACATAAAATTACACTTTTACGTTTTTAAGCCACATATGAAACAAACAATTATGCCAATTAGACTTTCCAGTTTTGTTCCAAAACCATATTCAAAATTATACAATTATATCAGTCAAAACCATAATTTTATTCAAGTAACATATTTTGAATTTATTCAACTAACCTGTTCTACCATTAGAAACTGAATAAAAATTCTAATTCAATTTAATTAAACCAATCTTATTGATGCCATGAAACGTAAATAACATTTTGTTTGTTTCAAATTTCAAACCAAACATGAATTAGAATTGAGAAGTGGAAATAGATACAATAACTTACATAAATTTCAATCTTATTTATACCATAAAACGTGAATAGACAATTTATATTTCTCATATTTTAAACCAAATATGAATTAGATTTGAGAAGTGGAAGAAGAAAAAGAAGTTGCAATAATTTACATCTATTCTCAATTAATAACAGAAATTAATTCATATTAACGTGCCAGAAAAGAACTGAAATTGAACTACTTTATTTTTCTATTTCATATTAATTCCCACTCACCTGACACTTGAGCTTGTATAAATTTAAAAACTCTTTGTTTTAATCTTTCTCCCTTTGATTCTTCTAAACCCCCTAATTAATTGAATATATATATATATATAGATAATTTAATTTGGTAGAGATTTGTTTATTTAGTAGAAAAAGGAGGAAGAATAATACACGCTAATTTTACTATAGAATTATGGCGACGGCTGAATAAGAGATTAGGTTTAGGTTAGTTGGTTTATTTATATATTGTTTGAGTGAATATAATCCATTAGATTATTTTAGATTAAATCTTGTTCTTTCATACAATTAATGGTTATCTATTCTAGCCCATACACATCACTCAATCAATAAAATTGAGCGTTCTCATTCTATTACATCACTGGAGCGAATGAGAAGCCACCACATGTCAGAAACAACATTGAAATACGTAGGAAAATCGCTAGAAATGAACCAGCTAAAAAAACATCGCTCCAGATTTTAGGCGACAACGGGACTTGATCCCTGATCATTAAGGAAGTCAACATGCGCTTTTATCACTATACCAAATGCGCTTTTAATTTCTTTTTAATTATATTTCCCTTAAAATATTGGGGTGTTACAAGTGGGAAGGTTGGATTTGCCTCCACTTGCAATAAGCTCTAGAGATTGGCATGATGCTTTACTTTTTAGCAGGACAACTTCAAGGTACTCAATTTTTTGATGTAATCGAGCAATTTCTACATCAACCTCAATCCTTAGGACAGGAGGTCTGGATCGACAAACTGTATCTATGCTCTCTTTCAGCTCTTTGATCTCTTTTTTCTTTTTCTTTAATTTTCTTCTTTAAATTCAAGGTCATTACATTCATATTACTTAATGTTAACTTCAACTTATAGTATTTGTTATACCATTTACATGCTTCTAATTTGTTGGAAATGGCATAACTGAAGCATTTTTAGAAGAGTGCTTCCTAATGTCTCACATCGTTTTGGTTTTAAGTTTATCTAGCTCGAGAGAGGAGGTTAGGGGCATCGAAAGCAAGCGTTCATTGTTTTTCCTGGTAGGATTAAATAAAAAGAAATATCAACATATGGGAAAAACGTATTCTTTTATTAACAATAACAAAGTATTACAAACATGAACAAATTCAAAATTACATCATCGATTTAAGTTTTATACATTCAATTCTAAATTTTGGAAATGGCGGTCTAAGCTCTTTTGAGAGAACTCATGGACATAGAGGATGAAGAGTCAAAAGGAGCATTAAAACTATAAGGAGTATGAACTGGAGGAAACTAGTGATAATCCATCTCTTGGTAGGAGAGCTGGTTTCTCTATATAATAGTTTAGCATAGTTAGTCCGGATCTCTTTGAGTAAACTTTCTTTTTCTTCAACTAAGATGTCAAAATAAAGGTGTGGGAGTTGCGTATAAACTTCTTAAAGATCCTTAAGAAAGCAATATTTTCCTAGTCGAGAGGTTTTTGAGAATCAATATTTTCTCCTTAAAATTCCTTTTAACTTGACAAATTTATTTAGTAGTTCGTTTGAAACAGAAGTGCTCAATGGTTCCTTAACCTGTGCATTTTTAGAAAATCAAACTAAGCCACAAAGAAATAAGAACGTTGAAACTAATAAAGGTTGTCTAAATTACATAATACAACAGCGAAGTCACTCAAGATCATGTAGTATGGACCTTTTGTAAAATTCAAAGATAAATTTCTCTTTGTTGAACTTGACCTTCTTTGGAGGAAAGGTGAGAGACAAAAGTGGAAAGGTCTCAATCCTGGAAAGATTCCATCATTCTCCAAGACGAGGATCGGTCCTATAATCATTCAAATACCTATTATGTAAGTGCTAAGTAAACCCCCATTCACTTTTCTCAGAAAAGAAAAGTCAGTAAAAAGATTCTTGGTGTAGATTTTATAGAGGAATTCCACTAAGGTGTCTCTATCCTTGATAACTATCCAGAAAAGTATGGTCAACTCTCCATTCTCCTTCAGGACTCTTTCACGATGAAGGCGTGATCTTTTCAAAAGTAGAGCCACCCATTTTTCTTTAAATTCTTTTAACCATTTAGCATAAATGAGAAGGCTCCTATACTTTTTAGATATACTATTGTGGTCTTCAATCAAATTTTCAATTTCTTTATTCAGTTGCAGCATATCCTTCTTGCTTTTCTCATGTAAAATCTCAAAGTGATATTTGTTTCTTTTCCTTACCTAAAATAGTAGACTTATTAACTAAAACTAACAAACAATTGAAAGCATTTAAAGATAACAAGCTTTATACCTAATTGGAGAAACCTATGAGGCAGAAGCTCGAGTTTTTTCTTTAATATAATGGTCTGCGACATGGACATCCTTTGAAGTTTTGCCTTCTTGAGGAGCTTTTAGGACTCGGGACAATAAGGAAAGTCTACATCATGAGAAGACGAGCCTAAGTCATGGCTACCTGATCCATTAACATCACTTATCGTTTCATCGGTGTTCTTGCCGTCATTTCCCTCATCCTTCCCAGGATCGTCATCGTCTTCATCACCGTCTTTATCTTCACTACCTTCTTTGCTATCATTAGCCCTATCATTATCATCTCTATCATCCTCAAGTAGGGGATCATCAAAAGACAATATTACCTGAGAATTGATGGTCTCCTCTTTTGGAAATTCACCTTCTAACGACCCAGAAACTCTACATAGTTTGAGGTCGAACTTCCTCTTAAACTTGTCATTTAAACTCAATATGAAGGGAATTCCATCTCTGGATAATTTTCTATGTTATCTAAAATATGAGATGAAGTGGGCCTCCTCGTAACAGTGCTCTTTTATTTGAGAGGGGCTTTTTCTATAAAGAAGGAGACTTTCTTTTTAGCATCCTTAATGATATTATTTGTATAGACAAGTGCAGCCTCCTTGCTTTTCCGTTCACCCTCTAAAGTTGTAACATAAGCAGCCATTTGAGTATTTTCGGTTCTAGCCAGCTCAAGTTCCTTTTCTAGGAATTTCACCCTCTCCTCGGTTGCAAGCCTCATTTTTCTTTCTTCATCTAAGTCTGAGGAAAGTTTAATCTTTTTAGTAGTAACCTCATCTCTCTTTGTTGCAACTTCAAGGATTTGGCCCTCAAGGGACCTAACTCTATCTGTAAACAATGAAATCTACTAGTTGAAATTTATGACTTGGCTAACAGTATCGTAAGAGGCTTTTTGAAGGAAGACATGTGCTTAGCAAAATATATAAAAATTTATGATAAATAAAGACATATGAAGCTAAAAATAATATTAGCCAAACATGTAAAATACGTACCATAAGAAGCTATTGAAAGAGATTGTGGAGATGGTCCCTAGAAAAGGTAGAAGGCTGCAGTAGCATTTGAGAAGCCACAGAAGGTGTCTAGATGATTGAGCGAACAAAATCAACAAAATCTAAAGGGATTGATTGAGAAGGAGCTTCACAATGAAGGGATTTAAGGGGAGGAGGAGTTAGGTTTAACTCTTGGTACCAACGTTGTATGGTGGTTGCAGATAAGGAATTCATGATGTCAATAACATGACTTGGGGTATGAGAAATTTTTGTCTAGTTCTGAGGATTCTGGTCTGGATAGCTCAAATAATTAATATTGGAATCTTGATTTCTTAGTTGCATTCTGATTCTTAGTAATAGCAGTCAGTGTTTGGTCATCTCCAAGTTTGGCTTTTTTGCTTGGTAGAGGAACTGATGCATCAGATAGATTCTTAGAATCCTTATTTCTTTTGCGACTCTCAATAGCCCTGAGAGCATCAACAATAGAATACATAATGGGAGCAGATTTAGTAGTAACAACAGAAGAAGTGGTAGGAGAGCTAGCTTCTTTTGACTTAACAACTGATGTGATAAGAGTCAAACCTAATTCAAAGAAAGAATCACAAGATGACAATATAGGAAATTCTATCAAATGATAGTAAGAGATTACCAAGGGAATCAGATTAAATTGGGAGAAAGGAAAAAAAGTGTTTCGGTTGTTGACAACCAAAAAGTTTGTTTCCCATGAGCATTCTTCTTGATCATTGGGGCTCCCAAAGCAATTTGTGTCTTTCCAAAATCAAGGGGTACATTCGAATGTTAACTTCGTACAATATTTTAAGAGTGTCTCTAACAATTTGAGATGTCAGGCTCAAATCACCAATTGTACTAGCAACCGAACGATTCGTTCCCGTATAAGTAGGCCCTAAAAGAGAATAGCTATTGTAAGAGTACAATAAAATATAGTATAAAAAATAGAGAGTAAGCAACAAGTCTTACTAGGGATAGAGAAATACCCTTTAATTCTAGGGGTGTGGCCCTTAAAATAAAAGAACAGGTTTTCTCGACCCTTGGTTCTATTAACCAAATTAATAATTAAGCTCACTCGATGATGAAGAAGATGATATATGGTGCCCACTGTTTGATTCCCCACTTTAACAAGATTTACCAATGAATGAAGAGTTTCAGTATCGAGTGATGGGAGGTCTACTTCCATGGCTAGTATCTCAAGGTAGCTTAGATATGTACAAGAGTAGGCAGTAATTGTATTTGAGTAATTCCCGAACGATCCAAGAATTGGACAAAGAATTCTGGAAAGGGGAGGTATCCCGAATGCAAAAATATGAATCATAGTGAAAGCAAAGAAGCCATCCGGAAGATTATCTATCCTTCTGGATGGGTTTGCTACTCTTGCTTCTAAGTTGGTAATGCCGAATTGTTGGATAATGATGTCTACTTTTTCCTGATTGGTTATAGAAGATTGAACGGGTCTGTAATCTCCTTCCTTTAAAGAAGGAAGGATAAAGAACCCTTCTTACTAGCCATTTATCTACCATACAATATCATTCAAATATCAATGAAGTATCATATACTTTATAAAATTTTGAAATACTTAAGAAAACGGTTAGGAAAATTTTAATCCTTATGTATATATATAAAAGAATGGATAACTAGATGTCGAACTCATATATAGTTAATGAGTTCATTGTTATTTGAAAATTCTTTAACCAGTTATCGAGTTCATAATAAGATGTAGAACTCGTAAATAGTTAGGAGTTTATGACTAGATGTCGAGCTCATAGATAGTTATCGAGTTCGTGACTAGTTGACGATTCTCTAAATAGTTATTGTGTTCAAAACTAGTTATTGAGTTCATAATAAATGTCGAACTTATAGCTAGTTATCTAGTTTATGACAAGATATTGAACTCACAACTTGTTATTGTATTCATAACCAGATGACGAACTTACATATAGTGAGCGAGTTCGTAACTAGATGGAGCTTCTTTAGTTGGCTATCGGGTTCATGACTCGATATCAAACTTATAAAAGTTATCGAGCTTGTAACTAGTTAACATGTAACATCCCTCATTCTGAGGCTGAAAACTAACTTCTACGCATGCTGCAATCATTAATGGTTATTAGTTCTCGGCGACAAAATGCAGCTACGTTAATCATTTCAATAATCGGAAGCACAAGAATATGAAATTTTTTTGAACACTGTTTAATAACAAATTTTCACATCTCATTTCATAATTGATATTTCATATTCATTACATAAACTCATTCATAATCCCATGTTCAAAGAAAATATAATTATTAAAAAATACTTTAAGAGCGACATATGAAGATGCTCCGCTGGTTGATCAGAGCCAAATAATTGGTAATTATACTACTTCGCCAAAATAGACAAAACCAAACTACAGAGTGGAAATTGATAAAGTACCTAATAGCTAGATTGCCTCCTGTACGTCTTCACAAGCTTATTCATCTGACTAGAACCTGAAATCCTTTACTCCTAACCTACTCAAATGAGTACTCGAGAGTTTAAGAGGAAAAAACAAAAACTTTCGATTAGACAATAGTTTGGTGTGAATAATAACCTACCATCTCAAACCAAAATAGATATTCAGTGAGACCATGCCGTTGAGCGGAAAGAATTTTCTTCTCACTAGTATCTTAACTAAAACATAACCATATACGATGCTCCTGCAACCACAATTGTTAGAACATAGAAAATAGCATTTATAATCATACAATATATATTGGATTACCCATCCCAATTCATTAGATTATCCATCATAATTTTAAATGACTACCCGTCAATTTAAACTAACTACCCATCTTATTTTAATCCGACTACCTATCTTATAACTATGTGGACTACCCATCTCATAAGCATATTCAGAATTATAGGGACTATTGTCTCACATGTAATTATTACTTGGAATATCCATTCTCTACCAAATTGATTATCCATCACAAATGGTTTAATTATTTAAAATTATATGGATTATCCATCACACATATTCCATTTAACTTAGAATGATGTGGACTGTACAACATATATCTCATAGTTTTCCTAGGATGACTACGAACCCTTCATTATTCTTATAGAGACTATCCATCTCTAGAGTGATGTGGACTATCCATCTCATATCCCATAGTTTTCTTAGGATGACTATGAACCCATCAATTTACCATTTAATTCATGTTATCCACATGTTTCAATTTAATTCAAATTACCCACATTATTAATTTAACTCATATTACCCACATGTGTCCCCTTAATGTTAAACATTTCAAAGTAACATAACATTGGTATCCCCAAATGATTCATGTCAAATTTATTGATAACAAATGATGGTATCCCGAAGGTTTAAAGTCAAAGTCAATAACATATGGCTAACCACCATTAAATAATATAAATTTAGATCAATGTCGAAGTTCACCCACATTGGTGTCCCTAAAGAAAGTGTCAAAGTTTACAATTTAAAATGGCATTGGTATCTCCAATGATGACATCAAAGTAGAAAACAAGTCTCCCTACCCTTTAATAATTTAATATAGATCAATGTCGACAACATTAACAATGTCGTTATAGAGGTCTAAGGCTCTCTTCCTTTAATCATAACACACATGCGAATTTAAAACAATGTCAAACTCTATCCAAGGTTGAAGGCAAAAATTTTAAATTCATTTAAGTATAATACTCAATGTTGAAGATGATGTTGTCGGCTTTCATAAACTATAGGATATCCACCTATTAAAAAAAACTTAAACACTTTATAAGTTGTATGGCTGAGTACCAAAGATATAGGGCCTTTGACCCTTTTGAAATGTAGGCCAGTTTGCCCTTTTGAAATATTTTTATTTTATATAAAACAAGTCTTTTTGGCATTAAAGAAAGAGATTTGGCATCATTACCATGCGACATCAACATTAAAACAAAGTATATAAGGTTATCGGCCTTAGTGCACAATGTCATCAAGAGCATCGATATCATTGTAAAAAACCTTGCCTAACTTATGTCAGCTACTATGTCGTTAAAGAATATACATAGGGTCAAAGTCAATATATGCTACATCGCTGCCTTAGTAAAGAAAACAGTCGAAGGGATGAGATGCGGCGTCATTTATAACACTTCGATAATCATGATAAGGCTATGCCGTTAAAGACAGGTTGTTGACAATATCGAGATCGACACTAATGTCGACACTGTTGAAACCAATTTGTATCTACCTAAGTAGCCATCATAAGCTTCCATCTTTATCGACGTCGACCTTCATGGAAGAGACATTCTTTTAGGCTCGAAGAAGGTATATTTGGCATGGCATCATCGTAATTAACAAGAAAACTAATTTATTTATATTTAAAGTAAATAATTTTCACCAAATCCTATATTTTGGTAAATTCCTACTGGATGATAAAGTTCTTTACCCAAAACTTTACAGAAATTTACCATACTCGGAATTTAAAGTCATAAAACATATTTAAAATGATTAACTAATATCCTTAATTAATCATCTATTTAAATGCTTATCTAGCATAATAATTTCATAAGAAATCGAAATCGCTAGGGAAAATCCTAAAAAATAATAGAAATTGGAGAATATCCTTCTTTTAACCATATTCAAATTTTGATGGAAAAAATCTTATTTAATTATTTTAAATGATTAAAACCCGAAATTAAACTATTTCCTTCTTAGGAAATTCATAAAATAATCTATTTAACTTGGAAAATTATGAAATTAAAAGACCACCTCCAAACTAATGTTTTATACCACATATCAAAAAATCAAAGTATTTGGCGATTTTACCCTCAATACCCATTTAAATAATTCTATAAAAATCACTTAATTGATTATTCTATCCAAATAATGAATATTCAACCATATCTTGGCAAAATCTATCAAAATGATTCTGATATTACCCATAACCGAATTTAAAAAAAATAGAGATGCAACACTTATTATTCACCTTAGATTATTTGTTGGAGTTGAGATTTGACTAGTGTTGTGCTTTCTTAAGATTTAAATTGTAAATCTCCACTATGTGAAAAAAGGCATCAGACGATGGATATGCTCCATTGTCTGATTGTATATCTATCTATCGTTAAATGTCGTGCCGTCTCATTGCACGTCATACCTCAAAGATGCCTTGTCGTATGATATGCACTAGCACGACAAAAATAAGCCATATGTATTCTGATGTTATAGTACCATTTCTAGAAATTATTACTAAACAACATATAAATATTGACTGATATGAATAATTATTCACAAAATGAAATTCAAATACTTTATTTTAACAAATATTTTCTTTTAAATCAAATTCAAATACAATACAACTTTCACTAGCACTCTACTTACATTTTCAAATACAACTTTCATTAGCACTCTCATATATATAACAATTCTATACACTCTTATATACAACATCTCTTTTACTCACACTCACCCATGCTCACTCACACTCACACAAGTTTATTTTTGATGTTGATCTTGATTTGCTTACTCCAGCTTGTGTCTAGGTATCTCCTCTATGTGTCAGTAAAATGGAAAAAGAAACAAACCTAAATTGCAAAAATAAAATTGAATTTGACAATTAATATTGCCTCAGTTTATGGGTTTTTTTTTCTTCATATTTTAGATAGGGACAAATATATTTATTCACGGACAACTTATGATATGCACAATGTATCACTGTGAATATCACAAGCCAGAGCCTTAATCCAATCTCAGGAACAAGTGTGCACATGGTCAGACCAAGCAGTGTATATATGGCATTCAGCATAACACAGTCACACATAACATATTCATATACATATACATATGTATGTATGTATATATGGTGCATCGAACACAAGTGAAGAACGAATATGGTGCAGCGAACACAAGTGCAGCGAACATCACCAAAGGGACAGTTTAACAAAAGTGAAGACCAGAATATGGTGCAACAAACATAAGTGTATATGCTCAGATTAGTAAACCAAAATGAAACAAAATGGAAATCAAATTTAGGCCGGAATATGAATTCAGACATAAACAAAAATGCATGTACGTGGGTATCAGGTTAATACTAATGTAATAGCAAGCAAGAATTGTGATTAAGATTGAATAAGGCAGTAAGATGTAAATCAGATTCAGGTAGACACACAGTGTATTAAGAGAAGATACACACAGCTGCAAATCGATAGCATCTACATCAAAAAATTAACTCACCGCACACAACATTTATGTACTGGAAAAAAAATCAACTAAAAATGGTTCAGAAACTCAAAATGGTTTAGAACTAAAAAAAAGTTCAACTAAACCTCAAAATAGTTCAAGCTTAAGGTAACTCAAGTGCATATGTGAACATACAAGTATATACAAGTGTATACACAAGCATATACAAGCACATAGAAGTATATACAAGCACATAGAAGTATATACAAGCACATACAAGTACATACAACTATATACAAGAACTGAGTTGGAACAAGATTAGCAATTGAACAAGATCAGACTCATTTACAAAAAGAAGTTCACACATATATATGCAGGTATAAGAACATTCACACACACATACATACATATGTATGTGTGTGTATACATGAAGTTCACAAATAATATGCATATATATATATATATAAACATACATACACAAGTGTATGGATAAACCAAGAAAGCATAACAAGAAATCATAGTGCAAAAGCAACATTCAGACATATATACATACAATATGTATATATGTACATACATGGAAGTCTCAAATTACTTGATATGAACCAGATCAGACTCATGTACAAAAGACAGTTCACACATATATATGTAGATATAAGAACATTCACAAGTATATATATATACATATGTATGTATATGCATGTAAGTTCACACACACACATATGTAGTGTTTTGCAGATATAAACATACAAACACATGAGTATGGATGAACTAAGACAACATAATAAGAAATCATAGTGCAAAAGCAACATGGACCATCATCACCACATAATAATAAGTCCACGTAATTCAAGTCCAGGCAGTTCAAGTTCGAGACAAAGCACAGCCATGAGATTTGAGCCATCAAAGTGCCATAAATTATGTATATACATGGAAGTATGTATATACATGTATGCACTGGCTTAGCAAGCATTCACACATATATACATATATATAAGTATACACATTGAACAAGGCAGAGCATCTATTTCAATAATTATCAGAAAACTCAAACAAAGTAAGTTGAAAAAAAGTCAATCACAAACAAAACAAATCAAAGTTAACTTCCCAAAACAAGGCAACATTTATATGATTCTCATCACTAAACAAACAACAAAATGTCAACCAATACCTAGAGTCATGGAAATAAACTAATACAACAAACCAAAGTGAAGGAAATCAACTAGAGTCAAATATTAGGAATCGAAGGATGAATAAATCAAATTCCTATAAATATCCATTATCAAAATAAGTCCAGTGTGCACTACCTTGAATAAGTCCATAGGCCATAAATAAATGCACAAATAAGTGCATAAATAAACATAGTTCAGCAACACTGTTCAAAACAAGGAAATGGTTCGAGTTCGTAGGTAACAAATAAGTGCATAAATAAGTCTAGTGTGCACTGCCTTGAACAAAGAATGAGCTAGGCTAAACCCAGTTTTAAACCAAAAGAGCAAAGTGGAACAAACCATAGAGCAAAGTGGAGCAAACAAGCTCAGGAAAAACAATTCAACAATTGGTTCAAGCTCATATATGAATAAGGCTCAAATTGAACAAGTGCCACAAATTGAACAATGAAGTGCCATAAATTAGTATCAAAACAGATAAGGCAAACAATGAGAACTTGAGTTTTAAACGATATATGCATTAGTTCAAAGTATACATGTATATGCAGTAAACAAGTGCATGTGCTCATGCTCAACATGGATATACACGTATATGCAGTAAACAATTCAAGTGCAAGTGCTTAGGTGCAACAAATGTAAGTTCAAATCATATATGTATATACATGTATATGCAGTAAGCACACATGTATATTTAGTAAACAATTCAACAATTCAACTCAGGTGCAATATGGACAATGCATTGGAACAAACCATAGAGCAAGTATATACAAGTGCACATAAACAAGCTCAGGCAAAACAATAAGTGCCAAAGCAAGTATATACAAGATCGAGTGTACATATGAATATACAAGTGTATACAAGTATATACAAGTACATACAAGTATATACGAGTACATACAAGTACATATAAGTATATACTAGTGTGCACAGCCTTGACAAGGCAGTGTTGGGCACTGTCTTATCAAGGCAGTGCACTGGCTTGTCACAAATTGAATAGCAAGTGCAAGGCAAGACCAGCATACCAAAAATAAAGACACATAGGAGTAAAAGTGAGGATAAACAAACATGGGCAAGCAAATATGTATTAAAGCTTCACATATAGCTATAAAAAAAACAAGAAATGGTCTGACACATACGTACATACATACATACATGCATATGTATGTATTTATGTATACATAGTGCAGCCATCATAATGTACATAGTTCAAATGAAAGTGTGCATAAGTTTATGCAAGTGGAAAAGCATTTCAAAAATTATCAGAAAACTCAAATAAAATCAATAGAAAACAAAATCAGTTAGAAACAGAACCGATCGAACTTAACTTCCCAAAACAAGGCAGTGCCACTAACATTCACATATATATACGTAGATAAATTTGTATGTATATGAATGAAAGTTCAAAACAAGGCAGCATATTAATGGCAACACACTGCAACTAGTCATGACCGAAACCAAATTGAACTAGTCATTGCAAGAAATATAAGACAACACATTGCAAGTTTCAGATAGTCGAGCACAAGGCACTAAACAAAAGTTCAACATAAACCAAATTAAACCAAATTCATGTTTCAACAAGTTTCAAAAATAAAAGTTACAACCGAAACCAAATTGAACTAAATGGAAAAACAAGGCAACACATTGCAGATAGTCAAGCATAAATCAAATCAAGCACAAAGTGAAATTGAACTTAGTAACAAGAAAACTTGTCAACACCCAAATTTTTTTTTATGACAAGGTTAGTCCTTTTTGATCTCTTTTGGTTAAGTGGAAAAAGATAAGATGTGGACAATCCTTTCAGTTCACCTTTTCGAAGAGATTCTTATTACAATAGCTTTCCCTTACCAACCTTTCGACCCAGTCAAAACACTCAAATTCCTTTCTTTTTGACCTTTCGAACTGGATGAAGTAGTTTACTGATCCTTTCAAAACAGTCCTTTCGAAGCTATTGCGGTAGCCCAATATATGGTTCTAAGACTCAAGGTTTTGATCAATTTTGGATGGTTTCGACCTTGTCGAAAGTTCCAATCTAAAGGATCTTTGGTTGGGACTGGGAATTGAAGGTAAATCTAGTTTGAATTAAGGTTTCAATCCATTTGAAAGTAGAAATCGAACAAAAGGTGGCCTGGTGTCAAAAACTGATATTACTCTAATAGGAAGTGGTTCGACCAAGTGGAATGAGGACTTTCGATATCGTTGACACCTGCAAAACAGAAATAGAACCAATAAAAAGCTTTTGAAACAATAAAGTGTCAAGAATATTGAAGAATTCCATTTTTAACTCAACAAAGCCTTTATCAATCAACTTTTCCCAATTCAATTTACAAATTAGGGATTACAACTTTGCCGAATTAAGAAAATACAAGTGTACAATGAATCAATCCGAGCCCCCTAAACTAGACCCCTTGGGTCTTACTTATAGATGCGGGTCGGGACCTTTCGACCTAGTGCTTTCGTTCTGGTCGAAAGGTGGCTTAAGATGCCTTCCGACTCTTTCGGCACTTGTGCGCCTCTTTATAATGATTTCTAATGGGATTGAATGCTTCCGTCTTTATCGAAAGGGGAGGGTGTGCCTCTTATTTATGTTGCTTTATAAGAGCTTTCAACTCTGTCGATGGGTTTTTTCTAAGGGTTTCGGAGGTGTTGATTTGGTGATGGTCTCAACACCAATAATAGCTTCCAATCTTTTGCTTGGGACTTGATGCGGAACCTTTCCTGGATAAAATTGGCTTTGATTGATTTGAAAGGCTTGGTTTAGCTTTCGAAAGGGCTGTTCCGATCATGGTGTGCTTCTGAGTGGCTTTAGTGAAGGCGAAATCTTTGGGTTCGAAAGGCTTGGTACGCATTTGTAAGGTTGTTATGCATTGTCTTCAAAAGCTACTTCTTTAACTCCTTCGAAAGGTCTTCATGCCCACGGAAGCTCCTACTTCGAAAGGTGTTCATTGATGCAGAAGTATGCTTTCGACCCCTTTGACCACTTCGAAAGGTTTTAATACTTTTAGTCTTTGATTTTTGCATCCTTCGACTTCTTCAAAACATCTTGTTGTCGTTTCTCCTTCTTGTTTTCCTTTGCCTTCAACTCAATAAGATTTCGACATGGTCGAAAGGAGATTTGCTGACTTTTCTTATAAATTACGTTCTTCTCTCCTCTACTTTCATTTACTTGAAAACAAAAGAGACTTCAAGCAAAATCAAAGTTCCCAAACTTTTCGCTAATATTTGCTTTTTACAACAAAAATTCAGATTTAAAGTAAGTTTTTCTTATTTCATGAACCTTTCCCCTCTTTATTTTGCTATAAATCTCAATTTCACCAGCATCCATAAAATTGGATTTTTAGTTTCTATTTTGTTTTGTTAGAAACTGCCCAAGTTCATATTTCCCTGGAAGTATTATTCAATTCAATTTTACAGTTCAATTTGATTGATTTTTCTTGTTAATTTTCATTTTGAATGCATCATATACAGTTTTTAATGTTATCGTTCTTTTTCTTAAAGAATTCAAACGTTTACCTCAAAGGTTTTGCAATTTAAATAACTAATTCATGTTTAAATCTGTTTGTTTAATGGTTTTTAAATTTCTGGATTGAAATCGTGTTTGGGGAAGGAGTCCCTCGCCTGCTTCTCCTAGACATTTTTTATCGTATGAATCAAAAAATTGGCACCATAAATTTACCTTCTTACCTCTTCCAAAGGGATTAAGGCGACCACTTTCATTTTTCTTTCTTATCCTCTTTCGATGGGGTCGAAAGGTAATCTGGTGCGCCTTTTGACTAAAGTAACACGCAATCAAGCTTTTCGAATGCAATTTTGTGTGTTAGCGTATCCAGACAACATTTGAAGAAGCTGACTATTACCATTCTCTCTTTTAAAAGAATAGGTTTTGCTGCATAGGTTTCGACACCTAGAACACACTTATTCCTTATTAGTTTAAGTTAAAATATATACTTTTGTAAAAGTGGATTACAGAAAAGACACTTTGTATAAGTTGCGAATCAAATGTTTCTATTTGCACAAAAATTAGGCAAACACCTACGAGTTCGAATTTGGTTAAGTTGCCTTTATATTGTTTGATATTCTATTTTTAATGTCTCGATACACTACCAGAAAATTATTACAACCACAAAACAGTTCATAGGCTCAGAATAGGAATGCAGCTTAAAGAAAGTAAAATACACAAAGTTTTATAGTGGTTCGGCCAAAACATGCCTACATCCACTGTCCATGTTATTATGCTTCTTTAGTCTGGTTACAATATTAGAAAGAGAAGAAAATTTAGAGCAGCTAGGGTGTTGAATCTTAGTAGAGTTTTCCCTTTCTTCTCCAAAAATCTATCCCCATTGTTTTTTAGGAGCTCAGATATTTATAGAGTGGAGTTGTGAAATGTGGAGGTTGGGTTATAGCTCCTTGAGTCTGGTTCGGTATTTGGTTAGAGCACTTGATTTGCTTGATCGTCATCTCACCCCTTGGCTTGCTCGGTAACCACCTCATTAGGTATCTTGCTTGGAGACACTTGTTTGTTGGAACAAACATTTGGTCTAGCAAGCCTGGTACTGAACCAAATGTTTGGTCCAGCGCTTTGATGCTGGGTCGGACCAAATATCTAGTCTGGCTCTTTGGGGATCGTCGGACCAGATATCTAGTTTGGCATTTCCGAAAATGCCGGACCAAATATCTGGGTCGGCATTTCGGTGAATGTCGAACCAGATATATGGTCCATCATTCTTGCCTTCTACACCATATTCTAACTTCATATGTTTTCCTTTGCTTCACCTCCTTCTGCACCCTTGCGTGCTGAAAAACCAAGCCAACACTTGTCGCCCAAAGTACATCGTATTTACATACGATGTGCTTTGTTTGGTTTGGACTCTATTTTCCTTTCAACTGGTGAAACGCTTGGTCTCCCTTTCTTATTTGCCTACCCTCCTTTCTCTCTTTTATAAATACAGTTCCCACTCCTTTATTTCCTACTTCCACTTTCAGACTCCGAAAATCTTCAATTCCTTTAGAATTTTCCGAAGCTCCCAATACTCAAATTTTTCTTTTTCATAATTCTCGATTATCTAAGGTAAGGTTGGTTCTCAAATTTGATCTTTATCCTAGGGTTTTTGAATGTCTTCAATTCTAGGGTCATTTGTAGTCTTTTGTTATGTTTTGGCCTGAATCGGAGGAAGAGAAACTCATTTGAATGAGCGGTGTTGCTCTGTAATGGTTTGCGGAGGTGAACTCTAGGATAAGTGGAGGTGCGGCCGCTGTGGATATTGAGGGTGGAAGGAATTCATGTAAGCAGCATGGGCTCCTTCATATTGTGTTCAGTTTCTCTATGTGTTAGGTTTGGGCGTGGTGGTAAATGTGGCTGGCCTGTTGGGGAATGGGTCTTCGATCGGAGTGGTTTTTGTGTAGGGCTTGGTGGAATTGGTTCAGCACCATGACACTGTATAGTTTTAGACCAATGTTTAGAGTGATGTCAGACCAGATCAGCCTATGTCGAGCCAAGAGGGGAGTCCTAGGAGTAGTAGCTTAAGTTTTGGAGGGTTTGGTTCAATGTGTGACACTAACCGAAACAAACAATAGGGGCTTTTCCATAACATCTACCTTCTGGTTATGATTACATTATATCTAATGTGTTAAACCCATTGCTACTGCTTTACTCTTGTTACGATTACATAGCTATTGGCGTATTGAACTTATGCCAGCTTTTTTATGTGTAGGAAAGAAAATGTCATATGGTTGTGAGCGTCGATCTAAGCATGCGTCATCAAAGCCTGTTGGGGCTAGCGTTTCTTCTTTTAAGGTTCCCACTAATCCCCCAAACAACCTAGCTCTGCTTATTCTTTGGCGGAGGTCTATCCTCCCAATCAAATGCTGATGAAGCCTTCTGAGTGTTACCCTAGCGTGTTGACAATTGAGAAGCTTAACTCCATAGCTACGACATTCAAGATTGTTCAGCGGGACATGCTTCTACCTGGATCAAACGACATGGCATGCTCACCCCTGGATTGATACATAGCATATAGTAAATATCACTACATGTATGGTGCAAATTTTCCACTTTCCCGCTTGATCTCCCGTTTCATGGTCTATCTAAAAGTCGCTCCTCTTCAACTTCAACTTAACTCCTATGCACAATCAGAGACCCCATACCCACAAAGAGATCAGGTGCTTGTACCTTATGAGAAGTTACTAAAAGAAGAGCCCCTTCATCAGCTTAGAGTCAGCTCATAAGTTCAAGCCTGCCTTTGAAATATACTCAAAATTTAGTATGTTTAAGAAGGAGTACTTCGTTGTGCTTGATGATGTCGTCCCTTAACACGCTTTCACTTTCGGGTGTAAGTTTCCTTTATATCCTCTTCTAAGTCTTTTGTCGACTCGTTTTCTTAATGCTCTGTATTTTTAGGTTGTATAAAGGTGGTAGAGAGTGAAGGTTTGAAGAAGATGGCTGAGGAAATCTTAGTATTCCTGAGGTTGGGAGGGATGGCTGATTCTTGCTTTGACACAGCCCCTCATTTTTACAGTCTAATTGGTCCCGATCAATCCTTATTTAAGATCAGGCAAAGTTCTGCTTAGAGGGCAACGGGAGCAGAAGGAGTAGGGGGAGATGCTGGCAAAGGTAAGGAGCTGACGGAAGAGGGCGAAGGGGCCGGAGCTCCAAAGAAACTAAGTTGCAAGAAGAGTGTTGTTCATCCTCCTCGTTCGGGAAAATCTTTGCACATTCGGGATGCTCCTTCTCTTGATGAAAAGGAGGGTTCTCATTTGGAAGATGATAGAGAGGATGAGGAAGGGTCAGAGGGAGATTCTAGGGCAACAGAGTCGGAGGGTCATGCTTCTCAGGATGTGGAGTTTATAGGTAGCGAAGATCTAGGCATGATCCCTTTGAAGAACACCGAGGTCGTGCAGGATTGGCCTAAGCAGTTAGATCAGTCCGAGTTGGCACCTGGGCCAACTTCGGTTGCTATCCCTTCCCAAGAGAATGCGACGACGGATGACCTAAGTGGAGTGCATGTTCTTCCAGTGCAAAGTGAAGCAGGGATCAGTGAGACGTTCGGGCTTTCTCTAGGTACTTTCGATTTCTACATAGACTTTGGGGTACTTCTTGACAATTTTTTGTTTTTAGACGAGTCCCGGCCTCCACCTGCTCCCTAGTCAAATGAAGTCCAGTTGTAGTGTGTCCTTCCTTTTAGTGCAGTCCTATCCCAGTATATTCCCACTTGTGTGGGACCCAGTCCCGGCCACTTGATCCAGTCTCCCTTAAGGGTTTGTGCTAGCTTGTAGTGTCCCAGTGCCTTGCATGCCTTGTGTTTATGCATTCTCCATTTCTCTGTTCTAATGTTGTTATTTACTTTGCAGGAAAAAGAAGAAATCTAAAAAGGAATAAGATGTCCCGAAGACTTGACTAATTCAAACGGATGAAAGGATCCCCCATTCCTCCTAGGACTACCTCCCAAAAGGAAAGGCCTTCATAAGAGAATGTTAAGGAGACTCTGCGGGCTTGAGCAGAGAAGAGAGCCACGAAATGTCTCAAAAATGCATAAGGTCTCTGGACAAAGATGCCACTTCCCTCGGTTATCAAACTTCTTCGCATCGTCATCGCCAAAATCCATCTGGTCCTGGAGTACATGAGGCGCCTAATGATTTAGGGGAATAAAATTTCGATACTTATTTCTTATCTTTTAACCGTCGATGAGGAATCCTTTCGAGAGCATCCTTGATATTAATCCTGATTATTCAAGTTGTCATCCCGTGGATTCTAATAATGAGTTCCTCCTGCCTCGAAATCCTCTGCTTCGAACTTTATATGAGACAAAAACTCTTGACTTTGCCAATCTAACAACGAGAATAGTCCAGATTACTTACAAGGCTAGAAAAATTATTGATTACCAATCCCGTTTAGCCAAGGCCAGTGTGGAAGTCAGGAGTGTTAATGTACGGTTATGCCTGGAGGTGGAGGATCTCCCTAGAGCACTTATGGAGAAGGATGTAAAATTAGAGGTGGTTAAAGCATCTCACATAGCTAAGACAAAGAAAGCTAAGTTGGAAGCGATGAGAGCAACTATTGAATTATGCAAGGCATAGATTGATGAGGCTGTGAGTTCTGTGGATGATGCTAGGTAGATGGGTCTAGAGCGGATCCGCTCTCTTAAAGGAAAGATGAAGAAATACTAGGAAGTCTTGGCTGAGATGAAGAAGTATCAGGGTGAGTGGCGGAGGGAAAAAGATGCTTACAAGGCTGAAATCGATACGCCGAATGTAGAGCAGGTCCCGTTGAGGAAGGACAAAGAACAATATATGAACAAGGTGTTGTCCCTTCAAGCCGAAGTCGACAAGTGTAGCGACTTTTGTGAGACGGTTAATCAAATGTTAAAGGACACTTACTACATGTTATAGAAGCAAGAGAAACTTCAATGGATGGAGGACTACCCCCAAGTGATGGCTAAGATCCATACTCGGTCTATCGAGGAGACTAAGGCTGTAGTCGCCCAGAAAGGAGCCGTGTACAATATGGGATGGTGAACCGTCAGTTCACGGTGGAAGAGACCAAGGCCATTACTAGAGGATACGGGCTGCTGGCAGAGGATGAGGATGATGAAGATGGTTCGGATTTAGAGAGGCTCGGTGACCCATACAACATTACCATAGGTATCTCTCTTCCTGCTTCGTTATCACTTATCTTAGACCGTAAGACGTATGACCTTTCTTGTTTGTATCATGTAGGGATGGCTTCAGCACAGTTTGTGCCACCAAAGGGTGTTGATGGGGCATCGCAAAAAGAGGCTGAGTCCTTTGAGCAATCTGAGTTTCCAAAGGACATGGTCGGAGGGAGCGGCCCGAGTGACAAGTGTCCCTCCAGCTTAGTCGAGGAAATTTCCCCTTCCCTTTTTTATGCATTGATGGAGGATGTGGCGTCATTTTGTATATGTATGTGTATATATATAATTTCTTTTACATACAGATTAATGTTACAATGTTCGACTTTTGTCCTTTGTATGTTTATCTGGAATGAATTTTGTGGCACATGTTTTTTATAGTCTGCCTCGCCTACTTGGGAACTTCCTACGACCTAGTTAATTGTCATTACATTCTAAAATGCGGGAAACCATAAACGTGTTGCTATTTTCAGGGCCGATCGCGAATGATAATTACTCAAGCTATCGCCTATTTCATGAGTATTATTTGATTTATCATTGTCGGTGTGCATAGTGTCAATCGTCAACCGTGAACTACCACTGGCTGTAGCCATGCCTAATCATGAGGCTTATAATCGGTTCGTAGTTGTTGGCGAGCCGAACGGCAATGATGGACTGCCTAGGCAATAAATCGTGCCTAATCTGTGGCTTATAGTCAGGTCATCATTACCGGCTTGTGGGTGCTGATTATTAGTAGTGAACTGCTTAGGCCCGTTTCGTGCCCCTGTTGTGGCTATCTTATTTTAACACTACCGGTGAGAGCTTACAATTGCTCGCAATAGGAATAGTCATCAAATAAAAAATTAGGTAAAATAAAGTTGAAATAAGACAAATAATGCAAGACACCGATTTTTATTGTGGTTCGGCCGAAATATGCCTATGTCCACTATCTTTCTTTTATTGTTTTAGTTAAAACATGCTTCCCTATAGTTCAAGTGAAATAACACGGAGGTGTTGGAGATTCCATACTTTCCCAAACACCTCCCTTTCAACTATTGACAGGATGTATGCACCATTATAAAAATCCTTATGAACAACAAACGGTCCTTCCCAAATTGGGTCTAATGCTTCTGGTCGTGAAAAGACCCATTTGAGCACCAAGTCCCCTTCTTGCAATGCTTGAGGTTTCACCTTGGAGTTATGCTGCCTAGCCACTTTCTGTTTATGAACGGTGGCTTTGAGGGTAGCATCGTTCCTTTTCTCCTTGATTAGGTCTATTGGCATACTCAAGAGTTCTTCATTTTCTTTCGGGTTATAATGCACCCTGCGATTCGATGGGATGACTATTTCGACTGGGAGCATTGCTTGGGTCCCGTATGCTAATGAAAATGGCGTATGTCCTATCGTAGTTTTGTAGGAGGCTCGATAGGCCCATAATGTAATAGGCAGTTCTTCGACCCATGCCCCCTTGGACTTCTCTAGTTTCTTTGATCAGCATTTTTAAAACCTTGTTTACCGCTTTGACCTGCCCATTCATCTAGGGATAAGCTATAACCAAGAAGCTTCAAGCAATCCCATGTTCTTGGCACCAACTATAGAATTCACCACTATCGAATTGGAGTTCATTGTCCGATATGATCTTCTGCGGTACGCCATACCTGCAAAGGATGTTTCGTATTAGGAAGTTTATCACCTTATAGATGAAATTTAATTCAAGGGTTCGACTTCCACCCATTTGGGGAAATAATCCACTGCCACTATAGTATATCTTGCCCCTCCTCGACCTATGGGGAGTTCCTTGATCGGATCAATCCCACAAATAGCAAAGGGTCAGGGGCTGACCATTTGGATCAAACCGGTAGGTGGTAGTATCGGGATTTTGGAATTTTTTTAGCATTCGTCACATTTTTAAGCGAACCCGGCTGTGTCTTTGTTCAGCATGGTCCAAAAGTATCCATAGTGGAAAATTTTCCTAGCCAGAGTTTGCAACTTGGTGTGATCACCACAACTCCCTTGATGGATTTTATTAAGGATATCTTTTGCTTCATTCCCAGCAACACGTCTTAGTAGTGGGTAGGAAAAACCATGATGGTACATTATGCCATTTTGGATGGTGTAGCGGCATGCCCTCCTTAGAATTCTTTTGACCTCATTTTGTTCTATGGGTAAGGTCCCATGTTGGAGGTATCTGGTGATAGGGGTCATCTATGTCTCCTCTCCGCTAGCGGTTATTGTGATTTGAAGACACTCAAAACTTTGTGTGATTTGACTCAGGACGGGGGTTTCCTAGGAAAATGCTCGGTCTTTACGCTCGCCTCTTTGGCGAGGGTGTCTGCCTCTTGATTTTGTCCTCGCGGGATGTGTTTTATTACATGGTAGTCTAGTTTACTGAGGAGGGTTTTGGCCATTTTGAGGTAAGATGTGAGCCTTTGTCCGCGATCTTGGAATTCTCCAAGGATCCGGTTCACAATCAGCTATGAGTTACTATGCATACCGATCTCACTCCTATTTCTTTAATGATCTCTAGGCCAACTATTACTGCTTCGTATTCAGCTTAATTATTGGTTGCAGTGAATTCTAGCCTTAGTGCATAGCATAACTTTCTTCCTCCGGGTGTGTTTATTATGACTCCTGCCCCCGAGCTGAGCTCATTCGATGCTCCATCAATGAACAAATTACATCTGACAATTTCCTTAATTTTACTTCTATCTCTTCATCTCGTATTGTAAACTCGTCTACGAAATCAGCCAAAGCTTGTCCTTTAATTGCGGTGCATGTATGGTAAGTGATGTCGTATTGGCTTAGCTCAATGCACCATTGATATGCACGTAAACGTGCATATTTTTACCACCACATTTAGTCTATTTAAATTTAATAAATGATTATATTGGGTAATTTAACTTGTTTAACCAAATTCAAATTATTTTCAAATTGTTGCATATTCATCTCCATATGTGGGCAAAATGGTCATTTTCATGTATATATTAATTTGAGAAAATTTAATTGGGTAGAGATTTAAAATCTAACAATTCCCTGCAGATCGACCAGTACTCGCCACGTACTAACAAATTGTATGCCGTGTGCTTGCGGTATAAATTTTATTATAAATTTTTCGACGGTTTCCTAATTCGATAGAAATTCCATCATTAAACAACCATTTTAGCGGCGCCTTGATGTATCTGGCATATGTAGGACTTGTCTCAGGGGTCGACATGGTAGAACCTTAATGGAGTGTGATTGGAATTAAGGCAGTAATTTTTTGGATGCTATAAGTAGACAGTAAGCCAATTTTTCGATCTTAAGATAGCTAGCTTCTGTGCCTGTGAATCTTTTGCTAACAAAGTATACCAGTCTGTGGATGTGATCATCTTCTCGTACTAGTGCTGCACTTAGGGCATGGGAGAATATAGCCAGGTATAGTAAGTAAAGGCTCTCTCCTTCCCTAGGAGTTGAGAGTACCGGATGCTTCCGCAGATGTTTAAGTAAATTTTGAAAGGCAAAGTAGCACTCGTCAGTCCATTTAAACTTTCCATTGTCTCTTTTAAGGACTTCGAAGAACGAGACACATTTGTCTGATTGCTTCTTACATAAACCCGCTTAGAGCAGCTATCTTTCCATTTAAGCTCTGTATTTCCCTTTATTTTGCAGTGATCTTAATGTCCTTCAAAGCCTGTACCTTTTTAGGATTCGCCTCTATCCCTATAGCATGTACGATGAAACCTAAGAACGTACCCGAAGGCACCCCAAAGGAGCATTTCAGTGAGTTTAGCTTTATTTGCTATTTGCGCAACACTTGGAACATCTCGCCCAGGTGGCTCAAATGATCTAGTACTCTTCTTGATTTGACAAGCATGTCCTCAACATAGACTTATATGGAATGACCAATTTGTCGCTCAAACATCTTATTATCCAGAAGTTGATATGTAGCACAGGCGTTCTTAAGCCCGAAGGCCATGACCTTGTAAGAGTACATACATAGGTCCGTGATGGAGCTAGTATTTTCTTGATCTGGCACATGCATGGGAATCTGGTGTATCTCGAATATGCATCCATGAATGACAACAACTCATGTCCTGCATTTTTGTCCACCAATCGGTCGATTCGTGGTAAGGGGAAATTATCTTTAGGGCAAGAATCATTGAGGTTGGAGAAGTCAATGCGGATTCGCTACTTTCCATTAGGCTTCTTCACCATGACCGGGTTGGAGATCCATTCCAGGTAAATGGCTTCACGGATAAAACCATTGGCGAGCAAGTTCTTCACTTCCTCATTGAGAGTGGTTGATCATTATGTCCCCATGCTTCTTTTCTTTTGCTTAATCAGGACCTTAGTTGGGTCAACTTTGAGGGAATGGCAAGTTATCTCTGGGGATATCCCCACCATGTCCTTGTGGATCCATGTGAATACAGCTAAGTTCTCTCGTAGGAATCCAATCAGTTGGACATCGAGGTCCAGATTTAACTGAGAACCTCTCTTTAAAAACTGTGTTTTGTTTTGTTCGCTATCGTCACATGTTATATAGCCTCCATAGGCTCAACGTTGACGTCCTCCTTTTTATCTCTAGGGTCCAATTCGTTGAATGGGTCGTTGGTACATTCAAGAGGAGGGACCTTCTTTGACTGCTACGCTTCTGAATTTTTGGCACAGAGGATGACCCCCATGCCTTTTCCCTCTTTCTTTTCTTATTTTGGCGAAGTTCAGCTACATAACAATCACGAGCTACATCTTGGTCTCCTTCTACTTCTCCTACTCCTTTATCTGTTGCGAATTTCATCTTCAAGCACCACGGTGCCAACACTATTTGGAAGTCTGACGATGTGGGTCTTCCTAAGAAGGCATTGTAGGCGGAGTGTCAGTCCACCAGTATAAATGTTTGCTTTCACACAACTGATCGGGGGTGACTTCTAAGCTCGATAAACAAGTCTAGCAGTTCGAGTAACATTGTGGCTTCCCTGGTGAATCCATGTAAAGGCTTATGGCACAGAGAAACATCTTTCATTGACAATTTCATTTTTTAATGCATTCTTAAATAGAATATTCATCGAGCTTCCTGTATCGACCAAAATGCGAAACACCTCGGCCGGGCCGATCCAGGTAGAGATAACTAGGGTGTCAGTGTGTGGATACTGTTATCCAACTAAATCTTCGTCGTTGAAGGTAATGTCAATTCTTTCTCTCTGCTTCGCAATGCAACCTTTAGTTATGGAATGAACGTATCCTTCCTATCCTTTAAGGATTTTCTGTACCTTTCCATTTCGACCCAACTTCCGTCAGCTATATGCGGGCCTCCAGATTTTGTGTGGACAGTTATCTTTTCTTGGTTAGAGAGGCTCGCACATATTCCTTCCTTATTATTCCCTTGCGGGGGTTGCCCAAATCCTTCGTGGGTCGACGTGGGAGGGTTGTGTACTTTCGACATGTATCGCTCCAGCTTCTTTTTCCAGATATATTATGCAATGAGGTCCTGCAATGTTGGCATTCTTTGCAGTTATGTCCATGAGACTCGTGGAAGCGACAATATTTCGTTGTTCTAATCGTGGCTTCTAATTCTTTTTTGTATGGAGGGAATTTGTACTTCAATACATGTTGAGCGGCTTTGTTAATGTTTTCTACTATGTTGTTCAGAGGCGTGTATGAATTGAATCTTGGTTCGGGCCGGTATCGTCGCTTATTGCCTTTTTCGCTCCCTGAATTGCCTTGATGGTCACTTTTTGCTTCACTGTTCTGCTTATTCGCTTCCCCTCAGGGTGGGTCATCCACGTTTCCTTGGGCATTAGAAGCCTTTGTTGGTCGCTTGCTATGTCAGTAGGCCACCGCATCATCCAATCTCATGTATTTCCTAGCTTCATGAAAGAAATCCTGAAGAGTTAGGGATTTTTCCTTTGTCAACCTTCTTACAGGTTTGGAATCTAGGTGGACGCCTCCGCACAATGCCACAGTGTAAGCTTCTCATTGGCACCTTACACTACTGATGCGGTAGTTTTAAAGCAGGTAAGATCTGTTGTAGTGGTTCTCCCGCTTTTTGTTTCACGTCTGATAGGGAATAGGCATCCTTGGTCGGTTCCATGTGGATTCGTAATTAACTTATGAATCTTTCTTTCAACATTTCCCAAGAGCTAATAGAGCCATGATGCAAGCGACAAAACCATGTGGTTGCTAGGTCTGATAAAAACAATGGGAAAAATTTACACAACACACCTTCTGTTGCTCCACTCATGAGCATGTGTTGGTTGTAATGTTGTAAGTCGAATGTGCCTTTGAAGGGAACTATGGTAGGCATCTTCCATTCTCGTGGAGTGGTTGTTGCTTCTATATCCCTGGTGAACGGGCTGTACACCCTTACTCCTACACCTCTTTCGTGTTGTTCATGCTTGAGATGCTCCCTAAAGAGGCATGTCATTCTCTCATCGAATTTTGGGGTAGTACTGGGAGAAGTAGGGGCTTCCTTTTAATACTAATGATATCCGGAACCTTGGTTAAGGTGTGATTGGCGATGGCTGGCTCAAAGCATGACAGCGTCATTCACAGCCGGTCCTTTTTTGCTGCCTCCTTGTTTGGTCCTAGCTCCTACGCCCTCTCGGGACCGGCTTCAGGCTAAGTCCTGGCTCAGTTCGAGTTCTTGTAACTTGTTGATCGAATTCCTCATTCGTAGGGTATCTGTTCTATCAACGAGACTCTCCAGATTGGGATTCACTTCGAGATTCTATGTTGTAGCGGATTCCTTCGTGCTCCTTAAACATGTCCTGAGCTGGTCCACTAAAGCTTTTTGCGAGGTAGTGAAGCGGTCAGTCATCTCATTGACAACCCTATCTTAGTCTTCTCTGGTGATAGCTGAACTTGGAGGCTGAGAATGGGTGGCCCAATTTCCTTAATCCTCTTGGATGGGACTGAGCGTACTAACAGTGGCTGTGTTCTTACCCTTGTCTGTGTTCCTCCTGGAGGGAGCCATGTGCTATTGATGTGTTAAGGTTGGATGGAGAGTGGACAGGAGAGTTCAGCTCTCTACGTTGCTCTTAATTAAAACACCAAAAATGTTTGCATAAAAATTGGGCAAACACCTACGAGTTCGAATTTTGTTAAGTTGCCTTTATGCTGTTTGATATGCCACTTTTAATGTCTCTATATGCTACAACAAAATTATTACAATCATAAAACAGTTCATAGGCTTAGAATAGGAAAGCAGCTTAAAGAAAGTAAAATAGCTAAAGTTTTATAGTTGTTTTGCCAGAACATGCCTATATCCACTGTCCATCCTATTATGCTTCTTTAGTCCGGTTACAAATAGAAATTTGATTAGAAAGAGAAGAAAACTTAGAGTAACTAGGGTGGTTGAATCTCAGTAGATTTTTCCCTTTCTTCTCCAAAAACCTGTCCTCGTTGTAATTTAGGAGCTTCGGTATTTATAGAGTGGAGTTGTGAAATGTGAAGGTTGGGTTATAGCTCGCTGAGTCTAGTTTGGCATTTGGTTAGAGCACTTGATTTGCTTGGCCTTCATCTTACCCCTTGGCTTGCTCGGTCGCCACCTCATTAGGTATCTTTCTTGGAGATGCTTGTTTGTCGGAACAAACATTTGGTTCGGTAAGCCAGGGTACAGGACTAAATGGTTGGTCTGGCGCTTTGATGCTGTGCTGGACCAAATATCTGCTTTGGCTCTTCGAGGAATGCCGGACCAGATATCTGGTTTGACATTTCACTGAATGCCGGACCAGATATCTGGTCCGGCATTCTTGCCTTCTACGCCGTATTCTAACTCCATTTGTTTTTCTTTACTTCAGCTCCTTCTCTACCCTTGCATGCTGAAAAACCGAGCCAAAAGCTTTGACGTAGACGAAAGCTACTGTCTTCTACTTAGTCAAAACATACTATATTGATTTAAATTTTATTGTTGTTATACTTCTAAGCCATACACCTCTTCTCGTCCCTACCAAAACCTCTTAGAACTGACTAGGGGTTTAATCTTTCTCTCTTCCAACATCAATAAAAAATCCTTTAATTCAGACTCAAAACCTTTCGACTTTGTTGGCATGCAAGGTTTCGACAATATTAACATTATTTTAGAAAAACTAAGGTAATGGGTTTCGATAGTGTCCAAAGGTTTCCCCTTTTGTTTACTAAACATTGGTAGTGTATACTTTGTTCAAATTTTTATGTTAGTTTTAACTGCTCCTTTCTAATAACAAAGTCCTTATTGAGCTTTCAATATTGATGAAGTGTGCCGGTTGGACATATATTTCAACCTTCCTATTCGACGCTATCGAAACCTCAATAGATGCTTATATCTGAGCTTTCAACGTTATTAAGAGGTGTTTGTTAAGTATTAACATTTATATTCCTTTCGACTCTGTCGAAAGCTCAATATGTCTCGTTTAAACTTTAACATTCTTTCAAGAATTTGAATTTTCATGTTTTGTTTAATGTTCAAATTGTTGTAGTATGTTTTTACCAATCTTTGAAAGAATGTTAACTTCGTGACAAACTGTAATTTCTAATTGAAATGTTTTCACCTGGCAGAATCATGTGTTCTCCAAAGAAAGCTGAAGCTACTGCCATGCGCTCCCTGATATCCACTCAGGATGAAGTGGATGTCATTCTTAACGACTTTAGGATTACAGGAGTGGAAGCAATCCCCCTATAGAAAATGACACCATCAACAACCCATCGGAGGCGTTCTTCGCTTATACTGCAATCCACGTCTGGCACAGTGGATACCTTCCTTTCCCTAAGTACTTGCTAAAGTTCTTATTTCATCTCGGAATTGCCCTAATTTAGCTATCGTCAAATGTATGTACTTATATTTTGTCTCTAGAGTTGATGGCATTGGAGTCTGGCCTTTCCTCTTTGAACGCTAAAGTTCTTAATCAACACGTCAAGTTAGTTAAGCTCAGTAACCATAACAATCAAATCTTCTAGGCCAATCCTCATAAGAAATTGATCTTTGAGGGAGTAAACAAGATTAGAGACTGGGGAAGTCGGTTCTTTTTCGTTAGATGATTCCCAAACGTTAATGGCACTATCTTTACTCCTCGTAATCTAAGATTTTATCATATTCCTTCTATTTAATTACTTTTCTTTGCTGATCCTCGCTTTTTTCTAGTGACCCTGCTAAAGAACTAAATGAGGAGAATAAGAGAATACTAGAGTCTCTAATTATAGCTTCAAGCAAGATTGGAAATAGATTAATGCTGCTAAATCCCACAAATTTTGAAATCATTCCCTTCTACCAGTGGGCCAAAGGATACTTGGCCAACCTCCTTCAGCCCAACACACCTCCTAAAGCAAACACTTCCTTCCTTTGGGAGACCTATCAAACTTCTCTCTAATGTCACCCATCCGTGCTGACCACTCTGTTAAGTTATAAATGATGTACTTGGTATATATTACTGTGTTGTTTTTTCAAATATTTTGCCAACTTATAATCTATTTGAATTCTCAGACCATTGCCATGTCAACCATCTTTTAGTTCCTCTCTCTTCAACTTCTCATGAGTCATCTTTTTCTCAGGCCATTGCCATGTCGAAGATGGCTGCTAAAAGAAAACTAATCAAAATGTCTATAGTGGAACCAACCCCAAAGAGATTTAAAGTGGTTGAAGTTCCTGATTCTCCAATACTTGAAGAGGAGGAGTCTATTAATGTTGGGGAGTTTCTAAAGAGTCCATCCATTGAAGCTCCTCATGTTTTATTTGAGGAAATTCCTACCAAAGTCAATCCTCTTTCTCACATCATTGTCTCCAACTCTTCGAGCATAATTGAGCAGATGCAAAAGGCATTGGGGACTTCAAACCATACTTAAGTGCTAAATCTTCTGGGACCATCAACTTTCACACCTTTGAGTGATTTCGAGATGGTGGTCCATTCTATTTTAAATTCTCTACCATTTACTTCAATTCAACCACCGTCCTCTAGATCTGATTTGGAAGAATACTACTGATCCCTTCTTGAACAACAACTCCTGGTATGGTTACGTTATTTAACATTATTATCTCCATTTTTCTTTAAGCTTTTAACTTTTGTTGTGCTTTTCTTTCATATTTCAAAAGCCGGTTCTCCCTGCACTGTAATCTATCCAAATCTTTGGCCAAAACAACCAAACTACGATAGGAAAATGCTGGCTTAAAGAATCAAGTCTCCTCCTTATTCACAAAGAAAGATGAAGCTTTGACTGAATTGGAGCGATTGAGAGCTTCTATCGTCCAGTCAGAGTCCATTATCTTAGAGGAAAGGAAAACCCGCCAACTCCTCACCGATGAAAACTTGGTAACGAAAATTACCTTGAAAGAGTCTGATGAGGAGAAGGTCCGAATGGAGGCCAGGCAAGCCTCTCTAAAGGAAAAGTTGGTGAAGAACAAAGCTTCTTTAAAATTGGCAGTCGACACTCTCTCTGATGCAAAATAGCGTGTGTCACAATTTCTTAACACCACTCTTGACGAGATTATGATGAATTCTTTCAAAGACGCTTTGATGCTCACTTACACCGATAACATCGAAAAATGCCCCAGATTGAGTTTTCCTTAGCTTGACCCTACTCTTGTCGATAGGGTTATGGGCAAGATCAAACAAATGGAGCAGGGAATTGAAGCTGCTAAAAAGGAGGAGATTGATGCCTCCAAAATTCTTTCCTTTAAGTTCCTTCCTTCAAAGTCGAATCTGACTCCAAATATGAAGGTGATAAAGATGAGCTCATCGAATAAAAGGGTCATGCTGATGACAATGATGATGATGAGGATAACATCAACAACGATCACGGTTCAAGTGGCGATAGAGGTGGCTCTACTGAGGCTCTTAAAAAAGATAACGACGACAATATAAGCGTTTCTATTAACAAGAATTTTTTTTCAATACCCGAAAGTAATGTAAAGAAAGATGAATATCCTTTACAATAATAGTGAGTGAGATTCCCTTAGGAATTTGCCTTTCAATTTTGTTTTACTTATGGATAATTTTCAAGTCATACCTTTCGACGTCATTGAAAGGTATAGTCTTTGGATTGAGTAACCTTTCGACCTTGCTGAGATAGTATGTGGTCCCCTACGAGGGTTTTCCTTTCCAATAGGTTGAGATTCCCTGAGTTAAGTCCTTTAGAGATAGGTTTCAATTTTGTCAAAGGCTAAGCTGTTATCTTTCCTTAGGTTTATGCAGGAAATCGTATACTATAATGGATTTGAAGTAGGTTTTGACCTTGTCGAAAGCTTAGATCACAGAATATATAGCTTCAAAAGGTTACAAGTGTTGTTAGAGCCTAAAGAGCTATCAATCTTATCGAAAGGTTTAATCCATAGAGTGGATGGCTTCGAAGGTTACAAAAGATATTTGGACCAGATATGTTGTCGACCTTTTCGACAAGAACCTTTCGATGAGGTAAAACCTGGAAAATAGAAGTTAATTCAACAAAGGGTTTAGTAAATAGTAAAGTATCCAACAATGCTCAAGTCTTCCCTTTATTCATTCAAGCAAGCTTTATTTCATAAAATTCCTAAATCAACAGTTTTCCAAATTAGGGTTATAATGCTTTATTCAAGAAAATACAAGTTTTAAATGAGAGAAATTTGATCCCCCAAAACATGACCTCTTGGGTCGTATTTATAGATCCATGTGGCCCTACTTGCGAGCCATTGCTTTCGACCAGGTCGAAAAATTCCCTTTTTATATGTAGTTATGAACCTTTCAACCTTGTCGAAAGGTTTGCTATTCATAAGCTATCATGAACCCTTCGACCTTGTCAAAAGTTTACCCTTCAACCATGTCGAAAGGTTTGCATTTCACATGGTGTTATGAACCCTTCGACCTTGTCGAAAGGTTTGTCTTTCACTTGCTGTTTTGAATCCCTTGACCTTGTTGGAAGGTTTGCACTTCACTCATTTTTATGAACTCGTTGACCTTGTCGAAAGCTACGTTTCCTTTGAATGTTGTCAAGAGCTATGCTTCCTTTCGACGTTGTCGAAAGGTTATTTTCCACTCTTCTACCTTTGCTAACTTTTGAGTGTTTCTTTCTTCATAGCACCTTTTGATGTTGTCGAAAGTTATCCTTGATGGATCTTTACGGGCTCAATAGGCTTGCTATGCTTTCGAAAAGGTCACTATGGAATCGCTAACACTTGATTTGAATTCTTCACGTTCTTTGAAAGGTAAGGACTCCCTGAGTATTGTGAGATGGAATCCTCCGACCACTTCAAAAGGTCTTGAAGACCCTAAACTTTAATGACTACATCCCTTCGACTCCTTCGAAAGTTTTGATCTAAACTCCTCTTTCTTAATCTTTGTTGAAGCACTTTTCGACTCAGTCGAAAGGTGTATTTATTGGAGTAACGTTTTCCCTCCCCATTCGAAGGGATGCTCTTGACTTTCCAATTCATCTTTGTCGAAAGCTAAAATCTTCCCACCTCTTGGCCTTCCCGCATAGATCTGGGCCTTTCATTTTAACCTTATCCAACAATCGAGAATTTGGGCGACTTTTCTCATAACGTATGCTTCTTATCTTTCTTCTGCTTTTACCTAAAATCAAAATCATCAATGAAATGTAAATGAATTCTCCAAAATTTCCTAAACTTCGCTCTCTAGAAATCAAGGTAATTTCCGAATTCAAACTGTGAGTTTAGATTAATCTCTATTTTCTTTGTTTTCATTCTAACTTCATTCATGCCTTAATCAAATTTTTAGTTTCCAGATCTCAATATTGAAATTTAACTTTGGTTTGGTTTACTAAAAAATTTCCTCCTAATTCAGTTTCTTAAATTAATAAAACTCATTTCACAATTTGGATATTGAGGATGACAATGATTATTATTAGAAATACCCTTATCGAGTTTAGCTCTTATTCCAAAAAAAGTAATTTTTGCCCTTTCTTTGTATCCTAGGGCTCATTTTATTTAAAATCTTTATACCTCTTTTGAAATCGAGTTAGATCAATTTTAGATTAAACTCGATTTGTTAACATATTTAATTTGCTTGTTCCTCAAGAAAATTTTGAAAACTGGATTCATAATCGGGTTTGGGTTAGTTAAACACAATTCAATTACCCAAAAACTTCTCGTTTTCAGATGATAAATTTGGCGGCACAAAAATGACCTTTCTGCCTCTTCGAAAGAGATTGAGATGGAAATATCAGATGTGCTTTCTTAGCACCTTTCGATGGAGTCGAAAGGTGTTGTGGAGCCAAATTGATCAATGTTGTCGAAAGGATAGATAGCTAAGTGGGGTGGATCTACCCCTTTGACAATAGGCTTTCAATGAGGTCGAAGACTTTCAAAACTTTCGACTATTACTTTCGACAAGATTGAAATTCTTTGACCCTAGAGTTGTCCTTTCCCATCTTTGTCAAAACATCTAGTGCACATATGAGTTTAACCTAAAACCTTTCGACTTCAATGGATAGGATAGATTTTGACAACATTGACCAGAACTTTCGACGACGTCGACAACACTAACATTTCTACTCAGGAATTTTAAGTTCTTGGCTTTGATCATGTCGAAAGGTCTTGCCACTTAGCTTTATGGTACACTTGAAGTATATCCAGGCTTCCATAGAACTATCGATGTTGTCGAAAGGTGATGAATGGTTTAATGTTTCATCCCTTCCTTTCGACTCTATCAATAGCTCAAGGAATTCATATTATTATTTATTTACTTTCTAGGCTTTCAATAATGTTGAAGTATGATGGTTTAAAGTTGATGCTATTATCCTTTCGACATTGTTGAAAGCCTAAGCTGCCGACCCTTCGACTTAATCGAAAGCTCAAAGCATTTAGTTTATTTGCACAATTTTCAAACTTTATGTTTATTCCATGCTTGAGTTATCTTAGTCAATTTATTTATTTACTTCTTGAATGATTTCTAAATTCATAAATGATTAAGGATATTAACTAAAACATTTTCACTTGGCAGAATCATGAGCTCTCCTAAAGTTGAAGCCATTTCCAAGCATTCTTCCATTGTATCACAAGATGAAGTTAATGTCATTCTTAAGGATTTTGGTATTACCGGGATTGAAATTATCCCTCCTCAGGCAACTGACACCATCGAAAACCCTCCTGAAAGATATTTTGCTTATACTGCCATCCACATATGGCATGGCAGATTCCTTCCTTTTCTTTAGTTTTTGTCTTCATATTTGTCACATATTGGAATTGCTCCGATTCAACTATCTCCAAACGTCTACACTCATTAATTGTCTGCCTAGATGTTGGTGTTGGAAACCGAGCTCCCTTCGCTTAACGCTAAAGTACTAAACTTCTTGACTAAGTTAGCAAGGCTGAGTAATCTCAACAAATAGATATACAGGTTCCATGCTTATAAGAAATTAATATCGGATAGTGTCATCAAATTCAAGGACTGGGAGAACTAATTCTTCTTTGTCAAGTGCTTTGCTGATATTCGTGGAACTTTTGCCTCCCCCCATAAGCCTGGTCTAGTGTTGTGTTTGCTTTACTTTACATTTTCCGTTAACTAATCTCTTGCTTTGTTAGGCGACTCTTCTAAGAAGCTTAATGATGTCAAAAAGAAAACCGTTGATTCTCTAATTGAAGCTTCAAAACAAATTGGGAGTAGATTGACACTTCTAACCCCTTCCAACTTGAGAAAACACTCTTTACTGCCAACAGGCCAGAGGACCCAAGGAACCTGTTAACCATAAAATATTCAGAAGAATGAAGGTATGAAAGAAGGGTCACGAGAGCATGAGAAAAGATTAGAAAGCACCAAGATGTTCTAGATAATCATACCATTCGACAAGGAGCTTTCGGCAACGTCTAAGGCTATCTTTCAAAGTCCATAGGCAGGATGATGCTCCAAGAATCCACCTTTTGACTAGGAGGAGAGGACTTTAGACAATGACAAAGGAGAAGAAGCCAAACCAAACCTTACAAAGAAGTCGAGACGATGCAGCCATCAGGGTTTAATAGCTTCAAACCTTCTGAAGTAGTCGAAAGGTTCCGTTAAGGAGCTTCATACCTTTTAAAGAAGATGGAGAAATCAAAGTAAGCAGGTGCAACTCCATAACGACCTTTTCAAAAGCATAGCAAGCCTTTCGAACTAGTTGTAGCACATCCAGAATACCTTTCAACTAGGTCCAAAGGTTTTTACGAAGAAAGCAATGCTCAAAAGTCAGCAAAGAACGATAGAAAACCATTCGAAAACATTGAAGGGAAACACAGCACTTGACAATAATCAAGTATGAAGCAACCTTCCAACAAGATCAAAAAATTCATAACTAGCACGTAAAGAGCAACATTCCGACGAGATCAAAAGTTTCGCAGCAATAAGGAGGAGAGCTAACTTCCAACAAGGTTGATGGGAACACAACAGTAGGAACAAGGTGAGCCTTTCGACAACATCGAAAGGTTTATTAAAGCTTTAGGAAACCTTCTAATAGAGTCGAAAGGTTCATGAAGTCATCCGAAAAAGCAATCTTTCGTCAAAACCGAAAGGTTCATGAAGGCATCAGAAAGACAAACCTTTCGACAGCGTCGAAAGGTTCATTATGGCATATAAGTACCAAACCTTTTGACAAAGACGAAAGGTTTGTAGTTATGTATAAAAGGAAAATCTTTCGACCTAGTTAAGAGAATAGAGTCGAAAAGTAGGCCCGCCTATGTCTATAAATAGGACCCGAGGGGTCATGTTCTGAAGCCGAATATTCTTCATTCTACTCTTGTATCTTCTTATAAAAAGAGTAGTAACCCAAATTGAAAATTGATTTGGGGATTGATATGAGAATTGATCTTGAATAAAGTGGGAAGTTTCATACTCTGTTAATTACTTATTGCATGTTTCAATTTTTACTAGATTAATCCATATTTTTAGGATTAACTCCACCGAAGGGATCTTATTGACAGGATCAGAGACTTACATGTTCAAATAATAACTCCAACCTTTAAAGGTTATCAACCCTTCAACTCTAACCTTTCGATAAGGTCGACAGTTAATCTAGATTAACATAAGCGGTAACCTTTCAGAGTCATTGGCATTATGATCCGAGTCCTTTAATTTAGTAGTACCTATACTTTAACAACATCAAACCTTCTGCAATCCCTATCTGATTGATCTAACCCTTCGGGATAGTTTGAATCCAGGGTTATAAGGTTCAATCCAATGGTTGGTTAACACATACCTTTCGACAAAGTTGAAACCAACTCCTTATAAGCAATCAAACCTTTCGGTAAGGTCAGAGGCACCTACACACCATCTGAGAATTTATTGCCTTACCTATTTCTAAAGAGATTAGTCATCCAAACCATTCGAAAACATTAAAGTTTAACTTTAAAGGGATAAATTTGGTTAATATTAATTTGCGCCATGGGAAAAACTCCACGAATCTCTCATTAAGTTTTACCAAGGATAAAAGTCCTCAACCTGGAAGACTAAACCTTTCGACTACATCGAAAGTTCCAAATCAAAAATCTACAACTGTTGAAGCTGAGCATAAGGATTACTCTTAGGGATATCTTGTCCTTTCTCTGAACTAGCCTTCCTATTCCTACTGAAATATAATTTTGCAGTGTTGATCACAACTTTGGTTAACAGGATACAAAAGCAATCCTTAAGGGAATCACACCCTTTGAACTTACTGTTGACAAGATATCTTGTTAATATTTTTGGCACTAGATGGAGGGCTCGAACCTCCGATCCTTAATCACTTTTGCCAAGAATTAATAGAGCACTTCGTTCAAAAAGAAGAAGATGGAAGGATTCATGAATAGTATTGATATCTCAAACGATGAAGTTAAGCAACATTCCACTTTGGAAAACAATATAATCCCAAACTTTAACATAGAGAATATATAAATTGGGCAACCTTCGACCTTAAGGAGGTTGGAAAACAATAAAATCAAAGTTTAGCACCTGCAACAACAAATGATAGCCATTCAGGAATTACTTGATAGAGTACTGTCTCAAGAGTCGCTAAAGGTTATAGAAGGAAAAGGCGAGGCACAATGTCTAAATGAAGATGAATATGAGGAGAACCATCGAGCAATCAAATAGTTTAAACATTGAAAACAGTGGAGGTCACCATGACAACATTCACAACCAAGTCACAGAGGATACAATAAAAAATGTACTCAACAAATTAAGGAAATATGTTATCCTACAAAAGGCTCCTTTTTCAGAAGAAATTATGGCAACTAGAAATCCTCACTTTCATATCCCCTCACCAAAGTACAATGGAACTACTGATCTAGATGATCACCTTACAACATTTGAAGATTGGATGAACTTGTATAATGCCTCTGGGACAGTTCAATGCAAACTTTTCCTGATTACCCATCAAGGAATAGCTATAAAATGGTGTAGGAACAATCAAAAGAAGACCATTTATTCTTGGGAACAATTTTCTTATGATTTTGTGACACAATTTTACATATTCAAAGACCAAACTATGAGCTTTAGCTTGTTAGCTACAATCGAACAAAAAGGGGGAGAACCACTAAACGAGTATTTAAAGAGGTTCGATGCTAAAGCATTAAAAGCATAAGACATGACCGATAGAGAGAAGTTAATAGTAGTTCGATTTGGGCTAGTCAAACAAACCCCTATCTAGGAACACCTTTATATTAATGGATGCGTGGATCTACGAAACTTCTACATCCATGCTGAGAAATTTATTCAAATGGAGAAAAATTATTCCACGATAAGGGAATCTCAACGAAGACAAAAGATAGAAGAAATCAATTTTGAGTCCCCTAGTGAATGATTAGAGAGAAAGACAAGTAGGAGGAAAATTCAGAAAGAGATTTCTGAATCTATTTACGTGAATATGAACAAGCCCCTTTCTGATATTTTCACTATAGAAAAAGATTCTGAAAGCTTTGCAATTACTAACAGTATATCAAGCCACCCTAAACCAGGCAAAGGGAATGATTATGGTGACTATCACAAAGCAAATGAACATAAGATTGATGATTGTCGCACCATATTGAGAAGGGTCCAAAACACAATCAAGTTAGGGTCACTTAAAGAGTTCATTAAAGAAATTTGAATAGCTTCTTATGCTCATAAGAGAATTGCCTAAATACCTAAGAACTAACTCTTTCTACAGAAGAATGGCAGATTAACAGTCTATTGAGCCGTCAAATCCAGTGGCATTTGTTTACTATGAACTTTTCTTATTCATAAAATTCTAAACTTGATTTGTATTTGGAAATTGATCGTGTACTGATTTGAAATTCGAGTGTCATTACAGGTAAAAACAAAACTAGTCCATGGCATTCAGCGCACGGATGGTACACAACAAATTTATAGCTACTTGAAAAAGAGGGCTCAAATGCTTGATACGTAGCAACTATCAATGTATAAGTCAATGCAGTACAAAGATCAGTCCTTATGAAACCTCAGGCTGTTATTATTTCTTCATCAATTTCTAAAAATACATACATGCATACATACATACATATATTTCAAAAAGGTCAATAGACCAAAAGATATTTTCATAAACGTCTCCAAAACTGTTTTTAAAACTCTTGGAAGAAGGATCAAAATTACTTTCATACTTCACATACAATGGGAACAAAACTATTTAATCTTTCCTAGGAAATGTCTTTTAAGAAGAGAAATAATTTTTTTGAAAATAATATATATATAGTACAAAAAAAATGTTTTTGAGGATTAACCTCCAACGTCCAATCTGGAGTACAAAAAATGTTTTTAAAATTAACCTTCGACGTCCAATCCGGAGTACAAAAAATGTTTTTGAGAATAAGCTTTCGACATCCAATCCGGAGCACCTCCTAGAGGGAGGAATAAAACCCCTAAGGTCCATATCACCTCTTAGGGAAGGGTCAAGATAAGCACACGTATAATCAAAAGCTCATAACGTCTATATCACCTCTTAGGGGAGAGTCAAGATAAGCACCCACAAAATCAAAAGCCCCTAACGTCCAAATTACCTCTTAGGGGAGCATCCGGTAAAGCGCTCATCAGGAGCCTTTTGGCGAAAGATCACCTAAGTACATATCCCTTTGAGACAAGGAAAGCCCAAAGAGAGGCTCATCAAACAATGGACTAAGATGTCTAGCCCAAAGGGAGGCTTTTGATAGATTAAGATGTCTGTAACACCTCGATATTTTATGGGAAATATACTTAAAAGGAAATTAAAAGCGCATTTGGTATAGTGGTATAGGCGCACGTTGACTTCCTTAATGACCATGGATCAATTCCCGTTGTCGCCCAAAATATGGAGCAATGTTTTTTTTAGCCGGTTCATTTCCAGTGATTTTCCTACGTATTTCAAAGTTGTTTCTGACATGTAGCGGCTTCCTATTCGCCCAGTGATGTAATAGGATGAGACGGCTAAATTCTATTAGTTGGGTGATGTGTATGGCCTAGAATGGATAACCATTAAGTGTATGAAAAAGCCAAAATTAATCTAAAATAATCTAATGAATTATATTAACTCAAACAATCTATAAATAAGTCATCTAACCTAAACCTAATCACTTATTCAGTCATCGCCATAATTCTACACTAAAATAGTGTGTATTGTTCTTCCTCCTTTTCTCTACTAAATAAACAAATCTCTACCAAATTAAATTTTATACACACACACACAGATATATATATATATATTCAAGCAATTTAGGGAATTTAAAAGAATCAAAGGGAGAAAGATTAAAGCAAAGCTTTTTTCAAATTTATGCAGGTTCAAGTGCAAGGTGAGTGAGAATTAATATGAAATAGAAAGGTAAAGTAGTTCAATTTCAGTTATTTTCTGGCATGTTAATATGAATTAATTTCTGTTACTAATTGAGAGTAGATGTAAATTATTGCAGCTTCTTCTTCTTCTTCCACTTCTCAAATCTAATTCATGTTTGGTTTAAACTATGGGACATATAAATTGTTTATTCGCGTTTTATGGCATAAATAAGACTGAAATTTATGTAAATCATTTTATCTTCTTCTTCTTCCACTTCTCAATTCTAATTCATTTGAAACAAGCAAATTGTTATTCATATTTTGTGGCATATATAAGATTGGTTTAATTAAATTGAATTAGAATTGTTATTCAATTTCTAATGCTAGAACAGGTTAGTTGAATAAATTCTAAATATGTTACTTGAATAAAATTATAGTTTTGATTGATATAATTACATAATTTTGAATATGGTTTTGGAACAAAATTGGGAAGTCTAATTGGTATATTTGTTTGTTTCATATGTGGCCTAAAAATGTAAAAGTGGAATTTAGTGTAATTAAAAGGTTTGTGGCTATTGGATAAAAATTTTGTACAGATTAAATCTCTAAAAGGAGAATGTAAATTAGGGTGGAAAAAATTGTAAATTAAATGAACCCTAAAGACTGGTGTAAATCTATAATAAAATGACATAAAATTTGTAGACAAACCATATGGAGTGAACGAACGTGAAATTTAAATACCATTTATGTAAGAAAAAAGGAAATTATAAAATAACCAAATCAAATGTAAAAGTGGCCTAAACTAGATTAATGGAAATAAATAGTTTGTAAATTGTAATGGTAGATTAATTAATCTAGAAGCGATTTGGTAAGTAGACGTTGTGAGGGTCTGGATAGGTGTTTCATGTAGTTAAGACCAAAATATAGTTTTGGCTGTACGTACTAGGAGCGGGCAAGGTTGTTTGCAAGGATTTTTGTTACCTTTCATAGATTGTTAGTACGTAGGATAGATAGCATCCGCAATCGTAAGCTTCTTCTGCCAGATCGACGTAGACGAACAAGATAGGTGTGCTTCGACGTAGGCTTCTTTAGGAAAATCTTTGGAGGATTTTGCGCAACCGACCCAGCTGCAGGTGCTCTTTCAAAGGACTAACACTTTGGATAGGGGCAAGTCCATGTTGGTGACCGAGGAGACAGGAGGATATGAGTCCAATTTGGCGGAGCCTGAGCGCAACATCGAGGTCCTGTGAGGTTGTTTAAGTCGGTGCCGATCAGACATAAGAGGCATTTAGTCATAATGCACGGATGAAGAGCATGACTTTAACGCTGTAGCATGTGGATAGGTAAAGCCAGTAGGTCCAACCGGCTGATTAACGTTTAGTATTACTGTATGGTTGACTTCCCTAGAGTGACCATGGACTTTGGCTTCTTAGGAACTGTATCTAAAAGGGATTCATTGCATTATATTATTCACCCTTGCGATATCCAAGGGAGATGAAATTAAACTGTTTTATTCTTTCTGCTTCATTTTATTTCTCATTCACCAGACTTTATTTCTGACCCATTCTTATTTTTCCAGTTTTCCCTAAATCATAGGAGGGCAGGTCAAGGTTGAAGTTCTTTGCAGCTTGGAGGGTCTTTGGAGCAGTTGTTATCTTCAGCTTTTGTTGCTTTTATTTCTTGTATTCATTTCTCTTTCCTATACTTTACTCTATATATGGGGACCTACATTGTGAACTTCGTTATGGTTTATGTTTTGGTGGAGACTACTTGGTAGTTTTGGTTTCAGAAATAAATTTCGGATAACATTGTTTTTAATGAAGCTATTTTGCTGTTAATTTATAATTAGTGAAAGTTTTCTTCCTCTGTAATATTTTAATCATTTATTGTTGTTACGTTAGTCTCTGTGCTATATTATGGATTTTTATTTCACTTGTCCACCTATGCTTCTAGTAATGTTCGATTTTCAGGGTGCCTAGAGTTGCGGGGTGTTACAATGTGTATTGGAGTTAAGGTTTCGGTAATCCTAAAAATATTTTAAAAATATAAAGGTTTTCAAATAATTTTTAAAGGATATTCCAAATAATACTTTTAAAAGTATATGTATATATTTTGGAAAAAAAGAAATTTTAAAAAGGGGTTCTTTATATCTCTTCCTCCCTGTCTATTGAACTACTTATGGAATACCTAATCCTATTTTTTAATATCCACAGATAGAAATGTCTCAACCATAAGATATCCTCAATGTTCCAAGCCTTAATATGCCTGTTTCGTTCAGACGTTATTTGCAGGCTACTGCATGAGCAAAGCCACTAGCTAGGGATTCTACTCCGGTGGAAGGGCACCAGCCCGTCCGCCAGGCATTCTCGATTTTTCCAAGTTATGCAAGGACTACACCAGCTTAGGAGGCAAGCTTTTTCTTGGCACCAAGTCATACACTTAGGCGAGAGCTTGGATCCATAGTTGTGAGTAGATATTTGGACTTATGGGATTGGAGGACCTGGCTAGAAGGCAGTTGTAGGGAGAGGCTCTTTGTTGGTGGGAGATTATGGAGGCTGGGGCTGATAATTTGACTTGGGTGAATTTTCGTACTAGATTTGAGAGTAAACTCTTATTGCAAGCTAAAGAGGGAGTGCATTTAGAGAAATTTATACAACTCAAGAAAGAAGATATGACAGTTATGTGATGTGCATGTAAATGTGCACGTAAATGTGGTCAGGAATTTTGAGAAGAAATTCTTATTGCAGACTGAAGAGGGAGTGCATTTAGAGAAATTTATACAACTCAAGCAAGGAGATATGACAATTATGGAATATGGTAATCAATTCATTGAGCTTGTCAAATTTGGACTAAACTCGATCAATACTCCTCAAAAGAAGGCGCTGAGGTTCACTAAGGGTTTGAGTCAGCCACTACAAAGTTTGGCAGTGAGCCATATTCTGATGGGAGCCACTTTTGAGGGATTGGTAGAGATTGCCTTACTTCCTGATACCGAGAAGAAAGGAGATGTGGTGTAGAAGAGTGATGAGAAGAAGCAGTGGAAAGGAAAGAGAAGAGGAGGATGAGGGTCAGGTGGAAAAAGGAAAGTTCCAAGAAAGGACTGGAAGTGCAATACTTATGGGAAACTAGGTCGTCTTGCTAAGGATTGTAGAGGGGCAGGAAAGGGACCGAGACTGAGGTGCTATCTTTGCGATCAAGTGGGGCGTATGAAAAACGATTGTCCGTCGAAGCCCAAGGACAGTTCAAAGACACCTTCACAGGCTGCTCAAGCATATGCTTTAGAGGTAGCTCCTTCCTCTAGTACTCATCCTGTTGTGGATAAGGGAAAGAAGGTGATAATCGAAGGTGTGTTATCTATCTATGATTTTCTTGTTCGTACCCTATTTGATTCTGGAGCTTCGCACTCTTTTATACCTAGTACTCTAGTAGAGGGTCACGGTCTTGATGCTTGCTTAGAGACCGACGTGGTAGTAGTATCAAATCCCATAGGAGGATCGACCTATTTTGTCCATGTTATGTTGGGATTTGAAATTATTTATTTTAGGGGTTGAGTTTGACTGTAGTGCCTTTGTATTGGGATTTTCCAGGTTCGAGTTGATTCTTGGTATGGATTGGCTATCCATTATGGTGCTGTTCTTGATTGCGATAAGTGGGTAGTGAGGTTAGGCACTTGTAGTGAACGTACCATGGAGGTGTCCTATGATCCTTAAGGATCAATCATGTTAAGCTACCTTTATTATCTTGATTTATCATCTGATAGTTTAAGTTCGGTACCCATTGTTAGAGACTTTCCAGATGTGTTCCAGGAGGTTGCTAGCCTTCCACCTCGTAGAGAGATCAAGTTTAAGATTTATCTTGTCGATGGTGCCAAACCGGCTGCTTTATCGGTAAGGCATATGGCTTCTAAGGAACATCGTGAGTTGAGCAAGTAGATTAGAGAGCTTTTGGAGAAGGGCTTCATTCATAGGAGCATTACTGAGTAGGGCGCACCCGTCGTCTTTTCCACTAAGGCGGATGGCTCTCTCAGGCTTTACGTGGATTGTAGGGAGCTTAATAAGCTGACGAAGAAGAATCGTTATCCTCTTCCCCGTATAGACGATCTCTTCGACCAGCTAGTAGGAGCCAAGGTATTTTTGCAGCTCGATTTAGCCACGGAGTTTCATCAGTTGCGTGTGGCCGAGGATAGCATCAAGAAGACTGCGTTTAGGACTCCAGATGGGTTATTTGAGTGGTTAGTCATACCATTTGGGCTAACCAATGCTCCAGCATATTTTGTGGACCTAATGAGTCAAGTATTTCACGAATCGTTGAACAAGTTTGTGGTGGTGTTCGTCGATGACATTTTGGCTTATTCGCGAAGCTTGGTGGAGCATAATGTTCACTTGAAAGAAGTGCTTAGGACCCTACGTGCACATAAGTTGAAGGCGAAGTTCTCCAAGTGCCACTTTTGGAGGGATGAGGTTCGCTTTTTGGGACACATTATTTCGGAGGATGGGCTTGCAGTAGATCTGGCGAAAGTGGCAGTAGTACAAGGTTAGAAGACCCCTAAGAATGCCACGAACATAAGGAGTTTCCTTGGTCTTGCAGGCTACTATAGGAAGTTCATTAAGGACTTTGCTGGGATATCAGCTCCACTTACCCGCCTTAAAAGAAGAACTCATCTTTTGTTTGGGATGCCAAGTGTGAGGATGCCTTTGGTCGATTGAAGAAAGCTTTAACTACTGTGCCCGTATTGGTATTACCGGATGGAACAAAGCCTTTCTCTGTTTATATAGATGCTTGTGGTACGGGGCTAGGGGCGGTACTGATGCAAGAGGGTAGTGTAGTGTTCTATCCGAACAGAAAGTTGAAAACGCATGAGAAGAACTACTCGACGCATGATCTTGAGTTGGCAACTATAGTTTTTACTCTCAAGTCATTCAGGTGCTATCTCTTAGGAGAAAAATTTGATCTTTTCACCAATCATAAGTCTTTGAAGTATCTATTCCCTCAGAAAGACTTGAATTTGAGATAGCAAAGATGGAAGGAGTTTTTAACCTCTTATGACTTTGAGATTTTCTATATCCCTGGCAAGGGTAATGTAGTGGCGGATGCATTGAGTAGACGCAAAAGTGGTTTTAAATCCTCTATTTTTGGAATGGAAGCATTTGGAGTACATTGCTACCTTTGATAGACCTTCGTCGGATTTAGCTCCGGGATTGTTAGCAGCCCTTGACGTCCAGCCTACTTTGATGGAGCAGATTAGAGCAAGGCAAGGTGAGGACAAAAAGTTAAAGAACATTTTAGATAAGCTTGGTAGAGGATAGTCGTCACAACATATTAGGCGCTATATAATGGACACTAAATGTCTTAGAAAGGATTTTAGACTTTGTTTTACCCGTAGTGAGGATATAGTAGATGCAGTGTTGGCCGAGTCATGTCATTCTAGGATGATAGTGCACCTAGGATGGTGATAAGATGTGCCGGGATATGAAGACGGTATTCTATTGGCTTGGAATGAAGAAGAGGGTAGCAAAGTATATATCGAAGTGCATCGCTAGCCAAATGGTTAAGGCGGAACAGAAGAAGCCTGGAGGACTGTTGCAGCCATTGGATATTCCATTATGGAAATGAGAGAGCGTCTCTATGGACTTCGTGGATGGATTACCAAGGTCACGGAGAGGGAACACGAGTGTTTGGGTCATTGTCGATAGACTGACGAAGAGCGCTCATTTTATACCCATTAAGAGTAATAGGACGACAGCTTCTTTAGCAACTCTTTATGCAAAGGAGATAGTTAGGCTTCATGGAGTTCCCACCAGCATTGTGAGCAACAGAGATCCATTATTAACCAGCGAGTTTTGGAGGAATCTTCAGCAAGCCTTGGAAACGGAATCAAATTTGAACACAACATATCACCCTCAGACAGATGGATAAACTGAGAGGGTAAATAATGTTTTGGAAGATTTGCCCAGATTATGTATCATTGACTTCATAGGCTCTTGGAAAGACCACCTACCCTTAGTGGAGTTTGCATATAATAATAGTTATCAAGCAAGCATTAGATGGAACCGTTCGAGGCCCTTTATGGTAGACCATGTAGTTCACTAGCATATTGGTGGGATACCATCGATAGGATCTTGCTTGAACCAGACTTGGTGAGGGAAACTTCCAAGAAGTTGGATTTGACTTGCAAGAGGTTGTAGACTGGACAAGATAGATGAAAGTCATATGCCAACAGAAGATGTTTAGATTTGAGATATGGTTCATGTCAAGGTTTTTAGTCTGAGAAACATTATGAGATTTGGCTCATTGTGTAAGTTGGCACCGAGATTTGTAGGACATTTCCCTATTACCACGCTGATTAGAAAAGTGGCACACTGAGTTGATCTTCCAGATAAGGTTGCACGAGTTCATGATATTTTTCATGTTTCGCATTTGAAGAAGTGTCTACATGATTCCGCAGTAGTAGTAGAACTCGATCAGCTAAGGGAAGTGTAGGCATAGCGTGAATCACTTGTGCATCGTACACCCACCATATTGGAACACGGCATCAAGAGATTATGCAATAAGGAAGTTCGTCTAGTGAAGGTTCAGTGGGGAGATGACCACAAGGAGTGACATGAGAATATGAGGAGAGAATTCGAACTTCTTATCCTTTTCTTTGATCTTTGATCTTTCCAAAGTTACGGTCTTTTCGATAATCTTTAGGTGAAACCTATGGACAGTAGTTTGGTTGTAAACATGTCATTAGGGAATGTTATGTTTGAAGGATGAAAATGATTGCGAGTGGATGCCAATGTTTGCAAATGGATGCATTGCATGCACTAGGTAGGTATTTATTAGGATAATCGGCCAACTAGGTACACACACCTACATATGCATGCCTATTATCTATTGCATTTGCACATGGTTGTATATATATATATATGTGTGTGTGTGTATAAAAGGATGTTGCATAAGGATGGTGCATTTGGGTGAATGATTGAAACATACATATAGAATTATCAATTATACTAGGGTAACTGCATACATTCGGTTGTATGGCGTAAGCATACTTGCATTATAGAAGGTTAACTGAATTAGTGTTTGACCACCTTTTCGTAATAGGCAAGTTCATATGGATTTCACTTTGCATAAATCATAAATTGCATTAGTTAATAATTAGGACAATGGTAGAAATGAATGATGGTTGAGTAGATGGATGTTGTTCTTGGATGCTGGTTGTTAATTACGTTCTTCCGTCTTTGGAGATTTTCGGAATCCTTTAAGGGGGGAGAATGTAACACCCCGATATTTTACGGAAAATATAATTAAAAAGAAATTAAAAGCGCATATTGACTTCCTTAATGACCAGGGATTTAGTCCTGTTGTCGCCCAAAATCTGGAGCGATGTTTTTTAGCTAGTTCGTTTCCAGTGATTTTCTTATGTATTTCAATGTTGTTTCTGACAGTGGCAGCTTTCCATTCGCTCCAGTGATGTAATAGGACGAGATTGCTAAATTTTATTGGTTGAGTGATGTCTATGGGATAGAATGGATAACCATTAAGCATATGAAAGAACAAGATTTAATCTAAAATAAACTAATGGATAATATTCACTCAAACAATCTATAAATAAACCATCTAACCTAAACCTAATCTCTTATTCAGCCGTCGTCATAATTCTGCTGCAAAATTAGTGTGGATTTCTTCCTCCTTTTCTCTACTAAATAAACAAATCTCTACCAAATTAAATTATCTATATATATTAAAGAACTTTGGGGAATTTAGAAGAATCAAAGAGAGAAAGATTAAAGCAAAGCTTTTTCCAAATTTATGAAAGCTTAAGTGCCTGGTGAGTGGGAATTAATATAAAATAGAAAAATAAAATAGTTCAATTTCAGTTCTTTTCTGGCACGTTAATATGAATTAATTTCTCTTATTAATTGAGAATAGATGTGAATTATTGAAACTTCTTCTTCTTCCACTTCTCTAATCTAATTCATGTTTGATTTAAAATATGGGACATATAAATTGTCTATTCGCATTTTATGGCATAAATAAGATTGAAATTTACGTAAATTATTGTACCTTCTTCTTCTTCCACTTCTCAATTCTAATTCATGTTTGGGTTAACATTTGGAACAAACAAATTATTATTCACATTTCATGGCATAAATAAGATTGGTTTAATTAATTTGAATTAGAATTCTTATTCAATTTCTTATGGTAGAACAGGTTAGTTGAATAAATTCAGAATATGTTACTTGGATAAAATTATGGTTTTGATTGATATAATTACATAATTTTGAATATGCTTTTAGAACAAAATTAGGAAGTCTAATTAGCATAATTATTTGTTTCATATGTGGCCTAAAAATATAAAAGTGGAATTTTATGTAATTAAAGGTTTGTGGCTATTGGATAAAATTTTTGTACAGATTAAATCTCTAAATGGAAACATAAATTAGGATAGAAAAAAATGTAAATTAAATGGACCCTAAAGGCTAGTGTAAATCTGCAAAAAATGGCATAAAAATTACAGACAAACCATACGGACCGAACGGACGTGAAATTGAAATACCGTTTATGTAAGAAAAAGGGAAATTGCGAATAACCAAATCGGATGTAAAAATGGCCTAAAGTAGATTAATGGAAATAAACAGTATGTAAACTGTAACGGTAAAATTAATTAATTTGGAAGCGATTTGGTAGGTAGACCTTGTAAAGGTCAGGATAGGTGTTTCATGTAGTTAAGACCAAAATATAGTTTTGGTTGTACGTACGAGGAGCGGGAAAGTTGGTTCGCAAGGATGTTTGTTACCTTTCATAAGTTGCTAGTACGTAGGATAAATATCATCTGCAATCATAGGATTTTTCAGGCAGATTGACATGGATGGAACAGGACAAGTGTGCTCCAACGTAGGCTTCTTTAGGCAGATCATTGCATGATTTTGCACAGCCGTCCCAGCTATGGATTCTCTTTCGGAGAACCGACACTCTGAATAGGGGAAAGTCCATGTTGGTGATAAAGGAGAAAGGAGGATAGGAGTCCGGTTTGGCGGAGCCTGAGTGCAACATCGAGGTCCTACGAGGTTGTTTGAGTCGGCGTCGGTCAGACATAACAGGCATTTAGTTACCGTGCACGGGTGGAGAGTTTGACTTTCACGATGTAGCACGTGGATAGGTAAGGACAGCAAGTTCGACAGACCGATTGACATTTAGTAGTACTGCATGGTTGACTTTCCTAGAGTGACCATGGAATTTGGCTTCTTAGGAACTGTATCTAAGAGGGATTCACTGCATTATATTATTCACCCTCTGCGATATCCGGGGAAGACCTGGAATTAAACTATATTATTCTTTCAGCTTCATTTTATTTCTCACTCACCAGACTTTATGCCTGACCATCATATTTTTCCTATTTTTCCCAAATCACAGGAGGGCAGGTCTAGGTTGCAGTTTTTTGCAGCTTGGAGGGTCATTGGAGCAGTTGTTATGTTCAACTTTTGTTTCTTTTGTTTCATGTACTTCATTTCTCTTTTTGTACTTTACTCTATATATAGGGATCTATATTGTGAACTTTGTTATGTTTTATGTCTTGGTGGAGACTACTTGGTACTTTTGATTTCAGAAATAAATTTGGGATAATGTTGTTTTTAATGAAGCTGTTTTGCAATTAATTTATAATTAGTGAAAGTTTTCTTATGCTATAATATTTTAATCATTTTATGCTATTGCCTTAGTCTCTGTGCTATGTTATGCATTTTTATTTTGCCCGACCACCAGTGCTTCTAGTCATGTCCAATTTTCGGTGTGCCTAGAGGTGCGGGGTGTTACAATGCCCGAGCCTAGAAAGTGGCTCATCAAAGAGTAGACTGAGATGTCCAAGCCTAGTAGGGGTTCCAAATAAAAGAATAAAGACAAAGATGTCTATAGCGCAAGAAGAAAGTCAGAACCCAAGGGAGTTATTGGTTAAATAAACAAACCTAACCGTCATCTAAGACAAAGTTGGAATCCTAGAAAAGAATACACATAGAGGCAAAGAATATGCTAATGAATTAATGAACTTCCAATCTTAGGAAAATGATTCCTACATCAAAGGATTAAGAAACTTTCATACCCTAAAAAAGCATGAGACTAGAAAATGGAAGAAGGAATCCATAACATGGAAACAAAAACAAAGACAGATACGAAATCCAAAGAAATAGAATAGATAATAAATTTTTAGTCATGAAGATAAAGTACTTCACTCCAAGATCAAGTTAAGAAAGCCACTCTTGAATCCTTTGAGATAAAGTGAATGGTTGGATAGAAGAGTCTATTATACCTTTATATACATATATACATATACTACTAACTTATAGGCACTTAAGGAGCAACACATTTATTAACAGGGAACTTTCATGTGAATAACCTAAGAATTATGGTTAGATCAACTTAGTTATATTTTACTTGAAATCTACTAAATATGCTATTAGTAGATATATCTATTGCTTCATACTTATATTGAATGGAGATTTGAATATTTAATTCGTCAGATGAGATCCTGACGTGACTTTGGATTAATTTTTGCTTTTGTGAATTTTGAGTTTCACCATTTCTATTGATGCAATTTCATTTTGGACTTCCTAAATTTTGAATTTCCATATTGCTTTTTATCATGATTTATAGATTTCATACTCATGTATACCTTGTCAAATTTTCATGATAACTTCTAATTGAATTCCTGATTTCAGGAATTTTGAGTTTCCCTATTAATCCCATATGATGGTTTATGAATTCTAGATATTGAGTTTCTCCCTATTGAATTTTCATGATGACTTATTATTAGTTGATTGGTTTAATGAGTTCTTGATTTCCCTGATAAGTTTTATGATGTTTCGAAGAATTCCTATTTCTAGTCTCCTTATTGAATTTCTGATTTTCAGTTTCATGAATTCTGGATTCCTTTGTCTATTCTCCTAATGATTTAGGAATTTCATATTTCTGGTTTCCTTATTGATTTTTTTGACGATCTTGTTGGTTTTCGGGTTTAGTGAACTCTACCCTTCTTATGGATTTTAGTGATGATTTGCGGATCTTGTATTCTTGATTTCTTTACTAAATCACTATGGTGATTTCTTGCTGAATTATTGGTTTAATGAATTTCCCCACTGATTTCTTTGATGATTCATGATTTTACGTGTTACAATTTCCTATTAAATTTTCATGATAATTTCTTATTTATCACTTGATTCATGAGTTCATGATTTCTTAGTTCCCTTTATTGAATTTCCATGATAATTTATGAATTTTCCATTGATATTCTGATTTTGAATAAGAATGAACGGGTTTCAAATCACATTTTTGATTTTTGGATTTTTAATTCCCTGATTTAGTGGAATTTAAGCTTCCTTACTGATTTTTCTGATGATTGATGAATTTTGTATTTTTAATTTTCCTATTCGAATTTTTGGATGATCTTTATTAGGGTTTCGAATTGATGAATTTTGAAATTGCTTGATGATCTTCATGATGATTTATAAATTTCTGATTTCTATGTTGGGTGTTTGATAATCCTTTATAAGATTTCTGATTTAATGAATTCCGAGATTTCCTTGTGTATCTTTATGGTGATTTGTGAATTTTGCATTCTTAGTGGATTTAGGATAATTTCTTATTGGATTTTTGATACAGTGAATTTCGAATTTCCTTGCTGGTCTTCGTAATAGTTCACGAATTTGGTTCTCTGTACTTCTATGGCAGAATTTGGATGTTTTCTTGCTTATTTTCTAATTTGTTGAGACTCACGTTATTCTTTGGATTTTGATGAGAGCTTATGGTTTCCCTATTCCCTACCGTTTTGTTGGATTTTTAAGTCCCTGATTTTAAAAATCTTGTGTTTCCTTAATCATTTTTATCATGATTCATAAGTTTCATGTTTCTACTATCCTTATTGAGGTTTTTGATGTAACTATTTGGATTTTTGATCGAATGAATTTTGAAATTTCCTTGAGGGTTTCCCTGATGATTTATAAATTTTCCATGCTTGATTTTCTCATTGAATTTTGAATGATCTTTTGTACATTGGCCAATTTCACGGATTTTAAAATTTCTTTGTGGATTTTGATGACAATTTATGAATTTCCCATCTCCGATTTCCTTATAGGACCTTTACCGAATTCCTAATTTTATAAATTCTATATCCTGCTATTGAATTTTATGATGATTTATGAATTTTCCATTGAAGTTAAAATTTGATTTCAATACGAGATCTTCACGACACCAAATGGAAACATTACTAAACTACTTTCTGCTTTTTCACTGAATGAGAATTACCAACCAATGGTTTAAGGTGGAAAATGAAGGAAACTTAGAAGGACAAGGAAAGGTCCTTAATAGCATGAAATTGATTTCCACAGGTTGAGAAGGTTTAACTAAGAAAGAAATATCAATGGTTTGTAATGGATTTTCTCCAAGGTTCATTTATTTGAACGATATCTGCAAATCAGGTGATAATACTCCACATTCTTAAGGTAGTATAATTATGGTCATTACAAAGCAGCTTATTTGGAAATATTACTCTAATGACATCTTGTATATTAGCTGTGTAAATTTGAGATTTCTCGTTAAGATTCCATAACAAAGTCACAACCTTAATAGAAGTTATAATCTATTTTGCAGGAAGCAAAGAAGGAAGTTCATTGGAGCTTTGTCCTAAACAACAAAAGCTTCTTTCATACAAGGGGGGCTAAATGTTAACCATAAAATATACAGAAGAATGAAGGTATGAAAGAAGGGTCACGATAGCATGAAGAAAGATCAGAAAGCACCAAGATGTTCTGGATAATCATACCTTTCGACAAGGAGTTTCTGACGAAGTCCAAGGCTATCTTTCAAAGTCCATAGGTAGGATGACGCTCCAAGAATCCACCTTTCGACTAGGACGAGAGGTCTTTTAACAAAGACAAAGGAGAAGAGGCTTAAACCAAACCTTTCGAAGGAGTCGAGAGGATGCATCCATCAGGATTTAATCGCTTCAAACCTTCCAAAGTAGTCAAAAGGTTCCATTGAGGGGGTTCTAACCTTACGAAGAAGATGGATAAATCAAAGTACGTAAGTGCAACTCCATATCGACCTTTTCAAAAGCATAACAAGCCTTTTTAACCAGTTTGAGCACATCTAGAATACCTTTCAACTAGGTCAAAGGGTTTTTATGAAGAAAGCAATGCTCAAAAGTTAGCAAAGAATGATAGAAAACCATTTGAAAACATTGAAGGGAAACACAACACTTGACAATAATCAAGTAAGAAGCAACCTTCCGGCGATCGAAAGGTTTATAACAAGAACGTAAAGAGCAACCTTCCGATATGGTCAAAAGGTTCACAATAATAAGGAGGGGAGTTACCTCCCAACAAGGTTGAAGGGAACACAACAGTAGGAAAAAGGCGAGCCTTTCAACAACATCGAAAGGTTTATGAAAGCTTCAGAAAGGCTACCTTTCGACAGAGTCGAAAGGTTCGTGAAGACATCAGGAAAAGCAACTTTTCGTTAAAACCGAAAGGTTCATGAAGGCATCGGAAAGACAAACCTTCCGACAGTGTCGAAAGGTTCATTATGGCATATAAGTAGCAAACCTTTTGACAAAGACGAAAGGTTTGTAGTTGCAAATAAAAGGGAAATCTTCCAACCTAGTAGAGAGCATAGAGTCGAAAGGAGGCCGCCTATGTCTATAAATAGGACCCGAGGGTTCATGTTCTGAGGTCGAAGTTTCTTCATTCTAATCTTGTAATTTATTATAAAAAGTGTTGTAACCCTAATTGAAAATCGATTTAGGGATTGATATGAGAATTGATCTTCAATAAAGAGGGAAGTTTCATATTCCTTTAATTACTTATTGCTTGTTTAATTCTTTGCCAGATTAACCCATATTTTCAGGATTAACTCCATTGGAGGGATCTTGCTAACAGGATCAGAGACTCACATGTTCAAATAACAACTCCAACCTTCTAAGGTTATCAACCCTTCAACCCTAACCTTTCGATAAGGTTGATAGCTAATCTAGATTAACATGAGCAGCAACCTTTCGGAGTCATTGGCATTATGATATGAATCCTTCAATTAAGTTAGTAGTATCCTATAGTTTAACAGCATCAAAACCCTCCGCAATCCCTATTAGAGCGATCTAACCGTTCGAGATGGTCTAAATCCAGGGATATAAGGTTCAATCCAACGGTTGGTTCACACTTACCTTTTGACTAAGTTGAAACCAACTCCTTATAAGCAATCAAACCTTTCGGTAAGGTCAGAGGCACTTACACACCATCCGGGAATTTATTGTCTTCCCTATTGCTAAAGATATTGTTATCCAAACCTTTCGAAAACATTAAAGTTTAACTTTAAAGAGGTAATTTTGTTTAATATTAATTTGCGCCATGGGAAAAACTCCATGAAGCTCTCAATAAGTTTTACCAAGGAAAAAAGTCCTAAACCTGAAAGACTAAACCTTTCTACTACATTAAAAGGTCCAAATCAAAAATCCACAACTATTGAAGCTAGGCGTAAGGAATACTCCTAGGGATATCTTGTCCTTTCTCTGAACTAGCCTTCCTATTCCTACTGAAATATCATTTTGGGGTTTTAACCACAAATTTGGTTAACAAGATACAAAAGCAATCCTTAAAGGAACTACACCCTCTGAACGTACCACACTACTTGGAATAACTTTGGGTTGATAAAAGATCTTGTTAACAGACTCTTCCCTCTATCATGCACACTTCATGCAACAAGCACTTTCTCTCTTTAGGCGATGTTGAACACTTCTCCCCAATGTCACCTATTTGTATTGACCCCTTTTGTACATTATTGGTCTACTATTGTCCTTTTTGTCCCATGCATTCTATGAATCATTTTGACTGACTTTACATTTGTTTGATTTGTTTCAGCTTCTTCTCAAATTATAGTGTCTTCTGACCGCGCTGCCCCTCCTCCATCAACTTATGAGGTAACATCTATCATGGAAGCCTTTGCAAAATCTAAGTATAATTTCAAAAGAAAACTAATGGAGTCCCCAAAAGATGCGTCCCGGAAGAAATTAGCTAAAATCACTGATGTGGAGGAAGAGGATGAGCACTTGTCTATTGAACAAGTCTCAAAGAGCCCCATTGTCGAAGCTTCCAAAGACAAACCGAAGCAAACTCCGCCTATCCCTGAACCTTTTCCTTACATCACTATTTTTGATTCCCCTCTGCACTTGATCAAATGCAACATGCTTTATTGACGACTCCTTCAAAGATACAAATTCCTCCAGAGTCATCACCTTCTACACCTCCATCTACCAATTTTGAAGAATAGATCGAGCTCATCTTGTACTTTGAATCCTTCACTTCTTCTTGTCCGCCTTCTTTGTCTTCAGACTTGGTAGGAAATTATCGCTCTTTAATGAAGTAACAACTTTTGGTAAGCTCCTATTCTGTTGACTTTATTATCATTGGTTTTCTCTAATCGCTAACTTTTCTTACACTTCTCATTCCAGATTTTTAGGAGTTGGATAGCTCTAATGGAACATGTTTCAAGGTTTTCTACCGGATCCTCCAAGATGTAGGAGGAAGATTCTAAACTCAAAAATCAAGTATCCTCCTTTTCCGTGGATAAAAATGACACCTCCACAGAATTGGAATGAGTAAAAGATTCTCTTGCTAGGATCGAGGCTGATTTAGAAGCAGAGAGGCAAGCTCACCTACTCACTACCGATGGAAATTTTTCCATAGAGCTCACTCTAAAAGATGTATAAGATGAAAAAGTTCACTTGTTCGCTAGGAACACTTCTTTGAGGGATAAATTCAAGAGGAATAGAGCCTCACTTAAACTCGCTGTCTGTACCCTCTTTGACGTCAAGAAGCAAGTCTCTCAGTTCGTCGATGTCACCCTAGGGCCCATGATGCTAAAAATTATGAAGCTGACCTTATGCTCGCTTATACCGACAACTATAAGAATTTCCCAAGCTTTGGCTTCCCTTCACTTAATCCTTCCTTAGCCGAAATAGTGATGGGCAAATTTAACCAGTTGAATTAGGGCATTGAACCCGAGGGTGAGGAAGAAGTTAATGCAGCTAAAGTGCTTTCTTTTGATATCCCCACATTTGAAATCGAATCTAATTTTAAGGAAGTTGGTGACAAAGATGATGATGTCGAGGAAGGAGATGATGATGATGTATCGATAGTGATAATCATGATGATGGTGACAATGATGATGATGGTCCTGCTGGAGGCCAAGGCCTCGATGGAGATAAAGGGGGGCCTTCTGGAGCCTTTGAAAAATATCATGGTGATCAAGCTAATCATCTGAAAAGGAGCCATCTTCTCAGAAGGACATGCCTCCAACTTCACTCAGGCCTTCTACTCCTCTTGCTAATGAACCTGCTCCCACTCATACTGAGGGTCCAAAAGAGATAGAGCAGGCCTTCCAAGCCTTCATCCTAGTTTTATGGGTATGGGCTTCTCTACTTAAATATCTTACACTTTGAAGATAATAATTAGTGCTAAACCATTTGTTTTAGATAAAGAAGAAGTCTACTTTTCCGTATAGAATGAAATTCGATAGAAAATAGGTAGAAATTTACAAGTTATACAGGGAGTTAGACAAATTGATAAAGGAGCACAACGTTCTATCTAAGAAATATCATAACCATGACAGAAGCACCTCCATATTTGCATCTTTTAAATATCAGAGGGCTGCTCATTTACTAAAGAGAGCATGCCTCCAATATGATGCTCTCTTGGAGGAAAATCAAGTGTTACTAACTTTATTCTGGATGATGGTCGAAGAGAAAGACAATTTAGTTAACTTTTTGTATAAAGCTTATTGTGGACATTCTATTATAGATTTTTCGTACTTAGGCGAATACAGTGGGGGTCTACTCAGACGTTTTCATAAAAGATACTTAGATGAATTCGGATATGACCCACATTCTTGAGCTTTTTGGAACCTACCGTGGGTCAGGTCCTCAAGATCTCTCTCCTAAAAAACTTAAGCACTATAGAGATAAATTTGTTTTTGAGTTTTTCTCTAAATCTGTTTTGAGTGAACCGGATGAATGATTGTAAACATGTAATCATTAATCGATTTATGAATATATATTTTGGCTCTGTTTTCTATGCTTAGCTTCCTTTTACTGTACTATTTTAGAAAAATTGATTTTTAGGACGACTCATTCCTAGAAACCACTCAGGCTAATATGTTAAACTGAGAAGGTTTTACTCTGGAAATGCATCAATTTTAAAGCCTTCGAAATTAGCGAGATATTGCTTTCTTCATGATTTAGAAAAATTGTATTTGGAATACCCTTGCCTTCATTTCGACTTCCTCGACGAAGACATGGAAAAATTACTTAGAGAAATCAAAACATTTCACTCTAGAATAATCTATGGTCACGACAGTCCACCAGTTGGGAAATGGGACTATAGCTAATGCCCACCTGTAATAACCTCTGAAGGAGTCACCATGCCCTTTGATTCAATAGTTATGCTTTCAGTCAATCCTCTTGACAAAGTTAGAAAAGTAGTTTCTAAACTTTAAATGTAATCAAAATGCATGTCGTATTTTTTTAACTTTGTCGCTATTTAGTTGTAATCCGTTGTGATAATTATAAAGATATTTTTTAATCTCTATCTTGATTTTTATTACATTTCTTTTGTTTAAATAGGAGCTATAGTCATCTATGACTCATCATTCTCAAAACTTACTTTCATGCATCGATGTTATCAGAGAGAGACTGTTGACAGTGAGTAAAAGAATCATGGTCCATGATGAAGTCTTGCTAGAGCGTTTTGGTGGCAATATTGAAGCTGTAAAATGGCATATGAGAATTTTTTTACAAAAGACCATCGCTAGTGATCACAAGACCATATTTCCTATCTCGAGGTTAATATTAAGAAAAAATATGAGATGATCACTACGCTTAAATGACAAGTAAAGACTAATCCCATAACTGATTTCGATCAAAAAATGTCTCAACTCATTCGCCGAATAAACGATTTGGAGTTAAAGTTAAAAGATAACCAAGCGCAATGCGCCTCTTTTGGGTTCATTTTGGGTGATAAGACTTCAAAGATTGATCTTTCGATCTATCAAACAACCCCTCCAGCTATCAAGCCTACTAGGTCAAAGCTTCTCACGGCTCAGAAATTTCCATCTATGCTCAACCCTCCTCCAGGTTTAGATGATAATGTAGTGGAGAACTGGTCTCGGAGGGTAAAATTCAAAATATCCAAATATTTTGATGAGCAATAGAAAGTGAAGTACTCCCAGACCATTAAGGAATACGCCGCCCAAAACCAGAAGCTAGAGCAAGATAACTACTTGCTCGACAAGCGTGTTGTAGTGTTAGAAAGAGAAAATAAAATAGTCAGGGCTGCAAACAGAGCTTTTAATCATGCCCTGAAGACCAACATCAATGCAATTGACAACGAGAAAAAAATAAGAAGAAAGAAAAAGAAACTCAAGGAAGTTTTCGGTGGCACAATTCGTCATGTTGTAGATCCTTCAGTTGCGGAAACTCTTGATAAAGCAGCTCAAGATTTGTAGTCTATATTTGCAAATTTATCTTGTATATATGTAAATAATGTTCCAGTCTTGTCAAACAATTTCATAACTTACGTAAATCACTTAAACTTTGTAAATATCACCTGGTTTGTAATACTCCTCTATAATGTCACTTTTGCAATGCTCTTTGATTGCATATTCTTTGATTTTGGACTTGCTGAATCTTTTTTCATTCCTTGTAATTTTGAATTTCCTAAAAAACATGTAGCGAATAATATTTCTAATTGTTAGCTTGAAACTGACATATATGTTTGTGAATGTCATTTGCTTAGATTAGTGAATCATCCAGTTAATTACATGAAGAGTGATTTGTAATAAAAGTTAAAATATCATCTTTGTCCACGATGAGGGATGATCAAAAAATTTAACTCTTTCACTTGGTTGGAATGACTGAAATTTGTTGATAGAAAATTCCGCCTTATCATAAGGGTATAAAATATTCAAATGTAACCTTTAATAAAGAACCTGATTCGAGAATTAATTTTTGAAATTTAGAAGTAGTAACTCTTCTACCGATTCCTAAACATTAATGGGATTTGAAAAGTTGGAAATTCGAAGTCCCTTTTTGGAAACTCTTAACAATGATCTTCATGATGATATTATTTGGCCTAAATTTAGGCATTTGGGATGAATAGAAATACAAAGATCTTGTACCCATATTAGGGTTTACATAAGCAGTGGCCTTGATATCCGGATGCCGATATAATATGTCAGTGATTGATAAATTCTTGAAACCTAGATTCGAGTTGTGCATGCTGAAATTTATATATGAGAAACCTAAAGCCAGATTTGGGAATTAATAAATGATGTTAAGAAAATCCCAAAACCCGAATTTGGGTAATAATCAATGGTGCATTCGTCTTTTTTGACAAATATGAACTCTTCAGGTTTTGCATAGAAATAATTTGCTTAGCTGCCTCTTAAGCTTGGACGTCTTAGGCCACAATTAGATATGCCACTTCTTAGGCTTGGAGGTTTCAGTCTTTCACTTGATAATCTTCCTCTGGGCCTTGGACATCTCAGTCCAAAATTGGGTGAGCCCTTGTCTGGGCAAGAACATCTTAGTCCATTGCTGATTCTGCCTCTTCTTGGGCTTGGATATCTTAGTCCATTATTGGTTGAGCCTCTTCTTGGTCTTGGAGGTTGTTAACGCTGAAAATTGAACGCTAACACCCGGTGTGTGTAAAGAAAAAGTGAAAGCACCACCCGTTGATACGGGAATAGAATATAAGCAGAAAATTAGTAGAAAGCAGTAAAAGACAGCAGTTTTATAGTGGTTCGACTTAGGATCAAGCCTACGTCCACTTTAATTTCCTTTATTATTGATTTGATTACAATTTGATACAATGCACTTCAAATACAATTCACTTCGATTACAAAACACTTCAGACTAGTAGCTCAAACTTCGATGTAACAAGGCTCTTTGAATCCATATTGGATGTACAAGATCTCTTTCGAAGCTTGTTGTAGTGTCTTCGGTTTGGAGTTCTTCAAGTGTCGGGTCGGCTAAGAAAGTGGCAGAGTATCGGCACTTCAAAGAATGATCCCAAAAGTCCATTCCTCGTTGGAGTGGATGCAGTATTTATAGGGTGAAATCTGGACAGGAATTTTTCCTCCAAGTTCTAGGTCGTGAACGACCTAATGTAGGTCGGCGACGACTTAGGGAATCACTCGTATCCGCTGCTTTTGAACTTGTCTTGAATGAGCTATTAGGTCGTGCGCGACCTAATATAGGTCGTAGGTCAGCGGTGACTTAGGAAAGCGTTAAGTCGCTAGGTCGGGACTTAGGTTGCTGAGACCACTTCATTGCTTAGGTCGTAAGCTTTTTAGGTCAGTATGGAGTTAAGTCGCTATGATCTCTAGGTCGCTGCATTCTTAAGTCGTTAGGTCGTTGACCCTCTTATCTCGTTAAGTAATTAGGTCGCTCTGCTCCTTAGGTCGTTAGGTCGCGGCACTTTATAGGTCGTTAGGTCGCTGTAGAGCTTTATTCCTGTTAGGTCGTCTTAGTCTATTATTGTCTAGTGCTCTTGGTTAGCTCATCTTAGAGCCTGGAACCGAGGACTTACCCGACCTCCCTTTAGAAGGCACCATGCCCTGGCCCTTTCGCGGCGTGGGTAGTGGCTCATTCAGTCCTCTACCCTGGCCACCTTATGATGTGGATAGAGGCTTACTTCATCCTTCCTCCAGGAGGTGCCTTAACCTGGCCATAGCTTGGCGTAGATAAGGGCTTGTTCTGTGCTTTAATCTGGCCATCTTATGGCGTAGATAAAGGCTTATTCCATCCTCCCTCCAGGAGGTGCCTTGACCTGACCAGAGGCACGACCAAGGTCTTGTCTGGTGCTTTAACCTGGCCATCTCTTGGTGCAGCTATTAGCTTACTCGCCCTCCCTCCAAGAGGTGCTCTGACCTAGCCACCTTGACACGGACAAAGGCTTTTCTACCATCTTGTGTAGTATCCAAATATAAGGAGATTTCACTCCCAACCATGTGGATTTTCTCTTTATAGAAATTTTCTCATTATTGATTTTATCTCAAATCCTTTTTACAAACTCATGGTTTTTTCCTTGATGGAAGAAGCTTATGATCATCCCCTCCAGGGCTCTGTAATGGTTAGTTTCATGATCATTCATTATATGGTAATGGAAAAAGGATCCTCCAAGTTTCTTTCATGTTTTGGCCTTTTCTTTTGTTACGACCAATGGTTGTGTTCATCCTTAGTAAGTAAGTAGACATTTTCCATAGATGTCGTTTAGTTGCATTCTTTTGGAAGTCTACATTTGAAGCTAGATTCCTGTGGACAACTCTTTGACTTTTTGTTCTTTGGCCTTACTGTTTCATGTTCTTCAATTGACTTCCTTTTCACTACCCTTTGGTATTCTCGTGTTGGAAGTGTTTCATTGTAGTTAGTTGCCACTTGTATGCAAAGGCATTATAATCATTCATTAATTCTTTTTCAAAGATGGTGCCTTTGGAATAATGTTGAATTGTTCTTCTCATTTGATTAATGATATTTTCACTTCCATTTATTCTCTTTCCGAGTGTAAAGATTGGAGTAGGGCCAACATGGAAAGGTTTATGCTCCATTTTTCATGTCATAGGATTCTGCTTTTTCTGGTTTATAATTCTAAGAGCTTTGAGCCTTACTCTTTGCTCTACATCTTGATCGGAGTTAATTATGATTGCTTGGGAGAACCTAGTCAAGTGCTGATTGGAAGACCTTGTTCGGATCTCTTCAATCTACTGGCCATGATCAAACCAAAGCAGATAAACTTGAAGTAGGGTTGAATTAGGTAGGGTTAAAGAATGATGGTGCTGGGGTTTTATCTAAGTCTTAGGTTTGATCCCTCCTTTTAGTGCCAAAAATGATAACAAGAATTGTTTCCAACACCCCAAAGTAATGCTAAGAAAGATGAATATCCTTTACAAGAATAGTGAGTGAGATTTCCTTAGGAATTTGCCTTTCAATTTTATTTTATTTATGGATAATTCTCCGATCAGACCTTTCGATGTCGTCGAAAGGTATAGTCTTTGGATTGAGTAACCTTTCGACCTTGTTAAGCTACTATGTGGTCTCCTATGTGGGTTTTCCTTTCGACTAAGTTAAGATTCCCTGAGTTAAGTCCTTTAGAGATAGGTTTCAATGTTGTCGAAGTCTAAGGTGTTAGCTTTCCTTGGGTTTAGGTAGGAAATCATATACTTTAGTGGATTTGAAGTAGGTTTCGACTTTGTCGAAAGCTTAGATCACATAATATATAGCTTCGAAAGGTTACATGTGTTGTTAGAGCATAAAGAGCTGTCAACCATGTCGAAAGGTTTAATCCATAGAGTTGATGGCTTCAAAAGGTTACAAAAGATATATGGACCAGATGTGTTGTCGACCTTCTCTACAAGAACCTTTCGATGAGGTTAGAATTGGAAAATAGAATTAGTTCAACAAAGGTTTTAGTAAACAGTAAAGTATCCAACAAAGCTCAAATCTTCCCTTTATTCGTCCAAGCAAGCTTTATTTCATAAAATTCCCAAATCAACAGTTTCCCAAATTTGGGTTACAATGCTTTATTTAAGAAAATACAAGTTTAAAATGGGAGAAATCGGATCTTCCAAAACGTGACTCCTTGGGTCTTATTTATAGATGCAAGCGACCCCTCTTTCGAGCTAGTGCTTTCGACTGGGTCAAAAGGTTCCCTTTTTATATGTAATTATGACCCTTTCGACCTTGTCGAATGGTTTTCTATTCATAAGCTGTCATGAACCCTTCACTTGCTGGTATGAACCCTTCGGTCGAAAGGTTTGCCTTCCATATGCTATTATGAACCCTTCAGCCTTGTCGAAAGGTTTGTTTTTCACTTGCTGTTTTGAGTCCCTCGACCTCGTCGAAAGGTTTGTAATTCACTCATTTTTATGAACCCGTTGACCTTGTTGGTAGCTACATTTCCTTTAAATGTTGTCGAACGCCATGCTTCCTTTCGACTTTGTTGAAAGGTTCTTTTTCACTCTTCAACCTTTGTTGACTTCTGAGTATTACTTTCTTCATAGCACCTTTTGATGTTGTTGAAAGGTATCCTGGATGGATCTTAACCGGTACGAAAGGCTTGCTATGCTTTTAGAAAGGTCACTACGGAGTTCTTAGCACTTGCTTTGACTTCTTCACCTTCTTCGAAAGGTAAGGACACCTTGAGTATTGTGAGATGGAACCTTCCGACCCTTTCGAAAGGTCTTGAAGTCGCTAAATTTTAATGATTGCATCCCTTCGACTCTTTTGAAAGGTTTGATCTAAACTCCTCTTTCTTAGTCTTTGTTGAAGGACTTTTTGACTCAGTCTAAAGGTGGATTATTTTGGAGTAATAGTTTCTTAAAAGGATCCATCTCCTCATGAGGCAGTCCCGCCTAAATCTCGTGCACCCTCCAACCTTCAAGAGGAGCCTGCTTTTGTTGATGTTGAAGTGTCGAAAGAGAAAGAACGAGCTTCCCAAGCATCAGTCCCGGTATCTCAAGTAAGGAATTCTCTGTCTAAACATCTTTTGCTTCGAAGATAATAATAGTGTAAACTACTTATTTAGATAAGGAAGAAATCTATCCACCCCTATAAAACTAAGTTTGAAAGGAAACAAGCAGAGATAAATAGTTTATATATGGAGTTTGATAAGCAATTTAGGGAGCACAATATATTTTCTGATAAATATTATAGACTCGATAGAAGTGCGGTAGCGCTGGCATCTTTTAAACATCAAGAAGCCGCCCTATGGCTAAGGAGAGTGTGCCTTCGATATGACACTTTTTTGAAAGAGAACTAGAAAGTGATTGCCCTATTCTGGATTATCGATTTAGAAAATGGACAATTTGGTAAATTTCTTAAACAAGGCCTATTGTAGACACCCAATTATTGATTTCTCATACTTATGTGATTTTAGTGAGGGTCTAATTAGGTGCTTAAACAAAAGATACTTGGACGAATTCGAATTTGACACACCTCGGAGCTTGTTGGAACTTACAACGAGTCAAATCCATTCCCCAAGATCTACCCCCTGAAAACCTCAAGTATTATAAAAATAAATTTGTTTCAAAATTATTTACCAAGTCAGTTTTGTATGAACCAGATGAATGATTGTGAATATGTAATAATTTTGATTTGTAAGTATTTGTTTTAGTCTTACTTTTTATACTTAGCTACATTTTATTGTGTTATCATAGAGTGAACTTCTTCAGGCAATCTTGTCTCAAAGATTACCTAGGCCAATATGTTAAATTAAGAAGATTTTATCTTGAAAATGCATCGATTTTAAAATCTTCAAAATTAGCAAGATATTGTTTTCTTAGAGATTTATAAATACTTTACTTGGAACATCCTCGTCCCTACTTCTATTTCCTTGATGATGAGAAAAAAAAGTTACCTAGGGAGATCCAGACATTTCATACTAAATTAATTTGTGGTCGTGATAGTCCTCCAACCGAGGAATGGGACTATAGTAAATATCCCCCGGTGATTACCCCCGAAGGACTAAAAATTCCTTTTGACTCTACAGCTAATCTTTCTACCAATTCATTGAATAAAGTTAGAGATGTTGTTTCTCTTCTTTAAATATAAAACAAGTGTCTATTCTATCTTTTAATTTCACTGTCATTTGAGTTGTCATCTTTTATCATAATAATAAAGATCTTGATCATTTTGGTTTTGACTTCATTCTTTTTCTTTTTTATATAAATAGGAGTTGTAGTTATTCATGGCACCCCTTTCATTAGATTTAGTGTGTCGCTTTAATAATCTTAAGGATAAGCTGTTAGTGAAACTTGAAAAGAGTAAACTTCTCGAAGATGCTTTACTTGCACTTTTTCATGGCAATGCCAAAGCTTTAAGGTGGAACAAAAAAATTTTACTTCAGAAAACTATTGTCAAAAATCTTAAGGATCAAATTGCCAATTTAGAAGCAAATGATAATAGTAAGAATGAAACTATTTCTGCTCTGTAGCATTAAGTTAAACCGAATCCTTCAATTGACTTCGAACACAAAATGTTAGAACTTTTCCAACAGATGAGCGATTTGGAGATGAAATTGAAGGACAAGCTCAGTGTGAGTCACTAGAATTTATTTTTGGGGATAATACTTATATTGATCTACCAGTTTCTCATGCTACTCCCTCTACTACTAAATCTACAAGATCTACATCCCTTGCCGCTCAGAATCTTCCTCTATGACTAATACTCTCTCCTGGCTTAGATGAGAAGGTAGTGGGCAAGTGATGAAGGAAAGTAAAATTCGAAATAATGAAATATTTTGATGAATGGCAGAAGGTTAAATACTCACAGCACATACATGAGTATGCGCTAGAATTCAAAAACTTGAACACAATAACTATCTCCTTTTGAAGTGTACCGCTGAATTGGAAAGGGAAAAATAAGACCCTTAGAGGTGCAAATAGAGCTTTCAATCGCGCTCTGATAACTAATATTGATGCGATTGATGATGCAGAAAGGATAGGGAAGAAAGGGAAGAAACTCAAAGAAGTTTTTTTATCACTACCCGTCACATTATAGATCCTTTAATCGCTGAGAACTTGAACACGACTGCCCAAGATTTATGAAAGACTCATGTCCATGAAATATACATATTTGTTATATATACTTGTAAATAACTTGATAAGTCATGTAAATCATGTATATTTTGTAAATATCACCTGGTTTGTGATCTTTTCTCGTAATGTTATCTTTGAAATGTTTGCTTGATGGCTCATTCTATAATTTCTGTGTTTGCTGGATCTTTTATTCTCCTTTACTATTCTGATTTTCCTAAAAAGTATGTAGCAAACAATATTCCTATTGTTAGCTTGAAATTGATATATAAAAGTCTATCTATATCATTTGCATAGATTAACAAATCATTATGTCAATCGTATAGGAATATATGAATAGTAATTGTATTTGATTAGTGGTCTTGAAAACCATCTTTGATCAAGAATTTAACTTTAACCATATTGTTGGAATATCTAGAGTCTGTTAGTGGAAAATTTCATCCTCAACCAGAGATATAAATGTATTAGAAAATCATCCTCTGAAGATTGCCAATAGAGGGTTAATAATAGAAGTCTAGAAATCGTTATCTGAAAATTTGTATTTGACATCCAATGACCAATATTCGGGCATTAATGAATGAAATCTGAAAGTTTATATGCCCAAAACCCAGATTCAGGTATTAGTAGATGATGTTTAGGAGTTAAGAAACTTGAAACTCAGATTCAAGTATTCATGGATGATGACCATATTTCATAATAATGATAAGTCTTTGACCTAGATTTGGGCATAAGTAGTAGTTAATAAAAAATCCATAATAGAAATCTCAAGCCCAAATTAGGGCATATGTCTGATAATCAGAAATCCTTAGTAATTATCTTTATAATACTGATCACAAGCCCAGATTAGGGCGTTAAAGTGAAGTCATGCAATAGCCTCAAAACCTAGATTCGGGTATGAAAAAGACTGTAAGTGATTGATAAAGCTCGAAACCCAGATTCAGGTATTAATAGATGATGTTTAGAAATGAGAGGCTGAAACCCAGATTCGGGTATTAATAGATGAAGTTTAAAAATGAGAGGCCCGCAACCCAGATTTAGGTATTAATAAGCGGAGTTTGTTCTACTCGTTGGGCTCTGTCTTCTCTGACATATATAAAACTCTTAGGCTCATATGAAGTTGTGGTTTTGATTAGTTGTTTCTTCAGCTTGGATATCCTAGTCCTTTATTTGATATGCCACTTCTCGGGCTTGGACGTCCTAGTCTGTAGTTTGGACGAGCCTCTTCTCGCGCTTGGATATCTTAGTCCTTCGTAGATGTGTTGCTTCTTGGGCTTGGATGTCTTAGTCCGTTATTGTCTGGTGCTCTTTGTTAGCTCATTCTTAGAGGCAGGAACCAAAGAATTACCCAACCTCCCTCCAAGAGGTACCTTGACCTAACCAGAGGCGCAGCCAAGGGCTTGTCGATGCTTAAAACTGGCCATAGCACGGCACGAATAAAGGTTTACACTGCGCCCTCTAGGAGGTGCCTTGACCTGGCCATAGCATGACGCGGACAGGGGCTTGTCGATGCTTTCACTTGGCCATAGCATGTCATGGATAAAAGCTTACACTCCTTCCTCTAGGAGGTGCCTTGACCTGATCAAAGGCACAGTGAAGGGCTTGTTGATGCTTTAACCTAGCCATAGCATGGCACAGTTAAAGGCTTACACTCCTCCCTTTAGGAGGTGCTCTACCCTAGCCAACTCTGCATGGATAGAGATTTTGATCGTTTAAGGTAATTTGCAAATAAAATAAGCATTTCACTCCCAACCATGTAGAATCTCTTTAGAAAAGTATCACTTTATTGATCTTATTCAATATTTCTTTACAAATCGTTGCTTTTTCCTTGACGGAAAAAGTTGATTATCATCACTTCCAAGGCTCTACAATGGTCATTTTCATGTTCATTCATCATGTGGAAATGGCAGTAGGATCTCCCAAAATTTCTTTCATAATTTGGCTTCTTTTTCTTTGATGGCTAATAATTGAGCACATCCTTGGTTAACAAGTAAACATTCTCTATGGATGTTGTTATTCTTTCGGAATTCTAGACTTGAAAGTTGTTTCTTGAGGACGGCATCTAAATATTTTAGAACTTGGCTCTGGATTTTCACCTTTGATAACTGGTTTCTCTTTAAGACTCTTTAGGGTTCCTATATAGGCATTGTCCTACTTGTGTCTTGACCCCATTTGTGTGCAAAGGCTTTATAATCGGTCAATATTCCTTTTTCAAAGATCGTGCCTTTGGTATAGTGCTGGATTTTTTTTCTCATTTGGTCAAATAAATTGTCACTCCATTTTTTATTTTCCCCCAAGGCAAAGATTGAGGTGGGGCTGACATGAAAAGGGTGTAAACTCGATTTAAGTGGATCATAGGCTTCAACTTTCTTTTCCCTTATGATTCTTAAAGCCTTCAATTTTAACCTTTGTTCTTCTTGGAGATTTTTATCATTAGCTGTCGCTAGGATGAATTCTATTAAGTGTGGTTCTGAGGATCCTTGCTTGAATATTTTGATTTATTGGCCATGATGAAGTAAGGTCTAGAATGGGCAAGCTAGGAATAAAGTTGGTTTGGATGTATGAGATATTGGTTGTTCAACAGAGACGGAGGTTCAACCCTTCCTTCTAGTGCCAAAATGTTAACAAGAAAACTTGTCAACACCACAAAGTTTTTTTTGGGATGAGGTTAGTCCTTTTTCATCTCTTTTGGTTAAGTGGAAAAAAGATAGGATGTCGATAATCCTTCCAGTTCACCCTTTTGAATAGGTTCTTGTTATGATAGCTTTCCCTTATCAACCTTTTGACCCGGTCGAAATACTCAAATACCTTTCTTTTTGACAATTTAAACTAGATGAAGTAGTTTAATGATCCTTTCGAAATAGTCCTCTCGAAGCTGTTGTGTTAGCCCAATAGATGGTTGTAGGACTCAAAGTTTTGATCAATTTTAGATGGTTTCCACCTTGTCGAAAGCTAGGGTCTAAAGCATCTTGGGTTCATACTGGGAATTAATGGTAAATCTTGTTTGGACTATGGTTTCGATTCATTCAAAAGTAGAAACCCAATGAAAGGTGGCCTAATGTCAAGAACTGATATTACTTGAATATGCAGTGGTTTTGATCAAGTTGAATGAGGACTTTCAATGTGGTTGACACTTGCAAAGCACAATTAGAACCAATAAAAGGTTTTTGAAACAACAAAGTGTCAAGGGTATTGAAAACTTCCCTTTCGTAACTCAACAAAGCCTTTATTGATCAACTTTCCCCAGTTCAATTTACAAATTAGGTTTACAACTTTGTAGAATTAATAAAATACAAGTGTAGAATGAATCAATCCGGGCCCCCTAAACCAGACCCCTTGGGTCTTTCTTATAGATGTGGGTCGGGACCTTCCGATTCTTTTGGCACTTCCGCTCCTCTTTACAATGCTTTCTAATGGGCTTGAATGCTTCCGTCTTCAATGAAAGGGGTGGTTGCATCTTCTCTTCTTTATGTTGCTTTATAAGAGCTTTCGACTCTATCGATGGATTGTTAGGAGTTTTGGAGATATTGATCTGGTGATGGTCTCGACACCATTAATAGCTTCCAATCATTCTCTTGTGACTGGATGTAGAACCTTTCCTAGGTATAAATGGCTTCGACTGATTAAAAAGGCTTAGTTTGGCTTTCGAATGGGCTATTCCGATCATGGTGTGCTTTTGAGTGGCTTGAATGAAGAAGAAACCTTTGGCTTTGAAAGGTTTGGTGCGCATTTGTAAGGTTGTTATGCATTGTCTTCGAAAGCTACTTCTCTAACTCCTTCGAAAGGTCTTCATGCCTATGGAAGCTCCTATTTCAAAAGGTGTTCATTGATGCAGAAGTATGCTTTTGACCACTTTGACCCCTTCGAAAGGTTTCGATACTTTTAGTCTTTGGTTGTTGCATCCCTTCGACTCCTTTGAAAGGTCTTATTACTGTTTCTCCTTCTTATTTACCTTTGCTTTCTACTCAATAGATTTTCGACATGGTTGAATGGAGATTTGGTGATAACATAACTAGTCGGTAGAAATATTCTAACCAAAATATCAAAACAGAAATATAGGGTTTCAATCCCTATAAATTTCACCCAAAATCATCTTTGGCAAATAGTGGAGCACAAAGTATAAAATCAAAAACTAAAATCAAAGAGTTAATACCAAATTTCAGATCAATCTTGTTCGACAAAGAAGCTGCCAAATTAGGTTCCCCATCAGAGAATCAAGCACGCAATCAATTGATGAAGAGAAGCTAGTGCAAGGTTAGGGTTTAATCAATCGACGCAATAAAAATACAGTAAATAAGGGTGAATAGGGTTTCATCGTTTGATTCTCAAATTTGAGAGACGGGGGAAAATGAAATTAAAAGAAGGGGGAATAATTAATGAATACATGGGGGAAACAAAATAAAAAGAACGGCCACGAATAATTGAGGGGGAAAAGATTGAGCCAAAACTAAAAAATTTGATGACATAAATCAGGCGTTAAATAAAATTTTGTCTGAATAAGAAGCATGTACATAGACATTTCATGGGCTATTCAAACTACATATGAAAGGTTTTAGGGGCTCTTCTGATAACGGATGGTTATTTCTTGTCTTGTGTGAAAAAGTGGGATAATGGAAAATCTACCTTATGTTGTTTGATCATAGTTGTCTGATTCACTTTGTGGCATAGTGCTCTTTTGATTTTGTGATCTTCCTCCCTTTAGAATGGCCGACCTCCTTAGGTTTTTCTTAAATTGTTTTGTGAATGAGTAAAGTGAGAATGATACGTAGGCAAGAGGGTTTAAAGAATAGGATAGGTCTATTTCCTAAATTGTCCCTCTCATATATTCTCTTATATGTTAAGTTTAAACAATCTTACTTAATTAATTAAGTATGGCACGACCTTATTATATTTTAAATCTCATTCTTCTTATTATGTTTCAAATCTCATTCTTCTTAACCATTTGCATTATTCTATTTAATCTATCCAATTAAATGTCTTGAATAATGTTCAACTAAAAATAAGAGTGTTACAGGCTACCCTCCTTAAAGAATTTTGTCCTTGAAATTCAGTAAGGACTACAAAACAAGCATATCAAACATACAACCAATGCTAGTATATCCTACCAGCTACTAAGTCTATATACGATCAAATATAGTTCATGCCATCATAACAACTCTAGATAAGTATCTCTAATCATGTCCTCTATCTCTCAAGTACAGTCTTTCTCATTGTTACTTCGTTGGATTTTCATTAACTTGATTGCCTTATTCCTTAATCTCTTTTCATCTCTCGCTACAACTCAAACTAGTTGTCACATAAAAGACAGATCCAGTTCTACTACTAAATCCTCCATTGCAGTCAGAGCAATAGTAGTTTTTTTTATCATGCATACATTTCCTAAGAAAAGAAGCATGAAACACATTACAAACTCCTGCTGAACTATTCGGTAACTTTACTCGATAAGCGAGTTTTTCAATCCTCTCTAGAATAGGGAATGGCCTAACATATCTCAGTGCCAGTTTCCCTGACTCTCCAAATCGTACCAAGCCCTTAATCAGTGATACCTTAATGAAAACACGATATCAAACTAAGAACTCTAAATCTTTACATCTTTTATATTCATAACTTTTTTTGCTAGACTGAGCTTCTCTTATCCTACCTCAGATTAATGCAATCTTCTCTGTGGCTTCTCTTACCATATCTGGACCAAGGACCAATTAGTCTTCTATCTCCAACTAACATGCTAGTGACTGAACATCCTTCCATAAAAGCTTCGAAAGATGCCATTCCTATACTAGTCAGATGACTATTATTATAGGAAAACTCAACCAAGTGCAAATGGGCTTCCCACGACCCACCAAAATTTGGTATACAAGCTCTCAACAAATCATAGAGTACCTTGTTGACTCTCTCTGTCTGCCCGCCTATCTGAAGGTGATAAACGGTACTCATCTTAAGCTTGGTACCTAACTCTTCATGTAGACTCTTCCATAACTCGCTAGTAAATAATGCATCCCTATAACTTACTATACTACTAGGTATCCCATGCAGTCTAACTATATTCTTCATAAACAACTTAACCAATATAGGCATCGTCCTAGTTGACTTAACAGGAATGAAATGGGCACTCTTGGTCAATCTATCTATCAGGACCCATATACTTTCATTTCCCCTATTTGACCTTGGCTATCCATTAGTAGTCCATGGATATCGAATCCTATTTCCAAACCGGTATATCCAAAGGCTGAAGCAATCCACTTGTGTTCTGAAGTTCGGCTTTCACTTGCTGGCAATTTGTACATTGCTTCACCCATAAGCTTACATCCCACTTCATACCTTCCCCGAAGAAAGTGCTCTATATATCCTGATACACCTTGGTTCCCCAAGTAAGAATCGTAAACTTTGATCGATGACACTCACTAAGAACTACCTTTCTTAGGTTTCCAAGAACCAGAACACACAGCTGTCCCTTCTTCCTTAACCTTCTCTCTGGTCAATATTGCAATCCTTTATATCATCGTCTTAGTTCAATCATCCAATCTTCTAATCTTTTCAGCTAACAACAGATCATATCTCTACTAAGTGTAACGACCCAAAATTAAACTCATAATAATTAACTAGTTAATTAATGAAATATTAAAATAACTTTGTGAAATTATGAGAATTGAGCCACGAGAGTTGCACCATTTTGTTCGTTGTAATTTCTGGTCAATTTTCATATATAGAACATCATAATACGAGTTAATATGAGCGAGATACAAAGCAAACAAGAATCAATGGAAGAAAAAAATATGTAGGGAGGTCGATCTAGAGGTCGACCATTCCAAGGCCAAGGTCAACTGACCGGTCGACCTGGCTTCAATGGCGGTCGACTTGTAGGTCGACCCACCTACGTTATTGAGCAAAGAATTAAATTCTTTGAGTACAGGCGATTTTACACGTCATTTACGTTATTTTAGCTCATCTGGTCCCTTCGAGCTTCCATCCGACGGCTCCTATTCAGCCTATAACGAGGTTGCATCCTATTTATTCTCCAAATCCAAAGGTCTGAGATCCACTTCTACCCCTATAAATAAGACCCCAGGCCTAACACTTTTTCTCATTCTAGATTTTCTTCGCCTGGAGTCACCTTTTTAGAGAGGACCCTAAAAGGAATAATTTTCCAAGGAGAGATTCTTTTTAAATAAAATATTTTAATACCCTCAAGTGGATCCGAGAAGACCTAAAGGGAAGAGCATAGAACCACAGGTAAGTGATTGTAATTATTTATATTTTTAAGTAATTTAAAATAGTAGGGTTTCCAATGGTTGTAGTTTTACTATGATTTTTGGAATAACCTTTTTAGTAGTTTACTTACAATTTTTAGAATTATTTTCGGTTGATTTTAGTTTATTTCTGTTAATTATGGCTTTTTCATTTAATTATAGTTTTTTACAATATTTTAATTTATTTTCTATTATTTATGCATTATTTACGTCCTTTTCCTATGCTTTGGATTTTATTCTATTTTCATTTTTCTTTTATTTCTCCTTCTTCTTTGTGTATGGATTAGAATAGATTAAACGAGAATATGGATTAAAATTATAAGAATACTAAAATAACGGAAGATGAGATGTAAATTGTAAAGACTGTAATAAAAATGGAATTAAGACTGAAATTGAGCCTAATTATGATATTAATGTTAGAATTTGACTAATTAAAGACAATTGGCCTAGTTATAACTTAGAATTATAACTAAAAAGAGTAAAAGATGAAAGAAGCTTATTTTTACACTTAGACCTTGGATTAAGTAATAAGCATGATTATAACATAGGTTATAACAAGAAAACAGAATAGAATGAGGGTTATTTAAGACTTAGGATAAATTAACAGACACAGATAGTAAGAATAACAACAAAGGCTTATTTAAAATAATTTATCTAAGTTAATAAGCAAAGATGAAAGTAGGATCCGTATCAGCAGCATTTGCCTTATACTATTTAGAGCAGATATGGTCAATAGTTAAAAGAAAAGATCCGTACCGGTAGCATTTCCCTTATGCTGTTTAGGAGAGATAAGTGGTCAATAGTTATAAGAAAAGATCCATACTAGCAGCATTTCCCTTATGCTCTTTAGGGTAGATAAGAGGTCAATAGTTAAAAGACTAAGTCATGAGGATTTAGATAAGGGATGCAACTAGATTTTGTTTGACGGGGACTAATACCCACATCATTCCTTATTTTCTATGGACATGATGTCTCACAATAGCCTGAAGTGAGATAAGGGCACGCTTATGCTATCAAAGGTAAATAAAAGGTCAAAACAGGGAGCAATAGATAGTGCGAACCACCGATGACCGAGTGTGCGGCATCGATTAGTGGAGATAAGTTGCTATTTCCAAGCGCTTAGTATGTGTGTCTTTCGTAGACACCATTGCCTTCTGCGTAGAGAGCTATATAACATCTAGTCCATAGTAGAAACTTTGTGTGTCATTCGTAGACACCATTTCTGTGTAGGGAGCTATATCGCGTCTAGTCCGTAATAAGGTCTGTGGAGTAGCAGGCCGATCAAAGGGTAGAATTAGAATTTCAGCCTAATTATAGGATTAGGAATTCAGACTAATCAAAACAGCTATCAAAGACAAGTGCAAACAATCAAAGTTAGTCAATTGTGTTAATTTAGTTAAAATCGTATTTATTTCCAGCATATTCCTTCTTCATATTTCCTTTGTTTCCTTTTATATGCTAGAACTATTGTAAAGTCTGTTACTTTTACTTTGCTTAAAGATTCTAGTAATTACTATCATTCACCAGACTTTTTGTCTGAACCACTCCTCCATTTTTCCTTTCCCCCCATAGGCTAGCAAGAGCAAGGATAATAGATGGCAAACAATTGGAGGCTTCTTTGGCAGAGATTTCTTATGTATTTCTCTTATTTATTTTCAGTTTTTAGCTTATTCTATGTACTGACACTTTGTGAGCGATAGTTTGTACTCTGATATTTATAAGACTGAGGTTTTGATTTCATGAGATATATATTGGTATTTTGAGACATATGATGTATTTGGTTTTATAATTTTATATTATGAAGTTTGACCTTTAGCAAATTATTATTTTAATTGCTTCCGGTATTTTTATCTATTTTGTCTTATGAATCTTAGTCTTTGTTAGTTTTAGTTATACCTACAATGCACCACATCTATTAGTGGGTCCTTTTGGGTATACTAAGGGGCGTGGGGTGTTATGTTTGGTATCATAGCCTAAGGTTACAAGATTCCTAAAAAATTATTTTAAAAGTAAAATACTTTTCCAAAATAACTTGTTTTAAAAGTATTTTTTAGAAAAGAACTCTTAGATGTGATTTTTAAGTACAAAAAGCTTTTATAAAAATCCCCTTAAAAGTCCAGTTCAACCTTCTTTCGATTCTTTTGAGCCTAAGTTTCCTTTTCTTTACATAGTATGGCTGATTAGTTCCGTAGAGCTACGTTACTAGAGGTGCATGGGAAAGCACCCAATGCAGCACCGGTAGGTGGAGGTCTCTTTAATCCATCTACAGCAGCCAATTTTTCTAAAATATGCAAGAACTTTGCTAGTCTATGAGGCAGAACAATTTCTGGCACAAAGGATTTCGAGGAGGCATGAGCTAGGTTAGAGGTTATGGAGCAAAGGTTTAGGATGTTAGATTTGGAGGACCTCAGAAGTGGATCAAGAAAAGCAGGAAATGCAATAATTGTGGACGGTTTGGTCATTACGCAAGGGACTATGAGAATAAAACGATGAAGGGGAGGTGTTTCAACTATAGGTAGCCTGGTCATCTTACTAGAGCTTGTCCTTTAAGAACGGGGTAGAGAGCAAGCGCACCTACGGCACAGGTACAAGCTTTGGAGGCAGCACTTTCTAGTAGTGATTCAGATAGAGGTAGGAAAATCTCTTTAGAAGGATTGATCTCTCTTTTTTATTTTTCCATTCAGAATCTTTTTGATTTTGGAGCATCATACTCTTTCATCTCTAGTTCTCTGGTAGATTGTTTGCACTTAGACATCTTTAGTGGTAGACCCCATTGTTGTTACACACCCCATAGGAGGATTGACACACTTGTCTATGGTTTGTAGGGGTTTGAAAATTTTTATCCTAGGTGTAGAATTTGACTGTGACTCCTTTATTTTTGGATTTTCGAGGTATGGGATGATTTTGGGAATGGATTGACTATCCACATATGGAGCTATATTAGACTACTAGAGGAGAGTTTTTAAACTAGAGACATGCATCGGTAGGACTCTCGAGGTTTCTTGCAACCTACAAGGATCAGTTATGTTGAACTTCCTTTATTCCGTCGATTCAACATCATCAGAGTTAGATTTGGTTCCTGTCGCCGGAGATTTTCCAAACATCTTTGAGAAAGTTAAGGGACTACCCACCTAAGAGAGAGATTGACTTCAGGATTTATTTGACTGATAATGCTAAGCCAGTAGCATTACCCGTAAGGAACATGGCACCTAGGGAGAGGAATGAATTGAGTAAGCAGATCCGTAAGCTTTTGAAGAAAGGTTTATAAGAAGAACCGTTATCCACTCTCTAGGATATATGTAATTTTTGACTAGTTAGTTGACTCTTCGGTGTCCTCCCAGCTTGATTTAGCCACAGGATTTCATCAGCTTAAGGTCGCTGCTGATGGCACTAATAAGACCGCATTTAGTACACCCGACGAATTCTTTGAGTGGATGGTTATTCCTTTTAGGCTAACCAATGCCCCAGCCAATTCCATAGATTTGGTGAGCCATGTTTTTAGAGATGTCATAAATAAGTTTGTGGTGGTATTCGTGGATGACATATTAGTGTTTTCCAAGAGTATGGAGGAGCATGATGTTCATCTTGAGGAGGTTCTCCGTACACTTAGCATTCTTCAGTTAAAAGCAAAGTCGTTGAAGTATCACTTTTGGCATAAGGAAGCGTTTCTTGGGGCATAGAGAAGGTCTACACATGGTAGGAGTTTGAGAGATGGTTTTGTACACTTAGGTTCGGATTATGGAAATCCAAAGAGTGGTAGGTAAAGATTGGAAATGTACAATAGATGCAGTTGATAAGAAAAGAAGAAAACCAATGTGTAGATAATTGCAGATATTATAATTGTTTTATATAAATGGATTTACCGGTAATACCTCAGAATAAATATAAGCATATAAGAGGAATATGAATAAATGACTTTAGCTTAGGTAGGGTACTCCTAAGGTAGTAAGAAGGAAAACCCACTTTATGTCTAGCCTAATAAAAGGGAATGGTCGAAATTAGAAAGCTGATAATATAATTGATAGAATCGAAATATTTCATTGTCTTTTAGAAAATGAATATGGGGTTTTTGAAAAATGGTATGAAATTTAAACTGGTTTTTATATGATATAAATTTTGTTAAAAGTAAGATTTTTTTTGAAGAATTATAACTCGCTAGTTTCTTTGTAGATAAACAAAGATTTAAATATTAAAACCTAGAGGGTATTAAGTGTCGAAAACGTATGTTACAACATTTATTGTTGTAATAGATGTTTTTTCTAAAACTAAAGGGAGCATAGACTATTGCACTATTGTTATAGTAGGTGACTTCCAAAGAAAATGATTTTACATAGTACATGAGGTTTATTAGTATTTATTTTAATTGAATCCATACACTAGATTTTTGAGTTGTAGTAACAGTGTTTTAAGCAACATCTCTTTTGACCCACATAAAATGTGTTTTAAAGAAAATTTTCAAGTATAGAAATAAAGTGGTTTGTAAGTACACTAAATATTTAAATAAGTATGAGGAAATGTTTTCTAGTTATGGATATATTAAATACAGTTTTGAGAATGAGTTTTTTGAAAAGAAAAGTGTAAGTTAAATATTAGGAAATTAGTAAATTTCATAGAAATTGTCTATGGAAAGAGAATATAAATTAAAAATACTTAAATCTATTGGAACAAAATGAATAATGATAAAATTTTCTATGAAACCAAATTATAAATAAAGATGTTTTGTGCAAGATATAAGGAATAAGTAAAAGAGATATACAAGGTATTGGAAGCACCATATTTTGTATAGCCTATTTCGAAAAATATAAAATAAGTTCCTTGTAATTTCACATAACATAAAATCCTCTTTTAAAGGATTCATAGAAGGTTTTACCATTAATAATTTCTCATAAGAGAAAGTAGTTCCCATACATTAAGGTATAAAACTGTTAGGTGTAATAAGAAGATGTAAAAAAAGACACATAAGAACATTTTAAAGATATTTTAAAGGATAATGGTTTAGTGAAAAAGTAAATAAGTTTTTGGAAATGAAAAACTTAATCAAAGTAAAATTTGAAAATCCAAATTTTTATAGAAAACCTAGAAGGTCTTTAAAAGAAAACGAGGAAAAAGTTTTGGACTTAAAAGTTTTTCCCTCTAGGTTTGGAAAATAATGTTAACTCAAAAGGCTATGAAAATGCAAGTCTAGAAAGATAAGATTTTAAGTAACCTAGTATTTTTGAATTCTGTAGAAACTTAAAGATAACACTTATAAAGACAAAGGTTTTTAGATTTGACGTTTTAAAAATTTAGAAACCTTAATTTTAAAAATGGAACTATAAATACCGAACCAAACTCCTAGTAGATAGGAATAATTTCCTAGGTGTAACAAAAAAGGTGTAAGGCTATAGAGGAGCGACTGTAAATGTTTTTGGAAGTAGTGATAGGGGAAGTTTCCGTAAAGTGTATAGGGCACTAGGGAGAACCTAGGAATATTGATTCAGGTAAGCAAGCTAAGGAAGAACTGTAAAGTGAAATTAGTAAATTTGTAAGGCACACATGGTTGAGGACGCGTATTCTTGATTTTGAGAAATTTGGAAAGAGCATCTTCCTTTAGTGGAATTTATTTATAGTAACAGTCTTCAAGTTAGAATTGGAATAGCACCATTCAAAGCACTTTATCGAAGACCATGCAAGTTGCCTTCATGTTGGATAGAGTCTACAGAGAGATTGCCTTGGTTCTGACATGGTTAAAGATACTTCGGAGAAGGCTAATTTGATTAAGAGAAAATTCATATCTCATATCCGCATTTTTTTATAGTAATTTTTATAATTTTCTATTTTCCATCCTTAGTTTTGAATAGTTTATTTTCTTTATCCTTTGGGAGGGTAGAACTTAGGATTTAACCTATGGATGGTAGGATTTGTGTAAACATGTTATTAGAACATGTTATGTATGATGTGTGCTAGTGATTGCAAGTGTTTGCTAGTGATGCTAATGGATGAATATACTTACACTAGGAACTGTTATCTTTTAGGAATCGGCCTAATTAGGACACTAGAGCATATGCACATGGATGTGTGTGCATTTGCATTTTATTTTATTCCATGGTTTCTATAATTGGATGATTATCATATGATTGTTGCATTTGGATGATGATTGTAGCATGCATATAGAACTATCAGTTATCATTAGGGAATTTTTGAATTCATTTGGATACATGGCACGGACATGATTGCATAAACGGAGGTCAACTGAATTGGTGGACCGCCTAATCTTTTGCATTAGTTAAGGACATTGACACTACACTAACACCATAAGTATCATAAATTGCATTAGAAAAACTTAAGGACAATGGATGAATGGATGATGGTAGAGTAGTTGGTTGTAAAACTTGGATGAAAACATTAGTTCATTCTTTTATCCTTAGAGATTTCAGGGATCAATTACCTTAAGGAGGGGAGAATGTAACCACCCGAAATTTAACCCATAATAATTAATTAGTCAATTAATGAAATAATAAGTTAACTTTGTGAAATTTTTAGAATTGAGTCATGAGAGTTGCACCATTGTATCCCTGGTAATTTTCTGGATAATTTCCATATATAAAACGTCAGAATCCTTGTTAATATGAGCGAGATACAAAGCAAACAAGAATCAATGAAATATATATATATATATATATATATATGTATGTATGTATGTATGTATGTATGTATGTATGTATGTATGTATGTATGTATGTATGTGTATATGTAGGGAGATTAACCTAGAGGTCGACCATCCCATGGCCTAGGTCGACCGACCGGTCAACCTGGCTTCAAGGGCGGTTGACCTGTAGGTCGTCCCACCTACATTATTGAGCGAATAATTAAATTCTTCGAGTATAGGCGATTTTAACACGTCATTTACGTTCTTTTAGCTCATCTGGTCTCTTCGTGCTTCCATCCGACATCTCCTCTTCAGCCTATGACGTGGTTGCATCCTATTCAATCTCCAAATCCAAAGGTCTGAGATCTCCTTCTACCCCTATAAATAAGACCCTAGGCCTAACACTTTTTCTCATTCTAGATTTTCTCCGCTTGGGGTCACCTTTTAAGGAAGGACCCTAAAGGAATAATTTTCCAAAGAGAGAATCTTTTTAAATAAAATATTTTAATACCCTTAAGTGGATCCGGGAAGACCTAAAAGGAAGAGCTTAGAACCACAGGTGAGTGATTGTAATTATTTAGATTTTTAAGTAATTTAATATAATAGGTTTCCAATGGTTGTGGTTTTACTACGATTTTTAGAATAACCATTTTAGTAGTTTATCTACAGCTTTTAGAATTATTTTCAGTCTATTTATTTTAGTTATTCTTTTCAGTTGATTTTAGTTTATTTCTACTAATTATAGCTTTTCCATTTAATTACAGTTTATTAACAGTATTTTAATTTATTTACTGTTATTTATGCGTTATTTACTTCCTTTTCCTACGTTCTGGATTTTCTTCTATTTTCAGTTTTCTTTTATTTCTCCTTCTTCTTCGCGTGATTAGAAGTAAACGTGAATATAGATTAAAATTATAAGGATAGTGAAATAATGGAAGATAAGATGTAAATTGCAAAGACTGTAATAAAAATGGAATTATGACTGAAACTGGGCCTAATTATGATATTAATGTTAGAATTTGACTAATTAAAAATAATTGGCCTAGTTATAACTTAGAATTATAACTAAAAGAGTAAAAGATGAAAGAAGCTTATTTTTACAGTTAGATCTTGGGTTAAGTAATAAGCATGATTATAACGTAGGTTATAATAAGAAAACAGAACAGAATGAGGCTTATTTTAAGACTTAGGGTAAACTAATAAGCACAGATAGTAAGAATAATAACAAAGGCTTATTAAAAATAATTTATCTGAGTTAATAAGCAAAGATGAAAGCAGGATCCATACCAGCATTTCCTATATGTTGTTTAGGGTAGATAAGTTGTCAATAGTTAAAAGAAAAGATCTGTACCGGTAGCATTTCCCTTATGTTGTTTAGGGTAGATAAGTGGTCAATAGTTAAAAGAAAAGATCCGTACCGGCAGCATTTTCCTTATGTTGTTTATGATAAATAAGTGGTCAATGGTTAAAAAAAAAGATCCACACCAACAGCATTTCCCTTATGTTGTTTAGGGTAGATAAGTGGTCAATGGTTAAAAGACTAAATCATGGGGATTTGGACAAGGGATGCAACTAGATTTTGTTTGATAGGGACCAGCACCAACATCATCCCTATTTTCTATGGACACGGTGTCTCCGCTTGGGGTCACCTTTTAAGGAAGGACCCTAAAGGAATAATTTTCCAAAGAGAGAATCTTTTTAAATAAAATATTTTAATACCCTTAAGTGGATCCGGGAAGACCTAAAAGGAAGAGCTTAGAACCACAGGTGAGTGATTGTAATTATTTAGATTTTTAAGTAATTTAAAATAATAGGTTTCCAATGGTTGTGGTTTTACTACGATTTTTAGAATAACCATTTTAGTAGTTTATCTACAGCTTTTAGAATTATTTTCAGTCTATTTATTTTAGTTATTCTTTTCAGTTGATTTTAGTTTATTTCTACTAATTATAGCTTTTCCATTTAATTATAGTTTATTAACAGTATTTTAATTTATTTACTGTTATTTATGCGTTATTTACTTCCTTTTCCTACGTTCTGGATTTTCTTCTATTTTCAGTTTTCTTTTATTTCTCCTTCTTCTTCACGTGATTAGAAGTAAACGTGAATATAGATTAAAATTATAAGGATAGTGAAATAATGGAAGATAAGATGTAAATTACAAAGACTGTAATAAAAATGGAATTATTACTGAAACTGGGCCTAATTATGATATTAATGTTAGAATTTGACTAATTAAAAATAATTGGCCTAGTTATAACTTAGAATTATAACTAAAAGAGTAAAAGATGAAAGAAGCTTATTTTTACAGTTAGATCTTGGGTTAAGTAATAAGCATGATTATAACGTAGGTTATAATAAGAAAACAGAACAGAATGAGGCTTATTTTAAGACTTAGGGTAAACTAATAAGCACAGATAGTAAGAATAATAACAAAGGCTTATTAAAAATAATTTATCTGAGTTAATAAGCAAAGATGAAAGCAGGATCCATACCAGCATTTCCTATATGTTGTTTAGGGTAGATAAGTTGTTAATAGTTAAAAGAAAAGATCTGTACCGGTAGCATTTCCCTTATGTTGTTTAGGGTAGATAAGTGGTCAATAGTTAAAAGAAAAGATCCGTACCGGCAGCATTTTCCTTATGCTGTTTATGATAAATAAGTGGTCAATAGTTAAAAGAAAAGATCCACACCAACAGCATTTCCCTTATGTTGTTTAGGGTAGATAAGTGGTCAATGGTTAAAAGACTAAATCATGGGGATTTGGACAAGGGATGCAACTAGATTTTGTTTGATAGGGACCAGCACCAACATCATCCCTATTTTCTATGGACATAATGTCTCACAATAGCCTGAAGTGAGACGAGGGCACGCTTATGTCGTCTAAGGTAAATAAAAGGTTAAAAGAGGAAGCAATAGATAGTGCAAACCAACGGTGAACCCAAGCGTATTATATAAAAAGAGTGTCTAATTTATTTTTTTCAAAAATATTTCTTTTTGAAACAAGCATATCAATTAGGTGAGATAAGTCACTTTTGAGTTCCAAGCGCTTAGCATGTGTGTCTTTCGTAGATACTATTGCCTTTTGTGTAGGGAGCTATATAATGTCTTGTCCACAGTAGAAACTTTGCATGTCACTCATAGACTCCATTTCAGTGTAGGGAGCTATATAGCGTCTAGTCCGCAATAAGATCTATGGAGTAGCAGGCCGATCAAAGGGTAGAATTAGGATTTCAGCCTAATTATAGGATTAGGAATTCTGCCTAATAAAAGCAGCTATCAATGACAAATGCAAACAATCAAAGTAAATCGATTGTGTTAATTTGTTAAATCGTATTTATTTCCAGCTTATTCCTTCTTCATATTTCCTTTGTTTCCTTTTATATACTAGAACTGTTGTAAAGTCTATTACTTTTACTTTGCTTAAGATTCTAATAATTGTTATCATTCACCAAACTTTTAGTCTAACCTACTCCTCTATTTTCCCCTTTCCCCCCATAAGCTAGCAAGAGCAAGGACGATAGATGGCAGACACTTGGAGACTTCTTTGGCAGAGATTTTGTTAACGTTGAAAATGTGCGCTAACACCCCCGGTGTGAGTAGTAATCAAGTGAAAGCACCACCCGTTTGTACGGGAACTAAAAGTAAACAGAAAATAGAAAAAACAGTAAAAGAGACAACAATTTTTATAGTGGTTCGGCTCAAAGTCAAGCCTACATCCACTTTATCTCCTCGATCACTGACTCGATTACAAACTTTACAGTCACTCTTCGATTACAAACTATACAATCACTCTTCGATTTCAACACAATTAAGACACGTAGATTAGAACACCATTAAGACGAGTAGCTAGAACATCGATCTAGAAAAGCTCTTTATCTTCATGTTGAATGATTTAGATCTTTTCCTCAATAGTTCGTTGAAGCGTCTTTGGTGTTTGAAGTGTTGAAGGAGTCGAGAAAACAGCAGAGTGTCGGTGTTTCAAAGTCTCGAAAAAGTCCCGGCCAAGTCCCCTTTCAACGTAGAGTGGCGAAGTATTTATAGGAGAAGCAGGTTTTAGGTCGGTCGTGTCATAGGTCGTGCGCGACCTAAGGAGTTGCGACCTAAGAGCCACCCCGAGTTAACATAAGTCGTTCGCGACTTGATAGAGCCATCTTGAACGAGATATGTGTAGTGAGCGACTTAACATATGTAGCACATGAACTTCCCTGGCTTTCTTAGGTCGTCTGATATAAGTCGCGAGCGACTTAAGAGTTGGGTTAGGTCGTGGGCGACCTAATGATCACGGGTTACGGTTTAAGGAGATGTGGCTTATGTAGTTGTAGGCTTTTAGCTCGCTAGGTCGTTAACTCACTAGGTTGTTAACTCACTAGGTCGCTTAGGTCATTCAGTTACTAGGTCGCTAGGTCGCTGAGCTCCTGCGTTGCGATGTACTGCTGTCTTGTATTGATTACTAGGTCGCTAGGTCGTTAGGTCGCGTATGCTTTAAGTCGTTAACTCGCTTAAATGCTTAGCTCGCTGGAGCGCTTGCCTTTGAACTAGTTAGGTCGCTTGCTTTCCTTGATCCATTGAGTCGCCGTTCAGAGTGGTGTTAGGTCGTTGAAAAGGAGATGTTAACAGAAGTGTTGACACATTGTATGACCAGTCTTTGAGACAAATTATCTTTGGTTTTTCGATTGATCCTTTGGTATCACGGCCTTGCCAAAAAGGCGGGATAACACTTGCCTCCCAAAACATGCCTTGCGATAGGAAGGTGTGTTTTGTAATGCCATAAGATGGATGTTCATATCCTGTTGATCACCTGTGGTACAACGTGCAAAGAGCTTGACAGTTTTATATGACCTCAAATGACGACCATTCGCGATCAAGCCATTTGAGGTGGAATGCGACCGTTCGCGATCAAGCATTTTTATATGACCTCAAATGACGACCGTTCGCGATCAAGCCATTTGAGGTGGAATGCGACCGTTCGCGATCAAGCAATTTTATATGACCTAAAATGATGACCATTCGCGATCAAGCCATTTGAGGTGGAATGTGACCGTTCGCGATCATGTGTCGTTCGAGGCGAAGGGGTGCCGTTCGAGGCGAGTTGTGACCATTCGCGGTCGAGTGCCGTTCGCGGTGAGTTTTTTTTAAATGTGTGCCCGGGGGGGACTTAGTACAGTCAATACCAGATTCACGTTCGGGTGAGTTTCTGGATTGTCTGTTGTGGCGGTTTATCACCAGCTCAGAGCATGCCAAGGGACTATTCGCGATCCCGTACATGTGTAAGTGTCTTAGCCGTTAGGGGGGCGGTTTATCACCATCTCAGAGCATGCCTAGGGACCGTTCGCGATCCCGTACATGTGTAAGTGGCTTAGCCATTATGGGATCATAAGTAGCATTCTTTTATTGAGAATAAGTTTTTAGCAGAAATGTTAAACAGAATCAAGTATAAACATGAGAAATGGAAAACAAAAACAACACAGGGACGTCAAAGTGCAAACACCTACACCGATGCGATTAGAAGTCATATCAGAGCATGCCTGAGGATCGTTCGCGGTCCTATACATGTGTAAAAGACTTAACCGCGTTGGTGTGGAGTTTGCTACTTATTCGTCACTACCCCAATCAATTAATGACAAGTTGATGTCTCGATCCTGAGGCGTCATCAGTAGATGCAGGTGGTGGCCGCTCCCGCTCCATCATTGTTGCTCTCCTTTTCACATACTGTGATAGTAGACCATTCCGGATCTGCCATTCAACTTCATCCTTCAAGTGCCTGCAATCATTTGTGTTATGACCATTTAACTCGTGAAATAAGCAGTACTTGTCTGACTTTCTTTCATTGCTGGTCGGATTCCTCCTCATTAGCTTGCGATAAGGAACTTGCTCTCTAGTATCTTGGTAAATTCGTTCCAAACTTTCATTCAATTCCGAATAAGTGGTGAAACGCGGCTCCCTCCGCACTCGCTTCGACCTATCATCATTATCCTCCGCTTTCCGCTTTCCTTTGTTTTTGTCAAAATCTTTTTCAAGAGATTTTCTGCCTTTGAATGCATAAACTTCTATTCCTTCTCCTTCTTCTCTTTCAGCATTTGCATCTTCTAGTCGTAAGAATCCTTCAGCCTCATGGTAAAATTCCCCTAGATCCATAGGGGGATCTGTTGTCAATGAATTTTTGAACTCTGTGCCATCGGCTACGCCCGATACAGCTGCCATCAAAACCATGGATGGATCTGGTCGATCCACCGATGCCACGGCCGCATTAAACCGCGTCAAAAAGCTTCTCAAAGATTCTCCAGTTCTTTGCTTCAGTGCCGCCAAACTCATCACATTCTTAGGCCTCGAAATGTGGACCCTGAATTGCCTCATAAACCTCTCAGTCAAATCATTCCATGTTCCGATAGACTCACTCTCCAGTTGTCTAAACCATAACGCCGCAATATCTGCCAGGTACAATGGAAAGCACCGGGCCATGACCTCCTCTGATGCCCCCAGTACTTCCATATGCCTCATATACTTTGTCAGATGAACCGTAGGGTCTGTCCTTCCATTATACATATCCAATGATGGCAACTTAAAATCCGGTGGGTTCTTAGCTTGCCTGATTGCAGTGGTAAATGGACTCATATTCACATCCTCTAGGTCTTTGTTTACTAATCCGCCTCTCATAGCCCACCTGACCATCTCTACTAACCTGTCATTGTCTCCAAGCTGTAGTTCTCGTCCATTGCCTTCAACCTGCCCCCCGAGCCTACGAGGGAATTCCGGAATCTGTTCTTCTGGCTGGGTTTCTGTTCCTCTATTAGCTCTCAATGGCCTAGTGTTAGTTGGTATCCTGCCTAAGGTTGGATCAACACAACCCTGGGGGATGCCCCCTAGCTCAAGGGCTGCCCCTGATGGTCCCTCTCTATCTGGTTTATGATTTTGCGCTCCAAGTTGCTCGATCTGTTGAAACAAATTCTGGATCATATTCCTCTAATCTTCTCATCATTGTCTCCATCTCATCCCTGGTGATGAAGACTGAGGTTCGGTTCGCTCCTGAGGAAGCCTCTTGACTTCCCTCGTGTTGACTTCTTTCTGGTCTTTGTCGTCTATTTGATTGCCTTGTCATAGCTTTCCAGATCTCAACTCTTAAACCTTCAAACTCAACTTCCAAGCAATAGAATCCCTGAGTTCAACTCTCAGTGAAAGCACCAAAAATGTTAACGCTGAAAATGTGCGCTAACACCCCCGGTGTGAGTAGTAATCAAGTGAAAGCACCACCCGTTTGTACGGGAACTAAAAGTAAATAGAAAATAGCAGAAACAATAAGAGAGACAACAATTTTTATAGTGGTTCGGCTCAAAGTCAAGCCTACATCCACTTTATCTCCTCGATCACTGACTCGATTACAAATTTTACAGTCACTCTTCGATTACAAACTTTACAATCACTCTTCGATTACAACACAATTAAGACACGTAGATTACAACACCATTAAGATGAGTAGCTAGAACATCGATCTAGAAAAGCTCTTTATCTTCATGTTTAATGATTTAGATCTTTTCCCCAATAGTTCGTTGAAGCATCTTTGTTGTTTGAAGTGTTGAAGGAGTCGAGAAAACAGCAGACTGTCGGCGTTTCAAAGCCTCGAAAAAGTCCCGACCAAGTCCCCTCTCAACGTGGAGTAGGTGAAGTATTTATAGGAGAAGCAGGTTTTAGGTCGGCCGTGTCATAGGTCGTGCGCGACCTAAGAGCCACCCCGAGTTAACATAAGTCGTTCGCGACTTGATAGAGCCATCTTGAACGAGATATGTGCAGTGAGCGACTTAACATATGTAGCACATGAACTTCTCTGGCTTGCTTAGGTCGTCTGATATAAGTCGCGAGCGACTTAAGAGTTGGGTTAGGTCGTGGGCGACCTAATGAGCACGGGTTACGGTTTAAGTAGATGTGGCTTATATAGTTGTAGGCTTTTAGCTCGCTAGGTCGTTAACTCACTAGGTTGTTAACTCGCTAGGTCGCTTAGGTCATTCAGTTACTAGGTCGCTAGGTCGCTGAGCTCCTCCGTTGCGATGTACTGCTGTCTTGTATTGATTACTAGGTTGCTAGGTCGTTAGGTCGCGTATGCTTTAAGTCATTAACTCGCTGAAATGCATAGCTCGCTGGAGCGCTTGCCTTTGAACTGGTTAGGTCGCTTGCTTTCCTTGATTCATTGAGTCGCCGTTTAGAGTGGTGTTAGGCCGTTGAAAAGGAGCTGCTAACAGAAGTGTTGACACAGTGTATGACCAGTCTTTGAGACGAATTATCTTTGGTTTTTTGATTGATCCTTTGGTATCACGACCTTGCCAAAAAGGCGGGATAACAGATTTATTATGTATTTCTCTTTTTTATTTTCAGTTTTTAGCTTACTCCATGTACTGGCACTTTGTGAGGGATAGTTTATACTCTGATATTTGTGAGACTGATGTTTTGATTTCATGAGACATATATTGGTATTTTGAGACATACAATGTATTTGGTTTGATAATTCTATATTATGAAGTTTTACTTTTAGCAAATTATTATTTTAATTGTTTTCGCTATTTTATCTATTTTGTCTTATGCATCTTAGTCTCTGCTAGTTTTAGTTATACCTACAATGCACCACATCTTTTAGTGTGTCCTTTTGAGTATACTAATGGGTGTGAGGTGTTACATTTAGATGCAATCCTTTCGATCAATATTGGTCGAACTTACAAGGAAGATAACATGGCTATACTTTAACTAAAACTAGCAGTCGATCATAACTGTACACTACAAGTAGTCAATGCCTCCAAATGCTTCCATTTTGTCAACATAGTTAACACCACATTCTGATATTTCCTACTAAGTGCATCTGCAACTTTGTTCCCTTTCCCTAATGTATAATCAATATCGAAATAATAAGCTGTTAAAATCTCTAGCCACTTCTGCTGTCTTATATTCAACTCTTTTTGAGAGAATAAATACCTCAAGGACTTATGACCCGTATATAACTCGAATCATTCTCCTAAGAGGTATTGTCTCCATACATTCAATGCAAAAATCATCGTTGTCAACTACAAATCATGAGTCGGATATCTAACTTCATGAGGCCTGAGCTACCGAGAGGCATAGGCAATCACTTTACCCCTCTACATCAATACAACTCCCAATCTTAATCCACAGGCATCAGTATACACCACCAAATCTTGATTCCCATCTAGAACAACTGACACGAGCACACTGGTCGACAAATTCTTTAACTTAAGGAATGCTTCCTCAATGTCCTAAGCATTATTCTAAGATGAATCTCATTATCTCTTTCATCCTTAGAATATATCAAAATGTCATCAATGAACACCATATCCAAGTGCTCTCAGAAAATCTAGTTCATCAAATTTACAAAGAAAGTTGGTGCATTAGTTAATCTGAATGGCATCACTAACCACTCGTACGAACCATACCTTGTTTGAAACATCATCAAAGGAATATTATTATCCACCACTCTTAACTGATGGAACCCTGTTGCCAAATCCAACTGGAAAAATACTTTGGCTCCACTCAACTGATCAAATAAATCATCAATTCTGGGCAAAGGATATCAATTCTTTATTTTTTTCATTCAATTTACGATAATCGATGCACAATCTTAATGACCCATCTGATTTCTTTACGAACACTATGACTGCTCCCCGAGATGAGCTACTTTGTCTAATAAAACTCTTTCCTTCTAAGTGCACTAGCTGCACTTTAACTCCATCTCGGTACGTGTCATCCTACTAGGTGGTTTACTTATGAGTCAGCATCTTTTACAAAGTCTATTAGAAACTCAATAGCTTGTTTCGGTGGTAATCCTATAACTAGTTGAAAAACATCTGTAAATTCTCTTACAATTAAAAACTGATTCGATTCATCTTCCACTTTTGTGGCACCCAATAAAGCTAAAATTTCTGGACTCGAATTCTCAACCGAGTATACTATTCAATCACTACTATCAGGGTGTCTCAATGATATTTTTCTATCCTGGCGAAATATCCTAGTATCATATTTGCTTAGTCAATCTGTACCTAAAATAATCCCAAAATCCGCAAAATCAAATACATAAAAACTGCAGGCAAAAGTGCAACCTAGCAACTCAAACTCTTGATGATCACATCGCATCTCCGGAGTTGTGTATCCTCCTATTGGATTAATTATCCTTAACAATGTAACATGGTATGATATTTCTAAACATAACTCATCTACCAAACACCGAGATATAAATGAATGTGATGCACCGGTATCAAATAGTATCCAAACTGGTATGTTATAAATCAAAAGCATACCTTCCATCATAGACTTTCCCTTCTCAACTATTGTTAGTCTTGATGTAGGTGGCTCCAAAGAAAACACCTTTCTTTTGTTAGCCTTGGCCGCTTTTGGACATTTGTTCTTATAATACCCCACCTGGTCCCAATTAAAGCACTTCACATTCTGCTTCCAACCACCATGCCATCACCAGATCAACACTCGTTAGCATAGTGCCTCTTCTTATCACACTTTTAACAAATTATATCAGCTTTCCCCTTTTTCATAGCCCCGCCTTCCTAAGCTCCCTTCTTATTAAAGAATTTCCTCTTCTTATTCTGAGAATTCTTCTTAAACCAACTTCTCTTTCCCAAAGGGTGAAAGAAATTCTTCATTCCTGACAGACATCTCCACCACTACGTTCGATGGATCTCTGAGATGTGGCATTGTTCCCCAAGCAATCTCTGGCCTCAATCCGCAAATAAATTACTCATTCCACTTGATAATAGTGTCAATAGTGGCATATCCATACCTGGACAGCTCATCAAATTTAGCAGAGTACTCCAACACTGACATTTCCCCCTACTCCTACTCTAAACATCCTAAGCGAGGCATACTTGGCTACAACAAACAAAAAAATTTCCTTGAATCTCCTTCGAAATTCTACCTAATTCAATTCCTCTTTCGGTACCCCACGGTCACCCCATTCCACTAGAGCAAAGCAGCTCCCTACAAGTGTCTCGAAGCCAATCTCTTTTTCTATGCAACATTCAAACTCAAATCAGATAAAATCCTTTCATAATGTAATAACCATTTTCCCACTTCTATGGCATCCTCAGTCCCCAGAAAAAGCTATCCACCCAGACTGGTGTAACCTTAACTGTGCTTAACATAGTTATTACCAATTGATGCTATGGGATTAACTCCTACCGCTTTCGCAGCATTTCCTCCGGCGATTCCTAAAACTGCTTCAGTTTGCATCAAGTTGGCGAAGAACTGATACATAGCCCCCAATTTACTGGCAAGGTCGCAGCACCAACATTGCATTTTCATTTTGATTAGCATTTCCCTGTTGACACTGGTTCCTCCTAGTGTTGGAACAAACATTTCCATTTGTTGTGGTGCTTCCACAACCAAGATTCACTCCCTTATTTCTTAACACCCTATTTTTCATTCTCATAAATCTTCATACGAGCCTTAGTAAGATATAGAAGAATGGTCTAAGAGAGGGGGGAGAATTGAGATGGAATACATACTTATATATAGCAAATACAAATACGTTATTATAGCGTTATCTCATACCCCAATCTTATTCTCTGATTCGTTGGGATTATGTTTTCAAAAAATCTTTAGGTTTAAAGTTCTTTTAATCCTAAACCTATAATCTAATACCAACTTATAACATCACCCATTTATGAGGCCTAAAACTAACATTTAGTGTAACGACCCGTAATTTTCGTTAATTAAAAATTGTTAATTTAATGAGATTTATAACTTAATGTTGGAAGGAAAAAAATTCAATTTAATAATAAGAATATAACTGGAATAAAATGGAATAGTATTGATTTGAGGTAATTGATAACTGCTTTAGATGTAATACGAATTAATTAAACGGATTAAAGAGTTATAATTGACATAGATTGTAATTAAATTATAGCAATGTATGTATTAATGGATAATTGGATTAAAAGAGAAATTGGCAATTTAAAAGTTCATTGATTAATGAAATAATGTGTAATGAATTGTAACTGTATAAATTTAGTGTTGTAGTAGTAATTAGAACACTTGTTGTGGATAATAAACTTATAAGATGTGACTAAAAGTGAAAGTTGACAATTATTATATGTTACCTATTTATTTAGCTTGTTATTAAATTTGAAATCAATTGCAATTAATTCACTTAATTAGTGCAACTAATGTAGATTTAATTGATAATTGTAGAATATTGATTCAATAAGATGTAACCCAATGTAAATTTTATTCATAATATGATAATTGATTTTATAAAAAGAATTGAAATCAAGTTTGATCAATTTATTAGAATTTAAGCTATAATAAATGGATTTATTGCAATTAAATGTACTTAAATACTACGTTAATGAAAACTAAGATGATGATTGTAGAATGTTAATGTAACAAGATATAAACAAATGTCAACTATGTTTGTAGAGCAATAATTAATTGAATAAAAGACTGAAATCAAAATAAAATAATTTATTGGAATTTAATTTTAATAAATTGGATTTAATTAGGGTTGAAATTGAACATTATAATTAATGAAATATTTAACACTGAATTCAATATATAAATTTGTTTTAAATTATTGTAGATACCTATGAAATCAAAATGATAAAATTTGTTAGTTTATAAATATTGAATTAAAAAGTGATTAATTAATTTAATATTAATTTATGCAATTAACGTGAAAATAGCCATTTTGGCACTGTCTCGGATTTTGACGAAACCAGTTTCATCGGATTCGTAATAGTGAATTATTGTAAGGTTTTAAGTTTTGTAGCGATCGGACTTGTCGTTCGATCATACGGACTCGAAATGACTATAAATCAATTTAATTGAAATCAATTTGAAATAGGCTGATTTTAAAGCAACTTCTTCATATGATGGAAATAGGACTTGAAACATGTTCCATTAAGTTTAAAATTATCGAAAATATTTACTTTGATGTATGGGATGACCCACTTTCATTTCTGAGGCAGAACGGGCTTTACAGATCTTATTTGTCATTTCAAATCAATTCGGGTATTATTCATTTCTTATCGGGCTTCGTTAGTATATATTGTTCTATTCTAACCCTAGCAGCCTTTTTATTTCTTATTACTATATGTATCTATCTATTCGACCTATAGCTTCTTCCTTCTTCTAATGGCTGTAAAAAAATCAAAACCCTAAATTTCATTCTCCAAATCAATTTCAAAATCAAACTCCTCCAAACCATATTAAATTATATATCAATTCGAAGCTCTCGACGCGCATAATTCATCGGGATTGTGACGACCGCCCATGACCCCTGCACTGAATCTAGAGATAGTGCGCTGTAAAGTGTGCCAGGCGACCATGGACGATTGTCAAGGTAAATTAAACACAACAGAATCTATCGTATTACTCAGCGCATGGATAAAATACAATAGAACATATGTATAGTGAAGCTTTACAGAACAAAATGACATCATATAAAACTTCATAATAGTTGAATACAAGCATCTGAATAGTCAAGTCATCAAAATACATCAAGCCTCACTACAACACTCAGAGAAAATACAACAGTGGAACATCCAGTACATATAATAAGAAGATAATATGCAACCCTCCAGCTCGTCTTCGATATCAGTATCGTGAGAAGAGAACAGCACCTGTCACCTGTTACCTAGTCTGCCCGTCCCAAATTGGACGAACAGCCCAAGGCAATAAGAATTAAAACATAAAGCCTTGAGTCAGACAACAGTCTTAGTGAGCAGTAAATTAACTAACAACATACCAAAAGAGCATAAAGGAAAAGGAATAGGAATACAACCCTCCCACTCCAACCTCATTCTACAGTGATAGCCCCCAGACACACACTAAGCAGAATCAAACATAGCAGAGCATACAATTTAAAGTAAAGCTACTATCACTCGAGTCAAGGGCGATGTTTTCCAAGTACCAAGGCCTAAATCAGATAAGCACCCAGAAAATACCGCTCTTGAGTCCGAATGACGATACAACCAAACATCCATGACTCTGGCTATCACTGTTATCATTGCTTCGATATCACCGTTAATTGAATGACCGGCACATTCTTTCAGCCGTCCGTCAAGAGCTAATGGAAACCCCGGTTCTAGACATAACTCCTGCACGTCGTCGCAGCCCGTGCCTAGGACTATCGAATCTGCCCAGAGTACTCGACCATCAACAGTTGGTCGTTGGGACTATCGAATCTTCCCAAACGTACTCTTGCTTAGAGCATGCTAGAACCTTCAACAATGATGCTATCCAAGCCTCCTAGTCATCCTCCTCGACGACTATTCTCATATCCATTCATTATCCTCAACTCGAATCATATCACCGAGTTATCAACATGCTTGGAATGATCCCGTCTGGACTAGACCAAGTCTTCATCATATGATGCCTCGCTTCATTACATCCTCGCAAAGCCTCATCTCAACATCACATCATCAAATCTATGCATAAGAGCTTCATCATCCCGCTACATATACCACGAGCAGCTTTCCCAATTCAAGAGCCTTTACCTTAGCTTTTGAATCATCTTCGATCTAAATATAATCATCAATCATCTAGTTTATAACAATCAATCAAATCAAACATCAATCCAAGCAATCAAGCATTCAAACATGATCTACGTAGACAATTATAACAATAATGGCATTTTCGTAATTAAAGAGTTGAAAGTTCAATAAGCATGAAAACATGGATTATATCTCTACAAACTTGATGAATGAACTTGCATAGGTTAACATATGATAAAATGGATGTAACATCATCATGAACAATGGATCTATATGGATCTACACTTAGGATGAAGAAAATGCATGGAAATCACTATTTTAACACCAAATCGAGCCAACAATCCGATATACTCCTTTGGATCCATGTGAGAGATAATCACCACTCACCAAATCACCTAAACAAACCCAAATCAACACGCTTCAGATCTGGACAGCGAAGGATGAAGCTTGATCTATCACGAATCTGCTTCAAACGAAGAAATCTCACTTGAAAAGATGAAGATCTTCAATCTAAGCTCTTGGATCTTCAATTTGATCTTCAACTTGGATGGATGGAAGCACTAGATTAGAGTGGAGAAAAGAAGTGAAGAAGTGTAGAAGTCGAGCTCTCAAAATGGCAGCACTTCGTCGCTTCAAAATCCGGATCCCAAAAATGAGAACAACCCCTCCTATTTATAGCTGAAATTTCTTAAGTCGAAATCTGGCCATCTCCCTAAGTCTCTTTCGACTTACGACCTAAGCCCCTACGACTTAACAAAACCCAGCGACCTAACAATGCTACGCCAAACCCCTCAGCGACCTATCACTTGCGCCTCTACGACCTAAGACTTAAGAGAATGCGACTTAGCACAACTGCGCACCCAAGCGACCTACCAAAGCCCTACAACTTACGACCTAACGAGGCTTCGACTTATCACTTAGCGACCTAACCACAGTTGCGACCTATCACTTAATGTGCTTACGCGACCTAATCAACATAGCGCATCAGCGACCTACGACTTAGCAAACTCGCGACCTAACTATCTTAGGTCGCCTACGACCTAACTCAACACTAAACAGGGCCTCCGACTTAACACTTGCCGAGTTAGCTTCGACCTGCTAACTTAACCCAGCTACGACTTATCTCCTTAGGTCGTCTACCGACCTAACTATGCCCTAGGTCGCTAAACTACCCATTTCTTAACTCCTTAAGTCGTTGCCGACCTATCCCCCTTAGGTCGCTAACTCACCCAGAAGCCCACAACCTATCTTAGGTCGCCAATCCTATAAGTCGGTCACGACTTATCACTTAGGTCATTCACTATTACCCCAGCTTCCTTAAGTCGTCGCCGACCTTCCCCTTAAGTCATCCACTACCTTAGGTCGCTCCAACACCCTACGACTTAAGCTGCTACGACTCAACTCCTAACTCGCCGAATTCCTTAACTCGGTCACGACTTAGCTCTTAGGTCGTTCACGACCTAGGACTTAGACAAATCTGCCTAAAAATCTGAAATGACTTGAAAGTGCTAAAATTCCAGATTTTGACGAACTTGTCGATCCGTAAAAATACGGGTTGTTACATTCTCTCCCCCTTAGGAATTTCGCCCCCGAAATTCCAAGCAATCATAGCAATCAAAGACTATTCTGTACGCCTACCATCCATAGCAATCAACAAACCATGCATCCAAATTCTAGCTTAGCGTATAGAATTCTAAAACTAGAACAAGTTACAATATCGCAAGACGAGACGACACCTTAGGGCCATACCTTGAAGAGTTCAGGATGAGCTGCTTTCATCCTCTCTTCCACCTCCCACATACAGTCGTTATCATCATCACTCCATTGTATCTTGAGCAACTTAACTACCTTCCTCCTAAGCTGTTTCGTGTCGGTTTCAACAACACGAAGCGGCTTACGAGGTCTTCTATCAACTGGATCAACTTCAAAATCTTCACAGCTATCAGCAGAAACCACCGTATTCGAGTCGTGCACGTACTTCCGTAGATATGATACATGAAAAACATTGTGCACACTCGTCATCTTTTCCGGTAATTCCAATCTATAGGCGAGCTTTCCAATTCGCTCGATGATTGGGAATGGTCCAACAAATCTCGGAGTCAATTTTCCTTTCTTCCCAAATCGAATAACATTCTTCAGTGGAGAAGTCTTCACAAAAACCATATCACCAACGTCGAATTCCAAATCCTTACGACGCTTATCGGCATAACTCTTCTGACGGTCTTGGGCTGCCTTCATTTGTTGCCGAATGATCTCTATACAATCCGAAGTCTGCCGAATCATCTCTGGCCCAAGTATCAACTTTTCTCCAGTTTCCAACCAACATGTCGGAGAGTTACACGGTCTTCCATACAATGCCTCATACGGTGCCATACCAATGCTTGACTGGTAACTGTTGTTGTATGCAAACTCCACCAAATGAAGGTGATCTTCCCATGATCCTCCAAAGTCCAAAACACAGGCTCTAAGAAGATCTTCCAAAACTCGGTTGACTCTCTCGGTCTGACCATCCGTTTGGGGGTGATAAGCTGTACTCAAACACAACTCGGTTCCCAAGACTTCCTGGAAGCTCTTCCAGAATCTACTAGTGAACAACGGGTCTCGATCGCTCACTATACTCTTCGGAATACCATGGAATCGAACTATCCACTTAACATACAACTCAGCCAACTTTGATGCAGTCCTAGTCGATCGAACAGGAATAAATCTTGCACTCTTAGTCAAACGATCTACAATGACCCAAATCCCTTCATTTCCCGTTCTTGTTCTAGGTAGTCCATCAATAAAATCCAGCGATATCTGCTCCCACTTCCATGTAGGAACTTCTAATGGTTGAAGCAATCCGCTTGGCTTCTTCTGTTCGGCCTTCACCAACTGGCAGTTCATACACTTGGAAATAAAATTTCCAACATCCTTCTTCATGCCTTCCCAGTAGTAGGTTCTCTTCATATCTCGATACATCTTATTTCCACCTGGGTGAATTGTCAACTTCGAGTGATGACTTTCCTTCAGGACTTCACTCCTCAATTCATCTATATCGGGAACAACTAGTCGTCCTTGCTTCCGAAGCCAACCCTCTTGATCGACCTCGAATCCTTTATCCTTTTCTGGATCCAATCCAGATTCCAAATCACGGATAATTTTGACAAGCTTATCATCTCGCTTTTGGCCCTCGCCAATCCTTTCCACAAGAGTGGGTCTTATTGATAAGTTTGCCAACATCTCAGGTTCCAATTCGCATCTAGGCCTGAAGTCAAATCCAGCTAAATACTCGAGACTCTTCCATTCTGAAAACATGGCTCCCAATCCTGCATGTCTTCGACTTAACGCATCTGCCACTGCATTACCTTTTCCCGGAGTATAAGCTATACCAAAATCATATGATGCCAAAAACTCTAGCCAACGTTGCTGCCGAAGATTCAAATCCTTTTGGGAGAAAAGATACTTCAGCGACTTATGATCCGTAAACAACTCGAATCGAACTCCCAACAGATAATGTCTCCACATCTTCAGAGCAAATACAATCGCCGCTAACTCCAAATCATGAGTCGGGTAATTCCTTTCATGCGGCTTCAGTTGTCGACTTGCATACGCAACAACTTTATCCCTCTGCATCAGCACTGCTCCAAGTCCAGTACCACATGCGTCGGTGTAAACCACCATCTCATCATTCCCACTTGGAATAGTCAAAACAGGAGCACTCGTCAATCTCTCTTTCAGGATTCCGAAAGCTTGCTCACACTTAGCATCCCAACTGAACACTTGGTTCTTCTTCGTCAATCCTGTTAATGGTGCAGCTATCTTGGAGAAGTCTTTGATAAACCGTCGATAATATCCTGCTAATCCAAGAAAACTTCTCACATCAGATGCATTCTTAGGTCTAACCCAATCCTGGATTGCTGCCACCTTAGCGGGATCAACCGCTATTCCATTTCCAGAAATAACATGGCCTAAGAACCTCACTTCACTCTTCCAGAAGTGACACTTCGAAAACTTAGCCTTCAGTTGATGTTTCCGTAAGATTTCCAAAACAATATGCAAGTGCGTCTTGTGCTCTTCCTCCATTCTGGAATAAATCAGAATATCATCCACGAACACAAGTACGAACTTGTTCAACTGATCTCTGAACACTCTATTCATAAGATCCACAAAATATGCTGGCGCGTTAGTCAATCCAAACGGCATTACCAGCCACTCAAAGAAACCAGATGGTGTCCGAAAAGCAGTCTTCGGCACACTATCCTTAGCCACTCTCAACTGGTGAAATCCCGTTGCCAAATCCATCTGAGAAAACACCTTAGCTTCGTGAAGCTGATCAAACAAGTCATCTATTCTTGGCAATGGATACTTGTTCTTCTTAGTCACCTTATTCAGCTCACGATAATCCACACACAATCTCAACGATCCATCTGCCTTGGTTGCAAACACAACTGGTGCACCCCACTCGGACACACTACGCCGAATGAATCCTTTCTACAAAAGATCATCAACTTGCACCCTCAACTCTTGCTGTTCCCTAGGCGCCATCCGCCTAAGAGGCATCACAACAGGTCTGGCTCCTTCAACTAGATCTATACGAAACTCGATCTCTCTATGCGGCGGCAACCCTTTGACTTCGTCAAAGACATCCTCGAATCCATTAGCGATTGGCACCGATGACAGTCCATCCCGTGGAACAACCAGCGAATACATGAAGCTCATGAAGACGCCTTCTTCATGCTTACATCGTATTACAACCTTTCGCCCCTCCACATTCTCGACTGTCACTTCCAACCTCTCGCAATCAACCTTTGCCGCATACTTCCTAAGCCAGTCCATACCCAAAATAATTCCGAACCCCACAAAGTTCAGAACAAAGCAATCACAAACAAAAGAGCAACCATGACTCGATACAACTAGACCACGGCATAACATACACAAACAAGACGAACCCCCAACTGGATTAGTCACAACCAATGGCCTATCAACAATATCCGACTTCAAATCTAACCGGCCTACGAGTTCATTACAAACAAACGAATGCGACGCTCCAGTATCAAACAAAACTCTAACTGGAACACCACATAGGAAAAGAGTACCTTGAACCACCACACTCTTTCCCTTCTCTTCTGCGGTAGGAGCTTTTGAAGACGACGGAACAGCTCCCAAAGCATAAGCCTGCACAATCTGCTTGTCCCTCCTCGGCTCTGGACAATTCTTCCTGAAATGCCCCGGCTTGTCACAGTTATGACACTTCATCGGCACCTTAGGATTCTTACAATCCTTCGAGAAATTACCCTTCTGCTGACAGTTGTAGCAAGTCACCTCGCATTTCGGCTTCTTCTGACCATCCTTACCCTTCTGCTGCTGCTGCTTCCTCTTCTTGTTTCCACCCTGCTGGGGTTTAGACTCTTCCCTGGTCACAGCAACAACAGATCCATCTTTAGGAAACAGACTCTCATGCCTGAGAGCTTTCTCCACCAACTTCTCAAATGAATCATCCAAATGATCCACCAACTGCCTCCCAAGATAACTATCCAAGCCGGTCACAAACTTCTCATTCTTTTGATAAGCAGATTCAATATATGACCGAGCATACTTGGACAAAGCTTCAAACTCAGAAACATACTCAAGAACAGATCTCCCTCCTTGCTTGAGCTCCACAAACTTCTTGAACAGAACAGACTTCTGAGCTGTAGAAATGAACTTAGCTTCAAACCTAACTTGGAATTGCTCCCAAGTAATCTCTTCCTCCGGAGTATCGATGGTAATAGAGTTCCACCAATCAGAAGCTCTCCCTTGAAGCTGCCTTGATGCCAACTTCCTCCTAGTTGCATCATCAATTCTCAAATCACCAAAGATCCTTCTACAAGCATTTATCCACCTCTGGACCTCAATAGTTGATTCTGTTCCTAAGAAAACCTTCCCTCCAAGAGCAGTATAGTCCTTGCACAACTTAGCAAAATCCACTAGTTTCGGAGTTTGGACTTGAACTCCAACATCAACTGCTGCCCCCGGAACTGGTATCCTTCTCATGATCGAAGTCATCATAGCTTCGAACATGGCTGCATAATCAGCAGTCTCTTCAGTAGCACGGCCTTCCCTAGCAGCTGGTCTCCCTCTTCGACTCATTCTCAATATCTATAAAAAAGAATGATTAGAACATCTAGAGAAACAACTGCATAAAGGACTCAACTCTACTAAGTTACTATATTATATATAGTATTCATCCATCAAAATACAATTACGTCTCTCATACGTAGTTACTTCAGCGAGCGTTGGGTAAAATCGATTAACCAATGCTCTGATACCAAATGTGACGACCGCCCATGACCCCTGCACTGAATCTAGAGATAGTGCGCTGTAAAGTGTGCCAGGCGACCATGGACGATTGTCAAGGTGAATTAAACACAACAGAATCTATCGTATTACTCACAGCGCATGGATAAAATACAATAGAACATATGTATAGTGAAGCTTTACAGAACAAAATGACATCATATAAAACTTCATAATAGCTGAATACAAGCATCTGAATAGTCAAGTCATCAAAATACATCAAGCCTCACTACAACACTCAGAGAAAATACAACAGTGGAACATCCAGTACATATAATAAGAAGATAATATGCAACCCTCTAGCTCGTCTTCGATATCAGTATCGTGAGAAGAGAACAGCACCTGTCACCTGTTACCTAGTCTGCCCGTCCCAAATTGGACGAACAGCCCAAGGCAATAAGAATTAAAACATAAAGCCTTGAGTCAGACAACAGTCTTAGTGAGCAGTAAATTAACTAACAACATACCAAAAGAGCATAAAGGAAAAGGAATAGGAATACAACCCTCCCACTCCAACCTCATTCTACAGTGATAGCCCCCAGACACACACTAAGCAGAAGCAAACATAGCAGAGCATACAATTTAAAGTAAAGCTACTATCACTCGAGTCAAGGGCGATGTTTTCCAAGTACCAAGGCCTAAATCAGATAAGCACCCAGAAAATACCGCTCTTGAGTCCGAATGACGATACAACCAAACATCCATGACTCTGGCTATCACTGTTATCATTGCTTCGATATCACCTTTAATTGAATGACCGGCACATTCTTTCAGCCGTCCGTCAAGAGCTAATGGAAACCCCGGTTCTAGACATAACTCCCGCACGTCGTCGCAGCCCGTGCCTAGGACTATCGAATCTGCCCAGAGTACTCGACCATCAACAGTTGGTCGTTGGGACTATCGAATCCGCCCAAACGTACTCTTGCTTAGAGCATGCTAGAACCTTCAACAACGATGCTATCCAAGCCTCCTAGTCATCCTCCTCGACGACTATTCTCATATCCATTCATTATCCTCAACTCGAATCATATCACCGAGTTATCAACATGCTTGGAATGATCCCGTCTGGATTAGACCAAGTCTTCATCATATGATGCCTCGCTTCATTACATCCTCGCAAAGCCTCATCTCAACATCACATCATCAAATCTATGCATAAGAGCTTCATCATCCCGCTACATATGCCACGAGCAGCTTTCCCAATTCAAGAGCCTTTCCCTTAGCTTTTGAATCATCTTCGATCTAAATCTAATCATCAATCATCTAGTTCATAACAATCAATCAAATCAAACATCAATCCAAGCAATCAAGCATTCAAACATGATCTACGTAGACAATTATAACAATAATGGCATTTTCGTAATTAAAGAGTTGAAAGTTCAATAAGCATGAAAACATGGATTATATCTCTACAAACTTGATGAATGAACTTGCATAGGTTAACATATGATAAAATGGATGTAACATCATCATGAACAATGGATCTATATGGATCTACACTTAGGATGAAGAAAATGCATGGAAATCACTATTTTAACACCAAATCGAGCCAACAATCCGATATACTACTTTGGATCCGTGTGAGAGATAATCACCAATCACCAAATCACCTAAACAAACCCAAATCAACACGCTTCAGATCTGGACAGCGAAGGATGAAGCTTGATCTATAACGAATCCGCTTCAAACGAAGAAATCTCACTTGAAAAGATGAAGATCTTCAATCTAAGCTCTTGGATCTTCAATTTGATCTTCAACTTGGATGGATGGAAGCACTAGATTAGAGTGGAGAAAAGAAGTGAAGAAGTGTAGAAGTCGAGCTCTCAAAATGGCAGCACTTCGTCGCTTCAAAATCTGGATCCCAAAAAGTGAGAACAACCCCTCCTATTTATAGCTGAAATTTCTTAAGTCGAAATCTGGCTATCTCCCTAAGTCGCTTCCGACTTACGACCTAAGCCCCTACGACTTAACAAAACCCAGCGACCTAACAATGCTACGCCAAACCGCTCAGCGACCTATCGCTTGCGCCTCTACGACCTAAGACTTAAGAGAATGCGACTTAGCACAACTGCGCACCCAAGCGACCTACCAAAGCCCTACAACTTACGACCTAACGAGGCTTCAACTTATCACTTAGCGACCTAACCACATGTGCGACCTATCACTTAATGTGCTTACGCGACCTAATCAACATAGCGCATCAGCGACCTACGACTTAGCAAACTCGCGACCTAACTATCTTAGGTCGCCTACGACCTAACTCAACACTAAACAGGGCCTCCGACTTAACACTTGCCGAGTTATCTTCGACCTGCTAACTTAACCCAGCTACGACTTATCTCCTTAGGTCGTCTACCGACCTAACTATGCCCTAGGTCGCTAAACTACCCATTTCTTAACTCCTTAAGTCGTTGCCGACCTATCCCCCTTAGGTCGCTAACTCACCCAGAAGCCCACAACCTATCTTAGGTCGCCAATCCTATAAGTCGGTCACGACTTATCACTTAGGTCATTCACTATTACCCCAGCTTCCTTAAGTTGTCGCCGACCTTCCCCTTAAGTCATCCACTACCTTAGGTCGCTCCAACACCCTACGACTTAAGCTGCTACGACTCAACTCCTAACTCGCCGAATTCCTTAACTCGGTCACGACTTAGCTCTTAGGTCGTTCACGACCTAGGACTTAGACAAATCTGCCTAAAAATCTGAAATGACTTGAAAGTGCTAAAATTCCAGATTTTGACGAACTTGTCGATCCGTAAAAATACGGGTTGTTACAGGGATATTTCATTTTTCAATCAAATTCACCATTTGTCCGAAAATTGTGGTTGAACATCGGTCATCAATTTGAACTTTTGACGATCCAACGGTGGATCGTCGCCCGATCGACGATTAGGAAGCACCGTTGGGTAGAGGAGGAAGATTAGCTCCTATTCATAGCCTTTGTTCATCTGAAAGTTGAAGGAATTTGCCAGAAACGACAACTTAGGTACGGCGGCGACATGCTAACGGTGGTGGTTCTGGAAGGAGTGGAGGGCGCGTGACCTGGGTGGCGAGGCGTCTCGTGATGGGGGACTCGGCTGGGTGGTTAGATCTAGGGGAAGATGGATGGAGGCAACGGCGTTGGGGAGAATTGGTGGTGCCTAGGTGATCGATATCGTGTTCGATTGTGTTTTCTTAAAGCAACTAGGGTTCGAGACAATCTAGCAGGTGGCGTGTCCTTTGTTTATTTTATTTTTTTATTATTTTTTTTTAAATTCACAAATCTTCTTATCTGAATATCTTGACATACGAAGTTGGATTTACACGTGGTTTGCTCCGCTGTGATCATATCGAAAGTTTGAACATTTTGATGCTAGTTTGGATGAATTCTAAGACTATCGAATTTTGGGCTTTATTTTGGATTTCAAATTGATTTGGAACCAAAGGTGAGTATTTTGACCCACTCACAACTACTATATTATCTTATGTTAGTTAAATTAAATTTATGGTGTGATTAGAAATTTATTGATTGATGTTTGGTATGTTTAAATTGTCATTCTAGTTAAATTTGACTTTTATTGCCTTTAACCATCATTTAATTTAATATTGAATTTAAATGGTCAATTTAATACCTACTGTTGATTTTCAATTATCTATTGATGTTTATTGATCGTTTTGGATGATGATTGTGATGGATGTTTGATTGTTGATATTGGATGACCGGATGATTGAATTTTTATGGTTATAAACTGCAAGTTCCCTATGGGTTGAAATGATACATACTCGAATGACCTATAGACTAGGAAAAATCGTTATGGGCTGAAATGATAGACTCGAGCGATTTTATGGATTTTTATTTAATTTAGGATTGCGGTTTGAAATGATATATAAACATAAAACTCTAAATTGTGAATTGAAGTGATAAATATCTGTATCGCTTGACCCTAGGGTAGAAAATTATATACGGACACTAGATTGGTTAAATTAAATAATTATAATTCTTTAAATTTTGAATTCAGTTAACTAGAATTCTAAAATAGAGATGTATTTATATAAACTGAGTTATTTTTCGATAATCCAAACGTTAATGCTTAAATTGGAATTGATTTAATGAATTGTTCAAAGGATTTAAATCGAAATTTCAAAGTTGAAATGGCAAATATATGCATGAATTTATTGGAATTGAGTTATTGAAATGTTGGATATAACTTTGAAATCTATTTTAACCAATTTAAACTATTTTAATTAATCTAAACTATTTTAACTTATTTTAAATCTATTCTAACCTATTTATCCAATTTAATCAAATTTACCTATTTTTAACAATTTAAGATTATTTAATCTATTTTAAATATAAATAATATAATTTAAATCTATTTAATCTATTTTAAATTTATTTAATCTATTTAAAACCTCTTTAATATAATTTAAATATATTTAACCTTTATTTAATCTATTTAAATCATTATTAAATCTAATAAAATATATTTAATCTATTAAAATCAAAAAAATCTAATTTAATCAAATTTAAATCTATTTAAACTATTTTTACTATTTTAAAACTATTTTAGTCTATTTTAAATTATTTTTAACCTATTAAAACTATTTATGCCTATCTAAACTATTGTCTAAAATTTTAGATGGTGTAAAGTTGAAGTATTTATATTTAAATTCTTGATGATGATACAAACTAAGTTCGAATTTGAAATTGATACCTTTTTGTGAATTGACATATTTGATTAAGTATGATGATTTTGGAACTAGGATTTAATTAACCTATCGTATCGACAAATTCAAAAGTGAATATGATTTTTGGAAGTGAATATAGTTTCAAAGTGAATATGATTTGATAATGATATGGTTTTGAGAATATGATATTTTGATATCAATTGTGAATTAACCTTTTGAAATGAAAAAAAACCATCTGGTGCAAAATAAGCGTTTGGTTGTTCAAGAGACCGGGATCGGATATTGTCATCCTCTCTACCACCGAAAACCACTTTAACAACTGTGTATGTGGAGGAGATTCTAGAAATGAAGTAGGATGGTTTGGCAAACGGTTCTGTACGAGGTATTGACATGACCCTAACTCCCGTGAGTCAGCTTTGATGTGAGTAAAACATGAGCAATGCTTGGGCCAAGTAAGGTCATTCCACCGATCGGACATGCTTCTTCGATATCATATTATGACTTTGTAATGATTTGGTGGCCACCCCTTGATTTTGATGATGGGAGTGTGTTCCGAGGTGGGCGGTAGTAGCTGCTATGCATTACCACCAGCCCAGTTCTGCAATTGGTAAGTCTACCCTGGCATTGCCTCGAGTGCCATGTTCACATGCCCTAGAGCGCCTTCTACGAGTTTGTTTTGCACCATACCTATTGGGTGTCCTCTGGGTAAACCACCAGTTTGGTGGAGCTTATGGCATTGTGTAGACTACGGGAGTATATAAAATGTGTTAAGGGAGATATGGGTAACTCCTTAATGCTATTTTAATACTTAAGCTTATTGTAGACACTATTATAATAGCGTATTGTACTACATAGTAGATAGTTTAACAGATCCTTAGGAGGTGGTATTCTCGAACATCTCTTAAGTTATTGCACTCACGTTGACACTGGATTGGAGATGTCAAACCCCGTAAACATCTCTGACACCATTACACTTATATTTAATACTGCTGATTTAACTTACATAAGATCTTTTAGTTCTGACTCGAGTGTTTTGTCTTTTTAGTTCGCTCGGGTTAGTATGAGTTTTTCAGTTTACTGCAGAATGCTTTCTGGAGGATGAAGACGAAGATTTATTACTATTATTATGTATTATATTATTCCACTGCATCATGTTGTTCCGCTGCATTTATTTATTATTTATTCTTATTGTATGTAACTCTGATCTGTATTATAAAAGCTCAATCAGTGTTATTTGTGAACAGCTTCATGAACTATTTATTTCATTATTATATTTTGTCCTTCCGTTGCGAGATTCTATATTTTTTTTCTTTCTTTCTCTACTTTTTCTTATTTACCTCATAACAATCTACCCTTTGAATGGTTTGAGTCTGACGTGTGTGTCTGCTTAAAACGTCCAAAAAGGCAGGTCATTATAGTGGGTATCAGAGTTTTGGTTTAGCGATAACCTTAACTTTGTGGTGTCTGACTCATGTTAAATAGGGTAGTAATACCCTAGAATGAGTCGTTGAGTGTATATATATGAGAGAGCGTATTTGTTAGTGTTATAAAAGGTTTTTTTATTGTGTTAACTTGTTCTATTTAGTATGTATAAATTTCTATCAATACATAGGACGCTATGACATCGATAGGGATTTCTAAACGCTTAATAGGGCAGACCGACATAATATTTGTTTTGAAATATAGGTAAATGAAATAATTTTGCCTATAATATATTTTGTATATAAAAAAATAAATTTTATAAATGATATAGTTGGTTGGTATATATTGGTTTGTTTGGTAGTGAAATTTTATAAATACTAATTGGAAAATAAGATTTACAAATAAAATGGTAAAAGGTGAAAACTTTAGACTTAAATTCCAGGATTTTTTAAATTTCTTTCAAAGGGTTTTGGAATATAATATTAGTAGTATTTAGAAGTATTTTCTGATATGAATATTTCAATATGATTTGAAAGAAATGTTTTAAAGAAATTTTGTATTGAAATAAATTTGTACTCCTCTTCTAGTCGCTGGAAAATAATTTTGGTGATGAGTGCATGCATTATCGACGTTCATTTTCGAGTTTCGAAGTGGGAAGACTGCGTAGTAGTTATATCGCACATCCATTTTGATAAACCAATCATAATATTAAATTCTGAAGTTTGACTTGACATATATATATATATATATGTGTGTATGTATGTATATATCTGTGTGTGTGAGTTATGAGTAGATATATATTATTCTAAATGATTGAAAATGGAACCCGGTTGCTTAGTTCTTTAGTTTCTATAAATTAGAAATTGAAATTATTGTAATGAATGGAATCTTGACTATATTAATAATTGAAAGCTTCTAAAGTGAAAATAAGAAATTTGATGTTAAAATGATTAATGAAATAGATAAGAAACTGAAATTTTGAAAACCGTAAATATAATGGAAATGGAAATAAGAAATTTAATATTGAACATTTTGTTAACAAAATAAATATGATAACGTGTATAACTTTCTATTGCATACAAAAAGACATTTATATATATATATATATATATATATATAACTTACCAGATGTAAAAAATTTGAAATATTAAATAGGATATGTAATAGAATATTGTGCAAGTAAACTTTAGTAAATGAAAGTGTTCAATGGAATTTCTTCCAAATAAGAATTCTGATGTTTTAAATTGTTGTAAACTGAAGTTAATAGTTTGAAATGGTACTAATTAAATTTAATAAAGACGAATAATGTAATAAAAATGATTATAAACTTAGGTTGACATTTTAGCTATTCATAATCAGATTTAATGGAAAGGGTGAATATTGTAAGTAAATAATTATAAACTTAAATTAATGTTAAAGCCTTTTATAATTAAAATGAGTACTATATAAATTGAATGATTATAACTTCAGAAAGCATTGAAATGACTTAAAAATGGATGTAATATTCAAAAATACTATATATGGAAGAATGAATGTGAAAAAGTAATAATCTACAAAGGGTGAGTTGAATTGTAAAGAAACTTGCCTAATAATGTATAATCCAATAATTGAAATAAAAATAACTTATTTAACCAACAAATGTAAAGCAATAGAATGAAAGAAAATAACATTGTATGGATAAAGGAGAAATGAACTTTTGTAAGTAATATCGAATGTAAATTAATGAAAATAAACATTATATGAATGAGAAAAGAAAATTAAAAAAAAGGGGAGAATCAAACTAAATTCTAAATGTGAAGGAAATTGAAAAAAAATGTATACAGTACTTCAATAATGAATTCATTTATGATCCAAATAATTGAAATGGATATAACTTATGCAAGTAAAGGATGCAAATTAATGAAATAATCCTAACATGAGTAAATGAAAATTTAAAATTCTGTAAGTAATGAACGTGAATTAAAGAAAATCATTGTATAAAAAAATGAACAATAAATGATGTGAAAAATATAAATAGAGTAAACTTCAAAATGTGTTGAATTCTTTGTTTGTTTGGCTTATGGATGGGTTGGGAAAGGATACTTCTACTTTGTATAGAGATGTATAAATGAGCTATTGATTTTTATCTGAGACGGTTGAGTGTATGATATACTTAGCAGTTAATTTTAAATTATATAATTAAAAGTGTCTAAAACCAAACAAACCATTTGTTTTGGTTGCTATGGATGGATGGTTGGTTTACTTGATTACATGTGATAGTTGTATGGTTCGTTTGCAAGTGATTGTTGTTATGTTGTATTGATTTGTTTTTTTATTAGTTGAAAACAATTCAAAATATTTTTCTTTTATAAAATTATTAACTCTTTCGGTCTATATAAGTGAAATACAAGTTTATGGAAGCAATAGCTACTGCTTTTGGTTTCATATAATAAGCGTTGTTTGTTCGACAAATAGGTACATTCTCGGATTATGGTTTTCTAGCGATATTATATTGTTTTTCTCGTGGTTTGAGATATTTTATTTTAAACTATATGATATTTATTGTTATTATTGATATTATTTTATCTCCCAGACCTCTCCGTTCAAAGGAGAATCTGCTGAAATTTTCCATGAATTTTGGACTTAGAAAATTTTGTGAAATAATTTCCAAGCTTTTATTAACTTAAATATAAAGGATTTAATTTTCATAAATTGATATATTTTATCTAAATTATTTAATTATGTAAATAAATTGTTTATGAATTTAATATTTTGAATAATATAAGTTGATTTCTTAATTCCTTCTTTTCCCTTCTTTTCCTTTTAGAGGACGAAAAGTTTTGAGTGGAAGAAAGTGTAACAACCCATAATTTTCGATAATTAAAAAATTGAATTTAATGAGATTTGTGACTTAATGTTGGAAGGAAAATAATTTCGATTTAATAGTAAGAATATAAGTGGAATAAAATGTAATAGTACTGATTTAAGATAATTGATAACTGCTTTAGATGTAAGTCCAATTAATTAAAAGGATTAAAGAGCTATAATTGATAAATATTTTAATTAAATTATAGTAATGTATGTGTTAATGGATAATTAGATCAAAAGTGCAATTGGTAATTTAAAAGTTGATTGATTAATGAAATAATGTGTAATGAATTGTAACTGAATAAATCTAGTGTTGCAGTAGTAATTATAACACTTGTTGTGGATAATAAACTTATAAGATGTGACTAAAAGTTATTGGTGACAATTATTATGTGTTACTTATTTATTTAGCCTATTAAATTAAATTTGAAATCAATTGCAATTAATTCACTTAATTAGTGCAACTAATGTAGATTTAACTGATAATTGTAGAATATTGATTCAACAAGATGTAACTCGATATAAATTTTATTCATAATATGATAATTGATTTAATAAAAAGAATTGAAATCAAGTTCAATCAATTTATTGGAATTTAAGCTATAATAAATGGATTTATTGGAATTAAATGTAATTAAATACTACGTTAATGAAAACTAAGATGATAATTGTAGAATGTTAATGTAACAAGATATAAACAAATGTTAACTATGTTTGTAGAGGAATAATTGATTGAATAAAAGACTGAAATCAAAATAAAATTTTTATTGGAATTTAATTTTAGTTAGTTTGATTTAATTACTGTTGAAATTAAACACTGTAATTAGTGAAATATTTAACACTGAATTTGATGTGTAAATTAGTTTAAAATTATTGTAAATATCTATGAAATCAAAATGATAAAATTTGTTAGTTTATAAATATTGAATTAAAAAGTGATTAATTAATTTAAAATTAATTTATGTAATTAATGTGAAAATAGCCATTTTGGCTACCGTCTCGGATTTTGACGATAACAGTTTCATCAGATCCGTAACGGTGAATTATTGTAAGGTTTCAAGTTTCGTAGCGATCGGATTTGTCGTTCGATTATACGGACTCGAAACGCCTAGAAATCAATTCTACTGAAATCAATTTGAAATAGGTTGATTTTAAAGTAACTTCTTCATATGATGGAATTAGGACTTCAAACCTGTTTCATTGAGTTTAAAATTATCGAAAGCATTTATTTTGATATATGGGATCACCCACTTTCGTTTCGAAGGCAGAACGGGCTTTTCGGGTCGTATCTATCGTTTCAAATCAATTCGAATATTATTCATTTCTTTTCGACCTTCGTCGGTATATATTGTTCTATTCTAACCCTAGCAACCTTTTTATTTCTTATTATTGTACGTATCTGTCTAGTCAACCTACAGCTTCTTCCTTCTTCTAATGGCTGCAAAAAAATCAAAACTCTAAATTTCAATCTCCAAATCAATTTTAAAATCAAACTCCTCCAAACCATATCAAATTATATATCAATTCGAAGCTCTTGATGAGCGTAATTCACTAGTGTGATTCGTTTTTCAATTGGATTCACCATTTGTTCGAAAATTAAGGTTGAACCTTGGTCGTCGATTTGAACTTTTGATGATCTAATGATGGATCGTCGCCCGATCGACGATCAGGAAGCGCCATTGGGAAGAGGAGGAAGAGAAGCTCCTGTTCATAGCCTTCGTTCATCTCGAAGTTAAAAGAATTAGCTAGAAATGGCAACTTAGGTCATGGCGGCGACATGCTAACGGTGGTGCTTCTAGGGGAGTGGAGGCCGCGCGATCTGGGTGGTGGGCGTCTCATGATGGGGGACTCGGTCGGGTGGTCAAATCCAGGTGAAGATGGATGGAGGCGGCGGCGTTGGGGAGAACTGGTGGTGGCTAGGTGATCGATATCGTGTTCGATTGTGTTTTCCTAAAGCCATAAGGGTTTGAGACAAGCTAGCAGGTGACGTGTCCTCTGTTTATTTTATTTTATTATTATATTTTTTTAAACTCTCAAATCTTCTAATCTGAATATCTCTTACATATGAAGTCGGATTTATGCGCGGTTTACTCCGCTACGATCATATCAAAATTTTGAACATTTTGACACTGGTTTTGACGAATTCTTAGACCATAGAATTTTGGGTCTTATTATGGATTTCAAATTGATTTGGAACCAAAGGTGAGTGTTTTGACTCACTCACAACTACTATATTATCTGTAACATTCCCCCTTCTGACCGCCTCCAGTCGGTAATTAAACCAACTCGAAACGTTCAAAAAGACGAATTGTTATTTAGTTTATAAGGTTTAAACAGAATCAGCCACAGAAACACAGATAATAACAATCAATTAAAACAAATGAATCTTTATTTCATTACTATAAATCTTTTTATATACATCGGAGTTTATACAATTTTAATACTGATACAGCGGAATATCTTAAAATACAATTTTCTTTTGAAAATTAAAGTGATTCTTTTCTCTCTCTCTAACTTCGCTGCTCGAAAATCTTCAAGCTGTAGAAATACTCGGTTTGACCCGAGTATTATATTCAAAAGAAAATAATACACAGGTCACTCTAATTCAAACCAGTTATTAGTGCATATAAGCAATAATAATTTAAATAGACGACAGTCACAATAATTCTCGTCTATCCAATCCTTTTAACAAAGAAATCGGATAACGAAAATATAACACTAAATAGTGTTAAACAATAAATCAGCAGATTTAAATCATCAACGGAGATAAATAAACAATTTATCAAATCGACTAAATCAATTTAAGACAATTGAGGTTGTCACTTTAAAACCATCAAAAATATTGATTGGCTGCCGTACACGCACGCGTGTACGGCCTCGCCAATACATCATACGAAATACGCAAAAGATCAACAAAAATCCATAAGCGAGCACAAGGTCAAACCCGAGTTTTTTAAAACTGTTCAACACAAGGCACAGTAAAACTGAAGCATGGCAGCCATAAATGAAATAGCATCAAAGCTTATGTATGCAGACCAAATGCCAGACCAAGCTCCTACAAAGAGAATGCAGACATGCACAGGTGAAGCAACACTATTCAACAGTGAATCAATTCATGGTCCAAACCAGGGCACAATACATGTGAACTCTACTGGACAATACAGGGCAAAGACTCAACAAAGGCTGCAGAACAAATAGAAATGTAGTAGCAATAATGCAAACAATTTACATCCAAATATAATGCCACAGCAAACAAGATGAACCAGACAGGTCAAGCAATGAATACCAGACTACAATATCAAGTTCAAGCCAGCAACTACAGCATGCTCAAAGCAAACAAATGACCCAGGCTTGATATATCAGTACAAGGAACCAACAAGACCAAACTGAAACAAAAATACAGACTAAATACCAATGCCAAAGCTCAGTGCAACCCAATGTCAACATATTTGAAGTAAATGCAGAGGGCTGCATGAACAATGAAGACAGTGACAAATGCATATACATCAGAGTGAACACATGAATAAGAGAACAATAAGGCATGCAACCAGATAGTAACAACAATCGATGAACAAAAAGGTAAATGCAACTACAGAGACTATGCAACAAGGAACCAGACCACAATATCAAATGGAACAATGAATCAATTCATATGCAATCAGGACTAGGTAGTACAAAGAATGGCCATACACATATATACATACAAGGATGTAAGTATACAAATTATCAGCCCTTAAAGTATAGTGCAACTACAAAGAAGACAAAACAACATGCACAACTTCAAATATGTGCAAGCTACTTGTATGAAATGCAGACAGGTCAAAGTTAAGTGCAAGACCATATTCAAGTATGCAAAGAACAGAGACAAGACCTGGAAACAATGATGAATCGAAAATTGCAGTACTCAAGTAATACAAGGATGCCCAGACTCAACAAATATCACATGTATGGTGTCAAGTGAACAGGCACAGACAAAGACAAATGAACACAGTCGAAAGTGCTACCAAAAACAGTGAATAGTATGGCAAAAGTTGAACCAGACCAACATCACAAAATCGAGTGTGCAGCCGAAGACAACTACAGGTACAGATACAACAAAATGAAGACCATACAGTGGTGAAGAATACGAAGGCAGTGCACCAAAATCAGTTGCCTCTAAGAGGTAGTCTGCAAACTCTAGCATATATGCAAATAGATGAGTGTACATCCAAGTCAGTAAAATCAACATAGTGTCATGCAAGAAGAATTCGAAACCGTGGCCCATGGTAAACCAATTCAAAGCATACTGCAATCGAGTCAACAGAAAAATTTCACGAAGCCAAGTCAGGGTATAGGAAGTGGCAGAGAAGCAAGTTGCAAAATTCACAAAATAGGGAAAAAGGAAATACGAAGTTCGTATCTTTATTTTTGAAATCATCAAGGGTCAAAGTTTTTAAAAATAGGAAAGTTTTCAATGCCGTGTGAATCAACATCAGAAACTCCAAGCAACCGATTAAATCATAAAAGCACAAGGCACTACAAATCGAATGGAGATGAATTAGATGTGAGGGGCGAAAACCACTCACCTCCGTCAGAAGCGGTCGCGAATGAATGCGAGGGGGAAGACGAAGTCGAAGCCGTGGCCTCCCAAAGACGAGCAAAATCGAAGAAGCCCTAGCTATTTGGAGACGACGAGGCCGAAGTCCAGAATTTTTGTGGAGGAGAACGAACGAGAGAATCGTGGCCGCCATTTATTTTCTTTTCTTCGATTTAGGTTTAGGGTTTGTGAATGAAATGAGAAAGGGATCGGGTATAGGGTTTTAAACGAAATGAATGGGCCGAGATAAAATTTTAAAGCCCAAAACCCTTTAACAATTTTTTCTTGTTTTCTTCCAAAAGGATTCTAACCGATTCAAAAATTCCAACAACAATTTTTATTAAACGAATTGCAATTCGAATCGAAGCTCCTATAAGCAATTAACTAGCAGAGAAATCGTTTAACAATGATATCAAATCGATGCAAAAATCCCGGTTATTACAGAAATTCAAATTGAATTCAATTTAATTTTATACGCGTTTATACGCCGTATGATCTCATAACAATTCTGATGAATACGAAATTTGAAATCCAGTAATAATTCAATATTACGGACCCAATGGAGCTGGTTTCGTCAAATTCCGAGACTGTGCCTCGGAAGGTTATTTTTAAATTCAATTCAAACGATACAATTTCATAATTGAACAAATCGCTTTTAAAATCAATTCTGAAGCTTCTATTATCTCCAGTATTATCAATATGAATTTTCTAAGCCTTTAAATTATTTTTAACCGGCTTAATATTGAAGATTCAAATTTTATTCAACTTTCAATAGATTAAATTCAAAAATTAAATCGCCAATTCATTCTGATAATTTGAAATTCAAGTCAAATCATCGTTCAAATATTTAAAATTAATTAAATATTTTCAATTTAAATTGTTCAAAATTCAGGGTCGTTACATTATCTTATGTTAGTTAAATTAAATTTATGGTGTGATTAGAAATTTATTGATTGATATTTGGTATGTTTAAATTGTCATTCTAGTTAAATTTGACTTTTACTACATTTAATCATCGTTTAATTTAATATTGAATTTAAATTGTCAATTTAATACATGTTGTTGATTTTCAGTTATCTATTGATGTTTATTGATCGTTTTGGATGATGATTGTGATGGATGTTTGATTATTGATATTGGATGACTAGATGATTATATTTTTATGGTTATAAACTACAAGTTCCCTATGGGTTGAAATGATACGTACCCGAATGATCTATAGACTAGGAAAAATCGTTATGGGTTGAAATGGTAGACTCGAGTGATTTTATGGATTTTTATTTAATTCAGGATTGCGGTGTGAAATGGTATATAACCGTAAAATTCTAAATTGCGGATTGAAATGATAAATATCCGTATCGCTTGACCCTAAGGTAGAAAATTATATACGGACACCGGATTAGTTAAATTAGTTGATTTTAATTCTTTAAATTTTGAATTCTGTTAACTGGCATTTTGAAATAGAGATGTATTTATATAAACTGAATTATTTTCGATAATCCAAACATTAATGCTGAAATTGGATTTGATTTAATGAATTGTTCAAAGGATTTAAATCGAAATTTCAAAGTTGAAGTGGCAAAGAATTTACTGGAATTAAGTTATTGAAATATTGAATATAACTTTGAAATCTATTTTAACCAATTTAAACTATTTTAATCAGTCTAAACTATTTTCACTTATTCTAAATCTATTATAACCAATTTACTCCAATTTAATCTAATTTACCTATTTTAACAAATTAAATTTAATTAATCTATTTTAAATCTAATTAATATAATTTAATTCTATTTTACATTTATTTAATCTTATTAAAACTATAATTTAAACATATTTAACCTATATTTATTCTATTTAAATCATTTTTAAATCTAATAAAATATATTTAATCTATTAAAATAAAAAAAATCTAATTTTATCAAATTCAAATATATTAAAACTATTTTCACTGTTTTAAAACTATTTTAATCTATTTTAAATTATTTTAAACCTATTAAAACTATTTATGACTATCTAAATTATTTTCTAGAATTTCAGACGGTGTAAAATTAAAGTATTTATATTTAAATCCTTGATGATGATACAAACTAAGTTGGAATTTGGAATTGGCACCTTTTTGTGAATTGACATATTTGAGTAAATATGTTGATTTTGGAACTAGGATTTAATTAACCTATCGTATCGACAAATTCAAAAGTCAATATGATTTTTGAAAGTGAATATAGTTTGAAAGTGAATATGATTTGAAAATGGTATGATTTTGAGAATATGATGTTTTGACATCTATTGTGAATTTTTTTTTGAAATGTTAAAGAACCATCTGGTGTAAAATAAGTATTTGGTTGTTAAAGAGACTGGGATCGGATATTGTCATACTCTTTGCCAATACCGAAAACCAATTTAACAACTGTATATGTGGAGGACCTTCCAGAAATGAAGTAGGATGGTTTGGCGAATGCATCTGTATGAGGTATTGATGTGACCCTGACTCCCATGAGTCAGCTTAGATGTGACTAAAACAGGAGCTATACCTGGGCCAAGTTAGGTCATTCCAACGATCGGACATGCTTCTTCGATGCCATATTATGACTTTGTGATTATCTAGTGGCCACCCCTTGATTTTGATGATGGGAGTGTGTTCCGAGGTAGGTGGTAGTAGCTGCTATGCATTACCACCAGCCCGATTCTGCAAGTGGTAAATCTACCCTGGCATTGCCTCGAGTACCGTGTCACATGCCCTAGAGTGCCTTCTACGAGTTTGTTTTGTACCGTACCTATGGGGCGTCCTCTGGGTAAACCACCAGTTTGGTGGAGCCTACGGCATTGTATGGACTACGGGAATATATAAAATTTGTTAAGGGGGATATGGGTAACTCCTTAACGCTATTTTAATACTTTACTTTATTATAGACGTTATTATAATAGTGTATTGTACTACATAATAGATAGTTTAACGGATCCTTAGGAGGTGGTAATCCTGAACATCTCTTAAGTTATTGCACTCATGTTGACACTGGATAAGAGATGTCAAACACTGTAAACATCTCTGACACTGTTACACTTATATTTATATACTATTGATTTAACTTACATAAGATCTTTTAGTTCTGACTCGAGTGTTTTGTCTTTTTAGTTCGCTCGGGTTAGTCTGAGCTTTTCAGTTTACTGAAGAATGCTTTCTGGAGGATGAAGAAGAAGATTTGTTACTATTATTATGTATTATATTATTCCACTGCATCATGTTGTTCCACTGCATTTATTTATTATTTATTCTTGTTGTATGTAACTCTGATCTATATTATAAAAGTTTAATCAATGTTATTTGTAAACAGCTTCATGAACTGTTTATTTGATTATTATATTTTTTCCTTCTGCTGTGAGATTTTGTATTTGTTTTCTCTCTTTCTCTGCTTTTTCTTATTTACCCCATAACAATCTGCCCTTTGAATGGTTTGTGTCTGATGTGTGTGTCTGCTTAAAACGTCCAAAAAGGCAGGTCGTTAAAGTTGGTATTAGAGCTTTGGTTTAGCAATAACCTTAGCTTTATGGTGTTTGACTCATATTAAATACGGTAGTAATACCCTAGCATGAGTCGTTGAGTGTATATATGAGAGAGCGCATCTATCAGTGTCATAAAATGTTTTTTTATAGTATTAACTTGTTTTGTTTAGTATATATAAATTTCGGTCGGTACATAGGATGCTATGACATCGTTAAGGATTTCTAAACACTTAATGGGGCAGACCAACACAATATTTTTTTGAAATATAGGTAAATGAAATAATTCTGCCTATAATATATTTTCTATATAAAACAATAAATTTTGTAAATGATATAGTTGGTTGGTATATATTTGTTTGTTTGGTAGTGAAATTTTATAAATACTGATTGGAAAATAAGATTCACAGATTAAATGGTAAAAGGTGGAAACTTTAGACATAAATTCTGGGATTTTTTAAATTTCTTTCAAAGGGTTTTATAATATAATATAGTAGTATTTAGAAGTATTTTCTGATATGAATATTTCAAGAAATGTTTTAAAGAAATTTTGAATGAAATAAATTTGTACTCCTCTCCTAGTCGTTGGAAAATAATTTCGGTGATGAGTGCACACATCATCGACGTTTATTTTCGAGTTTTGAAGTGGGAAGACTGCTGTAGTAGTTACACCGCAAATTTCGGTGTAAGTGCTTATGCAACCATAATGGTTAGAACATAGAAAATAACATTTACGTTCATATAATATATATTGGATTACCCATCCAAATTCCTTAGATTATCCATCGTAATTTCAAATGACTACCCATCACAATTTAAACGACTATCCATCCTATTTTAATCTAACTACCCGTCTTATAATTTATGGACTACCAATCTCACATATAAGCATATACAGAATTATGTGGACTACCCATCTCACATGTAATTATTACTTGGATTATCTATCCCCTACCACATTGACTACCCATTAAGATGGTTTAATTATTTAAAATTATGTGGACTATCCACCACACATATTCCATTTAACTAAGAATGATGTGCACTATCCATCACACATCCCATAGTTTTCCTAGGATGACTATAAACCCTTAATTATTCTTATAGAGATGATCCATCCAATATGATGTGGACTATCCATCTCGTATCCCATAGTTTTCCTAGGATGACAATGAACCTATCGAATTATAATTTAATTGATGTTACCCAGATGTATCAATTTAACTCATGTTACCCACATGTATCCCGTTATGGTTAAACATTTCAAAGTGACATAACATGTTTATCGCCAAATGACTCATGTCGAATTTATTAAAAACAAACAATAGTATCTCCAAGGTTTAAAGTCAAAGTCAATAACTTATGGCTCACCACCATTAAATAATATAAATTTAGATCGATGTCGAAGTTCACCCACATTAGTGTCTCCAATGATAGTGTCAACGTTTATAATTTAAAATGGCATTCGTATCCCCAATGACGACATCAAAGTAAAAATTTAGGCTCTCCACCCTTTAACAATTTTGTATAGATCAATGTCGACGACATTAACAATGTCGACATAGAGGTCTAAGGCTCTCCACCCTTAACCATAACACATGTGCGGATTTAAAACAATGTCAACCTCTATCCAAGGTCGAAGACAAACTTAAAATTCTTTTAAGTATAATATTCAATGTCAACGATGATGTTATCGACCTTCATAAACTATAGGCTATCCACCTATTAAACAAAACTTAAATCTTTTATAAGTTATGTGGCTAACTACCGAAGATATAGGGTCTTCGACCATCTTGAAACATAGGCCACTTTGCCCCATTAAAATAATTTTAGTTCATATAAACAAGTCACTTTGGTCGTCGCCCTTGATTCATGATGACATCAAGAGCATCGCCGTCATTGTAAAAAACCTTGGCTTAACTTACTTGGGCTACTATGCCACAAAAGAATATACATAGGGTTGAAGTCAATGTAGGTGGCATCACTGCCTTAGTAATGAAAATAATTGAAGAGATGAGATGCACCATCATTTATAACACTTTGATGATCATGATAAGGCTATGCCGTTAAGGATAGTTTGCCGAAAATATCAGCATCGAAACTGATGAAGCCAATTCTTAGCTACCTAAGTAGCTATCATGTCGCTTCCATCCTTATTGACGTCAATCTTCATGGAAGAGACATTCCTTTAGGATCGAAGAGGGTATATTTAGCATGGCATCATCATAATTAACGTGAAAACTAGTTTATTTCTACTAAAAGTAAATACTTTTCACCTGACAAATTCCTATTGGAAAATAAAATTTCTTTACCTATACTTTATAGATATCTTCTACACTCAGAATTTCAAGTCCCAAAACGTACTTTAAAATGATTAATTAATATACTTAATTAATCATTCATTTAAATGTATTTAGCATATTAATTTCATAATAAATTGAAATCGCTTAAGAAAAGTTCCAATAATTCACAAAAATAAGAGAGTTCCTCCTCTTTAACATATAAAAAAGTTCGAAGCCAAAAACCGTATTTATTTATATTAACTAACTAAAACCCAAAATTCAGCTATTTCCACCTTAGAAATTCATAAAATAATCTATATAACTTGAAAGATTATGAAACTAAAAACCGTCTCTGAAGTAATGTTTTGTACAACATATTGGAAAATCAAAGGATTTGGCAATAAAATCTTAGGTTTTACCTCGAAAGACATTTAAATAATTCGATAAAAATCCGTTAATTCATTATTCTATCCAAGCAATGAATCTTCAGCCTTATCTTGGAAAAATTTATCAAAATGATTCGCATATTACCAATAGCCAAATTTAAAAAGAAAAAATTGAGATGGAACACTTATTATTCACCTTAGATTAATTATTGGAGTTGAGATTTGATTAGTGTTGTGCTTTTTTAAGCTTTAACTTGTTAATCTCTCTTGATTTTGTGATCTTGCTCCCCTTAAAATGGAAGGTCTAGTTCGGTTTCTCTAAGCTTGTTTTATGAATGAGTAAAGTGAGAACGATATAAGGGGGAGTGGTTTTAAGGAAAATGATAGGTTTATTTCCTAAATTTCTGCTCTCATACATACTCTTATATGTTAAGTTTAAACAATATTACTTAATTAATTAAGTGTGGCACGACCTTATTAAGTTTCAAATCTCGTTCTCCTTAACCCTTTAACTTATTCTATTTAATCTATCCAATTAAAGGTCTGAATAATGTTCAACTAAATAAGGGTGTTACATAACAACTCTCTAAATGGTTGACTTTAACAATTCTTCAAGTAGTTGTTGGGATGATAACTAGTTATCGATTCAATAGCAGTTTCAAATTTACAACTAGTTGGAGAGCCCATAACTATTTAGCAAGTTTCTAACTTCTTATCAAGTCTCTAATTAACTGTTAAATTTATCACTATTTAGCAAGTCTCTAGTTAGGTATCGAGTCTCTAACAACCACCAAGTCTATAAGCAAATTTCGAGTCTTTGACAATTATGAAAGCCCTAATTAACTGCCGTGTGTCAAGAAAGTTATCGAGTTTATGAAAATTATCAAAAATCCATGAATTGTCGGGTTTTGTTAATCATTCGGGATATGTATTGCAAACACTGTTTGAATCCAAACACCAAAGTTCCTAATGTATGAAAAGTTTTTGAATCCAATTGCTAATCAAAACCAAACAATTCTTAAACATTCGATTGTAGAAACCCAAATTCTAAAATTAAAAACACCCTTTCTTATATTTAAATCGATCGAAAAAGAAATCACAGTTAAATCAAGTTTGAATACAGCAGGAATCGAAAGCTTCCTTTTTAAATTGCAAGATTGAAAAGAAAAAATTATAATTGCAATTTGAGTTTTGAGTTATTGGTAAAACTTTTGGAAGAAGGAAGGTGAGTAATTATAGAAAAAACAAGAAGTGTTGATCCTTATTTGAATGAATGGACGGGACTGAAAGCTTTAGAATACAAATAAGTAGCAAATGAAAAGTGGAACTATACTAAAGCATAATATGCTTCTTCTACATAAGGGGATAAATGTTACTACATACCATGAATGTCGAGCATTTAAAGAGTGCATATCGAGCTTGGAAAAGGCAAAAGATGTCAAAGCTGAAGAAAATAAAGTTATCTTGCATTTAACATTTATAAATTTTAACAAGAGAGTATCAAACATCTAATAGCAAAAGGTGTTGAATTTCTATAGATGTCGAATGTTCAAGTGGTTAACAAGTAGTGGATTAATACCGAGTCTCTAAAGGGTAATGAGCCTCTACAACATGTCGAGCATTTAACAAGAGGAAGGTGACGTTGAACATTAACAATGAAGAATGATATCAAGCATCTAACAGCAAAAGGTGTCAAGTTTTTGAAAGGTGGTGGAGATGTTGAACCAATAAATACGTAGAGATATCGAGCAACAATAGACCGGAAGGAACAAGGGGTATCGAGCTTCTACATCACAATAGCTACCGAGCCCAAAGATGGAAAGTGGTCAAAGATGCATAATATGATGTCAAACCTTTACAATAATAGGGGAATCAAACCCCTACTGCAATGATAAAGATGTTGAATCAATAAACATTTGGAGATGGAAAATTAGTACAAACTTAGGAGAACAAGAGATATCTAGTGTCTACAACAAAAGGGCTGCTAAGCCTAATGATAACAAGATTGGAAAAGATGTAAGAAGGGATGCTGCACCCCTAGATGATGTCAAGTAGTTAACCACAAAGGAAGAATATTAGTTTTCTGCAGGGAAGGTTGTGTTGTTAATCTCCTACAAATAAGAGATGTCGAATCTCTACAAAGGGGTGTCGAGGTTACATCCGGATGGTGCAATTGGAACCCTCATATTTAAAATCAGGACATGTGTTATTTATCCCGAATGATCGATACCATTGTAAATAGACCCCCACCATCACCTAGAAGGGGGCAAATAATTCTTTCTCTATTTTTTAATTTTTAAGTTGTAAACCCTAAATCAATTTGGGGATTTTTTTAGAGCTGATTTGTTACCCTTGAACCTTTTGCACATAAGGACTCGGACATTAAACTTTGCATACCATATTACCTCGAATGTGCATACTCGACTATTATTGAACAATGAACAAGCATATGACTAATCCTCGGACTTGGACTATAACAATGAACATGCATATGACTAATTTTTGGACTTGTACTTAAACATAGACTTGAATATACTCCTAAGCTTGCATAAGGCCACTTAACCCCTTATTCAAACCAGCCTTAACCTGGCTTGCATATTAGGTTAGCAAAGAAATGTACTAATAATATACATATATGTATGTGTGTGCATGTGAAACATGATTTCCAGTTATTTTTTTGACAACCTCCTATTGTCCAACATATTTCAAAAAGAAAATGCTTCCTAGCTTTGGGTGACCCCAAGAAGTTTTTCTTTTGTCTCCAATTTGTCCTTAGCAACCGGGTAAAATTAAGTGTGTTGTTTATAACTTTCCATCATGTTATTCTTTAGATTGTTTTTGCTATTCTATACTTTATGGTTTTAACAACTGCTCCTCCGATTAAATTAACTACAAGGGATCCACTATGTCCATCTTCAGAATCTGACGCTCTAGCTTTGACCTAAGCCATTGCTAGGTTAAGAATGATTGCCAAAAGAAAATTAAGCGGAGTGACTGTCTCGGGCTCTGCTGCCAAGAAGGCCAAAATTACTGGTATTGAGTCCTCTCTCCCTCAAAAAAGGTTGAATTTGTTGGTACAGGCAAAGCTTTAGTGGGTCCTACACTTGATCCCACTTCTTATGTGGAAAATTTACCTTCTACAACAGCTCATCAAACCAGAATGATTCCTTTGAAAGATGACTTTATATGTCGTATAGTTGTATCCAATTCTCCAAGTGTTATCGAGCAAATGCAGAAGGATTTTGGCACTTCAACTCCTTTCCAGGAGTTGAATCCCTCTAGACTCCCATCACTACTGCCTCCTAATGATTTTGAGAATGGTATATGATCAATTATGAGTTCTCCATCATTTTCTGCTATTCAGCCGCCTACCTATGTACCTAATCCATCGAGTCATTATCAATCTCTCCTTAAACAACAACTTCTTGTATATTCTATACTGCTTGATTTTCTTATTACTATTTTTATACTGAATCCTGACTCATATTTTATTTTTCCTTTCTGATCTCTAAAACTGGTACTCTCCTCAAGAAATCCTAACCCTAAACAATTAGATCACTTTCCTGACTACTGCCAAAGATAATGTAGTGAGGGAATGAAAAATATTGAGCGCTTTTCTTTCTCAAGCAGAATCTACAATTTCTGAGGAGAGGAAGGCTAGACAGTTCTTAGCCGATGAATTCTTAGCTTTGAAAATGACTTTGAAAGAGTCGGAGGATGAAAAGGTCAGGGTTTACGCTAAACATGTTTCTCTTAAGAAGAAGTGTACTTTTTTCAGGAAGAAGTTAAAGAAGAAAAGGGATTTTTATCCAAGTTCATCAAAACCATTTTAGAGGCTAAACAAAAGGTATCTCAATTTCCGAGCACTTCTCTGAATGATATCATCATAAGTTCATATGAGGATGCACTCATGTTATTCTGATAATATAGAGAAGTGCCCAGATTTAATTTTTCCCTCTCTCGACCCTGTGCTGGTTAGAAGTTTTATGGCCAAAATCATCGAAATGGAGCAAGGGATTAAGGTCCCCGAAAGAGAAGAAATTGATGCCACCAAACTACTATCTTTTGAAGTCCTTCATGTAGAAGAAGATTCTGATTCAGACGAGGAGGAAGACGAAGAGGGCGACGTAGTTGTTGTTGATGAGAATGACAATGACGATGATAATGATGATGACGACCCTAATGATGATGATAAAGGTCAGGGTGCTGGTGGCAACGAGGGTGATCACGATGATTCTCATGGAGGGGGTGATGGTGACACTTCTAAAGTGTCAGATAAAGTTATCCTTGATCCTACCACCCTCAAAGAGGGTTAGATTGAATTCCCCGACTCCTCTGATCCCCAAAGAGAAAGCGCCGATTTTGATGCTGGGGAGCAAAATGGGAAGAAATAGACCCTACAAACTTCAATTCCAGTTTCTTAGGTATGGAGTTCTTTATCAAAATGCCTCTCACTTCGAAGATAACACTGACTAATATTTTTCCATTTTAGATAAGGAAGAAATCCATACACCTTTATAAAGCAAAGCTTGAAAGGAAACAGGTGGAAATAAATTTCTTGTATAGGGAGTTAGATAAGCAATTAAAAGAACACAATGCACTCTCTGATAAGAATTATAAGCATAATAAAAGCATCGTAGTATTAGCGTCTTTTAAAGGTCAAGAAGCAGCCCCTCGACTGAAAAGGGCATATCTTCGTTATGATAAGTTTTTGGAAGAGAACAGAGAATTGATGACACTCTTCTAGATGCTAATCGAAGATAGATATATCCTGGAAGACTTTCTATATAAAGCTTATTGCAGACGTCCGACTGTGGAATTTTCATACTTTAGTGATTTTAGTAGGGGTCTACTTAGATACCTACATACAAGATACTTAGATGAATTCGGGTCTGATCCTAACTCAAGGGCTTGCTAGAACTTACCATAGGTCAACTCAATTTCTCACATATTACCTCTAGAAAACCTTAAATATTATAAGAATAAGTTCATTTCTGAGTTATTCAGTAAATCAATCCTCTATGAACTAGAAGAAAATTTATAATCATGTAATTATATTATTCCATGGACTTTCTATACAAGTTTTTTTAATACTTAGTTTTATTTTATTACGTCATTATAGACTAAATATCTCTCAAGTAGCCTTGTTACTAGGGATTACTTAGGAAAATGTGTCAAATTAAGAAAAGATTATTAAGAAAAGGCCTCGCTCTTGAAATGCACAAGATTGACCAGGTATTGCTTTCTTAGAGATCTACAAAAGCTTTATAAGCAACATCACCCAATTCACTTTGATTTTCTAGGCAAAGAAAAGGAAGAACTCCTTAAGGAATTTAAATATATCATACAAAATTAATTTATGTTTGTGATAGTCCTCTGGCCGGAGAATGGGATTATAGCAAATGTCCTCCAACTATTAACCTAGTAGGATTTAATGCCACTTTTGAATCGATAATTACTCTTTTAGCTAACCTTTAGATAAAGTTAAAAATACCTTTTCTAGACTTTAAGTGCAATAGGGCAAAGCAAGTACCTGATTATAACAATGATATTGTACCCACTATTTTATTTCTTTTTGAGTTGTAATCCCTACTATTATAATAAAAGAGATTTATTCTTTAGGTATTAATTTGTTTTTTTGTTTTTTGAATAAGGTATATGGTTAGCGATTATGCCTCTATCATCGGATCCCTTATCTCATTTCACCAATCTTTGGATATATTGATTTCAGATCTTGAAAAGAGGAGCCTATCTAAAGATCCTTTGTCTACTAGACTTCAATGCAATATTCAAGCGTTGGAATGGCGTCAGAAATTTTTGCTTCAAAAGGGATCACTAGTGACCTTAATGATCAAATCAAAAGTCTCAAAGAAGATATCAAGAAGAAGGATGAGATGATTTCTCAATTCAAACTTCAAATTAAATCAAATCCATCAATTGACTTTGATCATGAGATGTCTAACCTTTTCCAACAGGTGAGTGATTTAGAAATAAATTTAAGGATAGTCGAGCTTAATATAAATCTTTGGAAGTTATCATGGGAGGTGGTATTACAAATATTAATTTACCAATTTCTCTAATCACTTCAACTATTGGTAAATCAACAAGGTCTCATTCCTTAGCTATTGAAAATTCCCTGCTTCAACTGACCTCCTTCGAGTTTGGATGAAAATGAGGTTGGCAAGTGGTGCCGAAAGTCATGTTTGAAATGATGAAATATACTGACAATTAACAGAAAGAAAGATACTCACAATGCATTAATGAGTATGAAGTCAAAATTCAAAAATTGAATGTGAGAAAAATCTTCTTTAAAAGTGTATTGCTGATTTGGAAAGGCAGAACAAGACTGTTAAAGGTGCAAACAAAGCTTTCAATTATGCTTTAAAGACTCGTATCGAGTCTATTGATGATGCTAATGAAATTAGGAAGAAGGAAAAGTAACTCAAAGAAATTCGTTTTATAGCAATACGCTATTGTTAGTCCTTTGATTGTTGAGAATTTAGATAAGGTTGTACAAGATCTTTAAGGCACACTCTTATATTGTACAATATGCTTCATAAATAATTTTATAGATTATGTAAATTATGTAAATATCACCTGCCTTGTACCCTTATCTGTACTTGTACGATCATTTTCTAAATCTTATTTTTGATAGCTTTGACTATAGTTTTCTTTTATGTTTGTTGACATTTGGTCTTCCTCATCAATCTTGTTTTCATGTAAAGTATAAAGTAGGCAACATTTCTTGTCATTAATTTCAAGTTTATGCAAGAATATGTCCGGTAGTTTGCCAATAATTTTATTGGTGATAGTATTAGAATTTCTGATAATATTATTCCAAAATTCTAATTTTGGGAATAATGGAAATTAATAGATCATTATCTGGAAATAATAAGTGATAAGAAATCCATGATTGGGAATGATTGAAGATCGTAAATTCTCGTCCGATAATAATAGAAATCCTGATATATTCCTATTTTGGTTATGAGAAAAGACCAGAAATACTACTCTAGTTATATCAATATGAGATCAAAAATCTAGATCTAGTATTAATATCAAAAGTTTCATAATTTTCTTCTAGAAATAACTTATAGAAGACTAATAACAATCGTCTGGTAATAATAAAAACCTAGAAATCATCATCTTGAAATAAGCAATAGTACGCTAAGAATCCTCATTTAGAAGTTTAGAAATCCTTATTTGGAAATAATAGAGGACTTGAAATCCAAATTTGGGTGTTGACAAGTATTGTCTAACAATTAATAGTAGAAGACATGAGACCCATATTCGGGTATTACTAAGATAGATCAAGAAATTGGTAAAAGACCTGAAATCCGTAATAAAGGCCTTGAAATTAATAACATAAGATCCAAGACCCAGATTCGGTTATTAATGAGTGAAGTCCAGAAATCATCTTTTTTAAATTAGGAGAAGGCCATAAATTCGCATGAAAGTAGTCCAGGAAGTATCATACAGAAATAATAGATGACTAGAAATCCTTTCTTGGGAATGTGAAGAAAAGTTTGGAAAACATTATTTGAATAATGGAAGTTCAAATATTCTCATCTAAGTCTTTTGCTCTACACCACTCTTTGGACTTTAATTGTTTGAATCTTATTCTTTGTGTTACCTCTCTGGTTCTTGATTCTTTCGACATGTGCCACCCTTCAAGAGTTGTATATTATTGTTGGTTTGTGCGCTACTTCTCAGGCTTGGACGTCTTAGTCCATTGTTGTCCGTTGCGCTTGGTTAGCTTGTCCACAAGCAGGGCCGAAGGACTTACCCGACCTCCCTCTAGGAGGTGCTACTGCCATGTCTTATAGGTGGGATTGAAGGCATGTTCGGTTCATTTACTAGGCCATAGCATGGCGGGATCAAGGGATTACTCCATCCTCCCTCCAGGAGATGCTCTAACTAGGACATATAGGCGGACTGAAGGTTGATCGGTGCCTTGAACTAGCCATAGCGTGGCAAGTTCAAGGGCATATTCCCTCTTCCCTCTAGGGGGTGCCTTGACTTAGCCATGTAGGCACGGTCAAGGGCTTGCAAATGCTTTAATCTATCCATTTCTGACACAGCTAAAGGCTTACTCAGACCTCCCTCTAGGAGGCACTTTGACATAGCCATCTTGGCACGGACAAAGGCTTATGACCATTTAAGGGAATTTCTAAGTTTATGGAGAATTCTTCTCCCAACCATGTAGATTTTCTTTAAAAGATGCTTTATTGAATCGATTTACGAGTTCTTGATAAATCCATCGATCTTTCCTTGTCTGAAAAAATTGATGATCATCCCTTTAAGAGCTCTACATTGATTGGTCACGTGTTCATACACCATATGATAATGGCAATAAAGTCTTCCAGATTGCTATCATATTTGGGCATTTTCTTTTTAGATGGCTAGTAATTGAGTTCCTTCCTTGTTAGTAAGTAGATGTTCTCAATTGATGTAGTCAAGTCGAATTCCCTAGGGAGTCTTGATTTGAAGCTTGTCTTTTGCGGCTGATTTCTAGATCTTTTGTTGATTGATTCAGGAACTTCTCCCTTAATGACCAATTTTCTTTTTAAAATCTTTCAAAGCTCGTATGAAGGTAATGGTTCACTAGTTACATGATGCCATTTCTGAGCAAATGTATAGTAATCGGCCATCATTCATTCCTTAAAGATAGTGATCTTAGTATAGAATTGAATAGTCTTCCTCATTTGAGCAAACAAATTATAACCCCTACTTCTTGCTTTTCCTGAAGCAAAAATGGGTGTAGGACCAATGTGAAATGGGTTAAAGCTTTATTTTTTTTGGACATAAGATTCAGCTTTCTTCTTTCCCATGATTCTTAAAGCCTCTAATCTTAACATTCATTCTTCATACAGCTTAGAATCATTAAACAGTTTCAGGATAAAATCCAATCAAGTGTGGCTCTAAATATTCTTGTTTGGACTTTTTAATTTTGCCGAGCATTATGGTTTAGTGTCTAAGGTTAGCTTGAAATGGAATAGGGATAAGGGGAAGTAAGGTTGGGAATTCAACAATGTCGGGGGTTCAAGTCCTCCTTCTAGTGCCAAAAATGTTAACAAGAAATCTTATCAACACCCCAAAGCAAAATTAGAAGTGTGAATGATCCCTTCAAAACCACCTTTCGATTCGATTGTAGTAATCTAAGACCCCTTCAAAACCACCTCTCAAATCAATGGAAGTAATCTAAGACCCCTTTGAAACCACCTTTCGAATAGGTTGAGGTAATCTAAGGTTGTGACCTAATAGGACCTAAAGGGTTTTAATTAAGTTGGAAGGATCCTACTCCTTCGTAAGGTACCCTTTCGATATGCATTGATACATGTACCATTGTTGAAATCATATATAAGCAGTCAATCAAAATCTATGTATTCAAAAGTACCATGTGTTTGCTTTATTGATAATTTTAATGAATACAAGGGTCTAAGTGTTAGAAGAAAGTGAAATCCCCAATTTGATATTGGAATTAGGGTTGACAAACTCAAGAGAAGAATAAGAATAGAGTGAATGAATTTAGATACCAAAACAATACACCTTGCTCTTATTTATAGATGTAGATTGGACCCTTTCAGATCAGTCCTTTCGAATTAGTCATAAAGGTGCCTTGATGACCTTCCGCCGTTGTTGAATTCAGAATGACTCTTTAACATTGCTTTCGAATGGGACATGGGTGCTTTCGACTCCATCGGAAGGTGTAAGAGCAACCCTTATCTTGTTGTTGAAGTGTTGGATAAGAAGGAAAGGATGTTCAAACCTGTTCGAAAGGTACACATCTAATGCTTGCAAAAGATGATGATGCTTTCTTTGTTTAAGCTTTCGAAACATTTAAATCTTCCTTCCATTATTGGGTATTAAATCGGTTTGCACTCCACTTTTTTGCAATTGTAGGGGCTTTCGACATTGTCGAAAGGGTATTTCCTTGGTTTTGAAAGGGTTGTAGCATATTAGAAGGCTTCCTAGACTTCTTCATTGTTGTTTAGATCTGGTGCCTAAATAATATATTGCTACTTGAATGAGTAAGGAAGGGCATTTGGATGGTTTTGAAAGAATTTAGTGGTAGTGGATGGATCATTGCGAAAGGTCAAATATAATAGAGGAGGCTTCTTAGTAGAAAAAAAATGGTTCCGAAAGGTAGCTTTTGAAAGCAATCCCTTTGATTAATGCAGAACCTTTCTTTTGATGCCTTCAAAAGGCGTTTTTAACACATGTGAAACCCCTGTATGCATGCGGAACCAACTGTTTCAGAAGGGATCAACTGAAGCTGAATGGTAGCCTTATCCTCTTTCAACCTCTTCATAAGCCCATAGTTAATCTAACATTTGTAGAAGCATCCCTTTGACTCTTTCGAAAGGTCTTGCTATCGCCATTGTTCTTCAAGAAGCCTTTTTTTGCATTCTTTAAGGCTACGACAAGGTTGAAGTGATTTTTGATGATAACATTTTCCTCCCTAGCAAAGGGATGCTCTTGACTTTTCAAGTCAATTGTTTTGACTCCCATCATTATTTCTTCACAAAGTTTTCCTGCATTTTGATATTCCCGAATGATTCCTAGCCTTTTATTTTAAATCTAATCAAATGGCATTCCTTGCATTTGCATTGCTTATAAATTATGTTTTCTTCTTCCCCTATTTTCATTTACCTACGATTAAAAAACTTGGAGCAAGAATACAATATTTCAATCTCTTGTTAAATTCATAATTTCAGGAGACATAAGTTCAAATCTATGGTGAGTATCCGTTGTTCTATATTAAAAATCAATTTTTCATGTTCGATTTTGATTTCAATTTTTTTTTGGGTTCAATTTCATGTTACCAATTTAAATTCTGAAATTGATTCAAGTTTATCATTCATGTAAGACGATTCTAAACTCCATTTCTATGCTGATTTTGACTAATCTATAGTACCGATTAGAGTTCGAGCATGGATATGCTAAATTTTGGGGTTATTTGCCACCGTGGTATGCAAATTCAAGCTCGACACCTATTATCCCCAATTTTAATTTACCTTGGAGAGTATTAAAAGTTAAAAACTAACGTCCCTTACTGTTAATTGAATTAAGCATAGTGCACTTTTTTTATGTCGAAACCTTAATCAACCTTTCGACTGAGTCGAAAAACCAAAATTAAGATAATCACATCTGTTTGTTATTATTTCAATTTTATGTTGACGCCTCAAAATTTTGTTATGCCCTTTAAACACATTCGAAACCTATAATATTTGATTTGAATGTAGCTATCATCACTTTCCCAACATAAACATTGTCAAAACGTCTCAATGTCCTTTTGTTAGTGCCAATGCCAGTTTGTTTCAAGTCTTTCGACTTAATTAGGGTACAACATTTCGATGATGTACAGTTTCCAATTGATGTTGCGTGGATAGCAGCACTTATTATAATACAGTAAGATCTAAGGGTTTCCACATTGTCGAAGGGTATATCTACGTGCATATATGCTATAAAATGGGTGTCTTTGACATTGGTTTCGACACTATTGAAAGCTTATTGATTCATATAATTTTAATTAACTTTGACCCTCTTTCGAAGGCATGGAACCAAATACTATGGTGGGTATTTGAGTCATTTTAATAAACTTCTGACACCTTCGGAAGGTGTTAGCAGTGGAATAAATTATAACTTCGATGAAATTATATCACTAGGCATAATTTTAGGCATTAAAAGAACTTCTAAGAGATTTGAAAAGAATATAGTCCCGATATTAGAATCTTCTCCAAAGAAGGTTAAAGATGTTTCAAGGCATTCTCTTATAACTTCACAAGATGAAGCAAATGCGATCCACAATAACTTTGGGATTACATGAGTTGAATCTATTCCTCCTGGCGATAATGGCACTATTCAAAATCCTCCCGAGGGATATTTTGCTTACACTGCCATCTATATTTGTCATGGGGGTTTTATTCCAATTCTAGAGTTCTTGCTCACATTTCTAAGTCATCTTGGCATAGCTCCTATCCAATTATCACCCGACTAATATACATACCTCATCTCGTTGGAGCTGATGGCCTTAGAGTCGGGAATTCCTTCACCAAGTGCTGAATTTCTTAACTATTTAGTATGCCTCGTCAAACTTAGCAATTTGAGTAGCTAGATTTCCAGGCTAACCCTCTAAAAAAGTTAGTTTTGGAGGGATAAACAAGTTTAAGGATTGGGGTAAGCAATTCTTCTGTATTAAATGCTTTCCAAGTATTAATAGAGCCTTCAATTTTCTTCGAAAGTAGACTATTGCCATTATTTCTATTAACCTACCTTCTTTTGCTAAATAATGTTTTATTATTAGACGCTGCTCCTAAGGATCTCAGTGATGAAGGCAAAAGAATTGCAAAGTTGTTGACTGCTGCCTCAAACCGCATTGGGAATAGGCTTACTATTAACAAGAAAACTTGTCAAAACCCCAAAGTAGAATTAAAGGTGCAAAAATTTCCATCTAAGCTTATTTAATTAGGTAGAAAAGGATAGGGTCTTATTGCTTTCTTTGGTTAACCTTTTGAATAGGTTTTTATTGTGAAAGTTCTTCTTTGTCCGATCTTTCAACCCAGTCGGAACACTTATATCCTTTTCTTTTAAGTCCTTCGAGCTTGCTAAAGTTGTTTGGTTATCCTTTCGAAACCTCCTTTCAAAGCGGTTGTAAAACACTAAAGGTTGGCACTAAGGATTCAAGAATATGGTTTGACTGGATAGGTTTCGACTTCGTTGAAAGCTGGTCTTCTAAATGGCTTGGGTTTAGTCCTGAAATCTAAGGGAAAACAAGCTAAGCTTAAGGTTTCGACTCGCTAAAAGTGTGCGTTTGGTGAGTAGTGGTCTGGAGCTAAGGACTTAAGTGTATTGGTAAGTGAGAGGTTTTAATCCACTCAAAAGGCACCATTTAGATTAAGTTGACGTAAGTAGAACCCAATTGAATCAAATAAAAGTCTCAAAATAGTTGCGTAATCACACATATCAAAATCTTTCCTTCATTAAAATAAAGGTGTGCAAACTGATTAATTTTCCCTAAATTGATTTCCAAATTAGGGTTTATTAGTTTACAAATTTAAGAAAGTATAAGAAAAGAATGTACATATTCGGCTCCTCTAAACGAGACCCCTAGGGTCTTATTTATAGGTGCGGGTAAGCACCTTCGACCCAGAGCTTTCAACCTGGTCGAAAGGTGGCTTTATAGACCTTTCATCCTCTTTGACACTTGCGTATCCCTCTCCATTGCATTTGAATGAGTTTGAATGTCTCCGTCTTCATTGAAAGGGGTGGATGCGCCTTTTCCCCTTGTGTTGCTTTGCTATTGTCAGTAGGAAGTAGCATGAGCTTTCGACTTTTGTCAGCAGGTAAATCCTTGGGGTTTCAAAGATATTGAAATAATGTAGGTTTCGATGCAGAAGGAAGCTTTCAAAGACATACTTTTCGATAGATGTTGAACCTTCCCTGGTCGTTAAAGGCTTCGACCGTTTCGAAAGGCTTGATTATGCTTTGGAAAAGGTTGTTTTGATCAAGTCATCTTTTTGTGTAGTTTGAATGAAGGCAAAACCATTGGTTTTGAAAGGTTTGGCGCGCATGTAAGGGGTGTTATCCACTGCCTTTAAAAGGTATTCCTCCTTTTATTCGAAACGTCTTCATGTAGGCGAAAGCATCTATTTCGAAAGGAAGACATTGATGCAAAAGAGAGCTTTTGACCACTTTGACCCATTCGAAAGCTTGTGACACATATGGCTTTTGGCTGTAGCATGACTTTGACTCCTTCGACAGGCTTTGTTGGTGCTATCATTCCTCGTTCCTTTTTTCTTTCTATTTATTTTGATTTCTACAAGGTTGAAGTGAGACTTGGTGGTAACACTGACCCCCTTGTAAAGGGATGCCATTGACTTTCCAAGCCAATAATTTCGAAACCCTCAATATTTTTCGCCCTTTCCTATTATTGTATAAATCATGGTCGTTCATTTAAATTGGATCGTACAGTTTGATGTCCATGCTGACTCTTCTTATAAAGAAAGTTCCTTTCTTCCCCTCTTTTATTTATCTACAATTAGAAGAAACTTCCAGCAAGAATCAAAGTTTTTAAATTCTTAAATAATTCCTATTTCCAACAAATAGAGACTTGAAGCCAAATTAAGTTTTCATTATTTCTGCTTTCCAAACTAACTTTTCACATTAAACTTCGATTTCAACATTTGCCCAATTTGAATTTGAAATTCTGTTGGAATTTCATAGGGATAATTTTAAATTTTTCGTTCATGAAAATGTCCATCAATTTGGTTTTATGGCTTCTCTTGTTTTATTTCTTACTTCAATTCATTTTTTGATTCATCCAAAAAGTATTTTTTTAATTCTTTTTAATTTTATTATTATTATTTTAAGTTTATATTATTTTTTAAAAAAGGTTCGAATATAAATTTCGAGGATTTTTAAGATTACGATTGTAAATTCGTGCTTAAATCAATTCAGTTATTGATTTTTGAAGTTCTGGGTTATAATTGAATTTTGGGAAGAAGGAGATTTCTAGTTATTTTATAGAAAATCTTTTGTAGTTTGAACCACATTTTGGTGTTGCAATTTTACCTTTCTACCCCTTCGAAAGAGGTTAAGGCGGCAACTTTTGATTTTCTTCCTCAACCTCTTTCGGTTGGGTCAAAAGGTAATCCATCGAATCTCTTAATTGACATCGTTGAAGGGTTGAGGTTATTAACATAAAGCGGACTTCTTCGAAAGCATAGTTATTCTTTAGTGTATTCTGGTACCTTTCGAAGAAGTTACCTAGTGCATCTTGCTACATAATTGTCTAATGCATACTTTTGAAAGATAATCTTTATTCAGTAGGTTTTGAAACCTTTAGTACATCTTACTCCTAATTTATTTTAGGGGATATATGGGTTAGAAATTCATCAATCATTTTTTATAAATTGGGTTGAGAATATATACTTTGTTTAAATTGTAAATCAAATCAAACATTTCGACTTAGTCGAAATCTACTATATCGACTTAGTCGAAACCTACTGTATCGACTCAAATTTTGTTGTTGGTATGTTTTTGAAATCATATATCCCTTTCAACTTGCTCGACGTCCCTTGTAACTAATTGGGGACTTAACTATTATTTTATACAAATTTTGTCGAAATGTCTCAAAGCCTCTCCATTTAAATCAATGTTACTCAAATTCACACCTTTCGACTCAATTGGCATATGGGGTTTCGACAATATTCGTACTCTCTTTGAAAAACTAAGTTCACAGGTTTCGATAGTGTCGAAAGGTTCTTTTGTCTTGTTTATTGAATGTTGGTAGCGTATCTTTTTATTCAAATTAGTTGTGTAGGTTTCAACTACTTTACAAAATTATCCTTTAGCTTTCGACATTGTTGAAGGCTGTTTGTTGGGCATCAACTTCTATTCTCCCTTTTGACTCTATCGAAATCTTAACAAATTTCATCTTTCTAACTTTAACTTTCTTAAGAATATGAAATTTCATCTTTCCTTTGATATTAAAATTGTTGTAATAGGTTTCCAATATCCTTGAAAAAATGTTAATTCATAACAAATTATAATTTGTAACTGAAATGGTTTCACCTGGCAGGATCATGGGCGTGAAAAAGTCTTCCCAAAAACTGGAAAAAGATAATCTACTCGTGACGGAATCCTCTTCCAAGAAGATTGAGAAACTTCTAAACATTCCCTGATATCTATCTAGGATAGGGTGGACGCAATTCTTAGTGATTATGACATTACTAGGGTGGAAGCTATTTCCCCTAGTGATAGTGACACCATCCAAAGCCCACCTGAAGGATATTTTGCTTACACTACTATCTACATCTGGCACGGTAGTTTCCTACCTTCTCCTGATTTCCTGGCCAAATACCTAACCCACTTAGGCGTTGCCCCCATTCAACTATCACTAAACGTATGTACTTATCTTCTATCTTTGGAACTCATTGCACTGGAGTCTGGAATTCGATCACTTAATGTTGAAGTCTTAAACTATCTTGTTCGATTGGTTAAGCTCAACAACCTAAATAACCAGATCTTTAGAGCAAATCCCCCTAAAAAGCTTATATCCGAGGGGGTAAACAAATTCAGAGACATGGAAACTAAGTTCTTCTTCATTAAATGCTTTCCCAACATCAGTGGGTTTTTCTCTTTCCCCTATAAGTTGATCACAGTCTTTAATTTTCCATTTAGTTACTTTCCTTTACTAATCTATTCTTCCTTGTCAGGTGCTTAGTTAAAGAGCTAAATGAAGAAAATAAGAAAATAGTAAAGACGTTGATTGCCGCTTCAAGTAGGAATAGAAATAGATTAACCCTATTGAATCCTTTTAATCTACAAAAGCATTCCCACCTACCAGCCCATCAAAGGGAACTTGTTCAACCTCCTTTAGTTTAACAAACATCTCAAAGTAAGCACTTCCTTTCTTTAGGTGATTCGAAGAATTTCTCACCAATGCCACCAATCTGCCCCGATCACTCTGGTAGGTTTAAATGTAATACTTGTATTTTTTTGTTGTGTTACATTTTAAATTGATTTTCTGACTTGTAATTTTTTGAATTTTTAACTGCTGCTTCTCATGTTGAACCAATTATAAATGATCCGGCTCTCCCTACTACTACATCATATGCATCATCTTTGTCTTAGGAAATTATTAGGTCGAAGATGGCTGTTAAAAGAAAGCTGAGTAAAGCGGCAGGGGTGGATCTATCCCTTAAGAAAGCCAAGATCATTGAAGTTCTAGATTCTTTGCCACGAGAAGAGGGGAAGTTTGTAGGTATTGGTAAAACTCTAGAGGGTCCAACTATTGAAGCTTCTCTTGATTAACCTAAGAAGGCTCCCACAAAAGTCGATCCCCTATCGTGCATTATCATCTCCTACTCTCCTTATTAATTGGTTAAATGCAAAAGGACTTAGGGACTTTGACCCCTTCTCAGGAGTTGCATTCTCCTAGATCCATATCTCTTGTGCATCCAAGTGATTTTGAGAAGATGGTTCAATCTATTTTGAATTCTCCATCCTTAACTTCTATTTGCCAGCCTTCATCCATTTTTGATCTAATGGATCAACGTCAATCTCTAGTTGAACAACAAATCCTAGTATGCTTCATATCGCTTAACTTTATTTTTACTATTTCTCTTTAAGCTTTTTTTGACTTATGGTATACTTTCTCCTTTTTAGATTTCCAAAAGCTGGCTCTTATTGCAAGAAAATGTATTAATATCCTCTGCTATATCTTCTAAGCTTCAAGGTGAAATTTCAAACTTAAATAGTCAATTTTCCTCCCTGTCCATGGATAAAAATGAAGCCATGATGAAATTAGAGCGATTGATAGCTTCTCTTGCTTAATCAAAATATTTTATTTGAGTGGAGAGGAAAGCTCATTAACTCCTTGTTGATGAAAATTTGGCCCTAAAAATGGCCCTAAAAGAATCTGAGGATGAAAAAGCTCAGATGGCAGCAAAACAATCTTCTTTAAAGAAAAAGCTGAAGAAAAATAAAGATTCTATTAAGTTGGCTATCGATGTAATTTCTGATGCAAAGCAGTGGGTGTCTCTATTCCTTGATACTTCTCTTGCGGACATCACTGTCAATTCTTTTAAAGATGCCATGACGCTTGCTTACGTCGACAATATTAATAAATGCCCAGACTTGAGCATTCCTTCACTTGACCCTAGTCTTGTGAACAGAGTTATGGACAAAATTAAAAGAATGGAGCAAGGGGGTGAAGTCGTTATAAGAGAGGAGATCGATGCCTCTAAAATTCTATCCTTCGAAGTCCCTTCCTTCGAAGTAGACTCCGACTCTGAAGATGATGGTGATAAAGATGAAGTCGCCGAGGAAGATGGCGGTGACAATGATGATGATCATGATAATTTGGATGATGACGACGACGACAATGGTGATGACAATGTTGATGGAAGTCATGGTTCAAGTGGCGATAAGGGTGGTCACACTGATGCTCTTGAAAGAGATGGAGAAGACAACACCAGGGTTTCTTGAAAGGTAAATCCCGATCCATCTATTCATGAAGCAAGCCCACCTGAACCCCTTGTGCCTTCTTACCCTCAAGAGGAGCATGCTTACATTAACATAGAAGAATCAAGAGAGAAAATGCAGGTCTCTCAAGCGTCATTTCCCATCTCTCTGGCATGGGATTCTTTGTTTAAACGGCTTTAACTTCCAAGATAATAATAGTTTAAATCCATTATTTTAGATATGGAGGAAAACCATTCACTCTTATAAAACCAAGCTTGAAAGAAAACAAGTGGAAATAAATAGCTTGTATAGAGAGTTAGATAAACGATTGAAAGAACACAATATTCTTTCAAATAATTATCCTAGACTCAACAGATTTGCGGCAGTATTAGCGTCTTTCAAAAATCAAGAAGCTGTCTCACGATTGAGGAGGGCTGGCCTTCGATATGATAGTATTTTGAAAGAGAATCGGGAGTTGATTATGCTCTTTTGGATGTAGATTGAAGAGAGGAACATCCTATAAACTTTTTATACAAAGCCTATTCTAGACACTCAACCATACATTTCTCATACTTAGGTGATTTTAGTGGTGGACTATTTAGGCGTTTACATAAGAAATATTTGGATGAATTTGGATCTGATCCGTATTGTGGAGCATGTTGGAACTTACAACGAGTCAGATCGATTCCCCAAGAACTGCCTTCTAATAATCTTAAGTACTATAAGGACAAGTTTATTTTAGAATTATTTACAAAGTCAATTTTGTATGAACCAGATGAACATTCTAATTATGTAATAATATTGATTTGTAAACTTTTGCTTTGGGTATACTTAGTTGTATTTTGTTACGTTATCACGGAATGAATATCCCTTAGGCAACTTTGTCTCTAGAGATTTTCTAAGCTAGTATGTTAAACTAAAAAGAGATTATCTTGAAAAGGCATTAATTTTGAAATCCTCAAAATTAGCTAGATATTGCTTTCGTAGAGATTTGCAAAATACTTTACATGGAACATCCTCGTCTTCGTTTTGATTTTCTTAGTGAAGAAAAAGAAAAGCTTCTTAAGGAAATCTAGACACATCATACCAAATTAATATGTGGTCATGATAGTCCCACAACCGTAGAGTGGGACTATATCAAATATCCTTCGAATATTACCCCAGAAGGACTTAATGTTACTTTTGACTCAAAAGTTATTTTTTCTGCTAATTCCTTGAGTAAAGCTAGAAATGCAGTTTCTCAACTTTAGATATTAAACAAATGTCTAATTATACTTTTTCATTTCATTTTTACTTAACTTGTAACGCTTTATTGTCTTAATAAAGAGATTGATTTTTCTTGTCTTAACTTCACTTTTTTTCTTTTTGTTTAAATAGAAATTACAGCTATCTATAATGCCATTCTCATTAGATTCTCCATCTCATTTCATCAGCATCAAAGATCATCTATTAGCAGACATCGAAAAGAGAAAACTCGCTAATGATCCTTTATCCTCTCGCTTTTAAAACAATTCCGCAACTCTTAAATGGTACAGAAAATATCTGCTTCGAAAGACGATTGTTAGAAATCTCAATGATCGGATTGCCAATCTTAAGGTGGATGTTAAGAGTAAGAATGAAAGGATCTCTACTCTGAAGCACCAAATTAAGTCAAATCCTTAAATTGACCTTGACTATAAGATGATGGTACTTCTTCAACAAGTAAGTGATTTGTAAATTAAGTTGAAAGGTAGTCAGACTCAGTGTGGATCGCTTGAATTCATTATAGGGAATAATTCTTCAAACATCATTTCAACAGCTTCTTCCATTGTTCCATCTGCTGCAAAATTAACAAGGTCTACTTCCCTTTCTATCCAAAAGTTCCCTCCTACGACTAATCCTTGACCAGGTTTATATGAAAAGGTAGTAGGAGAATGGTGCTAGAAAGTCAAATTTGAGATGATGAAGTATTTTGATGAACAACAAAAAATGTGGTACTCACGCACATAAATGAGTATGCTGCTAAGATTAAAAAACTTTAACGCGAGAAATATCTTCTTCAGAAGCGTATCGCTAGTTTAAAAAGGGAGAATAAAATTCTTAAAGGTGCAAACAAAGCTTTTAATCATGCTTTGAAGACCAACATTAAGGCTATTGATGACGAAGATAAGATGAAAAAAAGTAGAAACATAAAGAAGTTCTTTGTATTGCTTTCATCACATTGTGGATCCTTTAATTGCCGAGAATCTGAAAAAGGCTTTTCAAGTCTGATGAACAATTTATATTAATGAAATGTATATATTTGTCCTGTATACTTGTAAATAATTTCATAAATTATGTAAATTATGAAATTTTTGTAAATACCACCTGGTTTGTAATGTTATTTTTGAATCATCCCTTTGATAACTTGTACTTTGATTGTTAACGCTGAAAGTTGAACGCTAACACCCCAGTGTATGTAATGAAAAAGTGAAAGCACCACCCGTTGGTACGGGAACAGAATATAAGCAGAGAAATAACAGAAAAGCAATAAAAAGACAACAGTTTTATAGTGGTTCGGCTTAAGATCTAGCCTACGTCCACTTTAATCTTCTTTATTGATGATTTGATTACAATTCTTTACAATGCACTTTGATTACAACACACTTTAGACGAGTAGCTAGAACTTGAATGGAGAAGAGCTCTTTAATTTCATGTTGAATGTGTTAGATCTCTTCCAAAAGTTCGTTGAGGCGTCTTGGGAGTTTGGTGTGCTTGAAGTGTTGGATGAGTCGAGAAAACGGCAGAGTATTGGCGTTCCAAAACTGATCCAAAAGTCCCCCTCTCAGTTGGAGCAGGTGCAGTATTTATAGAGAAAATCTGGGCTAAGTCCTAGGTCGCGAACGACCTAAGGGTAGGTCGTAGGTCGTGGGCGACCTATGGGAGAGTGGTAGGCGACTTAATCATGCTGATGTATCCAGTGGAGCGACCTAGGCTGATTGTAGGAGTAGCAGCGACTTAGTACTTGTTCGACATATAACCGAGCGATATAACAATATGAAGCTTGTAGCTCACTAAGTCGTTAACTAGTTAACTCGTTAACTCGTTAGGTCGCTTAGTTCATTTAGTTATTAGGTCGCTAGGTCGCTTAGTCCATTAGCTCGCGGTAGAACTCCAGCTCACTCACATTTTAACTCGTTAGGTCGCTACATGTTAGGTCGCTTTGAATCTTCGGCTTTGTTATCTCGCTAAGTGGTTAGGTCATTAAGTCGTTTTATGATTTAGGTCGCTAGGTCGTTTATGCCTCGTTGAGTCCCCTTAACTCGTTGAACCATTAGGTCGCTTGGGGCCATGAGTTGCTTGAGTTGACTGAGTTGCTAAGTCGTTGGGTGCTACGTCGTTGAGTCGTGAAAAGGAGGTGTTAACACTTGCCCCTCGAAGTATACGCCTAGGGACTAGGTCGTGTGCTTCGATATCTTTTAGCTTGTGTTATCCCAATTCATTAAGTCGTGAGCGACTTACGAGATAGCTTACGTCGTTTGCACCGATTCGAATTCTGTTGCCTCTGCCTATAAGTCAATCAGCTCCTTCTTCTTTCTCCTCACTTGCTTCATTATTCGAAACTGCCATTAACATTTTCTCCGAGCTCTCGAAGACAGATTCCAACCACCCCGTCGTCAATCAATTTCCCGTCATACTACGTAAGTAATTCCGACCAATGTTCACCCATGCCCATCGTCAAAACGCAAATTTTCTTCAATCCACTTTTTATGCCGCGTTTCGTCGAGAACCATGTTTTGATCAACTTGCGATTGCCATCGATCATGCGGTGGCCGTGATCCATGATAAATTAGATCGACGGTAAATTTGAAATGATTCGAAAGGGTTTTTGGGTGATTCGGCGGTATGGAGAGACAAGGGTTTTTATTATGGAGGCGCCAATAGGTTATCGGGTTATTGGGTTAGGAGTTAGGCAAGTTCTTGAGTGAAGAAGAATTAGTGGGTTTTAGGTTTAGTCACGATGCTCCGAGCGGCGCAATGATTGGTGGACGCGTGGCAAAGTGTAATTGGAGAGTAGAGCATAGATCGCTGTGTTACTTCAGAAACGACCTAATGAATCAGAGCGACCTAAAAACCTTTACGACCTAACAGATCTGGCCAACTTAATAAATCTTCGTGACCTAACCGATCTGGCCGACTTAACAACCTTCGCGACTTAACTTCTCGTGACTTCCCTTTGCGACTTAACTCTTTACGACTTAAGCTTTAGGTCGCGTATGCACTCAAACGACCTAGTACTTAGCCAAATTGGCACTGCCCTGATTTGAAGTCTAATGCCTTGAACTTTTTGACTGCAACTTAAAGACTTGAACTAGCTTGAGTCGTTCCAGTGACTTAAAGACTTAAAGACTTGAACATGACTCGAATGCTTGTAAAATTTGACAGAACTTGATTAAATTCCCAACTTGAACAGCTAGAATGAACTACTCGAACTTGTTGCACTTTCTCATAGATTACATTAACTTCTGAGCTATCAACATGTTAAATACAACATTTGCAGAAAACTAGGGCGAATATACTACCATTGACTGCCCACATCGAATGACAGATTAGTCAACAAAGAATAATCAACTTAAGTGAACTGTGTGAATGAAATGCTATGAGTCAACAAGTTCAAGTGAAGTGTTAAAGAAAAGCTACAATAATCAACTAAAGCTGATCTGTTTGCATCAACACTGTACTTGGACTTTAAAATAACAAGCCTTGAAACTTTACAATCGATAAGTGTCAATTAGTTTGATTCCAGTTATATTTGCTTGTCATTTTATTAGTTTTGCACAACACTTCACACTTTTAGGAAACGTGCACCTTCATATTTGAATGTCCAATTCCTTATGTAGAATGACTTCTCAACAAGAAGAGACAATTGGACAAGCTAAAGAAGTCTTCCCCATAGCTAATCTCTTGGATAGTCCTCCAGAAAGAACTTCAACCACTCTGAATCAACGGTCGTTCAGTCAATTATGTATTCAGTTTGGCATTGCTGAAACAGACGCTTTGCTTCCTGGGGTAAACGATACTGCTGACAGGCAACCTCTTGGTTTTGTCGCAGTTAATCGTCAGATGTGCTTGAGCGGAGCTATTCCTCCCTTTAATGATATTCTTCGACAGCTTCTTCGATTAACTATCTCTCCCTTCCAACTGCACCCTAATGGCTATGCCATCTTGATGGGATTGTGTGTATTATTCAGGAGGGCACTTGACCGCCTTCCGAGCTTCGAAGAGATTTGTTACTTGTGCACTTTTGCGAAAAACAAAGATCACCCTTCTATCACACTTGTGAGGAGCGCTCGGAACTGTAGACTGATCATTAATCTTCCCGAAAGTGCCCATGGATTCTTAAACCAATTCTTCTTCCTCCGCTATCCTCCGGGATTCTATGCCATTTGGAGAGTAGGAAGTAAGAATGCTTATCTTCATTCATTTCATTTCTGAGCTTTTCAAAGTCCAAGTTGTCAAATTCTTAACTTCATTCTTTACTTTTGTAGCACTTCCTCCTCCTTCTAGAGATTCCAGCCACAAGCCAACTTTTGAGAGACTAAGTGCCGTGGCAGTTGAGGAGAGAAGCATTAAGTTCTTGCTGAAGGACGAATTTTTGCATCAATTCGGACTTTTACACCCTTCTCGATCCACTCAGCTTCATGATGCCCCCGGTTCCCAAGCAGGGACGTCAGATGCCCCAGTTTCTGCAAAGGAACTTGCACCGAAAGAACCTATTGTAGAGGCTTCATTAGTGAAATGTTCTACTCCTGTTGATGTTACGGGGTCATCTGGCAAACTTACACTTTCCCCGGTTATCGAAGAGGAGGGACTTCCTCAACACACTAGGAAGACTGCTGATGAAGGAGTTGAAAAAGATGACATTTTCGGTGTACTGAGCGATCTTGTGGTGACTTCACAGGAGCTCTTTAAAGATGACATTACCACTGCTAAAGTTATTTCTCCAGCAATTGAGGCGACATCCGCCTTGCAACAAACTCCGTCAACCCAAGAGTTAACGCCGATTGCAAAAGCTGACATTACCCCCAAGCCGAAGAGTGGTTTGTAGCTCGACGCGCATAGTCTACACGCCACACACACTTAGAATTTTTTGCGATTATATGCACTTGGCTTCTTTACTCTGAAGATTTTTAAGACTTGTCTCTTTTTTATTTTCAGATTCTCCGATGGGGCGCAATAGCTCGTACTATGACGATTTCCAGCGCTATGGAAGGCAGGGCACTTATGATCACAGATGCTATCTCCCTGCCCCTAGGGAAACCGATGAAGAAAGAGCTGCTAGGAAGGCTCAAGAAAGGAGAGCCCATGAGCAGCAATACGGGAGAAGGGATGAACGATATGATTCTTCTCACAGAGGTGATGATTCTCATAAAATAAAATCCCATGATGATAAAGGGAAGAGTCACATCGTTGAAGATCCAAGCAAGCGGGCCAAGTTTAGCGACGCGTTTGCAATTTCTGGAAAACCTGCTGCTTCTATTTCTATAGACATCCCTTTTGGTTCTCCCGCCCTCAAAAAAGCTAATATTCAAACGATCATTAGCAGACCTCGATATCAAGTTGAACAGGGCCCGGCAACTCTCCAAAGCCGGTTTCCACACTGGTGCTTAAAGGGAGTGCGTTTTGATCTCGATTTGGTCCCCATCGATAAACAGGCCATGCTGCGAAATCTTGATGCTGTAAAGCTTGATATCGAAAGAATGTCCAACTGGCAAAAACTGGCCGATGAACTCCAAAGAGTCAACTGTGCCAATCTTGAGGCTATGCTGACTATGGAAAATGACAAGTCTGAATGGCAGAAAATTCTTGAACAGCACGATGCTGAAATGAAGAGCATCGCTGATGACAACAAGAGACTTGAGGCCGAAGTTGAGAAACTAAAGAATGAGCTCGCCACCTCTTCCACTTCCTATACTCAAAAGGAAGAGATGCTCCAAAAGCAAGTTCGAGATGCTCATACTGCTCAGCGAGATGCTAAAGCCAAACTTGAAGCGGAGCAGCGTGTTATTGAAAAATACCGCAATGACACCGTCCAGTTGCGGGAAAAAGTCAGCTCCCAAGATTTGGAAATTACAAGGTTGCAGGCTCAATTATTAAAGATTGAAAAAGAGCGCGATGAGGCCATTACTAGAAAAGAAGCAGCTGAGCAATCGCACGAGGCGACGAAGGACAATATTAGCTCTACTTTATTGGATTTTTATCTTCATAGTGTTTTGGGGCGCAGAAGTCTCTCATTCTTGGGCCCGAAATATGAGATCACCTTGGCTGAAGTGTGGGAGGCCGCAATTGATATGCTCGGAGGTGCTGGCTATGATGAAGCTGAGCTTGAGGCACATTATTTTGACGATGAAACTCGTGCCGCTCTTGCCAGAGGAAAGGAGCAACTTGCTAAAGTGCGAGCTGAAGCGGTGGGAGAGGAGCATCCGGGATAGAAAGTACCTCCAACTGCCCCTATCCATACTTCGATTTCGGCCGACGTTGATATCATAGGCTCCAGTCCCCATTCTCCGCCTCCTGCTAAAGCCAAAACCGAGATTACAATTGCACAGGGCGGAGACAAAGGCGAAGAAAGCGCCGAAGCACAAGCCTATGAGATTGACATTGTTAACGCTAAAAAGTGAACGCTAACACCCGGTGTGTGTAGTAGAATTTTGAAAGCACCACCCGTGTGACGGGAACAAGAAGTAAGCAGTAAAATAGTGAAAAAGCAGTAAAAGACAGCAGTTTATAGTGGTTCGGCTTGAGATCGAGCCTACGTCCACTTTGAATCTCTTTATTACTGAATCCGGTTACAAGACGATACAATACACTTATCAAAACAATACAATTTGATCACAAAGACAATCTCGACTACTAGCTCAAACTTCGATGATGAAACCCGATGAATCCGTGTTGGACGTAGGAAATTCCTCCCGAAGCTTGTTGTAGTGTCTCGAATGTTTGAAGATCTTCAATTGTCGAATGAGTTAAGAGTTTGGCAGAGTAACGATGCTTTGAGAAATGATCGGCCAAAAGTCCCCCACTTGTTGGAGTTTGGGGGGTATTTATAGGAATTCAATTCTGGACAGAAGTTTTCCCAAGTCTTAGGTCGCGTACGACCTAAGTTAGGTCGTAGGTCGCGAACGACCTAAGCTAAGTCGCAGTCCACTAACGACTTAAGAAGGAGGGTACTAGGTCGTTGGCGACTTATAGGAATGATTCAGTGCGAAACCTAACCCCAAAGTCTTAGGTCGCGTACGACCTAAGTTAGGTCGTAGGTCGCGAGCGACTTAGGAACTTAGCCTAATGTAGTTATTCTCGGTCTTCTCTGGATAAGGTGGCAAGTAGTAGGTCATATGCGACCTAAGGTAGGTCGTAGGTCGTAGGTCGTGAGCGACCTAAGGAACAGTTGCTGAGATGTTAGGTCGCTAGGTCGCAGCTTTTCATAAGTCGCAGAAACCTTTAGCAGTTAGGTCGCGAAGTTTGGAGCCACTAGGTCGTGAAGCTTACTAGGTCGCTGACTCTCTTAGGTCGTAGAGAAGTTAGGTCGTGATACTTCATAAGTTGCTAGCACTCTTAGGTCGTTGGACAAGTTAGGTCGTAGATACCTTTAGATCGCGAAGTCCCTTAGGTCGCAACTACCTTTAGGTCGCAACTTCCCTTAGGTCGCAGCTTCCTTTAGGTCGCAACTTCCCTTAGGTCGCAGCTTCCTTTAGGTTGCAACTTACCTTAGGTCGCAGCTTCCTTTAGGTCATTGAATATGTTAGGTCGCGAAGTCCTTAGGTCGTGACATTCCTTAGGTCGCGACATTCTTTAGGTTGTGAGGTTTCTTAGGTCGCAACTCCCTTTAGGTCGTGAGGTTTCTTAGGTCGCAACTCCCTTTAGGTCGCAGAGTCTTTAGGTCGCAGAGTTTTTGGTCGGTACTAAAATATGAGTTAACATTTGCCCCTCGAAGTGCAGGCCTATGCCATAGGTCGTGTGCTTCGACTTAACCTTCTTAGGTCGTGAACGACCTAAAACTCATGATAAATCGTATGCCTGCTCGCCTTCCTCCCTTAGTCTCATATAAATAAGTTAGGTCGCTCCTTCCTCCCCATCTTACTGCTCTGAAATTCCATTGCCCTTGACAAAATTTTCAATTTTCCGAAGGTGAATTCAATCCAGCCAAACATCGATTCATTCCCATCAGCATATTACGTAAGTGGATCAATCTCTACTTCCCCATAATCGCTGCTTGATCGTGAATCCATTTTTTCCGACCTAAGTTTAATTTCATGCGCCATGCTTCATTTTTTGAATGGTGGTTCCGATCGATTTTTGATTGTTGTTTGATATGTTGTGGTGATTCATGATCGCATGGAAATTTTCACAATGGATCGGTGGGATTCGCAATCGATTTGGTGGCATGTGGAGATGGAACGAAGAGGATGACGAATTCTTTTATAATGGCGGTATTGGGTTATCGGATCCAGTAAGGTGTTGCGTGGAGAGGAAGTCAGCGACCTACTGGATTTGGGCGACCTGAAAGTTAGGTCGTGCTGGGATTCTTGGCGACCTAAGCCTCGCGATCTAAGAACATCTACGACTTAAACGAAACCGAACAACCCTTTTTTGCGACCTAAAGAGTTTCCGACCTATGATAAGTCGTGTGCGACCTAGGACTTGAACCAAACCTGTACTGCCTTGAAGATGCTTTGACCTATGACAGGTCGCTGAATGACCTAGGACTTGAACCAAACCTGCACTGCCTTGAACGTCTTGATTCGCACAGTACGACCTAAAAAAGCCTCGACCTATGATAGGTCGCTAAACGACTTAGGACTTAGAGAAATTTGGCCAGAAGTTGACTGAGCTTTCAAATGTGAACTGTGTTGTATTTCTTTTCAAATTGTCTTGACTTTAATGCTAATAACCTGTTCAAAAACAACATTTGCAGAAAAAACGGGACAAATATACTGCCATTGACTGCCCACATCGCATGACAGATTAGTTGATAATGAATAATTAACTTAAATGAATTCTGCGGATAAAATGCTGTGAAATGACAAATTGTATTGAAACAAAGCTGAAATAATCAACCTAAGTTGACTTGTTTACGTCAACACAACATTGTATTTGAACTTGAAATAACAAGCTTCGAAATTTTATAATCGACAAATGTCAACTATCTCAATTTCAATTATGCTTGCTTGTTATCATTGTAGTTCTGCACAACACTTCACACCTTTTAGGAAACGTGCACCTTCATATTTAAATATCCAGTTGATTGTGTAGAATGACATCTCAACAAGAAGATTCAGGACCAGTCGGAGAAGCTTTCTCGATAGCCAACCCACTGATCGATCCTCCGGAGAGAACTCCGACTACTCTGAGCCACAAAGTTTTTAGACAACTATGTATCCAATTCGGTATTGCCGAATCAAATGTTATATTCCCTGGAGCAAGCGACACAACTGACAGGCCACCCCTCGGTTTTGTCGCAGTGAACCGCCAGATGTGTTTAAGCGGAGTTATTCCGCCTTTCAACGAATTTCTTCGTGGACTCTTTCTTCGATTAGCTATCTCGCCCTTCCAGCTACACCCCAACGGTTACTCTGTTCTGATGGGGTTATGTGTTCTGTTTAGGAGGACGCTTGACCGTCTCCCGAGCTTTGACGAAATTTGCTACTTATGCACTTTTTCAAAGAACAAAGACCGTCCTTCAATCGTGCTCGTAAGAGGTGCCAGAAACCGGAAATTGATTTTGGATTTGCCCGAAAGTGCCCACGGATTTCTGAGTCAATTTTTCTTTGTCCGATGTCCTCCAGGATTCTACGCTGTCTGGAGAGTCGGAAGTAAGATTGTCTTTTGCCGTTCATCTCATGAGTTTTTCGAAACCCGAATTATCAAATGCTTAACTTCATTCTTTTTCTTCTTCCAGCACTTCCTCCTCCGCTCAGAAATCCCAGCCTCAAGTCAATCCTTGAAACCTTAAATGTTGTGGCGACGGAAGAAAGAAGCGCCAAATTTTTGTTGAAAGACGAATTTTTGCATCAGTATGGACTTTTACACTCTTCCCGATCTACCCAGCCTTATGAAGTCCCCAATTCTCCAGTAAAAACATCGGATGCCCCAGTCCATGCTGAAGAACTTTCATCGAAAGGACTTACCATTGAGACTTCATTGGTAAAGTGTTCTACTCCTACCGACATTGTGGGGTCATCCAACAAATTAGCACTTTCTCCCATTATTGAAGAAGAAGAAACTTCTCAACATTTTGAGATAGTTGATGATAAAGGAGTCGAGAAAGAAAGCCCCACAAAACACGATGGTGACGATACCTTTGATGGGTTGAGTGATCTGATGATCACTTCACAGGAACTTTTCAAAGATGATATAACTAAAGCTACATCTCCTGTGACTGAAGCAACATCTACTTTGCAGAAAACTTCATCGGCTCAAAAATCAACTCCCGCTTCTCAATCTGTTATCACTCCCCAACCAAAGAGTGGTTTGTAGTTTGACACGCGTAGTTCGCACATCACACACATTTAGGATGCTTAGCACTTATACGCACTTTGCTTCTTCAATTTGGAGATTTCTAAGACTTGTCTTTTTTCTTCAATTTCAGGTTCTACAATGGGGCGAAGTGGCTCATATTTCGACAACTTTCGACGCTACGGAGGGCGCGATTCTTATGATTACGGACGCTATCTCCCCACTCGCAAAGAATCTGACGAAGAGCGAGCAATTAGAAAAACTCAAGAGAGGCGAGCTTCTGAGGAGCAGCAGAGAAGAAGGGACGATGACTTCCATAAAAGGAAATATCATGATGATAAAGGGAAAAGCCATGCTGCTGAAAACCCGAGTAAACGGGTTAGACTTGATGAAACGGACGCGTCTGCAATTTCTGGAAAAACTGACGCTCCTATCTCTTCTAATATCCCGTCTGGCTCTCCTCCTTTAAAGAAATCTGATATCCAAGCGATTATCAACAGACCCCAGTATCAGGTTAAAGATGGCCCTCCAACGCTTCAAAGCCGATTTCCGAATTGGTGCTTAAAAGGAGTGCGCTTTGATTTAGATCTAGTTCCGATTGATAAACAAGCCATGCTTAGAAATCATGATGCAGTTAGGCTTGACATTGAGAGGATATCGCAATGGCAAAAGCTTGTTGATGAACTCCAAAGAGTCAACCATATGAATCTCGAAAACATGCTAACTCTGGAGAACGATAAGGCTGAATTGGATAAATGGTGCAAGCAGCACGACGCGGAGATGACGAGCATCGCAGATGACAACGCAAGGCTTGAATCTGAAGTCAAGCAACTTAAAGAAGATCTCGCCTCTTCTTCTGTATTGCAAACTCAAAAAGAAGAAGTCTTCCAGAAGCAAGTGCGAGATGCACATGCTGCGCAAAGGGATGCCGAGATGAAGCTTGCAGCCGAGCAGCACATTACTGAGAAATACCGCAAAGAAAATGCTAAGCTGCGGGGTACAACTATTTCCCAAAACGCGGAGATTGAGATGTTAAAAGCTCAACTTCTTAAAGTTGAGAATGAGCGCGATGATGCAGTTGCTGGACAAGTTGCAGCTGAAGAATCTCATAAAGCAACTAAAGCCATTATTGACTCTACTTTATTCGACTTTTACATCCACAGCGTTTTAGGGCGTGGTAGTCTCTCATTCTTAGGACCAAAATATGAGACTACCTTAGCCGAAGTGTGGGAAGCAATAATGGACATGTTCGGAGGTGCTGGATATGCTGAGGCAGATCTTGAAGCGACTTATTTGGATGATGAGGCGTGCGCCGCCCTTGCTAGGGGAAAAGAGCAGCTTGCTAGGGAGCGAGCCGATGCAGCAGGAGGAGAATGTTTAGAAAAAGAAACTGTAACTGACTCTGCTTGTCGGCTTCGGTCGATCCCGAAAACATTGGCTCTAGTTCCCATTCTTCACTTCCTGCAAATGCCGAAGCTAAAATCACAGCTCCTGAGCCTTCCACTGCTCAAGATGAAGAGGAGACTCAAGACGACGTTGAAGCAGAACAATTTGAAATCAATGTGATTAAACCAACTTCTCTAGGTAACTTCGATGTTGATCCATGTCTAGCAGACTACTTATTTGCTTCAACCGAGTTTGATGAATTTCTCAATTGTTACTTAAGTGTCACTGAACCAACAACTTTACTTTTTCCGGAGAATACTGATTTTAACTTCTTTTCTCTATAGCGGAAGCACCGAATACTGCCCAAACTTCCACTCCTCTAGTTGCCGTTCCTCCACCTTCCCAAGTTACTCCTCCTTCTGCTTCTCGGCCGGGATCACAGGCAGAGAAAATTGAAGCTCTTCAAGGCCTGGATGATCCAGCCGCTTCGCAAGAGCAGAGGGCGAAGGATCTTGATGACACTGAGAAGACCCCAGAGCAGTCTCTTGATGATGACACAAAGCTTTCTACACTGCTTGCTACTCCGGGGAGCGAATCTTCTTCAAAGCGAAAGGGGAAGCGTGTCATGAAGAAGGAGAAGAAAAGTATTTCCGCTGGAGAAGATAAAGCAGAGGAAGATCCGGCTACCCTTCCTCCTCCTCCCTCTCCGACCCGTCCATGCCGGATTTCGAAACTAATTATCAAACCAGGCTATGGTACTAAGGGCAGCAAGAAGAAGGAGTGACAAGCTAGGCTCTTCTTTTCTTATTTTGCCTTTTGCATGTATTGATCGAAGATTGTGCAGGTACCGGTCCCTGCTTTTGCCTTTTTGAGATATCTGCACATGTAAAGAACTTTCATAGTATTGAATAAAATAGTTCCTTCACTTGTACAAATGCTTATGTATGTGTGAGTATATTTATTTCACATTTTTAGTGTAGAATAAACGATTCTTTTTACTTGTACAAACTTTTTTGTCTGTGTTTGAGAATGCATTTATTCCACATCTATTTTTCGTGATATTGCAATGAATTTGTGGTATGTTGCTTGCGTGTTACTTTTATTAATATAACTGAATTGTATAGTATTGCCCCCATACCACAAGTGCATTGCAACATTTCTAGCTTTTACAAGACTGATATTCCTATTTCAGAGAATAACTATTCCGCTTTTAAGGGAAGAATCATTCTGCTTTTAATAGATTATATCTCATTTTTGGAGAAAATTTTACTTTCTCTTTCTTCCTTGAAGAACACTTCAACTTTCAGAGATGATCACTTTTATTTGTTAAAAAGTGGATTTCTCTACATAGTGAAATGAGCTTCTGAAGAAGGTTTTGATTTTGTGCCCCAGTAAAGGGCTTATTTTTGGTACTTCGAGCACGGTGAAGTATGCCTCCGAAGAGGTCTTTTTGTAGCATTTCAACTTTTTTAAGGAGGAACTTTTTTGAGATGAATAAGTTAACCTTCCTTTGAGAGTTAAAATGTGCTTCCGGAGAAGGCTTTTTTGTTTGAGCATTCTATTTTGGGACATGCCTCCGAAGAGGGCTCCTCCGAAGAGTTGTGCCTCCGAAGAGGGCTTGTGCCTCCGAAGAGGGCTTGTGCCTTCGGAGAGGGCTTGCGGTGCCTCGGGAGAGGGCTTTTGCCTCCGAAGAGGGCATGTGCCTCCGAAGAGGGCTTGTGGTGCCTCGGAAGAGGGCTTTTGCCTCCGAAGAGGGCATGTGCCTCCGAAGAAGGCTTGTGGTGCCTCGGGAGATGGCTTTTGCCTCCGAAGAGGGCATGTGCCTCCGAAGAGGGCTTGTGCCTCCGAAGAGGGCTTTTTGATTGCCTGGAAGTTACTTTCTCATGGTTGGATGGATCCACGGGACGGACGCAAGTTGTTTGATTGGATGTTCGTTTGCACAAACGATCGCAATCAATTAATAAGGGCCCTGTTCCTTCAGCTTGGGAAGGTGCCCCTCCGGTGGTTCCACCAATCTTTTTTTTATTGAGAGAAGCACTTTCATTTTTTGGCGTGCCTCGTTAGAGGGCTTTGTTGACCTTCGGGAAGGAGCATTGGTTGGTTGGTGTGCCAGGAAGGTTGCGTCTCAGGGGCGAGTAGATCCACGGGACGGACGCAAGCTGCCTGATCAGATGCATCACGATCAGTTACCAAGGGACATGTTCCTTCTGCTTGGGAAGGTGTCCCTTCGGTGGTTCTACCGGCCCTTTTATTGAGAGGCATACTTCCTTTTGGATGCTTATGTGTTTGCTTGGCCATGTTCTCTCATCATCTGCTCATTAGCGATCTTTTATTATCATTTCCAAGCGCATCTTCTTTCCTTTTGCAAGTAAATTGCCTTATCCGAAGAAGTGGACTTCACTGTTGAATAACTTCACGGGACAAACTCGAGTTACCTAGTTGGATGTCTATTCATATCGACAATCACAACCAGTTAACGAAGGCTTGCCACAGTGGAGTCGCCAACTTTTTATGTGAAGTTCTTCTTGTATAGGATTTGAATTTGGAATTTTTGTCGCTTGATATTTGCTTAGTAGGTGATTTATAGAGGTCGCTTGGCTTTGTGACGAGCAAGCCTTGTTTTAATGTCCTGCAATTTTGAATCGACATTTTAGCAATACATTTAAAGTATTTACATATCGAAATGAAACAGGCATTATGAAATAGTAAAGAACACAAGATTTATAGTGGTTCGGCCAAGAATCGGGCCTACATCCACTTTATAGCTTTTATTAACTTGCACCGATTTACAATGTCTTTCAATACAACTGATACATTCATCACTATTTTACAATTTTGAGCAAAGCTTTTTTCAAGTAAAATAAGGACGTAAGTGGTTGCTGTTCCAGGCTCTTGGAATTGGATCTCCTTCAACAGTTATGAGTTTGAAAGTGCCATCAAGAAGTTTACTGCCTATGGCATATAGTCCTTCCCAGTTTGGCCCAAACACACCAATTGCTGTCATGATCCTTTTCAAAACTAAGTCTCCGACCTCAAAGCTGCGTTGGCGAACTTTAGATTTGAAGTGCCTGGCTATCCTTTGCTGATAAGCTGAGACTCTGAGCCTGGCTTCTTCTCTTTTTTCATCCAGAGAATCAAGGGCTTCAAGTTGCAGTTTCTCATTTTCAACCTCGTTGAAATGAATTCTTCTGTGTGAAGGAACTTCTACTTCCACTGGAATCATTGCTTCTGATCCGTATGCCAGTGAGAATGGAGTGTGACCAGTTGTAGTTTTGTGAGTAGTTCTGTATGCCCATAGTGCTAATGGAAGCCTATCGACCCAACCACCTTTTGCTTTTTCGAGCTGCTTTTTGATGGTTGACTTGATAATTTTGTTCACCGCTTCCACTTGCCCATTTGCCTGCGGATGAGCCACTGCTGAGAAGCTTTTTCGAATTCTGAATCGTTTGCAAAAGTGTTGGAATTCTTCACTTTCAAACTGAGTGTCGTTGTCTGTGATTATTTTCTGCGGCACACCATACCTGCAAATGATATTTTTAGTTACGAAATTTATCATCTTTTTAGAGGTAATAGTGGCTAAGGGTTCAGCTTCAGCCCATTTTGTGAAATAATCAACAGCAACAATAGCATATTTGATTCCAGATTTAGCGATCGGTAAAGGTCCAATCAAGTCTATTCCCCAAATGGCGAACGGCCATGGGCTGACCATTTGTGTGAGTGTGGTGGAAGGCGCTTTTGGGATTTTTGCAAATCTTTGGCACTTGTCGCACTTTCTGGAGTAAATAGCAGCATCTCGATTAATATCCGGCCAGAAATACCCATATCGGAGAACTTTCTTGGCAAGAGTTTGACCGGCTGAATGATCTCCACATTCTCCTCCGTGTATTTCAGCTAGAATTGTCTTGGCTTCTTCCTTAGTTACACATCGGAGCAGTGGCATTGAAAATCCCCGTCTGTATAATCGGCCATCTTGAATTATATATCTTGACGCTTTCCTTAACAGCTTTCGACGTTCCTTAGAACTTTCCGGTAGGGAACCATTGAGTAGGTATTCTTTGATTGGAGTCATCCATGATTCATGCTCTTGAGACACAGCCATAATCCAATCAACATCCATTTCATCAATGCTTGGAGCTGACAGAACTTCCACAGGAACTAATCCTAGTAATTGAGCTTCCCCAGAACTTGAGTACTTTGCCAGAGAATCCGCTTTCATGTTTTCTACCCGAGGAATATGACTTATCGTATAATGATCGAAATCTTCGAGAAGTTCACATGCCTTTGACAAGTACGCGGGCAGATTTCCACCTTTAGCTTGAAACTCTTTCTTTACCTGGCAAACAATAAGTTGAGAATCGCTGAAGATCTGTAACACTTTGATGTTTAGTTCCTTGGCAATTTTTAAACCAGCAATTAGAGCCTCATACTCTGCTTCATTGTTCGTTGAAGGAAATTCCAGTCTTAATGCATAACACAACGATTGTCCTTCGGGGGTTTGGAGCACAACCCCTGTCCCAGAACAGTAATCATTTCTCGATCCGTTAACATACAACTTCCACTGGATTGAAATGCCATCAGTTGTTTCATTCTCACTATCACCTTTGTCAGTAGATTCTGCGATGAAATCTGCTAAAGCTTGTCCGTTGATTGCTCTCCGGGGATGGTAAGTGATATCATATTGGCTGAGTTCAATGTTCCATTTCAAAAGACGGCCCGAAGTTTCAGGACGAAACAGGACTTGCTTTAGAGGTTGATCGGTAAGAACCTTGATAGGATGAGCTTGAAAGTATGGCCTCAACTTCCTGGAAGCAATTAGCAAACAATAGGAGAGATTTTCTATCTTCGAATAATTCATCTCTGCCCCAGTGAACCGTTTGTTGATGTAATAGACTGGACGTTGTATTTTCATATCTTCTCGTACAAGTGCTGCACTGAGGGCGTGAGATGAAATTGCTAAATAGATGAAAAGGTCTTCACCATCAGTAGGCTTGGAAAGAACCGGAGGTGTTTCCATATGACGAATTAGTTCATCGAAAGCATTCTGGCATTCGGGAGTCCATTCAAAAATTTTCTTTCCTTTCTTTAGAGCGTCAAAGAAGGGAATGCATTTGTCTGTGGCCTTGGAAATGAAACGACTCAGAGCAGCGACTTTTCCATTGACGCTTTGCATTTCTTTCTTTGTTTTAGGGGCTTTGACTTCCCTTAGAGCTGTGATTTGAATAGGATTGGCTTCGATGCCCCTAGTGCTCACAATGAAACCCAAGAATTTCCCGGACTCTACTCTGAACGAACATTTCAATGGATTGAGCTTCATTCTGTACTTTCGAAGAATTGCAAACATTTCCTCCAAGTGACCCATGTGGTCTGCAACTTTCTTTGACTTTACCAACATATCGTCAACATAAACTTCCATGGTTCTACCAATTTGAGGTTTGAACATCGCATTGACGAGCCTTTGGTAGGTTGCCCCAACATTCTTCAATCCGAAAGGCATAACTTTGTAGCAGTAGAGACCCACATCTGTGATAAAGCTTGTGTCTTCCTGGTCCGGCTCATGCATCATAATCTGATTGTACCCGGAGTAAGCGTCCATAAATGATAACAACTCATGCCCAACTGTTCCATCCACCAACTGATCAATTCTGGGCAGCGGGAAGCAATCTTTGGGGCAAGCTTTGTTTAGGTCCGAAAAATCGATGCAGACTCTCCACTTCCCATTTGCCTTCTTAACCAGTACTAGATTTGAAACCCAATTTGGATAAGTGGAGTTTCTGATGAAGCCGTTTTCCATGAGCCGATCGACTTCTTCCTTTAGTGCCGTTGATCTTTCTGGGCCTTGAGTTCTCCTTTTCTGTTTTACTGGCGTGAATTTTGGATCAATATTCAGAGTATGTACAGCAATTTCCGGGGAGATCCCACACATATCAGCATGACACCAGGAGAACACATCCAGATTGGCTTTTAAGAATGATATCAGCGTGTTTTGAACTGCTATGTTCAGTTGTGAACCCACATTGAGTACTTGGTTTGGGTATTTCGAGTCAACAGATATTGGTACCATTACTTCCACGGGTACCACTCTATTCTCCCCTGTACTGGCTTTCTTGGGGTCCATTTCTTTCCTTGCATTGCTGTGTTCGCCAGTACAGGGGCCACCCCGTAGCTGCTACAAGGTTGGTTCTTTGATGCGGAGCGGAGCTGCCGCATCTTTTCCCATCTCTCTTTTCCTGGCCTCTCGGAGCTCTACAAGGTAACATTCTCGCCCCGCGTTCTGGTCTCCCTTAATAACAGCAACCCCATTATCAGTGGGAAATTTCATTGTTAAACACCACGGAGCGAGGATGGCCCTGAAAGCAGCAAGAGTAGGCCGACCCAAGAAAGCATTATAGGCGGAGAATCCATCAACAATTACAAAAGTTTGCTTCCGAACCAACTTCTTATGTCCTTCGCCCATTTCAACAAACAAGTCCACCGTTCCAATTGGCTGTTTCAGCTCTCCTGTAAATCCGGCAATCTTGTGTGAAGAAGCTTGTACGTCTGTCATTGGAATTTTCATTTGGTCAAATGTCTTTTTAAAGAGTATGTTGCACGAGGCACCACTATCAACCAGCACTCTTCTGACAATAGCCGGCCCAATACCGACAGAGACAACTAAAGGGTCCTCAGTAGGAGCTTCCACATCAATAGAATCCCTGGTTCTGAACATAATATCATCATGAAAAGTCTTCTGCTGCTTTAGAGGTGCAGCATCTTCCAAGATTAAGACACTTTCTTCAACTGGGGCATACTTCAAAGCTCTAGCATACCTTTCCATCTCACCCAAACTCCTGCCAACCGGATGAGGTCCTCCTGTGATCACATTGATAACAGGTCTTTCCTTTTCAGCAGGCCTCTCTCTTGAACCAGATGAATGAGCTGGGGGTAGTTGCCCTTGGTTATATGAAGACGGGTCTTTTCTATTCCTTTTCACGTACTGCTGCAATTTATTCTCTCTTAACAATTCTTCAATCAGGCTTTTCAAGTGGCGGCACTCGTTGGTATCATGGCCTGGTTGGTTATGAAATTTGCAAAATCTTTCGCTTTGAGCAGCAATTTTCCCAACTTTAACTGCCGGTGGTTTTGGAAATTCAACAGCATCCTTAGTGGCGATGAAAATATTCTCTGGTGTATCAGTCAGAGGGGTAAAATCCGAAGGCTTGAGGAAGCGGGGCTTTTTGAGATCCTTCTGCATCTTTCCACCATTACTCTCCCTTTTTTTGATTTACAGATTCTTTTTTGTTCTGAGCCGTAGCATTATTTTCCACCACTGTTGTCACAACTTTAGCTGACGCTGAGAGATTCTCTAGGCGCATGAACTCATCAGCCTTTTTGTAGAACTTTTCGAGTGAATTTGGTTCCTTCATTTTTAACCATTTTCCAAACTCGCTTGACTTGTCAATAGCCCGCATTAAGTAGGTCAAGATCATTCGCGGTTCCGCGTTATCAACTTCTGCTAGGGCTAAATTAAAGCGATTCAGGAAGGATTTGATGGGCTCTCCAGGATTCTGTTCAAGACTTGAGAGAGACATTATATCCTTTGCTCTTGAAATGTACAATCTGAATTGTTCCTTGAATTTTCGGGTCAGATCGGAAAATTGGTCAACAGATCGCACAGGAAGCTTGGTAAACCAAAGTAATGCCACTCCTTCCAAGTATACCGGGAAATATCGGCATTTAATCTCATCAGTTGCTCTGGCGCCAGTCATGTGCCAATCATATTTGTACAGGAATTGATTCGGATCACTTGTTCCTCGATAAGGAGGAATGGTAGGAGGAACGAATTTTCTGGGGAACTCAGCCTTTAGGATCCTTTCAGTAAATGGAGTTTTACTCGGAGCGAATCCCCAATCATTCTCATTTTCGTTTCTCTGCATGCTTTCTTTCATTATCTGCCGAATCATGCCGGAGAGATACTCCTCATTGTTTAGTGACTTTGCAGAATAGGCTTCGGCCATTTTCTCAGAGGTTTGTCCGGGCAAACGTTCGGGGAGAACTGGCGATGGCCTGGATCCTTCAGCTTGGGGAGGTGCCCCTTCAGCGGCACCGGATCTGTCCTGAGGAATATTTCTCCCTTCGGAGTTGGAAATAGCATCAGCAAAGTTTTCATCATTATTTACTGGTCTTTGATTAGCTCCGAGCAGAGCATTCAACTTTTCCATCATTAGATTATTCTGAGTTTCAATCTGCTGGTACAGTCCGGACATAGCAGCATCTAATTCTTCTCGCGTCACCCCGACGCTTGGAGCTTCCTGACTTGGAGAAAGAGAAGTGGCAGTATTGTCGCGGTCATCATCAGATCTGACAGACTTACGTTTTCTTCCAGGAGCCATTATGTCTAATAGACTTCTGGTCTTGTAGGAAATTCTTTCAACAAACTTCCGTGAAGCAATGGTAAATGATCTCCTGAGTTGGGTTCTCAGTGAAAGCACCAAAAATGTTAATGCTAAAAAGTGAACACTAACACCCGGTGTGTGTAGTAGAATTGTGAAAGCACCACCCGTGTGACGGGAACAAGAAGTAAGCAGTAAAATAGTGAAAAAGCAGTAAAAGACAGCAGTTTATAGTGGTTCGGCTTGAGATCGAGCCTACGTCCACTTTGAATCTCTTTATTACTGAATCCGGTTACAAGACGATACAATACACTTATCAAAACAATACAATTTGATCACAAAGACAATCTCGACTACTAGCTCAAACTTTGATGATGAAACCCGATGAATCCGTGTTGGATGTAGGAAATTCCTCCCGAAGCTTGTTGTAGTGTCTCGAATGTTTGAAGATCTTCAATTGTCGAATGAGTTAAGAGTTCGGCAGAGTAACGATGCTTTGAGAAATGATCGGCCAAAAGTCCCCCACTTGTTGGAGTTTGGGGAGTATTTATAGGAATTCAATTCTGGATAGAAGTTTTCCCAAGTCTTAGGTCGCGTACGACCTAAGTTAGGTCGTAGGTCGCGAACGACCTAAGCTAAGTCGCAGTCCACTAATGACTTAAGAAGCAGGCTGATGAATTTGCACTTGGATTCATCTGAAGTGGTAAGTCACAGGCGAGTTAAGGAGGGTACTAGGTCATTGGCGACTTATAGGAATGATTCAGTGCGAAACCTAACCCCAAAGTCTTAGGTCGCGTACGACCTAAGTTAGGTCGTAGGTCGCGAGCGACTTAGGAAGTTAGCCTGATGTAGTTATTCTCGGTCTTCTCTAGATAAGGTGGCAAGTAGTAGGTCATATGCGACCTAAGGTAGGTCGTAGGTCGTGAGCGACCTAAGGAACAGTTGCTGAGATGTTAGGTCGTGATACTTCATCAGTTGCTAGCACTCTTAGGTCGTTGGACAAGTTAGGTCGTAGATACCTTTAAATCGTGAAGTCCTTTTGGTCGCAGCTTCCTTTAGGTCGCAGCTTACCTTAGGTCGCAGCTTCCTTTAGGTCGCAACTTCCCTTAGGTCGCAGCTTCCTTTAGGTCGCAACTTCCCTTAGGTCGCAACTTACCTTAGGTCGTAGCTTCCTTTAGGTTGTTGAATATGTTAGGTCGCGAAGTCCTTAGGTCATGACATTCCTTAGGTCGCGACATTCTTTAGGTCGTGAGGTTTCTTAGGTCGCAACTCCCTTTAGGTCGCAGAGTCTTTAGGTCGCAGAGTTTTAGGTCGGTACTAAAATATTAGTTAACAGACATTATAAAGCCAACTTCTCCAGGTAACTTCAACGTTGAACTAGGTCAAGCGGATTACTCATTTGCTTCAACTAAGCTTGATGAACTTCTTGCTTGTTACTTGAGTCTCGATGAGCCACTGTCTCCTCTTTTTACGAGGAATACTGATTTTAACTTTTCTTCCTCTATAGCGGAAATACCAAGTGTTGTGCATACTTCTCCCCCTCCAGCTATTGTTCCTCCTTCTTCTTAAGTTACTCCTCCTTCCGCTTCTCAACCGGGATCGCAGGAAGAAAAAATAGAAGCTCTTCAAGACTTGGACGATCCGGTTGCTTCGCAAGAACAGAAGACGGATGAACTTGAGGAGGGCGAGAAGACCCCGGAGCAAACTTATGACGATGACACAAAGCTTTCTGCATTGATTACTCCGAGAAGTTAGTCTTCTTCAAGGAAGAAGGGGAAACGCACGAATTCAAAGAAGAAGAAGCAAAGTTCTTCTGCTAGTGGAGAGGGAGCGGAAGTAGACCCAGCTGCGCCTCTTTCTCCTTCCTCTCCTACCGGTCCAGGCCGGCTCCCGAAGCTAGTTATTAGGCCAGGCGAGGGCTCCAAAGGTGGCAGGAAGAAAAAATGATGAGTTTGGTTTTACGCTTCTTGTTTTGCTTTTTTGCTTGTACTTAGAAGTTTGTATTGACAAGAGATTGAACGAGTGCCGGCCCCCGTCTTTTGAAACCTACACATGTATAAAAACTTTCATAGTATGGAATAAAATGATTCTTTTTGATTGTACAAATTTCTGTTTGTATTTGAGAATGCATTTATTCCTTGTTTTTGCACAAGTTTCTTTGTATGATATTGCAGTGAGCTAGTGGTATGTTGTTTAAGTGTTGCTTTTATTAATGTAGCTATATTGCCCCCATACCACGGCTCACAGCGATCTTCTCTATTTTGAGACGACTTCTACTCTTACTCTAGAGAATAATTCTTCCATTTTGAGGAAGTTATATTCTGTTTTAGTAGAGTTATGTTTTGTATTGGAGAAGTTCTTTTTTCTTTTCTTTTTAGAAAAGTCTAATACACTTCAACTTTTGGAGATGACCACTTTAATCATTGAGAAGTGGGTTTCTCCTACGCGGTGAAGCGAGCTTCCGAAGAAGGCTTTGATTTCTTGGATATGCCTCATTAGAGGGCTTGTAGTGCCTCGAAAGAGGGCTTTTGCCTCTGAGGAGGTCTCCTCCGAAGAGTTGTGCCTCCGAAGAGGGCTTGTGCCTCGTTAAAGGGCTTTGTTGGCCTCCGAAGAGGAGCATTTGGACTCCGAAGAGTAGCATTTGGACTCCGAAGAGTAGCATTTGGACTCTGAAGAGTAGCATTTGGCCTCCGAAGAGGTCTTATGCCTCTGGAGAGGTCTTGTGCCTCCGGAGAGGTCTTGTGTGCCTTGGGGAAGGTCTTCTGCCTCCGAAGAGGGCAGTATGTGCCTTTGGAGAAGGCTTGTGCCTCCGAAGAGGTCTTGTGGTGCCTCGGGAGAGGTCTTCTGCCTCCAAAGAGGGCAGCGTGCCTTTGAAGAGGTCTTGTGCCTCCGGAGAGGTCTTGTTCCTCCGAAGAGGTCTTTGTTGGCCTCCGAAGAGGAGCATTTGGTCTCCGAAGAGAAGCATTTGGTCTCTGAAGAGAAGCATTTGGTCTCCGAAGAGAGGCATTCAGTCTCCGAAGAGATGCATTTGGTCTCCGAAGAGAAGCATTTGGTCTCCGAAGAGAAGCATTCGGTCTCCGAAGAGAAGCATTCGGTCTCCGAAGAGAAGCATTTGTTGCTTGTATCCTTCAACCATCTACTTCTTAGCGATTCCTCATTATCACTTCAAGTACATGTCCCATTCTTTTGCAAGTTGTTTGCTTTTTGCCAGAGAAATGTACTTTATCGTTGAGTGAATCCACGGGGCAGACGCAAGCTACTTTACCGGATGTTCATTTGCACAAACGATCGCGATTGGTTAGCAAAGGTCTGGAACCTTCTTGTCAGGAAGGTGCCCGCTTTGGTGGAACCATCAACTGTTTGTGAATAGCACTTCTCTTGTAGGAGTTGAATTTTGGAACTTTTGTGGCTTGTCATTTGTTTGTCGAGTGATTTGTTGGAATTGCTTGGCTTCGTGATGTGTTGAATAGGTAAGCTTTGCTTCGATAGCCTGCAATATTAAATCGACATTTTAGCAATATTTTTAATATATTTGCATATCGAAATGAGACAGACATCTTATAGTATTAAAGAACACAAGATTTATAGTTCTTTATTATTGATTCACACTGATTTCTCAGTGGTTTACAATACTAGAGTTATACATCCATCATCATTTTACAAATTTAAGCAATGCTTTTTAAGTAAAATATGGACGCAGGTGATTGTTGTTCCAGGGTCTCGTGATTGACTCCTATTTCCGCTGGATTCATAGTTTTGGATCCATATGCCAGACAGAATGAAAGGTGCCCAGTTGCAGTTTTGTGGGTAGTTAGCAGCACTTTGATTAACTTCATTTCAAAGCGTAAGTGTATCTCTCCAACTCGTCCCAACTTCTGCCTGCTGGGTGAGGACCCCATGTGACAGCATCAATGACAAGCTTCTCGCATTCCTGCACTGCAGTTTTGTCGCCTGAGCCGGATTGATGGACATGAAGTTGCTGCCCCTGCATGGATGAGGTTGGGTCGACTCTGTTTTTCTTCACATGTTGTTGCAATTTATTCTGTTTCAGCAACTCTTCAATCACATTCTGTAACTGGCGACATTGATTAGTGTCATGGCCAGGTTGATTGTGAAATCGACAGAATTTCCCATTATGCACTGCACCTCCACTCATTTGAGGAGGTTTGGGATACTCGACAACATCCTTCGTTGTGAAGAAGATGTTTTCCGGTGTATCAGTTAAGGGAGTAAAATCTGAAGGATTAAAGTGGCGATGTTTCTTCTCATTCCTCTGCTTCTTTCCTCCATCATTTTCCCTTTTCTGGTTTCCATATTCTCTTTTGTTAGAAGCAACCTCATTATTCTCGACTTCAGCCACAACTACTTTCGCTAGCGCAGAAAGGCTTTCTAGACGCATGAATTCGTCGGCTTTTTTATAAAACTTCTCGAGTGAATTGGGTTCCTACATTTTTAACCATCTTCCGAATTCACTTGATTTGTCGATGGCTCGCATCAAGTAAACCAGGATCATACGGGGCTCTGGATTATCCACTTCGGCTAAGGCTATATTGAAATGGTTCAAAAAAGATTTGATAGATTCCCCGGGAGCTTGTTCGAGGCTGGACAGTGACATTATGTCCTTGGCCTTTGAAGCAAACAACCTGAACTGATCTTTGAATTTTCAAATTAAATCGGAGAACTGATCTACGGACCGAACTGGTAGCTTTGTGAACCACAGCAGAGCCACTCCTTCCAAGTACACTGGAAAATATCGGCATTTAATCTCATCTGATGCCCTTGCACCGGTCATTTGCCAGTCATACTTATATAGGAAATGATTAGGGTCACTTGTCCCCCTATAGGCCGGGATAGTAGGAGGTACAAATTTCCTTGGAAATTTTTCTTTCAGGATCCTTTCAGTAAACGGAGTTTTGCTTGGAGCAAATCCCCAGTCGCTCTCATTTTCTTTTTTCTGCATGCTCTCTTTCATGATTTGATGGACCATCCCTGATAGGTACTCCTCATTGTTCAGAGGCATCGCCGGGCAGACGTCAGCTATTCTTTCGGAAGTTTCCCTGGGCAAATGCTCGCGAGAAGTTGGCTGCGGCATTGAACCTTCAGCTTGGGAAGGTGGCGCTTCGGGCGGTGCCAGTTGCTCTTTGAGGAATACCTTTTTCTTGGGAATTATGGGCATCTTCGGCAAAGGTTGTTTCATTATTTTCTGGTTGTCGATTTGCCCCAAGCAGAGCGTTTAATCTGTCCATCATCAAAGCGTTCTGAGCTTCAATTTGTTGGTATAATCCAGACACTACATCAGCTAATTCAGCCCTTGTGACTCCAACGGTAGGAGTTGCCTGGTTTTCTGCTGGGGAAGCGGAGGTCCCCTCATGAGCATTTCCGGATCTGGTAGATCTACTCTTTCTTCCAGGAGCCATGATTTCAGATAGACTTCTGGTCTTTAGAGAGATCCTTTCAGCAAACTTTTGCGAAGCAATGGTGATAATATTCCTGAGTTGGGTTCCCAGTGAAAGCACCAAAAATGTTAACGCTAAAAATTGAACGCTAACACCCCGGTGTATGTAATGAAAAAGTGAAAGCACCACCCGTTGGTACGGGAACAGAATATAAGCAGAGAAATAACTAGAAAAGCAATAAAAAGACAACAGTTTTATAGTGGTTCGGCTTAAGATCTAGCCTACGTCCACTTTAATCTTCTTTATTGATGATTTGATTACAATTCTTTACAATGCACTTTGATTACAACACACTTTAGACGAGTAGCTAGAACTTGAATGGAGAAGAGCTCTTTAATTTCATATTGAATGTGTTAGATCTCTTCCAAAAGTTCGTTGAGGCGTCTTTGGTGTTTGGAGTGCTTGAAGTGTCGGATGAGTCGAGAAAACGGCAGAGTATTGGCATTCCAGAACTGATCCAAAAGTCCCCCTCTCAGTTGGAGCAGGTGTAGTATTTGTAGGGAAAATCTGGGCTAAGTCGTAGGTCGCGAACGACCTAAGGGTAGGTCGTAGGTCATGGGCGACATATGGGAGAGTGGTAGGCGACTTAATCATGTTGATGTATCCAGTGGAGCGACCTAGGCTGATTGTAGGAGTAGCAGCAACTTAGTACTTGTTCGACCTATAACCGAGCGATATAACAATATGAAGCTTGTAGCTCACTAAGTCGTTAACTAGTTAACTCGTTAACTCGTTAGGTCGCTTAGTTCATTCAGTTATTAGGTCGTTAGGTCGCTTAGTCCATTAGCTCGCGGTAGAACTCCAGCTCACTCACATTTTAACTCGTTAGGTCGCTACATGTTAGGTCGCTTTGAATCTTCAGCCTTGTTATCTCGCTAAGTGGTTAGGTCGTTAAGTCGTTTTATGCTTTAGGTCGCTAGGTCGTTTACGCCTCGTTGAGTCCCCTTAACTCGTTGAACCATTAGGTCGCTTAGGGTCATGAGTTGCTTGAGTTGACTGAGTTGCTAAGTCGTTGGGTGCTAGGTCGTTGAGTCGTGAAAAGGAGGTGTTAACATTGATTTTTGTACTTGCTGGATCTTTCAGTCTTTTTTATTGATTTCCTTTCCCAGAAAAGCATGAAGTAAATTATATTTCTTATCATTAGTTTGAAATCTATATAGAAGTCTATGCATGTCACTTATAGAAATTAACAAATCATCATGTTAACATATGGAAAGTAATCACATAAATGATTATGATTAAATGTCTTGAAACACATCTTTGGTAATAATGAGAGATAACCAAGAATTCAACTTCAATTATATTATTGATCATTAGGAGTCTGATGGTAGAAAACATAAATTCAACCAAGGATTTAATTATAGATATTTATAAATCCAACTTTTGAGATAACCAATAGAAAATTGATAATAATCGTGTAATTGAAGTCCAATGACCTAGATTTGGGTATTAGTAAATGAAATTCAAAAGTTAGAAGATCTTAAACCCAAATTTGGGTATTTGTGGATGATATCCAAAAGTCTATAATAATAATCTTCTTAATAAAGATCTTTAGCCAGATTCGGGCATTAATGAGTGAAATTCAGTAGTTAATATTTATAGTCCTGAAATCAAGATTCGGATATGATGAAGACCATAAATTAAAAGACCCAAAACACAGATTCAGGTCTTGATAAGTGAAGTCCGAACTTAATAAAGAATGATTCGAAACCAAGATTCGGGTATTAATAAGTGAATTTTGGAAATTTTTCTTTGATGATTAGTTGTAGGATGAAGATTCTAATTTAAGCCTTTTGTTCTGCTCTGCTCCTTAGGTCTTGTCTCTTTCGACATGTGTTAACCCTTTGAGCCTTGTGTATAGTTGTTGTTAGGTTTGCTTCTTCTCGAGCTTGGACGTCCTAGTCCATCATTTGATATGTCGCTTCTTGGGCATGGACTACTTAGTCCATTGTTTGATATGCGGCTTCTTGCGCTTGGACATCTTAGTCCATTGGTTTATATGTCGCTTCTTAGGTTTGGATGTCTCATTCCATTGTTCTTTGGTCAGCTCGGTTAGCTTATCCACAAGCAGGACCCAAGAACATACCCAACCTCCCTCCAAGAGGCACCTTGACTTGACCATAGCATGACACAGCCAAGGGCTTATCGATTCTTTAACTTGGCCATAGCATGGCGTGGATAAAGGCTTACTTTTACCTCCCTCTAGAAGGTGTCTTGACCTGGCCATAGCGTGGTGCGGCCAAAGACTTGCTGATGTTTTAACCTAGCCATAGCATGGCGTGGGTAAAGGCTTACTCTAACCTCCCTCCAAGAGGCATCATGACTAGCCATAGTGTGGCATGGCCAAGGCTTGTCAATGCTTTATCCTGGCCATAGTGTGGCACGGATAAAGGCTTACTCTAACCTACCTCGAGGAGGCGCTTTGACCTGGCCAACTCGACGCGGACAAAGGCTTTGACCATTTAAGGTAATGTCCAAGTTTAAGGAGTATTTCACTGCCAACCATGTAGATTCTCTTTAGTAAAATAGTTCTTTATTGACTTCATCTAGGATCTCTTTATAAACCTATTAATTTTGCCTTGTCTAAAATAATTCATTATCATTCCTTAAAGTCCTTTGCATTGATTTGTTCCATGACCATTCATCCTATGGTAGTGGAAATAGGATACTCCTAATTTCATTTCATATTTAGGCTTTTTCTTCTAGGATGGCCAATAATTGAGTTCATCCTTGGTTAGCAAGTAGATGTCTCTATAGATGTTGTTAAGTTGCATTCTTTAGGAAGTCTCGACTTGAAGCTTGTTTCTCGAGGATGGTTTTATAGGTCTTTTATTACTTGGTTCTACTGTTCGACCCTTGATAAATGGTTTTCCTTTTAGAACCCTTTGGAGCTCCTATGTAGGCAATGTCCCACTCGTTGCTGGATACCATTTGTGTGCAAAGGCATTGTAATCTGCCATCATTCCTTTTTCAAAGATTGTGCCTTTGGTATAATGTTGAATTGTTTTCCTTATTTAATCGAACAAGTTATCACTTTCATTTTTCCTTCCTCCTAAGGCAAAGATAGGGGTGGGGCTAATATGAAAAGGGTTTAAACTCCATTTAACTGGATCATAGGCTTCAACTTTCTTTTTCCTTATTATCCTTAAAGCCTCCATTCTTAACACTAGTTCTTCATGTAGATTTGTTTCCTTAACAGTTTTGTAGGAGAATCTAACTAGATCTAGCTCCAAGGAACCTTGCTTGGATCTTTTGACTTTGCCAATCATGATAAAGTAAAGTCTTTAGTGGATAGGCTTGGAATAAAATTGGGTTAGAGGAAAATGGGATGAAATTCTAACAAGGGTAGAGATTTGACCCCTCCTTCTAGCACCAAAATGTTAACAAGAAAACTTGTCTAACATCCCAAAGTAGAATCAAAGGTGCAAAAATGACCTTCTACGCATCTTTTGATTAAGGAAAAAAGGTAAAGGTCTCATTGCTTTCTTTGATTAACTTTTCGAATAGGTCTTTGTTGTGAAAGTTATTCATTGTCCGACCTTTCGACCCAGTCGAAACACTTAAATCATTTTCTTTTAATTCCTTCGAGCTTGCTAAAGTTGTTTGGTTGTCCATTCAAAACGGTTGTAAAACAGTAAAGGTTGGCACTAAGGATTCAAGAGTATGGTTTGGCTAGATAGGTTTCGACTTCATTGAAAGCTGGTCTTCTAAATGGCTTGGGTTCAATCCTGAAATGTGACGACCCGTCTCCTCGACCCTCAGAAATCGACACTAATACAACCATGGTATTCACGTGCCATAAATCCAAGTGCTGGGGAGGCAGATTATCAGGGGTGAAATAAAGATAAAAGATAGAAACAAAAATTCTCACATCGCATTCAAAAGTTTAATTATACATAAGTGATCACTCCAAGTGATCGATTGGGGTTAATACAAATCCAGCGGGATAGTTATAACTGCCTATACGTACATATGCTGGGAAATACAAACAACATAACACAGCAGAAAATAGGTAGATATCTACATAAGGTACTTCACCTTCAAGCTCCAAAAACTTCTCCAAAATGCTCCACACATGCTCTAAAATGCTACTAGGATATACTGATTACTTGGCTTCCCAAAAAATAGGGTACCCTGAGTTTAAAACGAAAATAAAATAAACTCTGGGTTAGTCATGGGACTGGTGTGAGAACTCAAAATACGTTGTTCTAAAACAAAAGTGTATCTCATAAGACCACGCTATACATAAACATGGAATGAGTTTATACCTTATGATAATCAAATTATTCTATGTCAAAATACTTGATATTATTTTCATTGACATATCTTTGAAAACATTTGCAAATATACTTATTAATATTAGCCAAAATTGTTACATTGATTAAATTCCAGCATACTAGCCCAACGGAGGTTCTACAATCAAACTTGTAAAGGTACTTATTAGGAAATGTATTTCTATACAAATGACCAGGTGAAGGGACTACCTTCAGATGAGCACTCCTCTAGATGGATGTCCCAAGGACCAACACAAAGGATCCTCTGCCAACACAAGTCCGGCCTATCTCTGTAACTAAATAGTACCAAATATATCATCTTTCGATCGTTACAGATCTTTATTCGAGACGTCTCATTAGCATACTTTCCATAATGATTAGATACCCGAACTTTATGGCTGGTAGAAATCTATCTAGAAGGGGATGATCGTACCTTAATGGTTGCGACCCACTTAGCCTTGCTACATCTAACCCTGTTTTGGCCATTTCCGGAGTGTCAGATTAGAGGCAATGATTTTCCTTCACCCATAACACAACTCCTTCCGCTTTGAATGCCTCATTGTCATTCCATGTCTCTTGACTGATTTCTGCAAATGTATAATCCTGAACTCGTGCATCCCAGGAAAGGGTGTTAAGCTAAGAGAAGTTATCTTCTCTACCACAGACTGATATACATTATATAGAATCACTTAATGTTATTTAGAATGAGATGTCAGACATTCTTCCAGTTAAGTTCGTTCTAGGATTGAACAAAACCAAAGGTACTTTCCTGCCACATCCTATTTTGGGAATCAACATGAGGATTAGTAGTGAATAGTCTTTGCATTGGACATTTTACAATAAAGAGACCACCGCTACTATATGTATATTAGGACTTTTTCCCCAAATGATCAACAAGCAGTCCTTCATTAAGAACGTCCTAATATCTTTATCTGCGGCATGTTTTACTTTGAAACGTGAATTGGTTCGAAGTGGTTTTCGGATAGGAATCACCCAAATCCAATCCTAGTTTCTTCAAAATCCAATCATCGATAAAAAAGAATATTTATACTTTGATGATTGTTGGTTTATTCATTTATCAAATATCTTAGAGATACTCATTATTTTAGTGAATACGGAATCATTCTAACCTTCCTTTTTAAAGTTTTTCAAATCCTTTTCTTAGAAAATGACTTTGGGATAAGCAGGATTATAGAGATCGCTCTACTTTTATTCAATATCAATTTTCGTATTTAATGAGTGCTATGGGTGGAATAATGGTGAGATTACCTTTTAAATTCCATAAATAGGAGGAGTTCCCTCTTCAGACTTTAATATCAAGTAAAAAAGATTATTTCTATATACTCCAAATTAATTAAATTTGAAATTTTGAATCCTTAATACTAAACTTGTTTCTGACATTTCGACCTTATCCATTCATTGCTCAGAATGAAGCCAGGTGAGCTAGGGCATAGGTTTCTCCTGAAAATCTCGTAGGTTAAGCACTTCCACCCAAATCTCAGAAATAAAAAAATCAGGTTTACTCATCGGCTTATTAGAGCCAAGATTAATACAATTTATTTTAATAACTTTTCCTTAATCATTTATTTAACTACCTTCAAAATAATTTATAAATCCTTAAAAAATCTTAATTAAACACTTATAAGTAACTTTGGAAAGAATCGTTAAGTTTAAAGCTAAAATTCAAAAGTTGCAGAATTTGTAGCAGAAAAAGTGCTGCGGAAAGTGCTATATAAGCATATTGATTTAAACAACTTTTCTATTATTTTAAAAACCTATATTTTCAATTCAACCCTCTTTTAAATCAGTATAAATAGATTTTTCAAATTTATTCCATATTTTTAAACATTTAAAAATATCTATTTCAAAGAATTTTGCGTTTTGGTCACCTTAATGCAAAAGTGCAATTTTCCTAGAAAATTTATTTGGACATATATTAAAATCTACAAGATGAAATCTTTAATTTCTTTCTTTGTTTTAAAACTATGAATATAATAGTCTGGAAAATTCATATCTCAAAGAATTCCGAGCTAAATTACATTTTGTATACTTATTTGAACTTTTCAACGACAAATCACGAAACCACCGTTACGCGACGAGCCTAGTTTTGACATATTTCATGCTTTTCATTCAAACTTTTTTAAAACAAGTTTACATGTTTATAGAACATTTCTAAACGATTTTTAATTATTTTAAAAGGTATTGAATGATTCCATATCACTTTTTAAATAAATTTGGAAAGTGTTTTCCATGTGAATCAATGTCGTGTATATCGTCACTTGTTTCGATATTCATACTCAATAATCAACACATGACATTCAAAATCATAACCAAAAGTCCAAACAAACAAATCACACATCAAAACCATATACTTATAGATATAAATAAGAGTTCTCACACTATTTGGTTTTTCGAACGGAAAATTGGCTATAGCTCCACTACTCATTGTTTTTCCCTCACGAATCTTTGAACGCTTGACTTGAATGGCTTGACTTGACTTGGGGGAGGCTTACGGTGGTTTGGCCTTGGTTGATGAGTGGTGGCTGGCTCGGATTGATGGTGGAAGGGGAAGGCCATGAGTAGAGAAGGGAAGGAGGAGGAAATTTAAGTGGTTCGAGTGGAATTTTTGTTGATATTTCTTTTTGAAAATGTTTTGACATTATTTAATTATGGTTGGAAGCCATTAAAGAGTGGAAGAAAAGCTTGGAAAAGAAAGAAAAAAGGTGTAAAAAAAAGAGAAAGTGGGTGTGTATTTATCGAAAAAACTTTGGATTAAAATATTATAGTTACAAAAGACCAAAATATTCTTTTCTTATTTTTAAAGTTATCTTACTTTTCAACACTTAGCATCACATTTCAAATCTTTACTTTATGTCCTTATCGCTCAAGAGATAAGTAAAGAATAAAATGATTATGTTTGGTTTGGATTTGATATTTACTTTTACCTTGAAATGACATGTTTTGTCCTTATTAGATTACTTTTCCTAATTACGTTCTAGAGTTTCCTAATTGTGTTTTAATAAAAGTAAACTTAATTAGCAACTTAATTAATATTTACTACATTTATATAAGTGTATATGAATATTAAAATAAAGGTGCAACAATGTTGCGACAACTTTAAATCGACAAAAAGTTGATTTTTGACAAAATATTTTACGGTCATATTTTGACGTTTTAGTTAAACTACTTATTTATGTAAATCAAATTTAAAAATAAATTTGTATGTTGCTATTTAAAAATATAAAAACTCATAAATTAATTTAAATAATTTGTTTAACCATTGAAATTTACTTTTCTGAAATCAGGTTTTTTGTCACTTTTGTAGATATAAGCAAATGTTACTAACTTTATGCATATTTCTATTTTCTAAATCTATCTAATATGTTTAAGTGATAAAACCTTATGTATTTTGTATATAAAATAACTTTAAATGTTATATTTTGAATTGTTCAAATTTTGGGTCATTACATTCTCCGTATTTAAAAGAAATTTCATCCTCGAAATTAGATAAGAAGAAAATAGCTCAAAAGGAAATATATATTTGATAAGATGTAACATATAAAATAAGTGACTACACCACAGGCGGTGAATACACTCAATCGACATATAAAGTCTATACATCAATCCTAAATTTAGGATATGTCTTCCTCATTCTTTCCTCTGTTTCAAATATGCAATTCTCTACATCTCCACTCCACGGAACTTTGACTAATCGTACAACCTTTCTCCTTAATCATTTTCCATCATGATCAACAATTCGAACAGGTCACCTGATAACTTCTAAGTTTGGTTCTATCTCCAAGTCTTCTTGAGCAGCCGATTATATGATTTGTTCTGAACATATACATGCTTCCGTAAATGTGATACGTGAAAAACATTGTGTACACTAGACAATCTTTTAGGCAATTGTACTTGATAAGCTAATGGGCAGATTCATTCGAGAATGGGAAAAGGTCCAATATATTGAGGTGCTAACTTCCTTGCTCTTCCAAATCTTACTACTTCTCTCATTGGAGAAACTTTCAAAAAAATTGAATCTCCAACTGAGAATTTTAGATTTCTACACCTTCGACATAACTCTTCTACCTGCTTTGCACTTCTTTCATCTTCTTTCTAATCATATCAACTTTCTTCGAAACTTCTTTTATCATATTTGGGCCAAGTACCAATCAATCTCCAGTTTCTATCCAACATGCCAACGATTTACACAGACGACCATACAAAGCCTCACATGGTGCCATGCCAATACTAGCTTGATAACTGTTGTTATTGGAAAATTCTACTAGATGCAAATGATTTTCCCATAAGCATCCAAAGTCTAGAATACATGCTCTCAAAAGATCTTCCACACATAATCCCAAAGATCCATCGGACTTGGCCATGAAAACTACTACTGATTCGCAACTTGAACTATTAGGTCTTATTAATCCCATCTTTAATAGCTCATGGGTTTGGTTATTCAACTCCTCCCTTTCTTTTGGAGCCATCCTTCTATCTAGTTGTTTAATTGGTATTGCACCAGGAACTAAATCGATACGAAATTGATTTCTTGATGTGTGGGCAAACTTTTTACTTCTTCAAAGACATCTAGAAATTATTTAACAAACTTGTATTATTTCTAATCCTATCTGGGATGTGTCTAAAGCATAAAGAAAACTATCCCTTCTTGGATTAGGATCTTCACAAGATATTTCTATGAATTTTCCTAACTTTGTTTTAATTAAAACCATTCTTTTTACAATTTAAAATAGCTTTGTTTTCAGTTAACTGATCCATACTAAGTAAAATTTCGAATCCAATAAAATCTAGGACGAAAAGATCAAAAGGAAAGTGATGGAAAGGATAGGAAATCCAGACTTTTTCACAATGCATACAAAGATTAGTGGAACCTCCTATAGGATTCTTCATGTAGATAGGGTCGTCAATAATTTTAGGTTTAAGTTCCAATTCTTCTATAGTTTTTTTAGCAATAAAACTATCAGAAGCTCCTATATCAATTAATACTCTCACTAAAACGTCTTTGATAAAAAATATTACCTTCCAACACTCCCTTGCCCTTCACATCTAGAGAGGTTGAAGGTTCATCCTTGATAGCATACACTTTGGCTTGTTCTCCGTTCTTTATTAAGGGACAGTCCTTTATCATGTGTCCTGGTTGATGACAATTATAGCAATTTCCTGATGTTGGCCTTGTATTTTGATTTATTTACAATGAGTTGATAAGTGGCCCTTCTCTTGCCAGTTGTAACATGTGATATCCTTAAAGCAGTTATCCTAAGATCCTCCTTTGCGTTTTCCCTACCATGGCTTCATGCCATTGAACTTCCTCTTCTTCCAGTTATTGTTGTCGCTTTCTTATACTATGGGTGGATCTATCTTATCCAAAGCTTCGTATCTATATCCCATGTCTACTAAGTCTATAATGGGTACTTTCACATGCCCAGTTATCCTTCAATGGTATTGCTTCTTCATTCCCGAGATAAACTCTTCATTCTTCTTAAGGGACGTATCTATCAATCTAGGCCCAAAACAAATAATTTGTTAAACTTGTTTTCATACTACTCAAATGACATCTCCTCCTCCTATTTAAAATCCATAAAATTTTGGTAAAGATGGGATTTTCCTACTTCTGGTATATACTGCACTTCCAGAACTTCTTTGAATCATTCCCATGAAAAATTATCTTCTGACTCATTTTGAGTGATACATTCCCACCAAACTAGAGCTCCATCTTGTAGTTGCCAAGAAGCTAAGAATCTCTTCTACTCATCTCCAATAATCAACCCTTTGAAAATTCTTTCATAAGAGAGGATCGAAGCATATACTTCAATGATTGTTTCCATTCTTTTGAAAGGTTTACCACCAAGGCTAGTATAGTTCTTACATAAAGTTGCAAAGTTGACTTGGGATTGCACTAGAACTTCTTCAATTATTGGGGCTGCGAGAGTTTGACCATTAGCGGTACTACTTCCTCCCCTTCTTATCGCTTGCCCACTTCTTCCACTCATTTCTTATAAGTTGTGAGTAGCAAGGAAAATCTTTAGGATATATATAAATAGGATATCTTAAGGAATCGTTATAAAGTTTGAATATACTAATTCAAATTAAAGTTTTATTTATGCGCTCAACTCATTCTAGTGTATTACTAACCCTATCTCTAATGAGTCATACCCTATCAAAGCCAAGGTTCTCGGTTAACCTTTGGCTCTGATACCAAATGTGACGACCCATCTCCTCAACCCTTAGAAATCGATACTAATACATTCATGGTATTCACGTGCCATAAATCCAAGTGCTGGGGAGGTAGATTAATAGAGATGAAATAAGGATAAAAGATAAAAACACAAATTCTCACATCACATTCAACACTTTAATTATACATAAGTGATTACTCCAAGTGATCGATCAGAGTTAATACAAATCCAACAGGATAGTTATAACTGCCTATCCGTACATATGTTGGAAAATGCATACTACATAACACAACGGAAAATAGGTAGATATCCACATAAGGTACTTCAGATTCAAGCTCTAAAAGCTTCTCAAAAATGCTCCACACATGCTCTAAAATGCTCCTAGGGTATCCTGACTACTTGGCTGCCCAAAAAAATAGGGCACCCGGAATTTAAAGGGAAAATAAAATAAACTCTGGGTCAGTCATGCGACTAGTGTGAGAACTCAAAATATGTTATTTGAAAACAAAGGGGTATCTTATAAGACCACATGGCATATAAACACGGAATGAGGTTTTACCTTATGCTAACCAAATCATTCTACATCAAAATACTTGATATTATTTTTAATGACATATCTTTGAAAACATTTGCAAATAAACTTATTAATCTTAGTCGAAATTGTTACATTGATTAAATTCCAACATACTAGCCCAACGGGGGTTCTATAATCAAACTCATAAAGGAAGTTATTGGAAAATGGATTTCCTTACAAATGACTAGGTGAAGGGACTACCTTCCGATGGGTACACCTCTAAATGGATGTCTCGAGGACCAACACAAAGAATCCTCTACCAATACAAGACCGGTCTATCTCTATAACTAGATTGTACCGAATATATCATCCTTCAGTCGTCACCGACCTTCGAGACATCTCTTTAGCATACTTTCCATAATGATTAGATACCCAAACTTTATGGCGGGTAGAAATCTATCAAGAAGGGGATGATCATACCCTAATGGTTGCGAATCACTTAGCCTTGCTACATCTTACCCTGTATTGGACATTTTTGGGGTGTAAGGCTAGAGGCAATGATTTTCCTTCACACATAACACAACTCCTTCCGCTTTGAATGCCAAATTGTCATTCCATGTCACTTGACTAATTTCTTCAAATGTATAACTTCCTGAGCTCGTGCGTTTCAGGAAAGGGTGATAAGCTAAGAGAAGGTATCTTCTTCGACACCATCCGATATACATTATATATATATGACTCAATGTGATTTAGAATGCGATGTCAGACATTCTTCCATACAAATTCATTCTAGGACTGAATGAAAATGAAGGTGCTTTCCTAACACATCATAATTTGGAAATCACCCCTAGGATTAGTAGCGAATAGTCCTTACATTGGATATTTCATAACAATGAGACCACCGCTACTATATGTATATTGGGAGTTTATCCCCAAATAATCAACAAGCAGTCCTTCATTAAGAACATCGTCAATATATTTATCTTTGGCATAATTTACTTTGAAACTTGAATTGGTTTGAAGTGGTTTTCGTATAGGAATCACCCAAATCCTATTCTAGTTCCTTCGAAATCCAATCATCGATAAAAAAGAACATTTATACTTTGTTGACTATTGATTTGTTCATTTATCGGATATCTCAGAGATACTTATTCTTTTAGTGAATATAGAATCATTCTAACCTTCCTTTTTAAAGTTTATCAAATCCTTTTCTTAGAAAATGGCTTTAGGATAAGCAGGATTATAGAGATCACTCTACTTTTATTCAATATCAATTTTCGTATTCAACAAGTGCTATGGGCGGAATAATGGTGAGATCACCTTTTAAATTCCATGAATAGGACAAGTTCCCTCTTCGGACTTTAATAACAAGTATAAGAAGATTATTTCCATACAATCCAAATTAATTAAATTTGAAATTTTTAATCCTTAATACTTAACTCGTTTCCGACATTTTGACCTTATCCATTCCATGCTCGAGATGAGACCAGGTGAGCCAGGGCACTAGTTGCTCCTAAACATCTCCTTGGTTTAAGCACCTCCACTCGAATCTCAAAAATAGAAAAATCAGGTTTACTCGTTGGCTTATTGAGCCAAGATCAAAACAATTTCTTTTAATAGCTTTTCCTTAATCATTTATTTAACCACCTTTGAAATAATTTACAAAACCTTTCAAACTCTTAATTAAACACTTATAAATAACTTTGGAAAGAATCGTTAAGTTTAAAGCAAAATTTCAAATGTTGTAGAATTCGCAGCAGAAAAAGTGCTGCGGAAATTGCTATAATAGCCTATTTCATTTAAACAACTTTTCTAATATTTTAAAAACTCATATTTTCAATTCAAATCTCTTTTAAACCTATTTAAATAGATTTATCAAATTTATTCTATATTTTTAAACATTTAAAAATACCTATTTCAAAGAATTTTGTGTGTTGGTCACTTTAATGCAAAAGCGCGATTTCTTAGAAAATTGATTTGGACATATTTTAAAATCTACAAGATGAAATCTTGATTTTCTTTCTTTGTTTCAAAACTATGGATATATTAATCCAGAAAATTCTTATCCCAAAGAATTCAGAGTTAAATTACATTCTGTATACTTAGTTAAACATTTCAACGACAAATCGCAAAACTACCATTACGCGACGCGCCTAGTTTTGACATATTTCCTGCTTTTCATTCAAACTTTGTTAAACCAAGTTTATATATGTATAAAACATTTCTAAACCAATTTTAATAATTTTAAAAGGTATTGAATGATTCCATATCGCTTTTCAAATAAATTTGGGAAGTGTTTTCCATGTGAATCAATTTCGTGTATATCGTGACTTGTTTCAATATTCATACTCAATAATCAACATATGACATTCAAAATCATAACCAAAAATCCAACAATCAAATCACACATCAAAACCATATACTTATAGATATAAATAGGTGTTCTCATATTATTTTGTTATTAGAATGGAAAATTGGCTATAGCTCTACTACTCGTTGTTTTTCGCTCACGAATCTTTGAACGCTTGGACTTGAATGTCTTGACTTGATTTGGGGGATGCTTAGTGGGGTTCAATCTTGGTAGATGGGTGGTGATTAGCTCGAATTGATGGTGAGAGGAGATGGTCGTGAGTAGAGGAGGGAAGGAGGAGGAAATTTAAGTGGTTCAGGTGGAATTTTTGTTGATATTTTTTTTTTGGAAATGTTTTGAATTATTTAATTATGGCGGGAACCCATTAAAGAGTGGAAGAAAGGCCAGGAAAAGGAAGAAGTAAGGTGTGAAGAAATGAGATAAAGTGGGTGTGTATTTATAGGAAATACTTTGGATTAAAATATTATATTTGTAAAATACCAAAACACCTTTTTCTTAGTTTTAAAGTAATCTTACTTTTCAATACTTAACATCACATTTCAAATCTTTACTTTATATCCTTATGACTTAAGACAAAAGTACAGAATAAAATGATTATGTTTGGTTAGGATTTAATATTTATTTTTACTTTGAAATGGCACATTTTGCCCTTATTAGTTTACTTTTCCTAATTATATTCTAGAATTTCCTAATTTTGTTTTAATAAAAGTAAACCTAAATAGCAACTTAATTAATACTTACTACATTGACATAAGTGTACATGAATATTAAAATAAAAGTGCAATAACATTGCGACAGCTTTAAATCGACAAAACGTTGATTTTTGACAAAATGTTTTATGGTCATATTTTGACGTCTTAGTTGAACTATTTATTTATGTAAACCTAATTTAAAAATAAATTTTTATGTTGGTATTCAAAAATATAAACAATCATAAATTAATTTAAATAATCTGTTTAACCATTAAAGCTTACTTTTCTGAAATCATGATTTTTGTCACTTTTATAAATATAAGTAAATGTTACATACTTTATGTATATTTCTATTTTCAAAATCTATCTAAAATTGTTTAAGTCATAAAACCTTATATAATTTATATTTAAAGTCACTTTAAATGTTATATTTTGAAGTGGTCAAATTTTGGTTTGTTACATGAAATATAGGGTAAAATAAGCTAAGTTTAAGGTTTCGATTCACTAAAATGTGTGTGTTTGGTGAGCAGTGGTCTAGAGCTAAGGGCATAAGTGTATTGGTAAATGATAGGTTTTGATTCACTCGAAAGGTACCCTTTCGATTAAGTTGACGCAAACAGAACTCAATTGGATCAAATAAAAGTCTCAAAACAGTTGCATAACCACCAATATCAAAATGGTGCCTTTATTAAAATAATGATGTGCAAACTGACTAACCTCCCCCAATTTGATTTCCAAATTAGGGTTTACAAGTGTAAAATTTAAGAAAGTATAAGAAAATAATGTACCAATTTGGCTCCTCTAAACCAGACCCCTAGGGTCTTATTAATAGGTGCGGATTGGCACCTTTCGATCCAGAGCTTTCGACCTAGTTGAAAGATGGATTTATAGACCTTTCATCATCTTTGACACTGCGTATCCCTCTACATTGCATTTGAATGAGTTTGAACGTCTCCGTCTTCGTCGAAAGTGGTGGATGCGCCTTTTCCCCTTGTGTTGTTTTGCTGTTGCTAGTAGGATGTAACATGAGCTTTCGAATTTGTCAGCAGGTAAATTCTTGGGATTTTGAAGGTATTGAAATACTCTAAGTTTTGATGTAGAAGGCAGCTTTCAAAGGCATTCTTTCAGATAGATGTAAAACCTTCCCTTGTGGTTAAAGGCTTCGATCTGTTCGAAAGGTTTGATTATGCTTTCTAAAGGGTTGTTCTGATCAAGGCATCTTTCTATGCAGTTTGAATAAAGACGAAACCTTTGGTTTTGAAAGGTTTGGTGCGCATGTAAGGGGTTGTTATCCACTGCCTTCGAAAGGTATTTCTCCTTTTGTTCGAAACGTCTTCGTGTAGGAGAAAGCATCTGTTTCGAAAGGAAGACATTGATGCGAAAGGGAGCTTTCGATCACTTTGACCCCTTCGAAAACTTGTAACACATCTGGCTTTTGGCATAGCATCCCTATAACACCTTCGAAAGGCTTTATTGGCGCAGTTATTCCTTGTTCCTTTTTTCTTTTTATTTATTTTGGTTTCGACATGGTTGATGTGAGAATTGATGGTAACACTTACGTTACTAACACCCTGCAACCTCCAAAAACATCCCCTTCTACTAGTAGGCCAGAGGACACTTGGACAACCTCCTTTTGTCCAATATACTTCAAAACGCAAACACTTCCTAGCTTTGGGTGACCCCAATAATTTTTTGCCTTTATCTCCAATTTGTCCTGATTAACCGGGTAAACTTAAGTGCGTTGTTTATAACTTGTCATCATGTTATTCTTTAGATTATTTTCGCTAATTTATACCTTTTCATTTTAACGGTTGCTCCTTTGACTGAATTAACTACAAGGGATCCACTCCCTCCATCTTTAGAATCTGATGCTCTAGCTCTGACCCAAGCTATTGCTAGGTCAAGAATGATTGCCAAAAGAAATTTAAGTGGAGTGACTGCCATGGGCTCTACTCCCAAAAAGGCAAAAATTACTGATGTTCAGTCTTCTCTCCCCTTACGAGAGGGTGAATTTGTTGGTGCAAGCAAAGCTTTAGAGGGTCCTACTCTTGTTCCCACTTCTTCTGTGGACGATTTACCTTCTGCAACTGCTGGTCAAACTAGAATGATTCCTTCGAAGGATGACTTTATGTCTCATATAGTTGTGTCCAATTCTCCAAGCGTTATCGAGCAAATGTAGAAGGATTTCGGCACTTCAAATCCTTTCCGGGAGTTGAATCCCCCTAGACTCTCATCACTAGTGCCTCCTAATGATTTTGAGAATTTTATACGATTAATAATGAGTTCTCCATCATTTTCTACTATTCAGCCGCCTACCTCTGTACTTGATCCATCGAGTCTTTATCGATCTCTCATTGAAAAACAACTTCCGATATATTCTATACTGCTTGATATTCTTATTACTAATTTTATACTGAATCCAGACTCATGTTTTACTTTTCCTTTTAGATCTCCAAAAGCTGGTACTCTCCTTAAGAAATCTCAACCCTAAATAATCAGATCGCTTTCCTAACTACTACTAAAGATAACGCAGTAAGGGAATGAGAATGATTAAGCACTTCTCTTGCTTAACCAAAATCTTCAATTTCTAAGGAGAGGAAGGCTAAACAGATCTTAGCGAATGAAGTCTTGGCTTTGAAAATGACTTTGAAAGAGTCTGAGTATGAAAAGGCTAGGGTTAAAACTAGACAAGTTTCCCTTAAGAAGGAGTGTACTTTTAAAAAGAAGTTGGAAAAGAAAAAGGAATCTTTATCCAAGGCCATCAAAACCATTTCCGAGACTAAACAAAAGGTGTCTGAACATCAAAGCACTTCTCTGAATGATATCATTGTAAATTCTTATGAGGATGAACTCATGTTATCTTATTCCGATAATGTAGAGAAGTACCCAAATTTAAGTTTTCCCTCTCTTGATCCTATGCTAGTTAAAAGATTTATGGCCAAAATCATGGAAATGGAGCAAGAGTTTAAGGTCCCTGATAGAGAAGAAATTAATGCCACCAGACTACTACATTTTGAAGTCCCTTATGCAGAAGAAGATTTTGACTCAAACAAGGAGGAGGACAAAGAGGGCCACAAAGTTGTTGTTTATGAGGATGACGATGATGATGACGACCTTAATGACGAGGATAAAGGTCATGGTTCTAGTGGAAACGAGGGTGATCATGATGATTCTCATGGAGGGGCTAATGGTGACACTTCTAGTGCATCAGATAAAGTTATCCATAATCCTACTGCCCGTGAAGAGGGTCGGATTGAATTCGCTGACTCCTCTGATCCCCAAAGAGAAAGCGACGTTTTTGATGCTGGGGAGTCAAAAGGGAAGAAGCAAACCCTACAAACTTCAATTCCAATTTCTCAGGTATGGAGTACTTTATCAAAATGCCTCTCACTTCCAAGATAACACTGGCTAATATCTTCCATCACAAATAAGGAAGAAATCCATACACCTTTATAAAACAAAGCCTGAAATGAAACAGGCGGAAATAAATAGCATGTATAGGGAGTTAGAGAAACAATTAAAAGAACACAATGCACTCTCTGACATAAATTATAAGCTAAACAAAAGTGCTGCAGTATTAGCGTATTTTAAAGATCAATATGCAGCCCCTCGACTTAAAAGGGTGTGTCTTCGTTAAGATAAGTTTTTGGAAGAGAATAGAGAATTAATGACACTCTTCTGAATGCTAATTGAAGATAGAGATATCCTGGTACACTTTCTATATAAAGCTTATTGCAGACATCCAATTGTAGATTTTTCAAACAAAAGTGATTTTAGCGGGAGTCTACTTAGATACCTACATAAGAGATACTTAGACGATTTGGGTTTGATCCTCACTTGGGGGCTTGATGGAACTTATCATGGGTCAACTCAATTCATCGCATATTGCCTCCAGAAAAACTTAAATATTATAAGGATAAGTTCATTTTTGAGTTATTCAAAAAATCAATCTTGTATGACCCAGAAGATAATTTGTAATCATGTAACTATATTATTCTATGGACTTTCCGTATTAGTTTTTTTATACTTAGTTTTATTTAGGAAAATATGTCAAAGTAAGAAGAGATTATTTAGAAATGGCCTTGCTATTTAAATCCTCAAGATTGGCTATCTATTACTTTCATAGAGATCTAGGAAAGCTTTATATGCAACATCCTCGAATTCACTTTGATTTGCTAGGCAAAGAAAAGGAAAAGCTCCTTAAGGAAATTCGGACATATCATACAATATTAATTTGTGGTCGTGATAGTCCTCCTACTGGAGAATGGGATTATAACAATTGTCCTCCAACTATAACCCCGGAAGGATTTAATGCCGCTTTTGAATCGACAATTACTCTTTCAGCTAACTCTTTAGATAAAGTTAAAAATGCTGCTTCTAGACTTTTAGTATGAGAGGTTAAAGCAAGTACTTGATTATAACAATGATACTGTACCCACTTTTTTATTTCTATTTGAGTTGTAACCCTTACTATTGTAATAAAAGAGATTTGTTCTTTGGGTATTAATTTGTTTTTTTTTGAGTAGGAAATATAGTTAGCGATTATGCCTCTCTAATCAGATCCCCTATGTCATTTCACCAATCTTAGGGATAGACTGATTGCGGATCTTGAAAAGAGAAGCCTATCTAAAGATCGTTTGTCTTCTAGACTTGAAGATAATATTCAAGCATTGGAATGACGTCGGAAATTTTTCTTCAAAGGGCGATCACCAGAGACCTTAATGATCAAATCTTTAGTCTCAAAAAGGATATCATGAAGAAGTATGAGATGATTTCTCAATTGAAATGTCAAATTAAATCAAATCCTTTGATTGACTTTGATCATTAAATGTCCAACCTTTTCCACCAGGTGAGTGATTTAGAAATAAATTAAAGAATAGTCAAGCTCAGTGTAAATCTTTGGAAGTTATAATGGAAGTGATATTCCAAATATTAATTTACTAATTTCTCCAATCACTTCAACTTTTGGTAAATCAATAAGGTCTCATTCCTTAGCCATTCAAAAATTCCCTGCTACAACTAACCCTCCTCCTAGTTTGGATGAAAAAGCAGTGAGCGAATGGTGCTGAAAAGAAAAGTTTGAAATAATGAAATATTTTGGCAATCAATAGAAAGAAAGATACCCATAATGCATTAATGAGTATGCAGTCAAAATTCAAAAACTCAAATTTGAGAGATACCTTCTTCAAGAGTGTATTGTTGATTTGGTAAGGCAGAACAAAACTCTTAAAGATGCAAACAAAGCTTTCAATCATGCTTTGAAGACTCGTATTGAGTCTACTAATGATGCCGATGAAATTAGGAAGAAGGAAAAGGAACTCAAAGAAATTCTTTGTATAGCAACACGCCCTATTGTTGGTCCTTTGATTGATGAGAATTTAAATAAGGTTGTACAAGATCTTTAAGGCACACTCTTATATTGCATAATATCCTTTGTAAATATTTTGTAGATTATGTAAATTATGTAAATATCACCTGGCTTATACCCTTACTTGTACTTATACGGTCATTTTTTGAATTTTCCTTTTGATAGCTTTGACTAAAGTTTTATTTTATGTTTGTTGAATCATTTGGTCTCCTCATCAATCTTGTTTTTCTATAAAGTATAAAGTAGGCAACATTTTTTATCATCAATTTGAAGTTTACGCAAGAATATGTCCACTAGTTCACCCATACTATTATTGGAGACAATATTTGAATTTCTGATAGTAAAATTCTAGAATTCTAATTTAGGGAATAATGGAAATTAATAGATAATTATCTGGATACAATAAGTGATAAGAAATCCACAGTTAGGAATGATTACAGACCGAAAATTCTCATTATGTAATAATATAAATCCTGATATCCAATTTTGGTAATGAGAGAAGACCGAAAATTCATCTCTCGTTATATCGGTAAGAGATCAAAAATATAATTATGGAATTAATAATAGAGGACCAAAAATCTAGATCTCGTATTTATAATAGAAGTTTATAAATTTTCTTCTAGAGATAACTGATGGAAAACTAATAACAATCGTCTAGTAATAATAAAAACCCAGAAATCATCATCTGGAAATAAACCATGGTAGGTCAAGAATCCTCATTCAGGAGTTCAAAGATCCTTATTTGGAAATAATAAAAGACTTGTAACCTAGATTCTGGTATTGACGAGTATTGTCTAAAACTTAATAGTAGAAGACCCGAGACCCAGATTTGTGTATTAGTAAGACAGATCCAGAAATTAGTATAAGACCAGAAGTCCATAATAAAGATCTTGAAATTAATAATAGAAGATCCGAGACCCAAATTCGGGTATTAATGAGTGAAGTCTACAAATCATCTTTTAGAAATTAGCTAAGGGACATAAATTCGCATGAAAGTGGTATGAGAAGTATCATCCAAAAATAATAGAAGACTAGAAATTTGTTCTTGGTAATAAGAAGAAAAGTTTGGAAAACATTATTTGAATAATGGAAGTTCAGAAATTCTCATCCGAGTCTTTTGCTCTACACCACTCTTTAGACTTTAATTGTTTGAATCTTTTTGTAACCTCTCTGGTTCTTGATTCTTTCGTCATGTGTTACCCTTTAGGCTATGTATATTGTTGTTGTTTTATGCGCCACTTCTCGGGCTTTGATGTCTTAGTTTGTTGTTGTCTGATATGCTTGGTTAGCTTATCCACAAGCAAGGCCCAAGGACTTACCCGACCTCCCTCCAGGAGGCACTCTAGCTAGGTCTTGTAGGTGAGACTGAAGGCTTGTTCGGTGCCTTGACTAGGCCATAGCATGGTAGGATCAAGGGCTTACTCCATCTTCCCTCCAGGAGGTGCTCCAGCCAGGCCTTATAGGCGGGACTGAAGGCCGGTCGGTGCCTTGAACTGGCCATAGCATGGTGCATTCAAGTGCTTATTCCATCCCCCTCTAATGGGTGCCTTGACTTCGCCATATAGGCACCGTCAAGGGCTTGCAAATGCTTTAATCTATCCATTTCTGACGTGACTAAAGGCTTACTCTGACCTCACTCTAGGAGGCACTTTGACCTAGCCATCTTGGCACGGACAAAGGCTTATGACTGTTTAAGGTAATTTGAAAGTTTAAGGAGAATCCTACTCTCGACCTTGTAGATCTTCTTTAAAATATGCTTTATTGAAACGATTTACGAGTTCTTTACAAATCCATTGCTCTTTCCTTGTTTGAAAAAACTGATGATCATCCCTTTAAGAATTCTACATTGATTGGTCCCATGTCCATTCACCATATGATAATGGCAGTAAAGTATTCACAGATTTTTTCATATTTGGGCTTTTTCTTTCTAGATGGTCAGTAATTGTGTTCCTTCCTTGCTAGTAAGTAGATGTTCTCGATGGATTTAGTTAATTCGCATTCCATAAGGAGTCTTGATTTAAAGCTTGTCTTTTAAGGCCGATTCCTAGATCTTTTGTTGTTTGATTTAAGAGCATCTCCCTCAATGACCAATTTCCTTTTTAAAATCTTTCAAAGCTCATATAGAGCTAATGGTTCACTTGTTACCCGATGCCATTTCTGAGCAACTGTATAGTAATCGGACATCATTCCTTCCTTAAAGATAGTGACTTTTGTATATAATTGGATAGTCTTGCTCATTTGGTCAAACAAGTTATCACCCCTACTTCTTGCTTTTCCTAAAGCAAAAATTGGTGTAGGACAAATGTGAAACGGGTTAAAGCTCCAATTATCTGGATCATAAGATTCATCTTTCTTCTTTCCCATGATTCTTTAAGCCTCCAATCTTAACATTTGTTCTTATACAGCTTATAATCGTTAACATTTTCATGAGAGAATCCAACCATGTGTGGTTTTGAAGATCCTTGTTTGGAGTTTTTAATTTTGCCGAGCACTGTGGTATAGTGTCTAAGGTTAGCTTGGAACGGAATAGGGATAGGGGGAAGTAAGGTTGGGAATTCAACAAAGTCGAAGGTTCAAGCGCTCCTTCTAGCGCCAAAAGTGTTAACAAAAATCTTATCAACACCCCAAAGAAAAACTAGAAGTGTGAATGACCTATTCGAAACCACCTATTGAATCGGTAGAAGTAATTTAAGAACCCTTCAAAACCACCTCTCGAATCGGTTGAAGTAATCTAAGACCATTTCGAAACCACCTTTCGAATAGGTTGAGGTAATCTAAGGTTGTGACTTAATTGGATCTAAAGGGTTTTAATTGAGTCGAAAGGATCCTACTCCTTCGAGAGGCACCCCTTTAATATGCATTAATACGAAGTACTCCATCACCAAAATCATATATAAGTAGTGAATCAGAATCTATGTATTCGAAAGTACCATGTATTTGCTTTATTGATAATTTTCATATAAGCAGGAAAGGATGTTCAAACGTGTTCGAAAGATACACCTCCAATGGTTGAAAAATGTGATGATGCTTTCTTTGTTTAAGCTTTCGAAACACTTAAATCTTTCTTCCATCATTGGGTATCGAATTGGTTTGCACTCCACTTATTTGCATTTTTGTTGGCTTTTGACATTGTCAAAATGGTATTTCTTTGGTTTCGAAAGGGTTGTAGCATAGTAGAAGGCCTCCTGGACTTCTTCATTTTTGTTAAGATATGGGGCCAACATGAAATGTTTCTACTTGAATGAGTGAGGAAGGGCATTTTGATGGTTTCGAATGGCGGATGGATCATCGTGAAAAGGTCAATTATAATAGCGGATGCTTCATGTTGGATAGAAAATGGTTGTGGAAGATAGCTTTCGAAAGTAATCCCTTGGTTAATGTGGAACCTTTCTTTTGATGCATTCGAAAGGCATTTTTAACATATGTGAAACCCTTTATGTATGCGAAACCAACTGTTTCAAAAGGGATCGACTGAAGCGGAAGGTTAGTCCTGTCCCCTTTCGACCTCGTCAATGCCCATAGTTCATCTAACATTTGCAGAAGCATTCCTTCGAATCTTTCGAAAGGTCATCCTATCGCTATTATTCTTCAAGAAGGATTCTTTTGCATTCTTTTAGGGTTTGACAAGGTTGAAGTGATGTTTGATGATTACATTCTCATATCTATAATTTTTTAATCCCTCTATCTCTCTCCTTTTTGCCTCTTTCTCTTACTTTGATATCGCTTTCCCCTTCCTCCAACTTTTTGTAATCTTGTTCTTGTTTATTCTTTTTTCCTTCACCACTGAAGTCACTGCCGATAGGGATGGAAATGGGGTGGGTAATATGTAGGGAACCCATCCCCGCTACCCATTTATGCCTCTCATCCCCGCTGCATCCCCGTTAAATACCTAGCGGATTTGGATAGGAGAATATTGTAACATCCCCATATTTGGAAGCCCAAAAGTAACGGCTATGGATGCTGAAGTCATCCATAGTTATTAATCTTCGACGACCAAATACGGTAATGTCACATTGATATAACCGAAACACATGGATATCGAAAAAAATTAAAATCAATAATCAACTTTCACATTCCATTTCAAAGCATTTTAAATTCTTTACATAATCCCACAATCGTTAACCATATTTGGAGAAAATATAATTATTACAACATACGCCAAGAGCGACATATGAAGATGCCCTCTTGGATGATCAGAGTATATAACTAGAAAAGTAAACAACTTTTCCTTTACAATACAAACACAATGGAATCAAAATAAAATGACCTCTTATTATCCAGCTTGCCTCCTTCATGTCTCCGGGAGATTATTCATCTAAAGAAGTACCTAAAAACCACAACTCTCAAACTACTCAAAATCAATTGAGCACCCAAGTGTTTAAGGGGGAAACATAAACTTCTAGTCAGACATAACGCCTAGTATCAATAGAAATCTACCATCTCAAACCATTTTGATATCTAATGAGACCATGCTGTTTAGCGGAAACGGTTATCCCCTCACTAGTATCTTATTCAAAACTTTATAAAACCATATATTGTGCTTCTGCATCCACAATGGTTAAAACATAGCAATTCAAAATATTATAATGAGCAAACAAGTAAATCAATTTCTAGAATTCCCATCCCCATTTACTCTGACTATCTGTCCCAATTATAGTTTTTAGGGCCACTATTAACCTATTATTTTTCATGGGATGACTAATAACCTGTTTAAAGCTTATTGACTCCCTGTTTGGTTACATAGTTTTCATAGGATCACTAAGAACCTATTGGCCCCTGCCAATAACTTCATTGTTTTATAGGTTCTCCCCGACCTATTGGTAACTCCAATAAATTCTCCCTTATCCAAGTTTTCATAGGTTGACTAGGAACCTATTGACTTCTGTCGATAACATAATCCAGGTATAGTCTTCATGGGTTCACTACAAACCTATTGGCTCCTGCCAATAACTTTTCCTAAACATAGTTTTCATGGTTTTGCTATGAACCTGTCTATATGAAAACTTCTTTAATCAATATTTAGGCATCCTACATTCTGGTCTACTTGACCTTTTTAATGCAATTCTATTCAACAAGGAGTTAACTTAATTTATATTTACTACTGGGTCAACCCAACTGGTTATTCTGCACTTTCTTCCCAAAATGTAGTTATGGGTCCATTATAATGTGAATATATATATATATATATATATATTAGAAGAAGAAAACATAAGAACATAATAACCCAACACCTATGGTTTAATATCCTTGAATCATATTCATATAAAACATAGTTAATCCCTTTAACCTATTATTTTATCAAAGAAAGCTTCTTCAAAAACTTCATACTTAAAGCCGTTTCAAAACTCCTTTATCTTAGCCATGGATTTTCCTTTAAAATAAGATTGGGTTATTTGTTTAGAAAACTAAGGGTTTCGAAACTTAAAACTTTACTTTTGAAATTCTTAGATAAGCTCCTTTGAAAGCATTTAAATCTTCTTTTCAAAACACTGAGCATATGCATTGCGAGACAATTTAAAACATCTCTTTCAAAATCATCAAGTCATACCTTTTGAAAGTATTTGTGCATTACCTATTAACTCTTAGAAGCATAGCTTCGAAACCATTGGGTTTATTTTTAAAAATATCTTTTGGGTCAAAATGAATATAAACGAAAGTACTTCTTTCAAAACCATTAGCTTTTATATAAAATTGTTTGGGAAAAAATTGATGGCTTTGGAACCATCCTTTCGAAAGCTCAAATTATTTAAGTAAAACTTTTAAAGGTTAGCTTCGAAACCCCTTTCGAAGGCCATCCTTTCGAAGCAATTGCCTTCGAAACTGTTAACCCCTTTCGAAAGCTTTAGGAAATGGCGTAATATATTTAATAAACAAAAGATACCTTTTGAAAGCATTGATGGGTTCAATCCCTTCGAAAGGCATAGGGTTGATAGCTGGGTTTCGATTGGTTTGAAGCTACCCTTTCGAAAGCATGGATTTAAAAACAAAGTAACTCATTCTAAAGCTATACTTTATACAACAAGGTAGCATCCCCTTCATGTTATCTATCTATGATTCTGTGTATATAGATAAGCGTTATAAGATTAAACCGCTTATCGATATTACCGCTTATCGATATTGATATGATTGAATCTGTGATGATTGATATTGTTGCACTTTTATTGTGTAAAACCCTGGACCACACTATACACACACAAATATGGATTGCACGTGGAAATTGGTTAAGTCACAGATTTTTGAAATAGTTTTAAAATTGAATTTTTGAATTCAAATAACCATTTTAAAAAGTGTTGTTTTGGGACTTTGAATTTAACCCAAAGATTTTAACTTGTATAAATGAAATCGGATTTTTCCGAAACAAAAACTATTTGCTTTTAAATAATAAAAGCTTTCATATAAGATTTGAATTTCTAATTTGTGTTAAAGGAATTTTCTCAAAATTTAAAATAAAAATGGTTTTCCAAGTTATGAATAAATCTTTGGAAACGGGTTTGAAAGCTATAAGTTAAATCCTTAACTTAAAGTAAATCCTAATTGTAATGGAAATGGTTTGAAAATCTATAGATGGATCTTTATGAAAATCGGTAAACTTTGTGAAATAAATCTTTTTGTTTAAAGATTTAAAATGGTAATTTGTTTAAACCATTTGAAAGAAAAGTTTTGGGTAATAAGTTGTGACTTAACTGAAATACCATTATCCATATATTTTAAGATATTACGCTCATTATTCGGTTTAGCCGGGAGAGGACCCTTGTGTCATATAACCCATTCCGAATAATTATACGACGTTATGGATTGCAATTGAAGATCGGTGTTGAAGATCGGGTATTTTCGAGAACGATAGGATAACATATCAATTGACTCTGCACCGAGTTGCTCCGGTATAGAGTTCTCCCTATATGATGGGAAGGCCTATCGGGATTGTGAATACCTGGATTGCAATGGCTTCTTCGGAAGTGCCTTCGGTTCTATTCGAACCTGGAAACAAACTTGTATGGTTGTGTGTCTGACACTACACTTTGAGATATAAAGCCGATTTCTTTCAAATACATATCTGTTGGTGGCGGAGAATTTATTCTCTTAGCTTAACACCCTTCTCTAAGACGTACGAGCTCAGAGGTTATGTAGTTGAAGGTTATCAGCGATATACTCCCAATTTGGTAATGTTGCATTCTAAGTGCTGCTGATTGTGTTTGATCAAAGCATGGCTTTTGTATAAAGCGTAGTTTTGTGGACGAGACTGCATCAGGACCTCACACCCCGGAAATGGTCGAAACAGGAAAGATGCACCAAGGTTATAAGGGTCGCTCCCTTTAGGGTATGTCATTTCCTTCTGGAAAAGGGTGGTATCAGGTATGGAGCCCTGATATTTAACCTATGTGGTTGCTACGATCTCATTTCTATGTGATTGTTGCTTTGTTGAGGCGCCTCGGATAAAGGTCCCAAAGGACCGGGGAATGGCATAGTCGTGTAGTAGTTACCTAGTAAGAGGTAACCCGGCCTTGTGTTGGCAGAGAACTAGTTAAGTTCTCGGGACGTCCCGCTAGAGGCACCATGTGGTAGTAGGAAGTTCCTTAGCCTGACCATTTGTTGGAAATCCCAATTCCCAATATGATCCCTTACGATTTCAGTTGTATAACCTGGCTCCTCAGGGGGTAGCTATAGCGGGCATAATATCATGGTACCTATGCTGGCTAGGATTAATATTATACTTTCGAAGTGTTTTCCACAATGCACTAATAATAATATCAAAATGATTTTTGTGTATTAAGCATTTTTGACTATCATAAGGAGAAATCTCCTCCAAGTCTGCGTTTGCATTGTATGTGTGGCGGGAGGCCTTATGGTAGTTTCATTTTCCAAAAAGGATTACGGATTTCCTTTTTAATTGTTTTGTTCAAACCAAATGTTTTGTTTGCTCATACCAGTCCCACGACTGACCTGGAGTTTATTGTTCCCTTCCTAAACTCTGGGTGCCCACTATTTTCCCACACGGGCAATCTAGAGTTGGGTTTTTCAAATTGTCAGATAGTAGGTATAGATTCGTTATCTTTGGTGCTTTTGGATTTGGCTATTTGGATTGGAGCATTCGAGCTATCTTTGGAGTTAGAGCTTTGGTGGTGAAGTTGCTTCTACTGGAGTTCTCTTTTGAAGACTATCTTCTCTATGGGAGATATTGTTCCGCTGCTGTTGTTATCTTTTCTTTCCGCTGCTATTGTCTTGTATCATATCTCTGATGTATATTGATATTCATTGTATCATCATTGTATCTGGATATTGTATCATTGATGTTGTATATCAAATGTACTATTCTTTTCTTTTGCTGTGTTGTTTTACTTAATGGTGTTATAAGCTCCGGCGAACCAGATTCGACGTTTGGATCTGCGGCATTTGAATACGAGTGATGTATTCAGTGCCGATTTTCGAAGGTCGAGTTTTGGGATCGTTACATTATCGGTCGAATCCATTCCTAGATTCCCCAAGTCTATCTGGGTCGATGCATACCATACTATACTTCTTCATGGAGGGTACTTCCCCATACCTCTTACTTCAAAATATACATATGATATATAGTACCCTTTCCAAATCATAACTTCAAATATCACACTTATATAAGGGTACTTTTGGCACAGGTCCTTATTAAGGTTCAAAATACATGAAAAGACCTTCACTAAATTTCAGTATAAATTAGGTCCCTGTTTTTTATTCACGATTATTGCAGATCAAGGTGCAACTTTTCATAAAAGTTGCTGACATTTCCGCAACTTTTCTGTACACTATGAACATAATGTATGAAAGTTGCTGAAATATCAGCATTTATTTATAAAAGTTGCTGACATTTCAGCAAAATTTATGTACACTATGAACATAGTGTATGAAAGTTGTTGAAATATCAGCACTTATTTATAAAAGTTGTTGACATTTCATCAATATTTTTTTTCTTTGTTTCTAGAAAATAGGTACCGGATTTACAATGAAACTTTGACAGGGATAGTTGCTGAAATATCAGCACTTATTTATAAAAGTTGCTGACATTTTAGCACTAATTTTCTTCGTTTCTAGAAAATAGGGACCGGATTTACAATGAAACTTTGACAAGGACCCGCTTTACAATATGAAAGTATGATAGGGATGCCTTTCTAGTTTTCACCTTATATAAATTCCATTATATATAAGATTTCATTTTAAATATAGTACTCTCCAAAATCAATAATCCCAAATATATCAAATCATTCTTATATAAATTCCATTATATATAAGATTTCATTTCAAAAAAGTACTTTTCAAAATCAATAATCTCAAATATATCAAATCATTCTTATATAAATTCCATTATACATAAGATTTCATTTCAAATAAAGTACTTTCCAAAATTAACAGTTTCAAAGTCACTTGTACTTGTATAAAGTCCATCTTATACAAGAACCAAAAATTTTTCCAAAATCAATTTCACTGTAGAAAACGCCATACGAGATTCAAACTTAGAGGAGTCCTAATCGAAGAGAAGTCAAATCACGAAAATAGACTCGGTAGGAAGATATGATAATTAAATTACTAACGAAGAAGATAGATAGCCTTATATTAACCATGGGTGACCTTTAGTGGGTCAACCGTTACTTCGAGAATAAGACCGATGCAGAATTCTAAGGCATATCAGCATTCGATCGCAAGAGATAGAATTCAGGCATAACAAAAGATAGCAGCATCTAAACCGAGGATACAGAAATCTCTGGTGAATCAATGCCTATTGTAAAGGAGTTTTACCCCTTTACAATCATTCAGTGGAGCTGTGGGATACTCCAGAATCTAAGAACATGAATAGGGAGAGGAAAGAATAGATTTTGCAACCGAAGGGAAACGTTCCAAAATTCAAAGGAAACTGGGTCAAAGAAGAAGAGATTCAAACTCGAACGAAAGTGATTCCGTAATTAAATTTACCTTATATGTTTAGTATTGCCCAAAACCAAAGCTTTGATACCAACTGGAACATCTTGAAATTTTCAACCATTTGCATCCATACATGTCGGACTTGAATTCCTCAAAATAACAGACTGTTAATTTATATTTGGCAAAACTCAGCATATACAGTAAATAAATAAATCAAAGAACCACAGACACAGAGTATTACAGTAATAAGCAGCGGAAACAAATGAATAGTAGTTCATGAAGCTACTATATATATAACAGAGTTAAACAAGATATAACAGATGTCTCAATATAATAGTCAATTACAAGATAAAAACATATCACAAGAGTTAACTGAATAACTACAAGCTAAATTGATAGTTGGATCTTCAAGTGAAGCTCCAACTCCAAAGGTGAGCCTCAAAAGCTGTAAACTCAGTCTGGCCCGAGCATAAAATAACACACAAAACAATCGAGTCAGGATTAACATTCTTATATTAATAAATCTGACTTCAAGTGAAATATCAACTGAATTACAAGTAACTCAAAGGATGTTTGGGATAACCATTCTCTAAGGATCTGCGGAACTATCTACTTTGCAGTAACATACGCTATTAACACCCAAACGCTATTATAACACCGTGGTCATTTCAAAATAATTTATACTTCAAAACCAAAATATCATTTCATATCAAAACCATACCAATACTATATCGTTTCCATCTCAAATATACCAATACTACAATTTTCCGCCGAGCTTCCTTGATTGCTCTTCTTTTTCTCCTTTCCCTACCATGGCTTCTTGCCTCCAAACTTCCTCTTCTTCCAATTTTGACTACCCGAATTTCCTTTCTCCACCGGTGCTTCTTGTATATCAAGTATAGCATATCTATATCCCATATCAACCAGATCTCAAAAAGATTCTTTGACGTGGCCAGTCATCCTTTCGTGAAACTTCTTATTCATCCCATGAATGAACCTTTCATTCTTCTTCAAAGGAGTGTTTACCAACTCTGGTCCGAAACGAGACAATTCATTGAATTTATTCAAGTATTCTTCAAATGACAAACTTCCCTGCTTCAAATCCATGAATTCCTGGTACATTCGAGAAATCCCAGCTGATGGCATATAGCGCTTCTCAAATACTTCTTTGAATCTTTCCCAAGTAAACTCGTCTTCTGCCTTATCAACAGTGACTGTCTCCCACCAAGCTAAGGCTTCTTCTTGAAGTTGCCAAGAAGCTATTAGTCGCATCTGATCGTCTTGCAACTTTAGCCCTCTAAAGTTTCTTTCACATGATCTAATCCATGCTTGGGCCTCAACAATCGACTCCTTGCCGCTGAACGGCTTGCCACCAAGCTTCGAGAAATTCTTATATAAATCAGCCAGATTCGGCTGATGCTAAGTAGGTAAAGATGCTTCTGCTATTTCGGGAACTTGTCCAACAGTTGTGGCGTTTCCTTGACCCCCAGCTCTTCCTCTTCGTCCGCTCATTCTTACTATCTGTAATTAGTAAGAAAACTTGATTTAGATATGCAGATGAAAAATCTGACGAAATATCAGCAGTTAAAAGAAATAGACTAGGAAATTTAAGGTTTCGGTCTCGGGTTATACTCATTCTAGGGTATACTTCACCCTATCTCTAATGAGCCATCTAATGTGTTATACTCCGTAGCTAAAGTTCTTACTCAACCTTTGGCTCTGATACCATTTGTCACGACCTGAAATCCAGCATTCGAAAATCGACACTAAATAGCTCACTTGTATTCGACTGTCCGATATTCAAACGTCAAACTTCAGTTCAGTGGAGCTTATAACAACATTAGATGAATATAAACAGCGGATATAAACTGAATATCATACATTACATATACAACATCATCATAATATCCATTACTACATCAGAATATCATAATACATATGGTACAACTCCAAATAGGACATCATAGTAGAACAACAAGTGATCATATGCCAAAAGTCTTCAAGGAAATAGAGTGATAGTGAACATGCAGAACTAAGCACCATAAGATCTCCAAAATTCGATAGCTTCCAAAATCTAACGACTTCAAAATCCAGCTATCGCTAAAATACGGAAAACCTGCTATTAGGCTGGCCGTGTGGAAATGATGGGCACCCAGAGTTTAGGAAATAAACAATAAACTCCGGGTCAGTCATGGGACTGGTATGAGTAAACAAAAATAGTTTTTTGAAATAAAACAGTTAAAAGGAGAAATCCGATATGCTTTTGGAAAATGAAACTACCATAAAACCTCCCGCCACACATACAATGCAATCGCAGAATTGGAGGAGATTTCTTCTTATGATAGTCAAATATGCTTGATACGGGAAAAATTCTTTTTAATATTATTACTGGTGCATAGTGTGAAATTATTTCGAATGTATAATATTAATCTTAGCCAGCATACCACATTTCGCCGTATACCTACTATAGCTACCATGGTTTGTAGCAGGTTACCGCCACGCTGCATGGCAGGTAATACAACTAAAACCGTACGGGCTCATATTGTTTTATTTGGATTTCCAACAAATGGTCAGGCTAAGAAACTTCCTATGCCACATGGGTACGCCTTTGGCGGGACGTCCCAAGAACTTAACCAGCTCTCTGCCAACACAAGGCCGGGTTACCTCTGTAACTAGGTAACTACTACACGAATATGCCATTTCCCGGTCGTTTGCGACCTTTATCCGAGGACCCTCGATCACAAAGCAACAATCACACAGAAATGAGATTGGAGCAACCACATAGGTTAAGCATCAGGGCTCCATACCTGATACCACCCTTTTCCAGAAGGAAATGACATACCCTAAAGGGAGCGACCCTCATAACCTTGCCGCATCTTTCCTATTTCGACTATTTCCAGGTTGCGAGGTCCGATGAGGTCTCGTCCACAAAGCTACGCTTTACCGGAAAGCCATGCTTTGATCACAATTGATCAACAATTGATCATCATCACACAGCAGCACTCTGTGTGCCACATTACCAAATTGGGAGTATATCGCTGATCACCATCAATTACATAACCTCTGAGCTCGTATGTCTCAGAGAAGGGTGTTAAGCTAAGAGAATAAATTCTCCGCCACCAACAGAAATGTATTTGAAAGAAATCTGCTTTATATCTCAAAGTGTAGTGTTAGACACACGAACATTCAAGTCTGTTCCGATCTCGAACAGAACCGAAGGCACTTCCGAAGAAGCCCTTGCAATCCGAGTATTCATAATCCCGATCGGACTTCCCATCACTTAGGGAATCTCTATACCGGAGCAACTCGGTGCAGAGACAATCGATAGGTCATCCTATCGTTTTTACAAATACCCGGTCTTCAACACCGGTCTTCGAATGCTATCCATTTTGACGTATCACTATTCGGAATGGGTTATATGACACAAAGGTCCTCTCCCGGCTAAACCGAATAGTGAGCGCTAAATTTTATACACGTGGATATATCAATCACAAAGATTTATATTCAGGGTTCGATGTGGGTTTTCGGATAATCAATTGAAATCCGACTACCTGTCTCATCGAAATTCAAGTGCCGTTTTACGGCAAAGGGATTTTCACATACATGTAGGGACAAATCACAAGTCACAATTCAGCACAAAGCAATAACAGTATCACAACAGAAATATCAATCCAGGATAGCATATTTAATGATAGTCAATCATTTCTAATTAAGGTGAATGGGATTTAAGTGAATAATTATCTTCATTAATTATTTTGGATCAACAATTAATTATTCTTGACTATGAATTAATTAAAATATTTATTAACTTTATAAATTAATTATTCTTTAATTAATAATCTTAATTTATTAATTCTTAATTGTTAATTAATTAAATCTTAATTACTTTTATTAATTAATTACTCTTTAATTAATTATCTATCAATTACAAAGTAATTATAAATCATTAATTGTTTAAATCATTAATTAATCATTATAAATAAATTTGTTTTAAGTTAACAATTTGAATATTTGATTTACTTCTTAAATATTTTATTTAATTAAATTTAAAACAACTTTATCTTTTTTTTATATGTTTGCAATATCTTTGAACTTCATAAATTTCAAACAATTATTTTAATACCATTAACTTCATATTCCATTAACAAACAATCACCATTTTGTAAAGAATGAATTTTAGAAATCATTTACATTTATGTTTCAAAAATTTTTAAACTGGAAATGTTGCTGCAGCCGACCAACCCGAGGCTATCTCGAGTTGTCCCCAAGGAAAACACCCCCCTTTCTTCGAGTTTTAGCTAAAATTGACCCGAGTATAAATTTTTCCAACCAAAATTTTGTTTAAGTTAAATGACCCGGTGCGTAGCCAAAACTACTCGAGTTTGACTTCGAGTTTCTGTCCCAAATTCCCGCGTAACACTTCGAGTTAAAATCCTCGTTCCCAAACCATACCCACTAAAACAACCCAGGCCTCGTGCACGTGTACCAACAGTCGCCGGAGCTTCGGCCTCCAAAACCACCGCCGACCAGTCAACTTCGATCACCCCAAGCCATCTAAACACCTAGAATCTTGAATTAAACTCGAGAATGAAATTGAGTCATCTCGACCAAATGAACCCAATAGCACATCACCAGAAAACGAACCCGCGCCACCTCCTCTGGCCATCAGAGGCCACGAAAACTTGACCCAAGCTTCCTCACCGTGCAACGCCGCGATTGGCACCGGAGTTTTGAAGTTCGATGGTCTACAGGAGGAGCAGCGACCACGTTTCCAGAATCGATTTAGCCCTTAAACCCTAAATTGTTCTCGACTCATCAATTTACACAATAGAAAAAAATTTCGACAATTTTCCTGAAATCATTGATTCATAAACTAGCTTCAAACAAAATTCCATCAACCAGATTATGTTGGATTACCAGAAATTGGTTAAAACATGATTTATGAACAACTAAAAACTGCTCCTTGAATACTTAACTAAAACCCATCGTATTAATTTTAAAAATCCTATCTTTGTGTAATTATTCAGGTTATGCAATCAAATCGATAATTTGAAATACTGGAATTCATCATATGATTTTGTTTTTACTGTAAAATTGAGATTATAGAGTCAGGTTTTTCATTATAAAGCTTGAAACCATTTCTAGATCATGACTTAGGTTTAAGCAAACTTATCTTGTTTAAAATCCTCAGTTTAAAAATCATTTGTATGAAGATATATGAATTCTTTTCTATTTTTGTTTGCTCTATAACCAGAGATTGGAAGAACAGAAAAAACAAAAAGGTGCAGCGCTATCTGTTTAAATCATACACAGCAAAGCATAATTTGTTCATGAATCGATACCTAAATTTTTAAATGTTCAAACAGTATGTTTACTCACCTTGATTCCAGAAATAAACAGAGCTGCTTTAAATTTGAAACAGAGAGCTTTTTATGTTTTGAAGCTGCAGTTTCTTCTTTTTTTTTCCTTGGATCTTCTTTTCAACAGATTTGTATTTAGGCTTGAAAATAAGGTAATGTTTATATATATTTTTTCCGACTTTGTTATGTTTTCATGAACGAATGAAATGAATATGGATGTGTATATAAAGGAAGTATACAGGCTGAAGCAAGATTTTAGCTGTACTTGTAAATAATTTGTATAATTTTTTAACCAAAGATTTTTTTCTCAATGGTGGCTGATATGATTTTTTTCCTTGCTTGAGAAGATAGCATTTAATGCTCATGTTCCCACCTTTGTTTACATGTAATCCTATTTACTTTTATAAGTACATTTTTGTTTTGTTTTGTAGATTTTTTTCTTCCTCCTGGCTTGTATAATACTCATACATACTTGTTTGGTTTGCTTTGCTTATACAAAATTCACAGCAGCATACTTTAATTCTTGTCTTGTTTCATATATTCTTATCTTTATTTATTATTTATTTAAAGCTTAAACTACCAAATATCCATTTATATCCATATACCTTTGTAATATTAATTATTAATAATATTTTATCTCTTTTTAAAAGTTTGATTACCCAACATTTAATTTCCTATTTTATCATTTATTTGTTATGCTTATGTAAATTCCATAATTTCTAGTGTTGATGCATATGTATATTGATATATTTTATTATTTTGTAAGTATATTTGTTTATATTTTCTTTCACTTCATATATTTATTTCTATTTTTAACTTAAAACTTAAATTCAATATACACACATATATATATGTGTAATTTAAAATCTACTCACACACACATACCCATATATATTCATATATATATATATATATATATATATATATATATATAATTTCAAATCCAAATGATTTAAATTCAAAATAATTTGAGATTTTGTTTATTTAAATCAACACATATTTTATTTATTTTTTTAAACTTTTCAAATTAAATTTCCAAAATTCAAATAAGTCACTAAATTAAAAATAATAAATTCTGGGATGTTACAATATCCCCTCCTAAAGAAAATTTCGTCCTCGAAATTTGAAAGAGAGAGAAAATCAACTAAAGAACATACGAATCAGAAGAAAAAAATATAGAGAAATGGCTTACCAGTTTAAGCCGAGATATCCACTCTGCATTTGGGATATGATTTCTCCATACTATCTTCAGTTTCCCAAGTGCAGTCCTTTGGATCGCCACTCCATTGCACTTTAACCAGTTTCACCACTTTGTTTCTCAATCGCTTTTCATCACGATCAATGGTCTTTATGGGTTCTCTTCTAACTGTTAAATTTGGAGTGATTTCGATATCCTGCTGAGCAGCTTCTTCAATAATACAGTCTGGATCGTGCACATACTTCCAAAGGCTAGAAATGTGAAACACATCATGCACACCAGACAACCAGCTATGCAGCTGTTCTCGATAGGCTAAAGAACCGATCCTCTCCAGAATAGGAAAAGGACCAATATACCGTGGTGCTAGCTTACCGGTTTTTCCAAATCTCAGTACACCTCGCATTGGAGATACTTTGAGAAAAACAGAATCTCCAACTTGAAATTCCAAATCTCTTCTTCTGCGATCATAATAGCTCTTTTGACAGCTTTGAGCAGTTATTAACTTCTTTCGTATAAAATCAACTTTTTCAGTGGCTTCTTTAATCATATCTGGCCCAAGGACAAGTCTATCACCTGCCTCGATCTAACATGCGGGTGATCGACACGAACGACCATATAAAGCTTCAAAAGGAGCCATCTCTATACTGGCCTGATAGCTATTGTTATATGAGAACTCGACTAGATGTAAATGGTCCTCCCAAGAACCACCAAAATCAAGTACACAAGCACGCAAAAGGTCTTCTAGAATTCGATTAATCCTCTCAGTCTGCCCATTAGTCTGTGGGTGATAAGCAGTACTGAAATTCAGTTTTGTTCCCAATGCGTCTTGAAAGGCCTCCTAAAATCTACTAGTGAAGATTGGATCACGATCACTCACTATGCTGCTAAGAATACCGTGGAGACGGACAATTTCTTTCACATATAACTCGGCCAAGCTTGCAGCCATGCGGGTAGATTTTACTGACAAAAAGTGGGTTGTCTTAGTCAAACGGTCCGCAATGACCCAAATTGCTTCATTGCCTTTCCGAGTATGGGGCAACCTGTCGATGAAATCCATCGATACTTGGTCCAATTTCCACATGGGTACTTCCAAAGGCTGAAGCAAACCCACCATTTTCTTTTGATCGCTTTTAGTTTGTTGGCAAGCAGCATAGCGACTCACATATAAAGATATGTCCCTTTTCATTGTCTTCCACCAGAAAGTTCTTTTAATATCTCTATACATCTTATTGACTCCTGGATGGATGCTGAGTTTAGACTTATGACATTCGTCCAAAACTTCACGCTTTAATTCTGAGATATCGGGCACACATAGTCTGCCTTTTAATCTTATAACTCCTCTATCATCAATTTCAAAACTAGTATCTTCACATTGACATATTCTTTTATAAATTCCTTAAAGAAACTCATCTTCTTTTTGTTTGCTAGTGATCTTTTCTAAGGAAGTAGGAGTGACAGCTAAATATGCAAGAACAGCATGTCTCCTACTTAGGGCATCGGCAACTACATTGGCTTTTCCGGCTGTATATTGAATATCTAGATCATAAGATGCCAGAAACTCCAACCAACGTTGTTGTCGCAGATTTAGATCTTTCTGGGTGAAGAGATATTTCAAAGATTTATGGTCAGTGAATAATTCGAATTTTTCACCTAAGTAAAAGAGAGTTCATTAAGTATATATTTATTAAGTTAAGTTAAATTCCTTAAATTATTAAGAAAGCTAAAAGAAATTCTCACCCAGAAGATAATGTCGCCATATTTTCAAAGCGAAGATAACAACTAGAAGCTCCAAATCATGAGTTGGGTAGTTTCTTTCATGTGGACGTAATTGTCTACTCGCGTAGGCAATTACCTTCCCATTCTGCATTAATACTACACCTACCCCATCACCACAAGCATCGGTATAGATAGATAAGCCTTGGTTCTCGTTAATAATAGCGAGAACAGGAGCAGTGGTAAACCTCTTCTTCAACTCCTGAAAAGCTTCGTCACATTTTGGAGTCCAATTGAATTTTGCATTCTTCATTGTTAGCTTAGTCAACGGACTAGCCATCTTAGAAAAGTCCTGAACGAACTTCCGATAATAACCTGCTAAACCCAAAAAGCTTAGAACTTCTTTCGGAGTTGTGGGTCGTTTCCAGTCTAGAATATAAGAAATCTTGCTAGATCAACAGAAATTCCTTCTTCATTAACAAGGTGCTCGAGAAATTTAACTTCTTTAACCCAAAAATGACATTTAGAAAATTTGGCGAATAGGACGTTTCTTCTTAATATCTCCAAAACAATCCTGAGATGTTCAGCATGTTCCTCTTCAGTGTTGGAATAAATTAGGATATCATCAATAAATACAAGCACAAATTTATTCAATACTTCCCGGAACACATGAGTCATAAGATCTACGAAGTATGCTAGAGCATTGGTTAGCCCGAAAGGCATGACTAACCATTCGTAGAACATATTAGGACCCCTGAAAGTGGTCAAATGAACACAATCTTCAGCGATTCGTAGCTGATGGAATCCCTGGGCTAGATCCATCTTCGAAAAGAAACGAGCGTCGTGCAATTGGTCAAACAGATCATCAATTCTAGGTAGAGGAAATTTATTCTTGAGAGTCGGCTTATTGAGATCGTGGTAATCTACACACAATCTCAAAGATCCATCTGATTTAGCAACAAACACTACTGCTGAACCCCATTCAGAAACACTGGGTTGAATTAATCCTTTCTCTAGTAGATCATTGGTTTGCTGAACTAATTCAACCCTTTCCTTGGGTGACATCCTGTGACTTGCGTGAACGACAGGACGAGCATTGGGTACTAGGTCGATTCTAAATTCTATTTCTCGGTGTGGAGGTAGAGATTTCACTTCTCCGAACACATCTGGAAAATCTTTAACAATTGGTATGGACTCCAGACTGGGTTCCGGATAACCCAAATTATACATCAACCCATCTCGTTTAGGACTGGGGTCCACACAAGGAATCTCAATGATATCTCCGAATTTGGTTTTGATTGAAATCAATCGATTGTTACAATCCAATTTGGATTCATATTTGCTAGCCAATCCGTTCCGAGTAAAACTTCAAACTCATTAAAATCAAGAACAAAGAGACCAATAGGGAACTGGTAACAAGAATATGTGATAGGAACATCTCTACATCGAAGACAAAGGTTCGTGAGACCTCCAACTGGATTCTTTACGCAGATAGGCTCATCAAGAAAATCAGGTTCAAGATTAAATTCATTAATAGTTTGTTGAGAGATAAAACTATGTGTAGCGCCCGTGTCAAAAAGAACTCGAACAATTCTATCATAAATAGGGAGGTTACCTTCCAGAACTCCTTTCCCCTTTTCTGCTTTGGAAGATGTAGGTTGGTCTTTGACTGTGTACACCTTGACTGTTTGAGCTTGCTTCATGGTTGGGCAGTCTTTAACCTCGTGTCCCTCTTTCGGACAATAATAGCATTTCCTGGGCTTTGCTTGTACAACTGGATTTGCTTGCCCTTTTCCAAGCAATTATAGCAAGTAACATTTTCCGCCGAGCTTCCTTGATTGCTCTTCTTTTTGTCCTTTCCCTGCCATGGCTTCTTGCCTCCAAACATCCTCTTCTTCCAATTTTGACTACCCGAATTTCCTTTCTCCACCGGTGCTTCTTGTATATAAGGTATAGAATATCTATATCCCATATCAACCAGATCTGAAAAAGATTCTTTGACGAGGCCAGTCATCCTTTCATGAAACTTCTTATTCATCCCACGAATGAACCTTTCATTCTTCTTCAAAGGAGTGTTTACCAACTCTGGTCCGAAACGAGACAATTCATTGAATTTATTCAAGTATTCTTCAAATGACAAACTTCCCAGCTTCAAATCCATGAATTCCTGGTACATTCGAGAAATCCCAGCTGATGGCATATAGCGCTTCTCAAATACTTCTTTGAATCATTCCCAAGTAAACTCGTCTTCTGGCTTATCAACAGTGACTGTCTCCCACCAAGCTAAGGCTTCTTCTTGAAGTTGCCAAGAAGCTATTAGTCGCATATGATCGTCTTGCAACTTTAGCCCTCTAAAGATTCTTTCACATGATCTAATCCATGCTTGGGCCTCAGCAATAGACTCCTTGCCGCTGAACGGCTTGCCACCAAGCTTCGATAAATTCTTATAAAATCAGCCAGATTCGGCTGATGCTAAGTAGGTAAAGATGCTTCTGCTATTTGGGGAACTAGTCCAACAGTTGTGGCGTTTCCTTGACCCCCAGCTCTTCCTCTTCGTCCGCTCATTCTTACTATCTGTAATTAGTAAGAAAACTTGATTTAGATATGCAGACGAAAAATCTAAGGAAATATCAGCAGTTAAAAGAAATAGACTAGGAAATTTAAGGTTTCGGTCTCGGGTTATACTCATTCTAGGGTATACTTCACCCTATCTCTAATGAGCCATCTAATGTGTTATACTCCATAGCTAAAGTTCTTACTCAACCTTTGGCTCTGATACCACTTGTCACGACCTGAAATCCAACATTCGAAAATCGACACTAAATAGCTCACTTGTATTCGACTGTCCGATATTCGAACCTCAAACTTCAGTTCGGTGGAGCTTATAACAACATTAGATGAATATAAACAGCGGAAATAAACTGAATATCATACATTACATATACAACATCATCATAATATCCATTACTACATCAGAGTATCATAATACATATGGTACAACTCCAAATAAGACATCATAGTAGAACAACAAGTGATCATATGCCAAAAGTCTTCAAGGAAATAGAGTGATAGTGAACATCCAGAACTAAGCACCATAAGATCTCAAAAATCTAACGACTTCAAAATCCAGCTATCGCTAAAATAAGGAAAACCTGCTATTAGGCTGCCCGTGTGGAAATGATGGGCACCCATAGTTTAGGAAATAAACAATAAACTCCGGGTCAGTCATGGGACTGGTATGAGTAAACAAAAATAGTTGTTTGAAATAAAACAGTTCAAAGGAGAAATCCGATATGCTTTTGGAAAATGAAATTACCATAAAACCTCCCGCCACACACACAATGCAATCGCAGAATTGGAGGAGATTTCTTCTTATGATAGTCAAATATGCTTGATACGGGAAAAATTCTTTTTAATATTATTACTGGTGCATAGTGTGAAATTAGATCGAATGTATAATATTAATCTTAGCCAGCATACCACATTTCGCCGTATACCTACTATAGCTACCATGGTTTGTAGCAGGTTACCGCCACGCTGCATGGCAGGTAATACAACTAAAACCGTATGGGCTCATATTGTTTTATTTGGATTTCCAACAAATGGTCAGGCTAAGGAAGTTCCTATGCCACATGGGTACGCCTTTGGCGGGACGTCCCGAGAACTTAACCAGCTCTCTACCAACAAAACGCCGGGTTACCTCTGTAACTAGGTAACTACTACACGAATATGCCATTTTTCGGTCGTTTGCGACCTTTATCCAAGGGCCCTCGATCACAAAGCAACAATCACACAGAAATGAGATTGGAGCAACCACATAGGTTAAGCATTAGGGCTCTATACCTGATACCACCCTTTTCCAAAAGGAAATGACATACCCTAAAGGAAGCGACCCTCATAACCTTGCCGCATCTTTCCTGTTTCGACTATTTCCGGGTTGCGAGGTCCGATGAGGTCTCATCCACAAAGCTACGCTTTACCCGAAAGCCATGCTTTGATCACAATTGATCAACAATTGATCATCATTACATAGCAGCACTCTTTGTGCCAGACTACCAAATTGGGAGTATATCGCTGATAACCATCAATTACATAACCTCTGAGCTTGTATGTCTCAGAGAAGGGTGTTAAGCTAAGAGAATAAATTCTCTGCCACCAACAGAAATGTATTTGAAAGAAATCTGCTTTATATCTCAAAGTGTAGTGTTAGACACACGAACATACAAGTCTGTTTCGGGCTCGAACAGAACCGAAGGCACTTCCGAAGAAGCCCTTGCAATCCGGGTATTCATAATCCCAATCGGACTTCCCATCACTTAGGGAATCTCTATACCGGAGCAACTCGGTGCAGAGACAATCGATAGGTCATCCTATCGTTTTTACAAATACCCGGTCTTCAACACCGGTCTTCGAATGTTATCCATTTCGACGTATCACTATTCGGAATGAGTTATATGACACAAAGGTCCTCTCCCAGCTAAACCGAATAGTGAGCACTAAATTTTAAACACGTGGATATATCAATCACAAAGATTTATATTCAGGGTTCGATGTGGGTTTTCGGATAATCAACTGAAATCTGACTACCTGTCGCATCAAAATTCAAGTGTCGTTTTATGGCAAAGGGATTTTCACATACATGTAGGGACAAATCACAAGTCACAATTCAACACAAAGCAATCACAGTATCACAACAGAAATATCAATCTAGGGCAGCATATTTGATGATAGTCAATCATTTCAAATTAAGGTGAATGGGACTTAAGTGAATAATTATCTTCATTAATTATTTTGGATCAACAATTAATTATTCTTAACTATGAATTAATTAAAATCTTTATTAACTTTTTAATTAATTATTCTTTAATTAATAATCTTAATTTATTAATTCTTAATTGTTAATTAATTAAATCTTAATTACTTTTATTAATTAATTACTCTTTAATTAATTATCTATCAATTACAAAGTAATTATAAATCATTAATTGTTTAAATCATTAATTAATCATTATAAATAAATTTGTTTTAAGTTAACAATTTGAATATTTGATTTACTTCTTAAATATTTTATTTAATTAAATTTAAAACAACTTTATCTTTTTTTATATGTTTACAATATCTTTGAACTTCATAAATTTCAAACAATTATTTTAATACCATTAACTTCATATTCCATTAACAAACAATCACCATTTTGTAAAGAATGAATTTTAGAAATCATTTACATTTATGTTTCAAAAAATTTTAAATTGGAAATGTTGCTGCAGCCGACCCACACGAGGCTATCTCGAGTTGTCCCCAAGGAAAACAGGCCCCTTGCTTCGAGTTTTAGCTAAAATTGACCCGAGTATAAATTTTTCCAACCAAAATTTTGTTTAAGTTAAATGACCCGGTGCATAGCCAAAACTACTCGAGTTTGACTTCGAGTTTCTGTCCCAAATTCCCGCGTAACACTTCGAGTTAAAATCCTCGTTCCCAAACCATACCCACTAATACAATCCTGACCTCGTGCACATGTACCAACAGTCGCCGGAGCTTCGGCCTCCAAAACCACCGCCGACCAGTCAACTTCGATCACCCCAAGCCATCCAAACACCTAGAATCTTGAATTAAACTCGAGAATGAAATCGAGTCATCTCGACCAAATGAACCCAATAGCACATCACCAGAAAACGAACCCGCGCCACCTCCTCTGGCCATCAGAGGCCATGAAAACTTGACCCAAGCTTCCTCACCATGCAACGCCGCGATTGGCACCAGAGTTTTGAAGTTCGATGGTCTACAGGCGTAGCAGTGACCACGTTTCCAGACTCGATTTAGCCCTTAAACCCTAAATTGTTCTCGACTTATCAATTTACACAATAGAAATTTTTTTTGACAATTTTCCTGAAATCATTGATTTATAAACTATCTTCAAACAAAATACCATGAACCAGATTATGTTGGATTACTAGAAATTGGTTAAAACGTGATTTATGATCAACTAAAAACTGCTCCTTGAATACTTAACTAAAACCCATCGTATTAATTTTAAAAATCCTATCTTTGTGTAATTATTCAAGTTATGCAATCAAATTGATAATTTGAAATACTTGAATTCATCATATGATTTTGTTTTTACTGTAAAATTGAGATTACAGAGTCAGGTTCTTCATTGTAAAGCTTGAAACCATTTCTAGATCATGACTTAGGTTTAAGCAAACTTATCTTGTTTAAAATCCTCAGTTTAAAAATCATTTGTATGAAGATATATGAATTCTTTTCTATTTTTTTTGCTCTATAACCCGAGATTGGAAGAACGGAAAAAACAAAAAGGTGCAGAGCTATCTGTTTAAATCATACACAGCAAAGCATAATTTGTTCATGAATCGATACCTAAATTTTTAAATGTTCAAATAGTATGTTTACTCACCTTGATTCCAGAAATAAACAGAGCTGCTTTAAATTTGAAACAGAGAGCTTTTTATGTTTTGAAGCTGCAGTTTTTTCTTTTTTTTCCTTGTATCTTCTTTTCAACAGATTTGTATTTAGGCTTGAAAATAAGGTAATGTTTATATTTTTTTTTCCGACTTTGTTATGTTTTCATGAACGAATGAAATGAATAAGGATGTGTATATAAAGGAAGTATACAGGCTGAAGCAAGATTTTAGTGGTACTTGTAAATATTTTGTATAATTTTTTAACCAAAGATTTTTTTCGCAATGGTGGATGATATGATTTTTTTCCTTGCTTGAGAAGATAGCATTTAATGCTCATGTTCGCACCTTTGTTTACATGTAATCCTATTTCCTTTTATAAGTACATTTTTGTTTTGTTTTGTAGATTTTTTTCTTCCTCCTGGCTTGTATAATACTCATACATACTTGTTTGGTTTGCTTTGCTTATACAAAATTCACAGTAGCATACTTTAATTCTTGTCTTGTTTCATATATTCTTATCTTTATTTATTATTTATTTAAAGCTTAAACTACCAAATATCCATTTATATCCATATATCTTTGTAATATTAATTATTAATAATATTTTATCTCTTTTTAAAAGTTTGATTACCTAACATTTAATTTCCTTATCATTTATTTGTTATGCTTATATAAATTCCATAATTTCTAGTGTTGATGCATATGTATATAGATATATTTTATTATTTTTTAAGTATATTTGTTTATATTTTCTTTTACTTCATATATTTATTTCTATTTTTAACTTAAAACTTAAATTCAATATACACACATATATATAGGTGTAATTTCTAATCTACTCACACATACACATACACATATATATTCATAAATATATATATATATATATATATATATATATATAATTTCAAATCCAAATGATTTAAATTCAAAAGAATTTGAGATTTTGTTTATTTAAATCAACATATATTTTATTTATTTTTTAAAACTTTCCAAATTAAATTTCCAAAATTCAAATAAGTCACTAAATTCAAATTAGTAAATTCTGGGATGTTACCAAATTTGTCTTCACAAAATTCGTCTTCCTTTTTCGAATTATTCACAACTTCATTACATATGTCATGTTTAAAATCCATAGTTGTTGTATTCAATTTTTCAGAATTGGAAAGAAGAAGATCAATTTTTAAATTTGGTTCCACACTTTCAAAAGAATCGAAATCCAACTCAATTACCACATTTTTAACAACTTCATTAAAATTGTCATTTTCAATTTCAAAAGTTATTATTTGAAATCACCAATTTTGGCAAAAGGTGGATTATCACTTGACTCGTCACATGTTGGGATTTGGTTTTGTTTCTCACGTTGTTTCGTATATATTTCAAACAACAAATCCATGTAATCATTGTGAATTTCTTCCATTTGCTCGACAAAATCCAATTTATTATATTGATTTTCAAAGCTATTGTAAAATCCTTGCGAGTAAGGAAATTCCGACATTTTCAAAATGTTTTTTCTGTTATAAAGGAAAAAATATTTAACAAAAAGAATTTATTTTTAAAAAGGGAATTTGTTTTTTATTTTATTTTTAGATTTAAATTTTTTTTTGTTTTCGGAAAGATTATTATTATTTTTCTGGATTTTTGCTTTAAAAAAAACCTACTTGATTTTTTTTTTTGATTGAAAATTTTCATAGGAAAATATTTAAAAAGACTAAGTTAAGTAAAATTTATAATATTTTTAGTTTTGGATTCTGAATTTTTTTTTAAAATATGCATGAACTAATGCAACTAAGTGAATGCAAGGATTTAATTACAAATTTGTTGTCCCTAGTAGCTCCTAATCAAAAATTGTATAATCATACTTTGTCTTAATCCAACAAGATAGTTCTTAGCCAGGTAACGAACATGAGTTATCGGTGCACCATGAATTATCGTAACAATACAACTGAAGGTTTAAGTACATTCAAAGAAACAATCAGTATAATATTCACGAATCACCGTAATATTTATAAATGATTATTGTTCTGTCATAGCTTAGACGTCAAGAATATAAATTGTCCAAAGAAGACAACTTGTCAAGATACAATTGAGCCCTAGGTGAGCTCGCAACACCCTTAAGTCGAATGTCTAATCATTATTATTAGTCAATTTCTAGGATGAAATGCAATTTGTGGACCAAGGAAGGAGTGATGAAATCCCCACCTTATGTGGATTTGAATATTTCCTTTAGAAAAGAAAACAAGATAATATGAATGAAAACAAAAATTAAATGTGAACTAACAAGGCAACTACGAATGAATTTTTTTTTTTTTTGAACTTTTTTTAAATGTAAGCAACCAATAACCCAAACAAAAATAAAAACAAGCATAATGGCATGATACGAAAGCGTGCAGAATTACTAAAAAATTATTTTAGGACAGTGATTTTTTTATGTTAACAAGCAAGCAAATCATTTTTCGCAATCAACGCGAAGCAAGCAATTCCACTTGATTTCTTATAATTTGCAATCTAAAAAAATTTAAACAAGAATTATATATATATAAGCAACACTAAGGAAGAACTAAAAAACAAAACAAAACAAACAAAACAACTGAAAACAACACATAACAAAAAAACAAAACAATTGTAAGTTAATATTTTCTTCTTTTCCCTTTTTTCTGTTTTTTTAGTTCGAAACAAAAGAAAAATTAACTTAAGAAAGGAAGAGAAAAAAATTAAAACAAAATAAAATAAACCTCGCTTGTTTGAAACCAAAGCTCGCTGCCCAAATGCGAACCCACTAGTTCCCTTTTCTTTGTAAAAACAAGTGAAACCACGAAATCGTGTAAATTAATAAAAAAAGGAAATTGTGAAATCGACTTCATGAACTAATAAAACAGTGAAATTGGCGATGTGATTGGGTTCGATTTGGTGACGCGTGGGATGCAAGCGGAGTTTCGCAATTATTTACAGGAGATTGGCGAAGGTGGTTCGGGTTTTCTAGTTGGATGTGGGATTGGGGTTTAGGCGGTTAGCGGGGTTGTAGGAGTTTGGTTCGGCGGTTTTGGCGAAGATTTGTTGAGGGCAGAAATGAAGGCTTGGTTAAAGTGAAAGGAAGGGGAAGTGCAACGTGGGTAAAAGGCTTGGTTAAAGGTAGGAATGTGGGATGGCAGAAATGAAGAGGTTAGCACTGATGATTGATGTAATTTTTTTGGGAGCTGAATGTGCACTAGCACTATTGAAAGACGAAAGCAGCGGTACAGTTTGGGAATATGCAGGCAGAAGTGTGGAATGCACTGGTTGAGTTCATTGTTGAAGGATAGATGGTGGTACTAGTTGATGATGGTCAGTTTGTTGAGGGCATTGGTTATGGCATTGGTAAGTTGAGGAGTGGGTAAGATATGTTCAGTGTATGTATGTGCATGGGTAAGTGTATGTTGAGGTGAGTGTATGTTTGTATGTGTTGTGAAGTGTGCACGTAGGCGGCTGGTGGTTTTTGAGTTAGTATGGTGTGCAGCAGTGGTAAATGATAGGGAGGGGATGTGCAAGTTTGGAGGTATTGTTGGGTGAACTGTTTGAAATTTAGGCAGCGATGATGAATGCATGCTAGTGGTATGATGAAGCAGTGCAAGTGGTATGTAGTGGTTGATGTTGCAGCTGACTGTGATGATGGTGATTGTGGAAACTTGGTGAATGCACGCTATGGAACAGTGATGATAGTTGCTTCTTGTATGGGTGAACTATGGACTGGCTGCAGTGAAGTGGTGGTGCAGTAGTGGGATTGGGGAGAATGTTGCTGTAGTGGATGGTGAAGCTGAATGCAAGTGGAGATGAATGCATGTTGGGATGTTGCAGCAGTTAGGTTTTTGTAGGACCGTGAGGAATAATTTGAACCGAAGGCAGCAAGTGGGAGTGTTGAAGTGTGGTGGATGATGGAAGTGGTAGATGTCTGGAGAGGTAACAGTTTGGCGGCCTGTTGTGTGCACAGAGCAGTTGAAGTCGAATGGTGCAGTGGAATGGCCAGGGGTTATGATGCAAGGCAATAAATAGGCGCAGGTGTGTGCACTGTATGTGCACAGTGATAAGTGGTAGAGGTTGAAGTAGTTGCTGTAGGAGGTTGAGAATGTTGATGTTGATGAAGGAGTTTTGTATGTGGTGAACGTAATTTGTGAAGTTGTTGTTGGAGGAAGTTGTCGTTCGTGGGTCTGTGGGTTGAAAGCAGGGTGATTGATTGTATGGCTGTGGTGAATTTGTGCAGCAGCTGTCGATGAGGTTTTCAGCTGAATTGTGCATAGTTTTTATGTTGCGTCTTTGATGTGCAGTATGTTTTGTAGCAGTGATAATCAAGTATAGAAGGATGAGGTGTTCTGTGGTATGTGCAGGGGTGTAGGCCTGTTATGGAGAGTGGCGAAAATACAGGCAGAGGGGATGGTCAGATGTGTGCCGAGGGGTAGCGGAGGTACGGAGTTTTAAAAGTGGCGATTGAAATATGCAGGTTGGCGTAAACAGAGAAGTGGAGGAGTTTTGTGGAAATGTACGCACAGACAGTGCATGGTGGAAGAGGCAAATGGAGAGGTGGTTCGGAGGTCGTGTGTTGGAAGATGGAGGTGTGATTCGAGGATGGTTGCTGTCAGGGGTTTTGTGTGCACCGTGTAATGTTATTTTTTAAATAAAAATTTTAAATGTACAGGAATGCAAATGTAAACGAAATGAAATGTAATTGAAAAAGTGTAATTGAAATTTAAACAAAATCGAAGATAAAATAAAATACAATGTTCTTTTTTTATAAAGAAGATTGTTGATTTTTTTATATCAAATGCAAAAAGAAAGTGTGCATACTAAATGGCAATGAACCAAAGGCTAAAACGCAAACTAAAATGGAGATTCAAGTAGAAGTGTGCAATTTTTTTTATAAGAGAAATGTAAATGCAAATGGAACTAAAAAAAATCGCACACAAACACAATGGACACAAAAATCACACCGAAACACACAACACAAATTTATTTTTTAAATGCAAATTAATATATAAAATAAAAACATACTAAAATCAAACAAAAATAATTCGATGATGAGAACGTAAATCAAATTAGTTCTCCAACAACGGCACGAAAAACTTGTTAATTCTGGCATATTTTCTACTGGATTGAAAATCGTCGAAAAATTGTAATAAAAATAACTGCCAGCGCATGGCGTACAAATTTAGTACATGGGAGTACGTGTCAGTCCACAGGGAATTGTATTGATTTAAAATTCTGTTCAATCAAATTAAACCAAGAATTTGAGACGCACTAAATCATAAATTTCTAAAAACTAAAAAAAACTAGAAGTGAATAAAAATACGAGAGTAGAAGACAATTTAGAGGCAAATCCCTTTTCATGATCACATAAATCAACATAACGAAATTATGATCTTCATTTTTGGTCATTAGTGAATTTAGCTGAGTTGTTTATCATAAGTATAGCCTATTTGTGCTACTAGTTAGCCCAACTTAAACCATCAAACTTTAATACACCCTCCAAACCACTTGTTAACTCTCATAAAAATGATAATGAAGTTAAAAAAATAAAAGTATTCTAAGCATGATCTAATTACTATTGGTTAGTAATATAGATCATCAAATTTTGATTTTAAAATCCACTTCATTACCAACATCATATGTAGATTAAGAGGTAATTTGTATTTATGTTTGTTTAAGCATGACCTATTTGGTGCCAATAACATAGACTATCAAATTCAAAGCCCAACAACAAAAATTTTACCAAATCAAACATTCCATTAAGCATAAAAAAAAATCAAATGAAATCACTATGTTGAATTTACATGATTTAGAAAGCTTCATTACCCCTAAATTGAAGAGGTTTAGCTTCTCATACTTGTTATCATTTCAACAAATTTAGATTGCAACATACACATAAACAAGAAAATGTAAGGTAATTAAAATAAAAGAAGAATTAAACTACTTGCATAAATTAAATCTAAGTTACTAACATAAAAGAAAAGAACTTGAATTAAAATAGCATGAATTAAATTGCATTAAGAAAATTACATAAGTGAAAAAAACTAATAAGTAAAGAAAGAGAGAAAGAGAGTTTATATTTATAATTTGTGCATATAACTAAACTAACTAAATAGGAGGTGCTAAGAGCCTCAATACATGAGGGTGTATTTATACAAGCCTTAAACCCTTATGCATATTTTAGGGTACTACCCAAATTACCCATTTAGAAAAATGTAACCTCCAAGTAATCATTAGCATGAGCATAATCCTCTATTTAAATGTACATGTAGCTTGAATGTGCACTAACATGTGCATTAGCTCCTAATTGTAGATCATGGTAAGTGGGTAGGTGGGGTCCTCCATGTTGCATTAGTTGATTTATTTCCTTCATTTTCCTTCTTCCCTTGTGCATACATATTTTCACGAAGCCTCTTCTTATTTTTCCATCCAAATTCCTACACATAAAAATAAAATGTGCAAATAAATATTCCCAAATTAATTCGTACACAAAAATGACCATTTACCCCATATGAAGATGAATAAATATTTTATTTGAAAATAATTGAAATTTTGGTTTAAACATGTTAAAATCTATATACTCATTTATTTAATTAAATTAGACAAAATGTGGAAGTAAAAATATAAACATTTACGTGCACATCATTGGGACCATTTAATACTTTTTAATTAGGAAAAAGGTCGGCCCTCAAATGACCACTTAATACTTCTAACCCCTAAGCAGGTCCTATATTCATACAATTGCTTTCCACAGGTTCTATGGTTAATGATGTCTCACATCAGTAGTAAATGTACACAACTATCGGTAGCCTCAATGAGAAGGAAAGACTTCTGTTGTCTAACTCTATTAATCTTGTAATGACCCGTATTTTACGGATCGAAACGTTGTAAAATCAGTTGACATTTGGGTTGCATTGTTGTTATGACATCCTGAGTTTAAGTCCTAAGTCGTGGACGAGTTAAGATAGTTAAGTCGTATAGGAGTTAAGTCGTATAGCTTAGGTCGTAGGGTGTTGGAGCGACCTAAGGTTGTGACCGACTTAAGGAATAGGGGCGACTTAAGAAAACTGACCGAGTTAGGGTTAGGTCGGTTGGATGAGTTAGCGACCTAAGGATTTTAGGTCGAATGGTGAGATAGGTCGGTCAAGCGACCTAAGGGTTGACGACTTATAGTAGAGCAGGTTAGCGACCTAGTGGTTAGCGAAGTTAGGTCGTAGCCTAGTTGAGTCGTAGCCGTGTAAGGAGATAATGCTAAGTGTTAGATCGCATTGTCTTAAGTCGTACCTAAGTATTAGGTCGTGTGGACTTTAAGTCGCTGGGTTGTGGCCTTGTAGTTAGGTCGTAAGTTGTATACTCAGTTAGGTCGTAACCTACTTAGGGGTTAACTGCTAAGTTATAAGTCGCAGGATCTCTAAGTCGTAGTCTGTTAAGTCGGAATTGTTGGCTAAGTCTTAGATCGCGTGTTGGCTTAAGGTTAGGTCGTAACTCGGTTGAGCTGTTAAGTCGTAGGATGGGTTATCTCGCTAGGTCGCCTAACCAGTTAAGGCGCGTGCGCATTAAGTCATAGACAGGGGGTCCGGTAAGTCGTATAGGCGCGTGTGTTGAGTCGGAGGTTGCTAGGTCGGAATAGGCTTAGGTCGGAAGGTTATAAGTCGGAGACGACTTATGGAGATGGCCGAGTTAAGGAGAAATCAGCCTATAAATACTCGTCCATTTCTTCATTTTTGGGATCCGGATTTCGAAGCGACGAAGTGCTTCCATTTTGAGAGCTCGACTTCTACACTTCTTCACTTCTTTTCTCCACTCTAATCTAGTGATTCCATCCATCCAAGTTGAAGATCAAATTGAATATTCAAGAGCTTAGATTGAAGATCTTCATCCTTTGAAGTGAGATTTCTTCGTTTGAAGCGGATTCGCGATAGATCAAGCTAGATCCTTCGTTGTCCAGATCTGAAGCGTTTTGATTTGGGGTTGTTTAGGTGATTTGGTGAGTGGTGATTATCTCTCACATGGATCCAAAGGAGTATATCGGATTGTTAGTTCGATGTGGTGTTAAAATAGTGATTTCCATACATTTTCTTCATCCTAAGTGTAGATCCATATAGATCCATTGTTCATGATGATGTTACATCCATTTTACTACATGTTAACCTATGCAAGTTCATTCATCAAGATTATAGAGATATTGTTCATGTTTTCATGCTTATTAGACTTTCAACTCTTTAATTACGAAATTGCCATTACTGTGATAATTGTCTACTTAGATCATATTTGAATGCTTGATTGCTTGGATTAATGTTTGATTTGGTTGATTGCTATGAATTAGATGATTGATGATTTGATTTAGATCGAGGATGATTCAAAAGCTAAGGGAAGGGCTCTTGAATGGGAAAAGCTGCTTGTGGCATTTGTAGCGGATGATGAAGCTCTTATGCATAGATTTGATGATGATGTTGAGATGAGACTTTGCGAGGATGTGATGAAGCGAAGTATGATATGAGATAGTCTTGGTCTAATCCAGACGGGATCATTCCAAGCGGGATGGGGATAATGGATGCTCGAGAGGCGCTTGAGCTAGTATGGAAATAGTTGTCAAGGAGGACGACTAGAAGGTTGAGATCTCATCGTTGTTGAAGGTTCTAGCATGCTCAAAGCAAGAGTACGTTGGGCAGATTCGATAGTCCCTGAAGGCTACTGATTGGGTAGTCAAGTACTCTGGGCAGATTCGATAGTCCTAGGCACAGGTCACGATGACGTGCGGGAGTTATGTCTAGAACCGGGGTTACCATTAGCCCTTGACGGACGGCTGAAAGAATGTGCCGGTCATTCAATTAACGGTGATATCGAAGCAATGATAACAGTGATAGCCAGAGTCATGGATGTTTGGTTGTATCGTCATTCGGTCTCAAGAGCAGTGTTTTCTGGGTGCTTATCTGATCTTGGTTTAGGCCTTGGGGGTTTGTGCTTGGAAAACATCGCCCTTGACTCGAGCGACAATTTCTTTACTTTACATTGTATGCTCTGCTATGATTGCTTCTGCTTAGTGTGTGTCTGGGGGCTATCACTGTAGAAAGAGGTTGGAGTGGGAGGGTTGTATTCCTATTCCTTTTCCTTTATGCTCTTTTGGTATGTTGTTAGTTAATTTACTGCTCACTAAGATTGTTGTCTGACTCAAGGATTTATGTTTTAACTCTTATTGCCTTGGGCTGTTCGTCCATTTTGGGACGAGCAGACTAGGTAGCAGGTGACAGGTGCTGTTCTCTTCTCACGATGCTGATATCGAATACGAGCTGAAGGGTTGCATATTTTCTTCTTACTATATGTACTGGATGTTCTGCTGCTTTGTATTCTCTGAGTGATATGTAGTGAGGCTTGTTGTATTGACTATTCAGATGTTTGTATTCAACTATTAAGTTTTATTAATGAGATTCTATTCTGTGAAGCTTCACTATATATATGTTCTATTGTATTTTGTCCATGCGCTGTGAGTAATACGATAGATTCTGTTGTATTAATTTACCTTGACAATCGTCCATGGTTGCCTGGCACACTTTACAGCGCACTATCTCTAGATTCGGTGCAGGGGTCATGGGCGGTCGTCACATTTGGTATCAGAGCATTGGTTAATCGATTTTACCCAACGCTCGCTGACGTAACTACGTATGAGAGACGTAATTGTAATTTTGATGGATGATTACTATATATAATATAGTAGTTTAGTTAAGTTTGAGTCCTTTATGTAGTTGTTTCTCTAGATGTTCTGATCATTCCTTTTTATAGATATTGAGAATGAGTCGAAGAGGGAGACCAGCTGCTAGGGAAGGCCGTGCTACTGAGGGGACTGCTGATTATGCAGCTATGTTCGAAGCTATGATGACTTCGATCATGAGAAGGATACCAGTTCCGGGGGCAGCAGTAGATGTTGGAGTTCAAGTCCAAACTCCGAAACCAGTGGATTTTGCTAAGTTGTGCAAGGACTATACTGCTCTTGGAGGGAAGGTTTTCTTGGGAACGGAATCAACTATTGAGGTCCAGAGGTGGATAGATGCTTGTAGAAGGATTTTTGGTGATTTGGGAATTGAGGATGCAACTAAGAGGAAGTTAGCATCAAGACAGCTTCAAGGGAGAGCTTCTGATTGGTGGAACTCTATTACCATCAATACTCCGGAGGAAGAGATTACTTGGGAGCAATTCCAAGTCAGGTTTGAAGCTAAGTTCATTTCTACTGCTCAGAAGTCTGTTCTGTTCAAGAAGTTTGTGGAGCTCAAGCAGGGAGGAAGACCAGTTCTTGAGTATGTTTCTGAATTCGAAGCTTTGTCCAAGTATGCCCGGTCGTATATCGAATCTGCATATCAGAAGAATGAGAAGTTTGTGACAGGCTTGGACAGTTATCTTGGAAGACAGTTGGTGGATCATTTGGACGACTCATTTGAGAAGCTTGTGGAGAAAGCTCTAGGCACGAGAGTCTGTTTCCTAAGGAAGGATCTGTTGTTGCTGTGACTAGGGAAGAGTCTAAACCTCAGCAAGGTGGAAACAAGAAGAGGAAGCAGCAACAGAAGAAGGGTAAGGATTGCCAGAAGAAGCCGAAGGGCGAAGTGACTTGCTATAATTGTCAGCAGAAGGGCCATTTCTCTAAGGATTGTAAGAATCCGAAGGCACCGATGAAGTGTCACAACTGTGACAAGCCGGGGCATTTCAGGAAGAATTGTCCAGAACCGAGGAGGGACAAGCAGATTGTGCAAGCTTATGCTTTAGGAGCTGTTCCTTCGTCTTCAAAAGCTCCTACCGCTGAAGAGAAAGGAAAGAGTGTGGTGGTTCAAGGTACTCTTTTCTTACGTAGTGTTCCAGTTAGAGTGTTGTTTGATACTGGGGCATCGCATTCGTTTGTTTGTAGTGAACTCGTAGGCCGGTTAGGTTTGGAACCGGATATTGTTGATAGGCCATTGGTTGTGACTAATCCAGTTGGGGGTTCGTCTTGTTTGTGTATGTTATGCCGTGGTCTGATTGTGTCGAGTCATGGTTGCTCTTTTGTTTGTGATTGTTTTGTTCTGAACTTTGCGGGGTTCGGAATTATTTTGGGGATGGACTGGCTTAGGAGGTATGCGGCAAAGGTTGATTGTGAGAGGCTGGAAGTGACAGTCGAGAATGTGGAAGGGCGAAAGATTGTGATACGATGTAAGCATGAAGAAGGCGTCTTCATGAGCTTCATGTATTCGCTGGTTGTTCCACGGGATGGACTGTCATCAGTGCCAATCGCTAATGGATTCGGGGATGTCTTTAACGAAGTCAAAGGGTTGCCGCCGCATAGAGAGATCGAGTTTCGTATAGATCTAGTTGAAGGAGCCATACCTGTTGTGATGCCTCTTAGGCGGATGGCGCCTAGGGAACAGTAAGAATTGAGGGTGCAAGTTGATGATCTTTTGCAGAAAGGATTCATTCGGCGTAGTGTGTCCGAGTGGGGTGCACCAATTGTGTTTGCAACCAAGGCAGATGGGTCATTGAGATTGGGCGTCGATTATCGTGAGCTGAATAAGGTGACTAAGAAGAACAAGTATCCATTGCCGAGAATAGATGACTTGTTTGATCAGCTTCATGAAGCTAAGGTGTTTTCCCAGATGGATTTGGCAACGGGATTTCACCAGTTGAGAGTGGCTAAGGATAGTGTGCCGAAGACAGCTTTTAGGACACCATCCGGTTTCTTTGAGTGGCTGGTAATGCCGTTTGGATTGACTAATGCGCCAGCATATTTTGTGGATCTTATGAATAGAGTGTTCAGAGATCAGTTAAACAAGTATGTACTTGTGTTCGTGGATGATATTCTGATTTATTCCAGAACTGAAGAAGAGCACAAGGCACACTTGCGTATTGTTTTGGAAATCTTACGGAAACATCAGCTGAAGGCTAAGTTTTCGAAGTATCACTTCTGGAAGAGTGAAGTGAGGTTCTTAGGCCATGTGATTTCTGGAAATGGAATAGCGGTTGATCCCGTGAAGGTGGCAGCAATCCAGGATTGGGTTAGACCTAAGAATGCATCTGATGTGAGAAGTTTTCTTGGATTGGCAGGATATTATCGACGGTTTATTAAAGACTTCTCCAAGATAGCTGCACCGTTAACAGGATTGACGAAGAAGAACCAAGTGTTCAGATGGGAAGCTAAGTGTGAGCAAGCTTTCGGAATCCTGAAAGAGCAATTGACGAGTGCTCCTGTTTTGACTATTCCTGGTGGGAATGATGAGATGGTGGTTTACATCGACGCATATGGTACTGGACTTGGAGCAGTGCTGATGCAGAAGGATAAAGTTGTTGCGTATGCCAGTCGACGACTGAAGCCACATGAAAGGAATTACCCGACTCATGATTTGGAGTTAGCGGCGATTGTTTTTGCTCTGAAGATGTGGAGACATTATCTATTGGGAGTTCGATTCGAGTTGTTTACAGATCATAAGTCGTTGAATTATCTTTTCTCCCAAAAGGATTTGAATCTTCGGCAGCAACATTGGCTAGAGTTTTTGGCATCATATGATTTTGGTATAGCTTATACTCCGGGAAAAGGTAACGCAGTGGCAGATGCGTTAAGTAGAAGACATGCGGGATTGGGAGCCATGTTTTCTGAATGGAAGAATCTCGAGTATTTAGCTGGATTTGACTTCAGGCCTAGATGCGAATTGGAACCTGAGATGTTGGCAAACTTATCGATAAGACCGACTCTTGTGGAAAGAATTGGCGAGAGCCAAAAACGAGACGATAAGCTTGTCAAGATTATCCGTGATTTGGAATCTGGATTGGATCCAGAAAAGGATAAAGGATTCGAGGTCGATCGAGAGGGTTGGCTTCGGAAGCAAGGACGACTAGTTGTTCCCGATAAAGATGAATTTAGGAGTGAAGTTCTGAAGGAAAGTCATAACTCGAGGTTGACAATTCATCCAGGTGGAAATAAGATGTATCGAGATATGAAGAGAACCTACTACTGGGAAGGTATGAAGAAGGATGTTGGAAATTTTATTTCCAAGTGTATGAACTGCCAGTTGGTAAAAGCCGAACAGAAGAAGCCAAGTGGATTGCTTCAGCCATTAGAAGTTCCTACATGGAAGTGGGAGCAAGTGTCGATGGATTTTATTGATGGACTACCTAGAACAAGAACAGGAAATGAAGGGATTTGGGTCATTATAGATCGTCTGACCAAGAGTGCAAGATTCATTCCTGTTCGATCGACTAGGACTGCATCAAAGTTGGCTGAGTTGTATGTTAAGTGGATAGTTCGATTCCATGGTATTCCGAAGAGTATAGTGAGCGATCGAGACCCATTGTTCACTAGTGGATTTTGGAAGAGCTTCCAGGAAGTTTTGGGAACCGAGTTGTGTTTGAGTACAGCTTATCACCCTTAAATAGATGGTCAGACCGAGAGAGTCAACCGAGTTTTGGAAGATCTTCTTAGAGCTTGTGTTTTGGATTTCGGAGGATCATGGGAAGATCACCTTCATTTGGTGGAGTTTGCATACAACAACAGTTACCAGTCAAGCATTGGTATGGCACCGTATGAGGCATTGTATGGAAGACCGTGTAACTCTCCGACATGTTGGTTAGAGACCGGAGAAAAGTTGATACTTGGGCCAGAGATGATTCGACAGACTTCAGATTGTATAAAGATCATTCGGCAACGAATGAAGGCAGCCCAAGACCGTCAGAAGAGTTATGCCGATAAGCGTCGTAAAAATTTGGAATTCGACGTAGGTGATATGGTTTTTGTGAAGATTTCTCCACTGAAGAATGTTATTCGATTCGGGAAGAAAGGGAAATTGTAATATCCCGGAAATTTTAACAATATCAATTTAATAATCTGTTAAATAATTAAATTGATATTGATGATCTTTGATAAAAAGATTTGAATTTAATTTAATAATCTGATTAAATTAGTATTAATTGGTGATTTTATCTTTTAAAAGTTAATAAGATATTTTCTATTTGAATATATATATTTATTTATATATATTGTAAATAGAAGCTTTGGGTAAATTGGGAATTTAGATTTAATTTAATATGACTTTTCAAAGTTATTTAAATTAGTAAATTTATAGTTTTAAAATACTTTAATTGCTTAAGATATTTTTACTTAAGTTTAAAATTATATAAGAGTTAACAAAAAGGCTTGTTTTGTTTCTTTTTAAAATATCACTTGATAATATAATCTCTTATATAAATTATTTAAATATCAAATATGTTAATTTCATATAATAAGTATAATGTATTATTTTTATTAATATGAATGGATTTTAAAGAATATGAAATTGTTATTTAATTGAATAAATAGTTATATATGTATATATATATATATATAACTTGACTTTTTAAATTGAATCTTAGGATTTAATTTAATTGAATTTGAATTTAAGCTTTGAAATTCAAGAGAATAAATATTTAAATTGTTTGGATATTATAATATTTGTATAATTTTTAATTATAAATATAATTGGTTTTGTTTCTTTAAAATGATTTATATATATAGATAAGTGTTTAATAAATAAGAAAAAGGCTTTTTAATTACTTTAAAATAAATAGAAATAAGATAAATACTTAAAAGACATGTGTCTTTATCTAATGACTTGTTTTAACATGTGTAAGCAATGGATTAAACAATGTGACAAGTGTCTTATTCATTTTTCTTTTTCTTTTATTTTTTTTTTAAATCACAAATTCACTTATACAAACACATACATTTCCTTCACTTCATTTCTTTCTATTCTTTTTCAAAACCAAGAGAAATCAATAATCTTTCTTCTAACTAAAATCTGAAACAAATCAGAAATTCAAATGCCTCAAACCAAAATTCAACAACCTATAACTCATCTTCCAAATCAAAGATCAACCCGTAACCAAATTTCAATACCAAAACAAAGCCCTGCAAACACTCTTTTCAAATCTGCAATCAATTCAAGAAGCCTGTCTGCATTCATTTTCAACCTGGAAGCATGCATGTAGTTTAAGCAATCTAAAGCTTCAACAACTCAACTTCTCAAATCAAAAGGAGGCATTCTTGTTTAAAAGTTCAAACCTGTTTCAAGTTTTCAAAAATAGGCCTCTGTTCATCTTTGATAAGGTGAGTAACACTTTTTATTTAAAACTAATTTAAGTAAATTGCTTGATTTCTTCATGTGATAATCATGTTTGAAGTGAATAAATATGTAATGTTTGTATGTATAACTGAAAGCTGCTGTGAACAATGGATGTATTGTGTGCATATGTGAATATATACTCTGTTCTTGTTTTGATTGGCCAGGCTCAAAGTTTATTTAAAAACCTTCACCATTTGATTTAGTTTGTTAGAACTAAACTTAAAATCAAAAGTTATTGATGTATCACAGAGGAATGTTAAGAATGTTAGTTAAGTAAAACTTTAAAAACTAAGCATCTCTGTAAATCAAAAATAACAGTGCATGTTATATAAAAGTAAAAATTCGAACTTTGTAATTTATAAATCCAGATTTATAAATTGAAAACATAAATGATAATATGATTTTTAGCATTAATATCATAGTTTTTAGTTTAGTATTATAGGAGCAGTTCTGGTTTAAGTTAGAAATGAGTTTTTGGTAATTTTGATGATCTCAGTGAATTTGGGATGTTGTTTTCTTCAAGAATGATAGTGTAATGATCGAGGATATCAGGAAAATTACTAGAATTGAAATTAAAACATAGAGGCAGAAATGATTTAGGACTTAGATTTTTAAACCTAGTTTTAACTAGGTTAAGAAAATCGATCACTACATTTTCTCTAGTGGATCGAGTTCGACAAAATTCTGGGAAATGATAGTCGTGACGTGGACGAAGTCGTCGCTGGAGTCGCTGGCATTCTAGTGGTCGAGATTTCGAAGACGAGGAGATGTTGACAGGGTTTTGGAGGAAGCATGTATTCCAGTTTGGTGCTCGAATTCCCAATTTCGATTTTGCGTCTTGATCGAAGAATTGATGATCGTGATATGGTGTAGGGATGATCGACGACTTGTGGGGATGCTCGACGATGGTCGGAGATGGTGGTAACTACGGTGCACGTGCACGATCGTGTATATATCTCTGGTGATGTCTGAGTTTACAGGGGAAGGCCACTCGAGTTTTTCTCGAGTTTTGTTCGTGTGAGTCTCGGAGCAGTTAGGGTATCGGCTCGAAGCATTTTTGAGTGGGCTCGAGTTCATAGTGTTGCCAGGTTTTAAAACCTGTATGTTTAAAAGTTTTAAACTGAATTTAATTTTGTAAAGAAATATTTAAACAGAAGTTTAAATCTGAGTTAATCTGAAATCTAATTTAAATTTGTATCTCAGATTTGAAATAAAAGAAAGTTTTTAAATTAAATTGTTTTAATAATTTTAATGGTTTAAAATGGATATTAAATGGGTAGAATTTAAAAGTAAATTGATTTAAATTCTTAAGTTCTTTTATAAATTAGTATTTCTTCACCATATGATTTTAAGAGTTTGTAAATGGATTTTTAAAGTTTGTTAAGGTTAAATTTTTATTTATTTTAAATCTCATATTTAAAATGGAATTTAAAAATAAATTTGAAAGTTAAATGTTTTCAAATATGTTTTGAATGATAAATATCATTAATAAGGAAATGTTTTCTTAAGACTTAATGATTTGTGATGAATTAAATTAATAAGGTAAATTAATATGGATAATTAATTAATTCAATTAATTAATGATTTGGATTAATTAATTTGTAATTAAGGATTTAAATTAATTTAATTAAGGTTTAAGATTTATTAATTAGGAATAATTAATTTATAATTAAGGATTATAAATTAGAATATTAATTAATGATTAAGAATTAATTAGTAAAGTAATTAAATATTAATTAAGTTATGGTAACACTTAATTAATTAAATAATTAGAGATTAATCAATTGATTATTAAGATTTATTAATTTGAAATTAATAATAATTAATCTAAGTTAATTACTTAAGAAAAGTAATTAAATAATAGTTAATGAAGGTCGTTAACTATGGATTATTAAATAATTAATTAATGTGGTTAATTTTAATAATTAATTAGATTAATTAATTTAAAGATAATCAATTGTAGAAATTATTTAAATGGAATTACTTAATGGAAGTAATTAAGAATTAATTACTTATTGTAATTAATTGAAGTTAATTTGATTAGTTAAGTTAATTAATTGAGTTTAATTAATTTAGAAAAAATCAAGAGATGATTGATAATAATTATTTAATGTAATTATTAAGGTAAGTTTATTTAGAGAAGTAAATAATAAGATAATTACTGGAAGTAATTAGTTGAATAATGATTTTATAGAAGTAATTTGAGTTAATTACTTTGAATAATTAATCAAGAGATTAATTAAGGAATTAATTAAGGAGAAATTAATTTAGTTAATGAAAGTAATTAAGGGGAGTTAATTACTAGATGAGATTAATCAAGAGTGATTAATAAATGTTGTTTAATTAAAAATTAATTACTTAATGTAATTAATTTAATTAAGTAATTAATAATTAAGTTGTAATTAAGGATCATTAATTAATATAATTAATGATGTAATTAAGATTGGTTAATTAAGTAATAATTAATAAATCAATGTAATTAATTAAGGATTAATGTAATTAATTATAGTTGATTAAGTTAATTAATTTTAGTTAATTAATTAATGATGTAATTAAAGGTTAATTACAATAAGTGGTTAAGGATAATTAATTTAAGTAATTAATTGAGAATAAATTACTTGAATGTAATCAAAAGATAATTAATCAAGATGATTAATTGAAATGAATTATTAGAGGATAATTAATTAATTGATTGTAATTAATTAATGGTTAAGTAAGAAGGATTTATAAAATGAAGTAATTAATTTAATTCAATTTAAATTAAGATGATATAAATCATTACTTATGAATGGGTGTTAGTATTGGATACTTGACTTTGATTGATATCTCTGATGAGATATATGCTGTGTGATATGGATGTTAGTTGAATTGTATGGATTATCTGATAATGTTGATTATCTGTTGTGAATTATCTTTCTTTGTGTATAAAGATAATGAATTAAATTGTTTTAACCTTTAAAACAACTTGGCCTTAAAAGATACGCTTTGGATTTCGATGAGACCGGGATCGGGTTTCCGTATACCGGAATTCCAGGTCTGGAGACCCGAATACCACATCGATCCAAATTAACGATAGGTCGTGAATCAAGTGAAGATGAAGATTCAGAGTGCAAGGGTTATTGTCGTTAACTCTGAGGGTGATTCCAAAACGAGTGTAACGAGATAATGCCTTCGGTTTCGTTCGAACCCGGAACGAACTTGTATGGATTGAATGCTTTCAGAACATCGTCAGGTGGACGATGAGCATTCTAAGTGATGTGTTCTTTTCTAAGGTAATCGTGACCTCAATCCTCACAAACCGGGAATGGCTAAAACAGGGGAGGTGCAGCAAGGTTAGTGGGTAGCACCCAAGTAGGACAAGGTTACCTCTATCTAGATGTCCCTTTCTATTTTCGACTTAGTGGTGCGGTTGCTGATCCCAACCGTGAGGTATCTTGTGCGGGAATTATCCAGTAAGGGATGTTCCGACCTTGTGTTGCAGGGGATTGGGAGTGATCCTCGGTACGGTGATCTAGGCCACGTACTGTGACGGGCGGTACCCCAATAGCCCTGCCATTGTATGGAATCCAAACTCCAATAAGTGCCGTACGTATTAGTTGTGCCCAACTATGTTGGAATGTGAGATGTAAGCATTTCAGCTATTTCTATATTTTACTTGAAAACCCTAGACCCTATTATAATAAAATCAGATTTCCTATCAAATGTTTTGGTTAGCGTAAGGTAAAAACTTACCCATGTTTATTTGTGGGGAGTCTTACGTGATACCTTTTCTTTCTAAAGGTTTTGAAGTTAAGCAAGTTTAACCTGTTACTCACACCAGACCCATGTCTGACCCAAGTTGTTTATTTCTGTTTTATAAACTCTTGGGTACTCAAATTTTTACGAGTAGCCAAGGGATTCAGGTTAGCCTTGACGAATTGTGGAGGAGCAATGGAGCAGGAGGCTTCGGCGTTGTAGATAGATAGTAGTTTCCGCTGTGTTGATTTTGTATTGATCTCTGTATTGGATTGAGATGTAATAACTAGACAGATGTTTATAACTGTCTAGTATATGATGTGTAATCTGTGTAACTCTGATAAGTGTTGTATATGATACTATGTAATATTTATGTGATATAATATATTTTGTTCGTTTCCGCTGTGAGTATTTGTGTTTGTTTTCTTTCTCTTCTTTTCTTTTCTACTTCTCACCCCTTTCTTTCTTACTGTCGATGCGATTTTCCGGGAGTGGAAAGCCGGGTCGTCACACGTGGTATCAGAGCATTAGGTTGAGTGAATACCTAGGCTCTGAAGTGGTGTCTATCTTGAGAGCGCGTATTTGTTAGTTATATAAAAATGATTTTATATTGTGTTAATTGATCGGTTGAGTGGTATATGGATTCTGGTCAATACGAGTAGCTAACGTTATTGATAGGGATCTCTAAACACTTGAACCAGGCCAACGGACACAATATTGTTTTAAAGAGGTAAATGAAATAATTTTACCCAGAAATAATTTCTATATAAAAAGTATCATTTTAAATATATATATATATTCTACCTATCTGTTGGGTTACCCGTACAGGTTTTCCAATATAGGATATAAAGGTAGATAGGGTGGTGGTGTGTGAAACACGACTACCAATGGTTGGAATTTGAGTGTTGAGGTTGGAAGTGTATCTGTCGAGACTGTAGACCTAATACTGTCTCGAGTAAGCTTTGTTGTGGTGAAGGATTTCATCGATCTCTGAAGGAAGTGTAACGACCCGACTTTCCAGACCCGGAAAATCGAACCATTTTAGTTAAGAAAAAGAGGTAGAAGAAGAAAAATAGAAAACAACATCAGAATCTAACCATCGCAGCGGAATAAAATATAATATATATTAACAGATCTTTACACAAATCAAAACTATATCAGTTTTATATAATATAGCATCAGAGTATACACCAGAGAACACATAACATACAACTGGACAATAACCATATCATGTCCTCAATACAACAGAGTACAACAATCAACACAGCGGAATATATATATAAACAAGTACGGGAGATACGTCTCGCCATCCAGCTCATCTCCTGAGCTCCACAGCATCATATCATGTAACCTATAATACTCGGTCTGACCCGAGCATCATATAAAACAATACCCGAGTCAGTCTGGAAAACCAGCGTGAGAAAATCACACTCAATTGATTATTAAAGTTTCAAAAATCCTTTTGAAAATAAAAGCATCTCGTAAGACCACGCCACAAATAAACATGTCGGGTTTTTACCTTACGATAGCTAAAACACTTTTTATAAAAATCCTCTGATATTATAATAGTGTCTATTCATAAATACTTATTAAAATAGCCGAAATTGTTACATCTATTAAATTCCGGCATACTAGCCACAAAGTGGGTAATACAAACAAAACTCGTACAAGGCACGTAGGGAAAATGGATTTCCAACGAATGACTAGGCACTGGGGTACCACCTGTCACAGTACGTGGCCTAGATCACAGTACCGAGGAGTACGCCCGCTCCCCTGCAACACAAGGCCGGAATCATCCCTTACTGGATAATTCCAAATAAAATCACCCCACGGTTGGGATCAGCAACCGCACCACTAAGCCGAAATAAAAGGGACATCTAGACAGGGATGACCTTACTCTCAAGTGGGTGCTACCCACGAAGCCTTGCTGCATAACCCCTGATTTTCAGTCATTCCCGGTTGATGAGGCTCGAGGATAAACGATACCTTTTCAGAACATATCCCTTAGAATGCCCATCGTCCACCTGACGATGTCACGAAAGCATTCGTCCATACAAGTCCGTCCCGGGTCCGAACGGAACCGAAGGCACTATTCCTACTACATCCATTTTGGAAATATCCTTAGGATTAGTAGCGACTAGCCCTTGCACTTCACTGCTCCATCTTCGACTCCGAAATCGTTACACGAAACGTACAAACCGGATCGAAGTGGTATTCGAGTCTCCAGACCTAGAATCCCGGTATACGGAAACTCGATCCCGGTCTCTTCGAAACGATCAGCGCATTTGGCCAATATTGATAGTCGGTTATTTAACTATCAATTAACATCCACAAGAAACCATCACACAATAAATAATTTCCCACATTATTTATTTGCCCAAATATCTTTCCAAGATATATTTCCAAATTTTCAAAGTTCATTTGAAAACAATTTCAAACAGTTTCCGCTTACGGAATACATTTCCCAAAGGTTTATTTCCACTGAATCACCAAGTACAAAATACTTTAGATTTTAAAATAATTTAAAAACACTTTATTTTAAATATATTTTATAACATTGAAATTTTACTACCTTAATACTTTATTAAAAATATATACTTTAAAATAAACCACTTTATAAATATAAACTAAATTTCTTCTTTTAAAACATAATAGCAAATCACCTTATATATAATTACTACAATAATAGATTTTTGAAAATACTTACTTAGGAAATTAACATTTAGAAATAATCAATTTTCTAAAACATGCTTTTAAAAACACAATTAGAACTTTTACTTATATTAAAAATTACTTTGAAACGTACTTGGCTATCCAGAGAAATACTCTTCTCATTTCCATCTTTTAAAAATAAATCAACATTTATTTTTAAACCAAACCATATCCTTTTATAAATTCCCATCTTGAATTTATATTTTCTAATATCCACTGATATTCCATTTCACTTTATAAACCCAATTTATATCTCCAAAATCTCATTTCTCTTTAAATTTCAAATTCCAAAGTATTTAAATCAAATTTATAATTGATTTCCCAATTTATTTTACTTTGAAATAAATTTCCTTACTTAATCCATTTATTTCCAAATTCATTAACTTCCAGATTTTATTTCTCATTATGATTTAAAATCTTTAAACTGAACACAAGTTTCAGATTTCCCAAATTACTTCTTCCTTTTTAATTACATTTAAACATTGAATTAAAATAAATTATTTATCCCTTTAAATAATATCACATAAGTTTTCTTTAAATTCAATATTTCTCTATTTATTCAAAATTCCTCTTTTCCATATTTATTAGAATTTTGGAAATCACTTTTATTCTTAATCAGATTTATTCTCAAATTTATTCCAAACTCTTTATAATTATTTTACTTAAAATTTACTCTTTTATTTCTTTTCAAAAATTCCATTCTAGAGATTTTGATAATTCAGCACATCCAAATCGATCCAACCAAACCATAGCATCCAATTATCCATATAATTCATCACAGGATATCAAAAATCATATCACAGAATATTTAACAAAATTAAATATTTTGAGGAATCCAGTTGGATCCCTCCAACCTGTTTCCCTACATCCACAGACGTTAGCACAATACTAATTTCACTTCAAAGTGGAATATCGTGGTATATGGGTTTTATAAAATATCATCCGCTATTATGCGGCGCATAGGGTCCCATCCGCTATATAAATGCGGGAATATCAACAACTCAAATATACACATATACCAATATGTATATATTGCTATATACTACTATATACCATATCAATCAAATCAATCAATTCAATCATTCATCCATATTTAAATTTAACCAATTAAATTTAAATAAAATTAAACTGAGTGAGATTAACTCACCTTTGATTTTATATGCAATCCTCTCCAATTTCCATCTGGGTTTCCCGTTTTATAACCTTGTATAACATTAGATAATTTATTAATATTTTGAAACAATCGGACAATTTATTTCCATTTATAAATTTAATAAATCAATGATTCTTAATAAATTTTAGTTTGAACTAATTTCCTTTTAATAAATTATTTTTAGTAACTAACATAATTATATGAGTAAATTAAACAAATTAATCACCTAAATAAATTATTTTAAAACAAACTAGTAAATTGTATCTATTTAAACTTACTTATCATTTGATTAATTTTTTTTTCAAAATAATTAAATCTTCGCATAACACTCATCTTAATATACTTTATAACATATATATATGTTCATCATCATACTATCTGTTTACAGTCAACAGTAAGAATTTAAAATACATGAACAACCATTATACCTTCTCAAATCTATATATATATATATGTATATAAAAATTGCAGTTCAGGCTTATGGTAAATTTTTCTAATTATATTCATGTAATTGGATTAAAATTCAAAAATAAAATAATTAAATAGGTTATCACCTCACAGAATCGAACCCATCCACCCACGAAGATTCCAGACTTGGCCTTGCCTCAGCCTCATGCGCCGCCGAGCTTGACCATGCCAACCCAATCGAATCGCCACTTCACCGACAAGCGACGCCTGCCCCAACATCCTTCCCATCGGTCGCGCGTGTGACCCTGCTTTTGAATCGCGTGAACGAGATCGCGACCGCCCTGACCTCTTACATACTCGAGAACTCCACCTCGACGCTTCGCCGCGAGCGAAGCCCACACAATCGATAACCCTAGTCGTGAGCGCCTTGATTTGAATTAGGTTGATATGTTGAATGTCGGGGATAAAACACGAAGAAGGGAAGAGCTGAAGGTTAATTGCTCTTCGATCGATTTTCCTTGAATGAATTCTTGTTTGAAATCTTTTTTTTTCTTTTCAGAAAACGATATCGATTTTAATGGGAAGGCATGATTTATTCGAAGAGGAAAGGAAGTACTCGCGATTTCTTTTCCCTTCTTTACATTTTTATAAAGGGAATTTTGCTCAGCCATTACTTATTCTAGCTTTCGATCTAAGCTTCTCAGGGAAGAAAAAAGGTACGTGAGGCAGTAGAGAGTAGGTCGGCTGAGATGAAAGAATTTCGACTGTAATTTGATTTCATGCTTGACTGCTAAGAGTAAGGTACGTGATTTTAAAAGTTGTACGAAGATATTTCTTTGCGTGTTGAATTGGGTGTACAGTGTTGGAAAGAAGGGATAAAGCTGATGTTGACGAAATAGAAATTTAATTTAAATTTAAATTTTAAATCAAATTGTCTCGATAAAATTTCCAACGCGTTTTTATAACGTACGCTCACACAACAATCCTAAACACTACGAAAATTGAAAACCGATAATAATACAATATTACAGATCCAACAGAACTGGTTTTGTCGAATTCCGAGACTGTGCCCCGGAAGGCTATTTTTAAATATCGATTTAAACGATATATTTTCAAATCTGAACAAAACGCTTTTAAATTCGATTTCAAAAGTTCTATCACCTTCAGTATTATAAATATGAATTTTATAAGCCTTCAAATTATTTTTAACCGGCTTAAAAATCAAGATTCAATATTTTACTAAATTCCGATAATTAAATTCAAAAATTAATTATCCAATACTGATATTTGAAGTTTAAGTTAGAAATTTACTTTTAAATATTCAAAATCAATTAAATATTCTCATTTCAAATATTTAAAAATTACGGGTCGTCACATTCCTCCCCCCTTAAAAGAATTTCGTCCCCGAAATTACTAGTTAGGAAGAATGTTCCATATCCCGTTAGCTATTTCCCAAATTCAAACAGTTTTAACAATACCAAAACAATCTTTTATTAATGATACTCTAATCATCTTTTAACTTCCCAAACTTATTCATAAGTTCAACCCATACCACCTACTTATCCATTCAAATTTAAATTTGAATTCAAATTTTGAATTATCAAAAATTTCTCAAAATTTTTCTAACTCTCTAAATTTTCGAAAAATTTCGCCAGCGTCTCCTTTGCGCGGCTAGCTCGGTACTACTACAAAATGGCTCTACGGCCTCCCAATCTCAAAAAGAAAACAAAAAGCCAAGTGGCTGGATCCAAAACCCAATCAAATTTCATATAGAAATTCAAATACATACCTTTTTGTCGGGCCATTAAATTTTATCTTCAAAAATCAAAAATCCCAATTTATCCATTGCTTTTATACACCTGTATATCCTTCTAAGCAATAATATTCAATCACAATTCCAAAGTCATTTTATACTTTCCTTTCCAAATTTACAATATTTGTTTTACTTAAAGCTCGTACGATGCACATATATCATCCGTACGCAATATCACATTCGATCGCTCACTCGATCACACAATTTCACTTCCGAACTAGTATCGTCCACCCGACTTCCTAGTGCAGACTCAGATCTGGTTTCTCGATCAAAAACCGTCATTCTCCTTGCATAGCCACCAACTATGATAGAGAATATCCAGAATCAATCAACAATCCATATCCAGGCTCGTCGTTGAAAATCGAGTGAAAAATTCCAACTCGGATCGATATATCTATCTTGAAATTCTATGTTCGACACCTGGACCAAATAGCTATGCGAATAAAATAATATACGTACATCTTACGTATAAATTCCAATTGATTATCAATTATATCAATTCTCTTTTATTCACATTCCTTTTAATTGTTATCCCCTTATTCACAACTATCCCATTTCACAACTTCAGTTTTAGTCTTCATTCAACTATTCACTTAGTATATATTTTTTTTTCCAAAATTACTAAGTATATTTCCAATACAAATTTTCTTAAGAATTTCATTCTTCAATTCTTAAGTTCAATATAAATTTTTCTTATATTTATTTACTACTTCACCACTGAAGTGTATATATTCAAATTGAACTCCCATTTCATATGAATTTCAACTTCAATTTACTACTTCACTTCAAATATAAATACTTATTCCACATTTCATTCAGATTTTCATTTCCAATTTTTCTTTCTTAAATTCAATTCATCTCCAACTTCCAAAAATCGAATTTTATTTAGCTCGAAAACAATCCAAGTTAATTCATTCAATAACTATTTCTCAACTTATTTAAACCACTCCTCTGTTGAGTTCAGTTTCCATTCCACATTTACTTAAGTCAATAACTTAAGTTTATTTTCCATTTAACCAACCCTTTAAAGTTTTATTTCCATCTTTCATTTAATTCTTATTTAATCAAATTCCATCCATTTATTTATTTAATATAAGTGGTTCATTCACTCAATCATTATGAATTTTATTTTCCATACTCAATTCATCTGGAATTATTTTATTAATAACCAGGTCATTTCCAATTTATTTTCACTTATTCGGATTCCATTCTCAATTCAAACCATCACTATTTTAATCCAATTTCATTAACTCACAATTCAATTTCATTAACTAATTTATTATCTCATTAGTTCCTCCGCTGGTTAAAATTAAATACTTGCTTTTTTTTTCCAAATATCACTTCACTTAATTATCTTAAGTTCAATTTATTTTATAATTCAAGTTTGGATTTATTTAAAAATTAAGATTGCTCATCCTAGTCGTTTCCATTTGATAATTACAATTTCAAATTATAACTCTTAATGGTTCAAAGAAATGAATTCCCATTTATGACTTATAATTTCATTTCTATTCATAAGTTTTAACTTACTTACTTAAGACCTGGGACTATTCATTTAAGTCCATTTCCATCTTTATAATCAAATTTCAAATTATTACACTTAAGAACTTAAGAATATGAATTTCTTTACACAATTATAAGCATTTTACACTACCTTTATATCCAATTCAATTCAACTTCAACTTACTTACATTTAATTCAATTCCAATTCTCAATTTTATTTAACTTATCTTAAGTTAAATTCAAATATATTTTATTCACCTTCATATACTCGAATTAAATTTTAATCACAGGATACAAATTTTATACGAATTTTACAATTCATTCACCTTCAAGTTCTCTAACTCTTTTATCTACCAACTTATATTGCTCATTTAGTTATTTTCATCTCATAATTATAATCCCAGAATTAAACTTTCATTCCCTTCTTATTTCAATCAACTTCATTCTATACTTTATATTGTTGATTCATTTAAATTTCCACATTTATATTTTAAATAGAATTCCCAGAATCCAATTGCCCGGTTTTATTTCAAAAACCATTTTGAATCCATAAATAACTCATACATATCTGGTATATCACATCAAAGCCCAATTTCCAAAACAATCTGCTTTTTCCAAACAATTTTCCCTTTGAATTTCAAAACCAACCCAGTTCACAATCACTTCCAATTTAAAACAGTTTGGTAGCAATTTCTCTTTGGAAACTCGAAAATAGACATCGATGATGCTGCAGTCATCACCGAAATTATTTTCCAGCGACCGAAAGAGAATTTAATGCTTTTATCACTTTAAAACTTTTCAAACATTTTTAAATCCCAAATCCCACCAGATTTCAATTCAATTTCAAAAATATTCATGAAATAATATCACCATTATTTCCCCAAAACCATTAAAAACTATTTTTAAATCCAAAGGAATTTAAACCTTTCCCAAAACTTCAAATTCAAAATCCATTCAATTTTATATCCAAACGTTACTCTGGAATTCTATCACATTTTATTTCAAGTTATAAGTCACATTTACAATTTACATTTACAAATTTCATTTGTTTATGAATTTATCTCATTTGATTATAAATCACATTTGTAATTCACATTTGTATATAAAGGTTATCTCAATTTATAAATTTCATTTATAGTCTATATTTCAAATTCCATTTGTTATATAAATTTATTCTTTCACCTTTGGTTATACTTTTCCAATTTCTGATTCAATTTTTACACAATGATGATAATAATCTAATATCATCACTTTCTAACAACCAAGCAACCAAATATCTAATTTACAAAAGTTATCCTTTTATATATAAAAATAATTTGGGCAAAATTATTTCATTCACCCATTTAAAACAATATTGTGTCGAATTGTTCTATTCAAGTGTTTAGAAACCCCTTCGATACAGTTGTCCAGACTGTGCCGACGAAGGTTCATATGCCACTCAATAAATCAACCAACACAATATAAAACAATTTTATATTCACTAACAAATACGCGCTCATATCTATTAATACTCTCAAAATTCCCACCAGAGCCAAGGTTATCGCTAGCCTAAGCTCTGATACCAAATGTAACGACCCGACTTTCCAGACCCGGAAAATCGAACCATTTTAGTTAAGAAAAAGAGGTAGAAGAAGAAAAATAGAAAACAACATCAGAATCTAACCATCGCAGCGGAATAAAATATAATATATATTAACAGATCTTTACACAAATCAAAACTATATCAGTTTTATATAATATAGCATCAGAGTATACACCAGAGAACACATAACATACAACTGGACAATAACCATATCATGTCCTCAATACAACAGAGTACAACAATCAACACAGCGGAATATATATATAAACAAGTACGGGAGATACGTCTCGCCATCCAACTCATCTCCTGAGCTCCACAGCATCATATCATGTAACCTATAATACTCGGTCTGACCCGAGCATCATATAAAACAATACCCGAGTCAGTCTGGAAAACCAGCGTGAGAAAATCACACTCAATTGATTATTAAAGTTTCAAAAATCCTTTTGAAAATAAAAGCATCTCGTAAGACCACGCCACAAATAAACATGTCGGGTTTTTACCTTACGATAGCTAAAACACTTTTTATAAAAATCCTCTGATATTATAATAGTGTCTATTCACAAATACTTATTAAAATAGCCGAAATTGTTACATCTATTAAATTCCGGCATACTAGCCACAAAGTGGGTAATACAAACAAAACTCGTACAAGGCACGTAGGGAAAATGGATTTCCAACGAATGACTAGGCACTGGGGTACCACCTGTCACAGTACGTGGCCTAGATCACAGTACCGAGGAGTACGCCCGCTCCCCTGCAACACAAGGCCGGAATCATCCCTTACTGGATAATTCCAAATAAAATCACCCCACGGTTGGGATCAGCAACCGCACCACTAAGCCGAAATAAAAGGGACATCTAGACAGGGATGACCTTACTCTCAAGTGGGTGCTACCCACGAAGCCTTGCTGCATAACCCCTGATTTTCAGTCATTCCCGGTTGATGAGGCTCGAGGATAAACGATACCTTTTCAGAACATATCCCTTAGAATGCCCATCGTCCACCTGACGATGTCACGAAAGCATTCGTCCATACAAGTCCGTCCCGGGTCCGAACGGAACCGAAGGCACTATTCCTACTACATCCATTTTGGAAATATCCTTAGGATTAGTAGCGACTAGCCCTTGCACTTCACTGCTCCATCTTCGACTCCGAAATCGTTACACGAAACGTACAAACCGGATCGAAGTGGTATTCGAGTCTCCAGACCTAGAATCCCGGTATACGGAAACTCGATCCCGGTCTCTTCGAAACGATCAGCGCATTTGGCCAATATTGATAGTCGGTTATTTAACTATCAATTAACATCCACAAGAAACCATCACACAATAAATAATTTCCCACATTATTTATTTGCCCAAATATCTTTCCAAGATATATTTCCAAATTTTCAAAGTTCATTTGAAAACAATTTCAAACAGTTTCCGCTTACGGAATACATTTCCCAAAGGTTTATTTCCACTGAATCACCAAGTACAAAATACTTTAGATTTTAAAATAATTTAAAAACACTTTATTTTAAATATATTTTATAACATTGAAATTTTACTACCTTAATACTTTATTAAAAATATATACTTTAAAATAAACCACTTTATAAATATAAACTAAATTTCTTCTTTTAAAACATAATAGCAAATCACCTTATATATAATTACTACAATAATAGATTTTTGAAAATACTTACTTAGGAAATTAACATTTAGAAATAATCAATTTTCTAAAACATGCTTTTAAAAACACAATTAGAACTTTTACTTATATTAAAAATTACTTTGAAACGTACTTGGCTATCCAGAGAAATACTCTTCTCATTTCCATCTTTTAAAAATAAATCAACATTTATTTTTAAACCAAACCATATCCTTTTATAAATTCCCATCTTGAATTTATATTTTCTAATATCCACTGATATTCCATTTCACTTTATAAACCCAATTTATATCTCCAAAATCTCATTTCTCTTTAAATTTCAAATTCCAAAGTATTTAAATCAAATTTATAATTGATTTCCCAATTTATTTTACTTTGAAATAAATTTCCTTACTTAATCCATTTATTTCCAAATTCATTAACTTCCAGATTTTATTTCTCATTATGATTTAAAATCTTTAAACTGAACACAAGTTTCAGATTTCCCAAATTACTTCTTCCTTTTTAATTACATTTAAACATTGAATTAAAATAAATTATTTATCCCTTTAAATAATATCACATAAGTTTTCTTTAAATTCAATATTTCTCTATTTATTCAAAATTCCTCTTTTCCATATTTATTAGAATTTTGGAAATCACTTTTATTCTTAATCAGATTTATTCTCAAATTTATTCCAAACTCTTTATAATTATTTTACTTAAAATTTACTCTTTTATTTCTTTTCAAAAATTCCATTCTAGAGATTTTGATAATTCAGCACATCCAAATCGATCCAACCAAACCATAGCATCCAATTATCCATATAATTCATCACAGGATATCAAAAATCATATCACAGAATATTTAACAAAATTAAATATTTTGAGGAATCCAGTTGGATCCCTCCAACCTGTTTCCCTACATCCACAGACGTTAGCACAATACTAATTTCACTTCAAAGTGGAATATCGTGGTATATGGGTTTTATAAAATATCATCCGCTATTATGCGGCGCATAGGGTCCCATCCGCTATATAAATGCGGGAATATCAACAACTCAAATATACACATATACCAATATGTATATATTGCTATATACTACTATATACCATATCAATCAAATCAATCAATTCAATCATTCATCCATATTTAAATTTAACCAATTAAATTTAAATAAAATTAAACTGAGTGAGATTAACTCACCTTTGATTTTATATGCAATCCACTCCAATTTCCATCTGGGTTTCCCGTTTTATAACCTTGTATAACATTAGATAATTTATTAATATTTTGAAACAATCGGACAATTTATTTCCATTTATAAATTTAATAAATCAATGATTCTTAATAAATTTTAGTTTGAACTAATTTCCTTTTAATAAATTATTTTTAGTAACTAACATAATTATATGAGTAAATTAAACAAATTAATCACCTAAATAAATTATTTTAAAACAAACTAGTAAATTGTATCTATTTAAACTTACTTATCATTTGATTAATTTTTTTTCAAAATAATTAAATCTTCGCATAACACTCATCTTAATATACTTTATAACATATATATATGTTCATCATCATACTATCTGTTTACAGTCAACAGTAAGAATTTAAAATACATGAACAACCATTATACCTTCTCAAATCTATATATATATATATATGTATATAAAAATTGCAGTTCAGGCTTATGGTAAATTTTTCTAATTATATTCATGTAATTGGATTAAAATTCAAAAATAAAATAATTAAATAGGTTATCACCTCACAGAATCGAACCCATCCACCCACGAAGATTCCAGACTTGGCCTTGCCTCAGCCTCATGCGCCGCCGAGCTTGACCATGCCAACCCAATCGAATCGCCACTTCACCGACAAGCGACGCCTGCCCCAACATCCTTCCCATCGGTCGCGCGTGTGACCCTGCTTTTGAATCGCGTGAACGAGATCGCGACCGCCCTGACCTCTTACATACTCGAGAACTCCACCTCGACGCTTCGCCGCGAGCGAAGCCCACACAATCGATAACCCTAGTCGTGAGCGCCTTGATTTGAATTAGGTTGATATGTTGAATGTCGGGGATAAAACACGAAGAAGGGAAGAGCTGAAGGTTAATTGCTCTTCGATCGATTTTCCTTGAATGAATTCTTGTTTGAAATCTTTTTTTTTCTTTTCAGAAAACGATATCGATTTTAATGGGAAGGCATGATTTATTCGAAGAGGAAAGGAAGTACTCGCGATTTCTTTTCCCTTCTTTACATTTTTATAAAGGGAATTTTGCTCAGCCATTACTTATTCTAGCTTTCGATCTAAGCTTCTCAGGGAAGAAAAAAGGTACGTGAGGCAGTAGAGAGTAGGTCGGCTGAGATGAAAGAATTTCGACTGTAATTTGATTTCATGCTTGACTGCTAAGAGTAAGGTACGTGATTTTAAAAGTTGTACGAAGATATTTCTTTGCGTGTTGAATTGGGTGTACAGTGTTGGAAAGAAGGGATAAAGCTGATGTTGACGAAATAGAAATTTAATTTAAATTTAAATTTTAAATCAAATTGTCTCGATAAAATTTCCAACGCGTTTTTATAACGTACGCTCACACAACAATCCTAAACACTACGAAAATTGAAAACCGATAATAATACAATATTACAGATCCAACAGAACTGGTTTTGTCGAATTCCGAGACTGTGCCCCGGAAGGCTATTTTTAAATATCGATTTAAACGATATATTTTCAAATCTGAACAAAACGCTTTTAAATTCGATTTCAAAAGTTCTATCACCTTCAGTATTATAAATATGAATTTTATAAGCCTTCAAATTATTTTTAACCGGCTTAAAAATCAAGATTCAATATTTTACTAAATTCCGATAATTAAATTCAAAAATTAATTATCCAATACTGATATTTGAAGTTTAAGTTAGAAATTTACTTTTAAATATTCAAAATCAATTAAATATTCTCATTTCAAATATTTAAAAATTACGGGTCGTCACAGGAAGACTGTTATGGTTCGGAGTTTATCTCTGAAGTTTGAATGAGTAAAGTTGGATCTATCGGTTGAATAGAAGCAAGTGATGGTATCTTGATACCTCAGGTAATAGTAGCTGTGTGATGAGATGCAGTGACGATGGATGTTCCCGAAGATGTTTTCTTTGGAACGAGTTTAAGGAAGTGTGTCGTTTCAGTGTTGTGGCTGAGTTCAGCATGGTGTTTCTGTTTAGTTTGGAGTTCGAGTTTCTCGAAGAGCTTTGGTTAGGAATCTTTGGCATCTGTGGTAGCAGTGCAGCTTGGAGTGTTCTGTGATGGCAGGAAGTTTTCTGGATGAGCAGTTTTTCTGGAAGTGAAGTTCAGAAGCAGCAGAGTGGATCCATTTCTTAGATGGATTGGATAGTTAAGTTGAGCTGTTCTGATTGGTAAAGAGAGAACAGTTTTTCTTTGGAATTAGGATGGGTTGATCGCAAAAGTGGCTTGCGATTGCTGAGTGTTCTCTTGGGTTGTCAGAGTTTTTCTGGATGTCTTTAGGGAAGTCAGAAATTTGTCGGCATTAGAGATTGAGTTTTCTTATCGACTGGATTCTAGGAGTGATACCGATGGTTCAGTCTAGTTGAAGGATGTTTCCTAGAGATGGAGTTGGCAAAGCAACTCAAGTTTTGCTGGAGTATCCGAGTTTTCTTTTATGGATCAGTGAACCTTATTTCTAGAAGTGAGTTGTCCAGTCTGTGCTTGTGTTCTACCTCAGATCAGAGTTGAGCAGCGAAAGCAGTTTGGAGTGTATCTCTGGATAGGAGAAGTAAGTTTGGAATCTACGGATAATTGTGAAGTAGAGTTATGTTTGGATCTCGTCTGTGTTCTGATTTGGATAAGTAATTGGTCTACTTGGTTGGATTGTCAGTTTGGATAACTGGAATTCATTGAGTTTTACGTATCTCTGAGAGAATACGTATTTGATCTATCTCTGGTTTTAGAATCTGCAGTTTTGGGAAGTTTGGTAGTTGATTCAGACTCGTCTGTAGTCTGATATTCTGTTTAGTTCTGTAGATCTAGATGAGTAGGAGATCTATAGCTTAGTAGTTTAGATTGTTTGTAGAGCGAGTATCCCGGTATATATATATATATATATATACTTGGGGAAACTCGAGGTATTTTATCTAGAATTTAGTCTAGATAGATAGAATTGTTTGATTGAATGATTTGGTTGCTATGGTTGCTAGCATATGGATGATAGTATATGCTTGTGTTTTAAATTAAAATCTTTAATAAGATTATTAAATTACCTTTGTTTAAATTTCGGGGACGAAATTATTTTAAGGGGGAAGGAATGTAATATCCCGGAAATTTTAACAATATCAATTTAATAATCTGTTAAATAATTAAATTGATATTGATGATCTTTGATAATAAGATTTGAATTTAATTTAATAATCTGATTAAATTAGTATTAATTGGTGATTTTATCTTTTAAAAGTTAATAAGATATTTTCTATTTGAATATATATATTTATTTATATATATTGTAAATAGAAGCTTTGGGTAAATTGGGAATTTAGATTTAATTTAATATGACTTTTCAAAGTTATTTAAATTAGTAAATTTATAGTTTTAAAATACTTTAATTGCTTAAGATATTTTTACTTAAGTTTAAAATTATATAAGAGTTAACAAAAAGGCTTGTTTTGTTTCTTTTTAAAATATCACTTGATAATATAATCTCTTATATAAATTATTTAAATATCAAATATGTTAATTTCATATAATAAGTATAATGTATTATTTTTATTAATATGAATGGATTTTAAAGAATATGAAATTGTTATTTAATTGAATAAATAGTTATATATGTATATATATATAACTTGACTTTTTAAATTGAATCTTAGGATTTAATTTAATTGAATTTGAATTTAAGCTTTGAAATTCAAGAGAATAAATATTTAAATTGTTTGGATATTATAATATTTGTATAATTTTTAATTATAAATATAATTGGTTTTGTTTCTTTAAAATGATTTATATATATAGATAAGTGTTTAATAAATAAGAAAAAGGCTTTTTAATTACTTTAAAATAAATAGAAATAAGATAAATACTTAAAAGACATGTGTCTTTATCTAATGACTTGTTTTAACATGTGTTAAGCAATGGATTAAACAATGTGACAAGTGTCTTATTCATTTTTCTTTTTCTTTTATTTTTTTTTTAAAATCACAAATTCACTTATACAAACACATACATTTCCTTCACTTCATTTCTTTCTATTCTTTTTCAAAACCAAGAGAAATCAATAATCTTTCTTCTAACTAAAATCTGAAACAAATCAGAAATTCAAATGCCTCAAACCAAAATTCAACAACCTATAACTCATCTTCCAAATCAAAGATCAACCCGTAACCAAATTTCAATACCAAAACAAAGCCCTGCAAACACTCTTTTCAAATCTGCAATCAATTCAAGAAGCCTGTCTGCATTCATTTTCAACCTGGAAGCATGCATGTAGTTTAAGCAATCTAAAGCTTCAACAACTCAACTTCTCAAATCAAAAGGAGGCATTCTTGTTTAAAAGTTCAAACCTGTTTCAAGTTTTCAAAAATAGGCCTCTGTTCATCTTTGATAAGGTGAGTAACACTTTTTATTTAAAACTAATTTAAGTAAATTGCTTGATTTCTTCATGTGATAATCATGTTTGAAGTGAATAAATATGTAATGTTTGTATGTATAACTGAAAGCTGCTGTGAACAATGGATGTATTGTGTGCATATGTGAATATATACTCTGTTCTTGTTTTGATTGGCCAGGCTCAAAGTTTATTTAAAAACCTTCACCATTTGATTTAGTTTGTTAGAACTAAACTTAAAATCAAAAGTTATTGATGTATCACAGAGGAATGTTAAGAATGTTAGTTAAGTAAAACTTTAAAAACTAAGCATCTCTGTAAATCAAAAATAACAGTGCATGTTATATAAAAGTAAAAATTCGAACTTTGTAATTTATAAATCCAGATTTATAAATTGAAAACATAAATGATAATATGATTTTTAGCATTAATATCATAGTTTTTAGTTTAGTATTATAGGAGCAGTTCTGGTTTAAGTTAGAAATGAGTTTTTGGTAATTTTGATGATCTCAGTGAATTTGGGATGTTGTTTTCTTCAAGAATGATAGTGTAATGATCGAGGATATCAGGAAAATTACTAGAATTGAAATTAAAACATAGAGGCAGAAATGATTTAGGATTTAGATTTTTAAACCTAGTATTAACTAGGTTAAGAAAATCGATCACTACATTTTCTCTAGTGGATCGAGTTCGACAAAATTCTGGGAAATGATAGTCGTGACGTGGACGAAGTCGTCGCTGGCATTCTGGTGGTCGAGATTTCGAAGACGAGGAGATGTTGACAGGGTTTTGGAGGAAGCCTGTATTCCAGTTTGGTGCTCGAATTCCCAATTTCGATTTTGCGTCTTGATCGAAGAATTGATGATCGTGATATGGTGTAGGGATGATCGACGACTTGTGGGGATGCTCGACGATGGTCAGAGATGGTGGTAACTACGGTGCACGTGCACGATCGTGTATATATCTCTGGTGATGTCTGAGTTTACAGGGGAAGGCCACTCGAGTTTTTCTCGAGTTTTGTTCGTGTGAGTCTCGGAGCAGTTAGGGTATCGGCTCGAAGCATTTTTGAGTGGGCTCGAGTTCATAGTGTTGCCAGGTTTTAAAACCTGTATGTTTAAAAGTTTTAAACTAAATTTAATTTTGTAAAGAAATATTTAAACAGAAGTTTAAATCTGAGTTAATCTGAAATCTAATTTAAATTTGTATCTCAGATTTGAAATAAAAGAAAGTTTTTAAATTAAATTGTTTTAATAATTTTAATGGTTTAAAATGGATATTAAATGGGTAGAATTTAAAAGTAAATTGATTTAAATTCTTAAGTTCTTTTATAAATTAGTATTTCTTCACCATATGATTTTAAGAGTTTGTAAATGGATTTTTAAAGTTTGTTAAGGTTAAATTTTTATTTATTTTAAATCTCATATTTAAAATGGAATTTAAAAATAAATTTGAAAGTTAAATGTTTTCAAATATGTTTTGAATGATAAATATCATTAATAAGGAAATGTTTTCTTAAGACTTAATGATTTGTGATGAATTAAATTAATAAGGTAAATTAATATGGATAATTAATTAATTCAATTAATTAATGATTTGGATTAATTAATTTGTAATTAAGGATTTAAATTAATTTAATTAAGGTTTAAGATTTATTAATTAGGAATAATTAATTTATAATTAAGGATTATAAATTAGAATATTAATTAATGATTAAGAATTAATTAGTAAAGTAATTAAATATTAATTAAGTTATGGTAACACTTAATTAATTAAATAATTAGAGATTAATCAATTGATTATTAAGATTTATTAATTTTAAATTAATAATAATTAATCTAAGTTAATTACTTAAGAAAAGTAATTAAATAATAGTTAATGAAGGTCATTAACTATGGATTATTAAATAATTAATTAATGTGGTTAATTTTAATAATTAATTAGATTAATTAATTTAAAGATAATCAATTGTAGAAATTATTTAAATGGAATTACTTAATGGAAGTAATTAAGAATTAATTACTTATTGTAATTAATTGAAGTTAATTTGATTAGTTAAGTTAATTAATTGAGTTTAATTAATTTAGAAAAAATCAAGAGATGATTAATAATAATTATTTAATGTAATTATTAAGGTAAGTTTATTTAGAGAAGTAAATAATAAGATAATTACTGGAAGTAATTAGTTGAATAATGATTTTATAGAAGTAATTTGAGTTAATTACTTTGAATAATTAATCAAGAGATTAATTAAGGAATTAATTAAGGAGAAATTAATTTAGTTAATGAAAGTAATTAAAGGGAGTTAATTACTAGATGAGATTAATCAAGAGTGATTAATAAATGTTGTTTAATTAAAAATTAATTACTTAATGTAATTAATTTAATTAAGTAATTAATAATTAAGTTGTAATTAAGGATCATTAATTAATATAATTAATGATGTAATTAAGATTGGTTAATTAAGTAATAATTAATAAATCAATGTAATTAATTAAGGATTAATGTAATTAATTATAGTTGATTAAGTTAATTAATTTTAGTTAATTAATTAATGATGTAATTAAAGGTTAATTACAATAAGTGGTTAAGGATAATTAATTTAAGTAATTAATTGAGAATAAATTACTTGAATGTAATCAAAAGATAATTAATCAAGATGATTAATTGAAATGAATTATTAGAGGATAATTAATTAATTGATTGTAATTAATTAATGGTTAAGTAAGAAGGATTTATAAAATGAAGTAATTAATTTAATTCAATTTAAATTAAGATGATATAAATCATTACTTATGAATGGGTGTTAGTATTGGATACTTGACTTTGATTGATATCTCTGATGAGATATATGCTGTGTGATATGGATGTTAGTTGAATTGTATGGATTATCTGATAATGTTGATTATCTGTTGTGAATTATCTTTCTTTGTGTATAAAGATAATGAATTAAATTGTTTTAACCTTTAAAACAACTTGGCCTTAAAAGATACGCTTTGGATTTCGATGAGACCGGGATCAGGTTTCCGTATACCGGAATTCCAGGTCTGGAGACCCGAATACCACATCGATCCAAATTAACGATAGGTCGTGAATCAAGTGAAGATGAAGATTCAGAGTGCAAGGGTTATTGTCGTTAACTCTGAGGGTGATTCCAAAACGAGTGTAACGAGATAATGCCTTCGGTTTCGTTCGAACCCGGAACGAACTTGTATGGATTGAATGCTTTCAGAACATCGTCAGGTGGACGATGAGCATTCTAAGTGATGTGTTCTTTTCTAAGGTAATCGTGACCTCAAGCCTCACAAACCGGGAATGGCTAAAACAGGGGAGGTGCAGCAAGGTTAGTGGGTAGCACCCAAGTAGGAGAAGGTTACCTCTGTCTAGATGTCCCTTTTTATTTTCGACTTAGTGGTGCGGTTGCTGATCCCAACCGTGAGGTATCTTGTGCGGGAATTATCCAGTAAGGGATGTTCCGACCTTGTGTTGCAGGGGATTGGGAGTGATCCTCGGTACGGTGATCTAGGCCACGTACTGTGACGGGCGGTACCCCAGTAGCCCTGCCATTGTATGGAATCCAAACTCTAATAAGTGCCGTACGTATTAGTTGTGCCCAACTATGTTGGAATGTGAGATGTAAGCATTTCAGCTATTTCTATATTTTACTTGAAAACCCTAGACCCTATTATAATAAAATCAGATTTCCTATCAAATGTTTTGGTTAGCGTAAGGTAAAAACTTACCCATGTTTATTTGTGGGGAGTCTTACGTGATACCTTTTCTTTCTAAAGGTTTTGAAGTTAAGCAAGTTTAACCTGTTACTCACACCAGACCCATGTCTGACCCAAGTTGTTTATTTCTGTTTTATAAACTCTTGGGTACTCAAATTTTTACGAGTAGCCAAGGGATTCAGGTTAGCCTTGACGAATTGTGGAGGAGCAATGGAGCAGGAGGCTTCGGCGTTGTAGATAGATAGTAGTTTCCGCTGTGTTGATTTTGTATTGATCTCTGTATTGGATTGAGATGTAATAACTAGACAGATGTTTATAACTGTCTAGTATATGATGTGTAATCTGTGTAACTCTGATAAGTGTTGTATATGATACTATGTAATATTTATGTGATATAATATATTTTGTTCGTTTCCGCTGTGAGTATTTGTGTTTGTTTTCTTTCTCTTCTTTTCTTTTCTACTTCTCACCCCTTTCTTTCTTACTGTCGATGCGATTTTCCGGGAGTGGAAAGTCGGGTCGTCACAGAAATTGACTCCGAGATTTGTTGGACCATTCCCGATCATCGAGCGAATTGGAAAGCTCGCCTACAGATTGGAGTTACCGGAGAAGATGTCGAGTGTGCACAATGTTTTTCACGTATCATATCTACGGAAATATGTGCACGACTCGAATTCAGTAGTTTCTACAGATAGCTATGAAGACTTCGAAGTTGATCCAGTCAATAAAATACCTCGTAAGCCACTTCGTGTTGTGGAAACCGACACGAAACAGCTTAGGAGGAAGGTAGTTAAGTTGCTCAAGATACAATGGAGTGATGATGATAACGACTGTACGTGGGAGGTGGAAGAGAGGATGAAGGCAGCTCATCCTGAACTCTTCAAGGTATGGCCCTAAGGTGTCGTGTCATCTCACGATATTGTAACTTGTTCTAGTTTTAGAATTCTGCATGCTAAGCTAGAATTGGATGCATGGTTGTTGATTTCTATGGATGATAAGCGTGTAGAATAGTCTTTGATTGCTTTGTTTGTTTGGAATTTCGGGGGCGAAATTCCTAAGGGGGAGAGAATGTAACGACCCGTATTTTACGGATCGAAACGTTGTAAAATCAGTTGACATTTGGGTTGCATTGTTGTTATGACATCCTGAGTTTAAGTCCTAAGTCGTGGACGAGTTAAGATAGTTAAATCGTATAGGAGTTAAGTCGTATAGCTTAGGTCGTAGGGTGTTGGAGCGACCTAAGGTTGTGACCGACTTAAGGAATAGGGGCGACTTAAGAAAACTGACCGAGTTAGGGTTAGGTCGGTTGGATGAGTTAGCGACCTAAGGATTTTAGGTCGAATGGTGAGATAGGTCGGTCAAGCGACCTAAGGGTTGACGACTTATAGTAGAGCAGGTTAGCGACCTAGTGGTTAGCGAAGTTAGGTCGTAGCCTAGTTGAGTCGTAGCCGTGTAAGGAGATAATGCTAAGTGTTAGATCGCATTGTCTTAAGTCGTACCTAAGTATTAGGTCGTGTGGACTTTAAGTCGCTGGGTTGTGGCCTTGTAGTTAGGTCGTAAGTTGTATACTCAGTTAGGTCGTAACCTACTTAGGGGTTAACTGCTAAGTTATAAGTCGCAGGATCTCTAAGTCGTAGTCTGTTAAGTCGGAATTGTTGGCTAAGTCTTAGATCGCGTGTTGGCTTAAGGTTAGGTCGTAACTCGGTTGAGCTGTTAAGTCGTAGGATGGGTTATCTTGCTAGGTCGCCTAACAAGTTAAGGCGCATGCGCATTAAGTCGTAGACAGGGGGTCCGGTAAGTCGTATAGGCGCGTGTGTTGAATCGGAGGTTGCTAGGTCGGAAGAGGCTTAGGTCGGAAGGTTATAAGTCGGAGACGACTTATGGAGATGGCCGAGTTAAGGAGAAATCAGCCTATAAATACTCGTCCATTTCTTCATTTTTGGGATCCGGATTTCGAAGCGACGAAGTGCTGCCATTTTGAGAGCTCGACTTCTACACTTCTTCACTTCTTTTCTCCACTCTAATCTAGTGATTCCATCCATCCAAGCTGAAGATCAAATTGAAGATTCAAGAGCTTAGATTGAAGATCTTCATCCTTTGAAGTGAGATTTCTTCGTTTGAAGCGGATTCGCGATAGATCAAGCTAGATCCTTCGCTGTCCAGATCTGAAGCGTTTTGATTTGGGGTTGTTCAGGTGATTTGGTGAGTGGTGATTATCTCTCACACGGATCCAAAGGAGTATATCAGATTTTTGGTTCGATGTGGTGTTAAAATAGCGATTTCCATACATTTTCTTCATCCTAAGTGTAGATCCATATAGATCCATTGTTCATGATGATGTTACATCCATTTTACTACATGTTAACCTATGCAAGTTCATTCATCAAGATTATAGAGATATTGTTCATGTTTTCATGCTTATTAGACTTTCAACTCTTTAATTACGAAATTGCCATTACTGTGATAATTGTCTACTTAGATCATATTTGAATGCTTGATTGCTTGGATTAATGTTTGATTTGGTTGATTGCTATGAATTAGATGATTGATGATTTGATTTAGATCGAGGATGATTCAAAAGCTAAGGGAAGGGCTCTTGAATGGGAAAAGCTGCTTGTGGCATTTGTAGCGGATGATGAAGCTCTTATGCATAGATTTGATGATGATGTTGAGATGAGACTTTGCGAGGATGTGATGAAGCGAAGTATGATATGAAATAGTCTTGGTCTAATCCAGACAGGATCATTCCAAGCGGGATGGGGATAATGGATGCTCGAGAGGCGCTTGAGCTAGTATGGAAATAGTTGTCGAGGAGGACGACTAGAAGGCTGAGATCTCATCGTTGTTGAAGGTTCTAGCATGCTCAAAGCAAGAGTACGTTGGGCAGATTCGATAGTCCCTGAAGGCTACTGATTGGGTAGTCAAGTACTCTGGGTAGATTCGATAGTCCTAGGCACGGGTCACGATGACGTGCGGGAGTTATGTCTAGAACCGGGGTTACCATTATCCCTTGACGGACGGCTGAAAGAATGTGCCGGTCATTCAATTAACGGTGATATCGAAGCAATGATAACAGTGATAGCCAGAGTCATGGATGTTTGGTTGTATCGTCATTCGGTCTCAAGAGCAGTGTTTTCTGGGTGCTTATCTGATCTTGGTTTAGGCCTTGGGGGTTTGTGCTTGGAAAACATCGCCCTTGACTCGAGCGACAATTTCTTTACTTTACATTGTATGCTCTGCTATGATTGCTTCTGCTTAGTGTGTGTTTGGGGGCTATCACTGTAGAAAGAGGTTGGAGTGGGAGGGTTGTATTCCTATTCCTTTTCCTTTATGCTCTTTTGGTATGTTGTTAGTTAATTTACTGCTCACTAAGACTGTTGTCTGACTCAAGGCTTTATGTTTTAACTCTTATTTCCTTGGGCTGTTCGTCCATTTTGGGACGGGCAGACTAGGTAGCAGGTGACAGGTGCTGTTCTCTTCTCACGATGCTGATATCGAAGACGAGCTGAAGGGTTGCATATTTTCTTCTTACTATATGTACTGGATGTTCCGCTGCTTTGTATTCTCTGAGTGATATGTAGTGAGGCTTGTTGTATTGACTATTCAGATGTTTGTATTCAACTATTATGAAGTTTTATTGATGAGATTCTATTCTGTGAAGCTTCACTATATATATGTTCTATTGTATTTTGTCCATGCGCTGTGAGTAATACGATAGATTCTGTTGTATTAATTTACCTTGATAATCGTCCATGGTTGCCTGGCACACTTTACAGTGCACTATCTCTAGATTCGGTGCAGGGGTCATGGGCGGTCGTCACAAATCTCGAATCCTAACCTGCTAAGTCCAATTAGCAATCCTAAGCTTTTTTAAATCTTTAAGCCATATTTTTCTATGCTTTATTATTCCTGGGTTAAATATTAGACTTAGCTTACTAATCTACTTTTATTTTTGTAAAACTATATGATTTACCTTAAATATTCAATACCCATAAATCCCCTTTTATTGTTCATTCCATAAATGTTGACTTGTCCACAATTACTCTAACGGATATTTCCGAAGATATTTGTGTATATTTAATTTCCAATTAGCAACCAGTTCTATCTGTTCCATAGTTATTAATCTGAAAATCTAGATTTATCAGTTTTAGTAATTCATTTACCCTATTAATGATTCATAACTCCTAAATTCATTTTACATTTATAGCCAGTTAATTGGAGTTACAACCTTTTCTATTATATTAATTATTTGTAACCCCTAAATTTAATTTATATTTATTACCCATTAATATAAGTTATTACTTTTTCTAACTTTCTTTCCTATTTCCTTTAAGTGTTACTCAATCAATTTCTACATTTAATTTACATTTTAAGCAAGCATTGCATGTAATTTGTCATTATTGGTTAAATTCAATTTTCATTTATTGGGGTGATAAATACTTATAAATACCTATTTCTACCAAATATATTCTAGTCACAAAACTTTAACAAGAATTTTCTTTCTATATTTAATTTGTCGAGATTAAATTTCTATGAAGATTCTCCGTTGTAATTTCCATAAATTAATTTAATACAAAAGATTGGAATAAAAACAACAGGAACGATTTGCTCCGCATAAATTTACAAGGAAGGATATTTTTCTTTTTATTGAAATTGACAGTTTGAACAATGAAAAATAAATCTGCACTATACACATCTCTTCCTTTTTAATTTCATATATTCATTTAAATTAACGTTTCATTTTCTAAGAAGCTTGGAAATATAAGCAAAGTTATAAATATCAAATGGAAGTTCTTCCCACAAATTAAAAATCCAGAAGTCAACATAAGTAGGGTATATATCTGGATAAAATTATAAATCATTCAGTTCTATAATCTTTGAGGCTGATTTCCAGATCTTGGTGAAAACAACATTTCAAATCAGATTTGGAACAAGAATACATAGGCAATAGTTTTCTACATTAATTTGAGCCTACAATTCACATATATTGTTGATTTGTGCATAAAAATCAAATAGATGCCAATGGAATAGATTTAAATATCATAAACAATTTATAAATTTCTCATTCACCATTTAGAAGTATTCCAAATTTCCAGATCTAAAGTAAAACCTTTTATTCAACTCCAAATCCTTTTTGATCCAAGAAATATGTATAGAAATGGTATGTGCATAGATTAGAATCTCTGATTGGAGAAGAGATTTGGGATTGGGAGAGAATATAAATATAGATCTAAATATAAAATACATCGTTATCTCGTAGTTTTAATTTCTATTCTTCTCTAATTTGTTTGTATATAAATATAATACTTTTATTTGATAATTTAGAAAACAACGGAGAATAGGGAATGGTATAGCTTCATTGCTCTTTCCAGAAAATATGAGAAGAGAAGAGAGATTTAGGCCTAAGTTTATAGGAATGAGAATGAACCATAGCTGTTAGATTAAAATATATTAAATTCGGATCATCGGGCCATAGAAAACCCTAGCCTCAACATGGTAAGCGGCCGACCGCCCCATTCCTATGGGTCGATCGTGCTAGGTCGGATGCCCAAATAATGGGTTGACCTGTGGTTCGCAGTTTAATACACATACATGCATACATACATATATATAAATATATGTATGTATTTATTAATTTTTTGATTTAATTATTTTCGTTTTGAACTTTTTGTCATTCGTAACTTCTTCGTTCGAGCTTCGATCACGAAACTCTAGATATGAAAGTTGTTCAGAATTTTGCCATGAATGCAATAGTGCAAGTTTCATGATCAAATTCTATCGTCTGCGCAAATTTCTTTTTGCAGCTTAATTAACTAATTAAATAACTAATACCAAATTTGTATGGTGTTACATTCTCCCCCGTAAATGAATTTCATCCCTAAAATTATACCAATGACTAAGTTATTGTTTTGGATTGTAATTATCCTAAACTACACAGCCAATTACTGTGCAACCACTTTGCAAGCAAATCTGCACAAGTGCATAGTGTATCACAACGTAGAAAACATGCATGCAAAATGGTTCTAATTCAGATTCTCCTATATAAATGTAGCTATTTGGAATTATTTTGGAAATATGATGCATACAACATATATATATATATATCTGTGTGTGTATGTGTGTGTGTAAATATATACTGGCGGTTCTATGTTTTTGCATATTTTGAAAAAAAAAAATTTTCACCAAAAATCCCGATACTCCTACGAGAATAATTATAACCAATTTTGCATCGAACCCCTACCATCTAAAGGTTTAACAAATTGAAATATCGCTTTCTAAATGTAACTCCTATGCTAGAATTTAGGCGGAGAATTTAACATTCTTGCCACTCTGTAAGCTACCTATTCCCGTTGTACGTTGGAAAATTCCCCTCAGCCCCGGATTTAGTCCAAATTTTTCATGCACAAAACACACAAGGAAGCTTGTTTTCAAGCTTTAAAATGGAATTGAGTCTAAAAGTAGACTCGTGCGCATCGTCTACAAGGTATGGAAAAAGAAATTCCAAGGCTAAAACAACCTTTTCCTTTATTTGCTTGTATTTTATCGTATCGCCGATCCTAAAGCATCGCTAAATTCTCAAATTCTAGTCTACTCACATTCCCTACGCCTAACATGTAACTTTCAAAAACAAAGGTTTCTCAAAAAATCTTTCTCATTTTCAAATTTGTACGCCATTTGTAAAATAAATTTTCAAATACTAGGATGCTAATTTTCCCTTGAAACCAAATTTTGAGAAAATTCTAGAAGTATCAAAAATAATTCAAAATACAAGATTTCCATTACAAGAGAAACTTTTACATTAAGGGATACTTTTCAAAATATTTTCTTCTCAAAATTTTGATAATTCAAGCCACATTTCAACGTAGTCGGAAGTCAACTATGCGCTAAACCTATAAGCCAAATTCTAAAATTCTACAACTAATCTTAACTTATAAAACTTGATATTTTATAAAAAAATGTCAGTACATCTATTATTTAAAAATTTTGGATTTTAAGAAATAAGAACAATAACATTTGATACCCAAACAATTTTAACCTGTCCTTCACTAGCTAAAATTTTCCATCGATTTAAACTTCCAGACTTATATTGCATTTACTGTTAGCTAAGTTTCTTTATGAGTTTTATATATTTATATCATTTTCTCACTATGCACATATAAGAGCAGTTCATATATCCGAAAACTATAACATAGTAAACAAATAGGAACATTCTCATAATATCGTATGTGCCTTTTATAAGAGAAACTAACGGTTATGACCCAAACAACCTAAAAGAAAAGAACAAATGCTCTACCGCTGACGCTGCTGCTCAGCTTCTTTACTGCGTTGCGAGGCTGGTGGCTTCGAAATCGCCATCTTCCTAAAGGGTTCTATCGATTGTAGAAGAGACCTTCTTCTGAACTACCTCTCTATGGAGATTCACTGCTTATTCCCTAAAGACGAGACGGAATAGGTCATAATAAAAAAGTTTTTTTTTCACAGTGTTTTATTTGTCCTACTATATTTTTTTTTGTTGCATTTTTTCTTTGCTACAATATTATTTTTGTGTAATTCATATTTATTCTCGTAGCACTTTTAAAACACTACAAAAACATTTCCATTGTTGTGTAGCATATTTTAAACACAACTATTTACTGTTGATGGCTTGTATCATTTCCGACAATCACTTATAAATAATAGTCCTATAAAAACCAACAATCAATCACATAATTATCATATTCAAGGAGACAATTAATAACATAATTATCATTTTCAAACCAACATCAATAAATCATATAATCATCATACTTAAATAATTGAAAAAACATGTTAATACCATAATCAAGTATAATATTCATAACCATTTCGATAATTGGTTTTCAACAAAATGAGCGAACTCGCATACCACAAACGTTCATAAATAGTTTTACACAACTAGTTTGAACAAACTATTATAATATATATATATAATAATTCATTAATTAATTACCGATAATTTTTTTATAGCTGTTCTTCACTTCGGAAACTTTTCTTCGTAAGTCCAATGCCTACACAAGTGAAAACACAACATATAGTCATACAATTATGTTAATTTGTAGGACTTAAAATCTAATAGTCAAACAATTATATTAATTTTAACAAAACTTAGTTAAGTTTTATTAACTTGGTAAACTTAGTTAACTTATTATCATTCTTATCGCTATTATTATTAAAACTCAGGTAACTTAATTATATTATTATTATTATTCACTTAGTTAATTTTTATAAACTTAGTTAATTTTCATAAACTAGGTTAATTCATCAACGTCATCATTATTTATACAACTTCGTTAAATTAGTTATATTATTATTACCAGTACGTTAGGCATGATCGTTGGACGTGTGCAAAGAAAACCAAATGTAAATTTATTTTTTGTGAAATAATGGTCATATGCATAAATAAAGGCATTCTTACATACATGTATTTGTAGTTGTAGTTCGACAACTTAGATCATTGTTTATTTCCTTAATGAAGAAATTCAATTTTGTTATGGTATGGACAAAACTATGAAGAGAGAAATCAAAAGTAAGGATTTTAATGGCTTTCCTTTAATTTTATTGATCGATTACTAAAGTCTTTTTTCGGTAATTATTGATTTATTCTTTAATAAATTACGGAACTTGCATAAGAAAATAGGAAATGCAATGAATTTGGGAATGAAGTGAGATATGTTGAAAAAGTGAAAATGATACTTTAGGATTGCGTAAAGTATAAAAATCCCCTGATTTATTTAATTTTGAAGACTAAAGATGTAAGGGAAAATTTGTAATATCCAAACTTTATTTTGGGAATTTCCCATTATATACAGATTACAATTATAGTTATCATTATTATCGATAATATATGTACTTTACTCATTAGTAAAACGGATGTCATGTTTGCTTCACCAAAAATATTAAACTCTAAAATCTTTTACCATTAAATGTTGTTCATGTACCTATGAATATATATATATATATATATATATATATGTGTGTGTATGGAAAGATTTTCTAATGCTTTATGAAATTAATCTATACTTAGGATTTGTGAATAAAGTATAAAATTAATGAATGGTAATACAAACTTGAAGTTGAGTATTTAGAAAAAATTACTACAAATACACACAATTTGCTAAATTTCAAACAAAAAACTCAAAAATTAAAAGCTCGATCATTATAGATTTATTTGAAACAAAATGGTGCAACAAAATCTAATTAATGAGTAAAATTATCAATTTTAATATTTTAGACGTAGACAATATAAGACAGTAAAAAAAATGTAAAAATTACTAAAAATATTTCTTACAACCATAATATGAGTAGGGGGAAATTTTTTCTACCAAAACAAAAATTTATCCTTTTCAACTAAGACATCAAGCCAGAACCAAACTCTAGATGCAAAGAATAATGAATTGACTTGCATAAAGCAAAGGGTTCGTTTGGTTTTATATTGAGTTTTGTGTTTCGCGTTTTTAAAATTTAGTACAAAACATGGGAGAGTGGAGTAAAATATTTAAAATTTCAAGTTATTATGATGACGTTGGAGGGATGACAGAGAGGATGGAGGAACCGTGATGGGAAGGATCGTTTTTTGTAGTTTGTATGTTAAATTTATTTTTCAAGTTAATTGTTTTTTATGCATGTTAACTTTATTTTTCAAGTTGGTTGTTTACTAAAAAATACATGCGTCATGCGATTTTTTGTTTGGACGAAAGTACAAAACTAAAAATAAAAAATAATCGAGATCCAAATATTTTATCTTTTACTGTGCAAAAGGAGGGCTTAGTCTAAATCAAGATAATTGGAGGGATCATGGCTTGATGGTGGTAAAAAAATTTATTAAACTTGTTGGGGATATTCTTAGGAAAATGGGTGAAGAAATGGATATGAGAACTGAAGAATATTCATCTTCACTTGACATGTATATTTCACAATTTCCCTTGTAACAACATGTCAATTTTCCTTTTACTTGGTTTAGACTTCACTGAGTATTATAGTCGTCTTTCTCCCATTAAATATATGATATTAGATGAAGCAAGTATTTTTTTGTAGACTTCATAAAGCATTACATCATGTAAGAGTGTGACACCCATAACTGATTTCGATTGTACACTTAGTGGTTGAAACTGAAATATAATTTAGGAAGTGTTCTTCTTGATGTGGTTTTTGAATTTTGGGTGCATATCAAAGTGCCAAAAATATAGTGAGAATTTTCCTTTTTTTATAATTAGTAGGAACATAAACTCTTTTAAGATTCTTTCTCAAGTCAACATCAAAGTATTTTCAACAATTTAATACTAACTTAGCATAGTTATAATTTTTTGAATTGTTGTCATTAGCCAGATCATTGTAAAATCATCGTATAATAGGTCCAGGGTGCGCTCGCAGTATTAATTTGCCTCATTTCCATTCGTGATGCGTCGAACGCATCCGACGCCTTCGACGCATGAGGAACGATAACGACGCAAATGCCATGCTCAGATGAATTTCTAAAAGTAATAACTTTATGCAAATGAGGTTAGTTTGAAACGTTATTTTTTGCATTGCGATCGCATCAAAATGCTCTACATTATAGAGTAAGTTTGAACCGAATCTGAGCAATTTATTATTTTACAATTTATTTATTTGTTTATTTTTGCAAATTGTCGACGCATATTATTTATTAAAAAATAATTAATTAACTATAAATTAATTAAATTAACAATCACAACTTAAATACTCTACTCAAATCTTCGCTCAAATACCCCGTTTTCATTTCCAAAGGGATTCCCCGTTCAACAAACTTCCCCGCTCAAACACCTCACTCAGATTCCCACTCAAATACCTAGTCTCCATTTCTAAAGAATGCAATTGTTGTTTCCAACCAATATAGTAAGCATTCTTTCATTGTTCATGAACATTGAATAAAATATTAAATTTAGACGCAATTAAATATCATACAAAATGGTTGTGCAGAACGTTTCATTTAAGAAATCTACTCCTATAATTGCATCTATAGGCGATGCCTTATAGTGTAAGCTCTTTCATCGTTGAATGTTGTACTCACGCTTTAATATAGGCGATGCCTTATAGTGTAAGCTCTTACATCGTGGAATGTTGTACCTACGCCTTAATATAGGCGATGCCTTATAGTGTAAGCTTTTTCATTAATTATAATGCCCTCAACTGAAAACTATTTTGTTTCTGAATAGCTTTCCTCATCGTAAGTGACGTAACTACATTTAGGTTAGGGTGGGAAGTTGCCCTACCAAAAAATCATTTTTTAAAAGCTACAAAGCATTTAGGAGCAACTTAAAGTTCTATATAATTTACAAAACAGCTATTACTTCAATATTGCAAGTTATAGGTTGTAAACTCTACTAGCCCATATATATCGAACATTAAAAATGGGATCTTTGATGTTGCTTTTAGACTTGAAATAAATTTAGAATATGAACGAATTGTTACTCGTTATTTCAATATGGAAGAAATAATTAATTTGTATTTTGACTGTATCATATTTGTTGCAACAAATTGTATATTAGAAAAAATTGTATATTAGAGTTGATGGGTTTTATGATAACTTTATCTAAAAAGATAGAGTATCCAATCTACCAAATTATAGGTTTTAAAATTCGGATCAACCAAGTAACTAACATGTCAAAAAACAGTAGAAACTATTAAAAATTCACTTTGATTTACTTCATCTCCATAAATTCACTTTGATTTACTTCATCTCCGTCAATTGTAGTTTCTTTAACCATCTGCTCTATTTGCTTAGTTTGGCAATATATATTTATTTTCATGCAAATTATACACACAAACATGTGTGTGACTTCACCCACCGCAAATAAAATTTTTGCTCATCGTGGAATGTTGTGCCTGCACTATAATATAATACTATAGTATAGCCTATTATATTAATCATTATGGTAAGTTGTAACTACAGGATTTGCAAAAAAAAGTTTGTATGCATATATATTAGCAAATGTAAGTGTATTTCTACTTACTTAATTTGCTTAGATTCAAATGTTCATTAGTAATTATGTTGCCTAGCATTATAATTATCTACTTTCATAATTGAATATCTCTTCTTCGAAACATACGAAGTATATTTGAAATATACAATGTTGTTAAAATTTATATGTGGCATAATATATTTCGTACTATGTTATGCTATACACGTGTACCTTACTATTGTAACCTTTGAATTATATAATGCCATATATGGCATTGAATATTGCGTTCAAGGCATGTAATGTTTATATTTGAATGGTACTATAATAATATATTAATTTCACACACAGGTTACAACCATCCTAAATTTAAAATGAGTGTTCTTATGAAATAAAATTACAAAAAAAATCAAATTTAACAAATTTGATAATAGAAAATGGGCAGTGTTAATATGTGCCTAAAGACAAATGTTAGCGATAATTGGCATATGATAAAAGAAAAAGGTTTTGGATTTGAAATACCTATTTTTATTCTTATACAAATGTGTTTATATGGATTTTAGAAGGGCAATATAACAACGGGGCACATGTAAACATCTTCAATAGAAATTTAATTTCGAAATTAATATTCTTTGGTTTAATCAATATTTATTTTTTCAACCCACCTTGAACTTTATTTTTGATATGAATCTTATTTTTAGTTATCAAGCTTTTACGTGGTTAAAGAAAGACAATATAATTCTACATTACGTTATTATATCCATGCAACGTTTCTTCTGAGGCTGCAACTACAACCCCACATGAGCTTTATATCATATGTCCAAAATAAAATTTTAATAGTGACAAAATTGACCTATCTTATTAATCGTATACCATCAAACTAATTCATATTATAAGTCAAAAAGTTTCTCAGGTAAGATGGGACAAACCATCTATGAATAATATTTAAAGAAAAGAATGAAATTAATGACTTGAGGTAAATAAAGAGGAGAATTAGTAGGCAGTGGGTGGTGATCTGATTCAGTGTTTCGCATAATTATTTCATTTTGTTATTTTTTGACCCAATTGAAATGAACCGGTTTTTTTGGAAATAGCAGGAGAAATGAGATTGAAAACATGAGGAGATAGGTAGTAAGGTATGATCAGGGTGTGGTAGGATTTAGATGATAACTAAATGACTAAATTATCCTTTTGTATTTGATTTTGGTTTAATGGGCAATTTGGTACTTTCAAAAGCTTCAAAATGAGGTATTCCTATTATATGTAGATTTATAAAAATTAGTTAACTTAAACCTTGCTAATTTTAAAAAAAACCTAGTTAATTTTTTTAGCTTGTTAACTTAGTGAATTTATTATTTTTATTATTGTTGTTGTTGTTGTTAAAACTTGGTTAACTTACTATTATTATTATAAATTTAATTAATTTTTATAAACTTAGTTAATTCATCATCATCATCATTTATCGAGCTTTGTTAAATTAGTTATATTATTATTATCCATAAAAAAAATTAACTTAAATTTAGTTAATTTTATAAACTTGTTTAATTTTAACAAAACATAGTTAATTTTATTAACTTGGTTAACTTAATTAATTTATTATTAGTATTATTATTAAAGCTCAGCATACTTAATTATATTATTATTACTACTATAAACTTAGTTAATTAATCATCATCATCATTATTGTTTATAAAAACTTTATTAAATTAGTTACATTATTATCATCTATAAAATTTAGTTAACTTAAACTTAGTAATTTTATAAAACTTGTTTAATTTTAACAAAACTTAATTTTTTTTCCACTCCGTTAACTTAGTTAGTTGTTAATATTATTATTATTATTATTATTATTAAAATAGATGCAAATATGACATTATCTTGAGTAGTTTGGGACAAATGGAAGAGGATCACCGGGCTTGACATGCAAAATACGAAGTTAAATTTGAAAGTCCTAGAAGCTATAGTGGTTCCAGTAAGCAATAAGTATATGTGTAATAAAGAGCTATAGAAACAAAGCCAACTACTAGCTATTAAAAGTCGGAACTTTTTGTATATTTTGTCCCTCATGACAGGAACACCTACATGCATGCATCGTTCTAGATCGTCTAAAATTGCTACAGTCGTTGGAAAATAAATAAAATATTACGTGTAGGGTAAAAGTGTACAGACTGGTGGTGCTTACCTGCTGTATAACCTTTATCATCGTCCTGTCAGTTACCACCAGGTGAGTTAATGCCAAATTGGAAGGGAAGAGTGGCAACGAGAGCAATGACGACCAGGAATGTGTTTCTTAAATTAGTCGTCCAATCCCCTCTTAGATCCTCTACTGATGCCACATTTGTTGAATTATGTTGCGGTTATTGTTCAGACATTTTTAGTTTCTGTGCTTCAACTGTATGTAAGTTTTTCTCATAAATAAGGGATAAACATATGCTTAAGTGGTGGTTGATATCAAATGGCTATGTTGCGTAAAAATGACTTATATAACCAATGCAATATAACCAATTGACATGACTTCATGTTTTACTTATTTAATCAACTTGTATAAACAGTGTTGCTAGTTTTCATTTTTATTCTCCCTGAATATCAAACTTACATGAATTAAAAACTTTTACTTTTAATATTTAAGGTATCACCTCTGTTTTGCTAACATATTTTTGCAGAAGACAAAAGTATACTGGTTTTGATATGAAATTTATGTTCAATTAAAGTACTCTACAATTCCACTCATTTAACTTATAATGGATTTCGCCTAAAAATAATCATTTACATATCAAAGATACAAATTTCTCATTTAAAATTAGTGGTTACAACTAATACTGATTTAAGACCATAATGGTTGGTTAAAAAAAATATTAACTCGTTAAAAAGTGTGTATGAGTAGAAGCTACTAACCAGGGTATCATATCTTAAGGGCAACTAAGATATGAAATTTTGTGGATTTGAAGCCTTGGCAGTAGCCTCTCTTCCATTGTGGCATTTCTTTACCGAACATTATATTCTCCCTTATCGATGCTACAAATAAGGCTGGCTCTTGACTGATTGACCTCATTTGTGACCTCAGCCAGTTCAATTGCAGCTTCGTAATGTCAGCGTCATCAAGTAATATCTCACTTGAACTAGGATCATAAGATCTTTCAAGCAAAGCAATCACAATTGATTGCTCTTGATAGTACATATATGCAACTTGGGGAATCTTGAATCAACCAACTGTGGATTACAGAGATGATTAAAAAAAACTTGAGCTAACCAGACATAATATATATCTAATCAGTCAAATACCAAACTACATTGCCTTATCATAATGTTGTAGTGTTCATATTTAAATTTCATCAATACACCTACTTAGTATAAAACTATTTTAGAAATTAATATGCACTAATTATAGTAGAAGCTTTTAATCATACAAATATAGACTATTAACTTTGTAAAAAAATCATGTCTAGATGATGTTGATGGAGTGGATTCACCAAGCATGATAAAGTTCTGATGTAGAAAGAAAAGGCTGATATAAACAAAGCGACGTTAATGAATTAAATCACAAATGCATTGTTTCATGAATCTAGTAGCCAAGATGTCTTGGCTAAATCTAACCAATAAAGTTCTATATTCAGTTTGGAAGATGGTCTACCTCTATCAATCTAACCAAATAAACCCAAATCCAGATTAAGATCTAAATTTAACTCGGGTTTGTTGATAGACCACAAAAAAAATGCCTACTCAATAATCAAAAATAATAATCAAAGATGAGATTTATTTTATACCATTACTTATTATTCCAATGCACTGACCAACCACTCAAAAGCAGCACATCGAAACCTCTCTTAATCAAACTAATTTAAGAAGTCAATGACAACCAACTCTTATGCTCAGTTTGAAGTCAATTGGGGGAGCTTAAACGAATTTAACAAATTAATTTTTATGGAGTCATTATCTATATTGATACTTCATCTTCCTACGCAGAGGAAAAATAAAAATTTCTTTACTTACATGCAAGAAAGTAAATGTATAGATAGCTATCAAAAAGAAAAGGAATTTAAAAGGCAATTGAGATAACTCACCATTTATAACAATAGGGAATTTTCAAACCTTTGCAAAGAACTTTTGAGCATGACTATGAATTTAAACAGCTGCCTTTAAGCCAATGTGTTTCGCAAGCAAAATATACATGCAATATAAGGCAATTTCGAAGATGATTCCATCGTATAAAACTCCATTTCCTATTGTACCTTCTATTTTGCACCAGGAATGACCATAGAGTCTTTGAGCTTCTAGAAATTTGTCATGTTCTCCATCAATCCACCTTTCACTTTGTCTTGATATCGTGTAAGGTTTCCTTACCAACACACAAGAATGCAGATTAAATTAAGTTCAAAAACAAAAAGGTCTACATGCAGTGAGCTATGCTAAAAGCTTATGAAATTATGAACGTTAATGGCACATTCTAAAGATGAGCAACTTCTTATAATGTTTGAACCTGCAGATTTACTGGATGAGTTTCCAATACCAATAGATAGTTGTTCGCTTTGCATTTTGAAGTAATGTCGAAGTGATTGCCTAAATTGTTTAACATAAGAAAAACATATTGCAATCACTAGAAAGTTTACTTAAACTAAGAAATAAAAGTTCATGATCACAATACTATAATAGAAAAATGATTTAGTACCATATAGAAAGGAGTTTTTAAAAAAAAATACACTTCAAACTAAACTTTCAAACCGATAAACAGCATTTCAATCTGTGACGCCCCACCTCTATACCCACGCTAGCCAAGAACACTACGGAGTAGTGCTGTCAACTAGCACGGAGAATAAGGCTGTTGAGGAGCGACCATCCATGTAATTGCCTTGTGCGAGCACCGATATGTCAGATAGAATAACGTGCATTTCATCTTTTAGAGGAAATCCGACATACCGTTACAAACTCAAAGCTACTACACAGTGGCTATAATAGTTTAGGACAATAAATATAAAAATAACACAGATAACATAAATGCGGAATACAGATGGAACGAAAAGTCTCATATATACAATAACTGATATCAGTTACAATACATTTGACACAATACAAATGATACAACTACAACTGTCGACTCAAGAAGTTATATATACAAGTACATTATCGACTAATATACATGAATACATTATCATCTTAAAACAGACACACTGACTACTACAACCAGACGAAGACCACTTCAAATGATATAAAAAGTCTTCATAGCTCTAGCAGCAATCCAAAGCTAAAAATCTACAACCTGTAAATACTCGGTCTGACCCGAGTATTACATTCAAAAGAAAATAATACCCAGGTCAGTCTAATTCAAACCAGTTTATTAGTGCATATAGGCAGTAATAATCAAATATCACATAGACGACAGTCACAGAAATCTCGTATACCCAACTTCTCGATAAGAGAACCGGATAACGGCGGATATAACACTAAACAGTGTTAATCCCCAAAACAGAAATCCAAAGCAATTTAAACAATTGAAACGTCAATTTAAAACTGTCAAATCTGATAGGGCTGCAGTACACGCACGCGTGTACTGCCTCGCCACTATCATAGGAGGTACACCAAAGCTCAGTGAAAATCATAAAGGGTCACGAGGTCAAACCCACCATAGCGGGTTCAACTCAAGTGAATTCGGGAACAACCCTAAATTAAACATAATCAAGCCCAAGTCATCAAGAACAGTGAACCCATAAGGTATAACTGTACTTGCCAAAGTACACAAAACAGAGTCAGAATCGAACATGCATCATGTGGCGGTGCATCCCGAAACCAAGAACAACAACTACCACTCAAAATCAACAGCAGTCCAAAACAAAGAGCAAGTGACAGTGATGTACATCTATACAATGCTCATGACTGAAGCCACGATGAACAAAGTATAAAATCAAATGAGTGCAGACGCCAAAATATGACATCACCGTAACAATTCCCAGTGAAGAAAATAAAATTCAAGACATCAGGCATGCATAAAGTCAACGCAGCCCAACTTTACTCGAAGCTGCAGCCTGGGCAATTCAGATGTATCATACCCGAAAGCAAAAGAAAGTGGTACAACTCAAATGAAACAATCAAGTGACCTTATGAAGCAATGGGAAACCAAAAGTGCAAGTATACATAATGCTCCCTGCAAACACAAATGTACAGACTACACTTCAAAAGAACCAGGTCCAAGTGACAACATCACCATGAACAGAAGCAAGTTCAACGAACAAAATGACCAAAGTACATCAAAACAACAATATGCACAAAGACTACAGGTGTGCAATGTCGAGAACCAAGGTGACAAAGATCAGGAGGCAAGTTCGAATCCAATGCAGATGTTAAACAAATTGAAGCTACACTCTGTTCAATATGCAATGTACCCCAGTACAAGTGAAAACAACAGGTGATAAGACTCAAAGGTCAATGGCACTACTGTCTCCTAAAAACAATATAAGTCATAGCAGTTTTGAACCAAAGCAGGGGATTTCAAACTAGCAATGGAAATGCCGAAGTCAACTAGAGCAAGTTCGAACAATTCAAAGTCCATAAACCCCAAGCTCTACACAGTATCAACTAATTTAAGGTTCAACTACAATATGGACACAACAACAACTACGGAATTGAATGCAAATGGGGTGCAGACCAGAACCAGATGAACATCAACAAAGCTACTGCAACTATGTGCAAGTACATAGTGTAGGTAAGTGCACAAAGAACAGACGTACAGTGGCAAGTGTTCAAGTAAAACAGTGTTGAACAAGATGATCAAGTAACCAGAGCTACTCAGGGTACATAAGCTACAAGTGTCAGGTCATCAGACTACTACAACAAATCAATACAACCAGACTTAACTGCAAACTCAAGTGAAGACAGTGGCTAAAGAATCAACACTGTAATGACAAAGTGATCGAAGCAGAAGTCAAAGACAAAATAATCGAAGCCGAGTCCGAGAATCAAATAACAGCTCAACATCACAGACCGAAGTCAATTCTCAAGTAGATTGACAAAGAAACAAATGTACATACTCAGTGCATCAAGTGTCAACATCACCATGAACAGAAGCAAGTTCAACGAACAAAATGACCAAAGTACATCAAAACAAGCATATACAGAACTACCAGTGATGCAGCATAATAAACAGTCGCGAATGACCAATGTCAAATGATCAGAGAAGTTTATAGAAGTCGAAGAATAAAAATGCAGACGTAAGTCAATAAATCAATGCTACAGAGATGAACAAATGGAAGTGTCGAAGTCATAACAATATTCAATGCCGAAATCTTATTTTTGAAAAGGTCAAAGATTTGAGAATCAGGAAATTTTCGATACCGTGAAATTCAAGTAAAATCGCACGTTCAAAATCGAAGCCATATGAAGCTGTGGTGGCTATGAGACTAAGCAATCCAAGAATCGAACTAAACGAGTAAAATCATCAACATCAAACAAAAACCCAACTAAGCCAAGAATCACGACTGAAACAAAATCACCAGTACACGAATTCGAATTAGATGTGAGGGAATTAACCACTCACCTTTGCCACGAATTGGAGTAGTCGAAGAAGCAACCAAGAAGAAATCGATCGAAGTTACTCGCGATTATTCACGTGATCCCTTTCTCGATCGAGTAGATCGGCAGCACGTCATCACGAAGTGGAACGAAGCCCTAATTTTGACGAAGCGGAGGAAACGAAGACGAAGAAAATGCCGCCATTTATTTTCTCTCGTTTGATTTAGGGCTTGAGAACGAAAAATGAAAAGAAATAGGAACGAGTCGAATTTCTTTAAGAATGGGACGGGTACATTTGTTTTGCAAATTTTTCACGGCTTCAAACATTTGAAAACGTGGGCCGAGAATTTATTTTAAAGCCTGTCAACATTTAACAGATTTTTCAAAAGAGTTTCAACTGGTTAAATTAAAATTCCAAACAGCGATTTGCTAGGAAAAGCAATCGTCTAAAGACGATAATTAATCGGTACGAAATACCGGGTTGTTACAGACTTCCCTCCTTAAAGAAATTGCGTCCTCGCAATCATAAGGAATAAATGGACAAAAGGTAGCAACCTAAAAGAGCATGGCAATGTCGAATGCATACGCAAAGCAAAGGTCAACAGGGGGAAGCATTAGAATTATGGAAGTATCAGATATAGAATCAAAAGGTTCGATTGAAAGAACCAACATCGTGGGGATCAAGGAATCAAAATCAGACGACTATCAAAAGCAAGAATCAATCGAGTTCTAGCAATTGAAAGAAAAGGAATCAGAGCAGAAATCACGTACTGCACAAATTGAATGTGAGTAAATCAAATTACTCACCTGAATCGTCAGAGAAAAAGACGAAGATCGAATCTCAAAATCGCAAATATTCAATCATCTAAAATGATAATCGAATTTTCACAAATATCTGATTATCAAAAACGATAAGCAGAAACACAAATATTCGATTAATCAAATCGAAAAATATTTAATTATCTTAAACGATAATCAAATTTCACAAATATCTGATTATCAAAAACGATAATCAGAAACACAAATATTCGATTAATCAAATCGAAAAATATTTAATTATCTTAAACGATAATCAAATTTCACAAATATCTGATTATCAAAAACGATAATCAGAAACACAAATATTCGATTAATCAAATCGAAAAATATTTAATTATCTTAAACGATAATCAAATTTCACAAATATCTGATTATCAAAAACGATAATCAGAAACACAAATATTCGATTAATCAAATCGAAAAATATTTAATTATCTTAAACGATAATCAAATTTCACAAATATCTGATTATCAAAAACGATAATCAGAAACACAAACATCTAATTATCAAAAACGATAATCAGAAGTCATAAATATTCAATTAACGAGTCCGGAATTAACCGAAGTAGTAAAAGTATGTTCCATACTCCTTACTTTTGCTAAATCGTTTAAATCTCTTTATCGTTTTCTTGAAAGTGCAGAATTGTGTGTTTTTAAAAAATTAACATTTCACATTCTCAAACGGACAAGTCCGAAATTAAGCGAATCAGTAAAAGAAAGGGGTCATAGTCCTTGATTTTTCTGAAATGTTTAAATCGCTTCCTCGTTCTTTTGAAAATGTAAGCTGTAAAAATTTGAAAACAACTTTAATTTATATTTTTGAAACAACTTTTAAAAATAAAGAATTTTGAAAACGCGTGATTAAATTAGCAATATCAGTGTTGCGGGAGAACCGCTTGTAAATCCATTTCAAAATTGACGAGTACTGAAGTTAACACGTCAAAATCTCATCAAAATAACTGGCATCAAAATATAATGCCAAATGAATTTTCATTCATCAAAAATGTCACAAGAATCTTCTCAAAGATAGAAAGGGATATCATACCCTAAACTTGTATTCATAACAAGTCAATAACACATGAATTCACCAATACACAAAAATTGACAAAACTTGTCAATAGAAATCACGAAAATTGGTGAAGCACAAATTCTAGAAATCATCACAAGAAATCCAGGAATCATAAAAAGGGGGGAAAAGCCTATCAGAAAACGGGAGTATGAAAACTCCAAAACACCGGTTTCACAAGACGAGACGCTATCTCATGGTGGCTAACCATTAAAGTTTCACACAGGAATGGTCCGAAGACCGTGGGTCGCTATCCCACGCGTGTGAGTCGGAATCACACAGATTGAGGTTTAGGCTAACCTCGCAGAGAAAGAGACATCGCACATTTGCTAGTCTAAACCATAAAAAAGGAAAATGGAAATGCCTATCACAAAATGGGAGCATGAAAACTCCAAAATACCGGTATCACAAGATGAGACGCTATCTCATGGAAGCCATCCATTAAAGTTTCACACAGGAATGGTCCGAAGACCGTGGGTCGCTATCCCACGCGTGTGAGTCGGAATCACACAGATTGAGGTCTAGGCTAACCTCGCAGAGAAAAAGACATGAGTGAGTGGAATCACACAAATTAAGGTCCAGACTAACCAAAAAGCAAAAAGGTATGTGTGAATGGAATCACACAAGTGGTGTCTAGTCTAACCTCGCAAACAAAAAGGTATGTGTGAGTCGGAATCACACTACTGCGGTCTAGTCTAACCTTGGAAACAAAAAGATATGTGTGAGTCGGAATCACACTACTGCGGTCTAGACTAACCTTGCGGACAAAGAGATATGTGTGAGTCGGAATCACACTATTGCGGTCTAGTCTAACCTTGGAAACAAAAAGATATGTGTGAGTCGGAATCACACTACTGCGGTCTAGACTAACCTTAAAATGATCGTCATGATCAACGAGAAGTGTCAATTACACTAGAAAATTGTCACAAAAAGTTCAATCGAACAAGTCCAGGAGTTAACCGACGAAGTAAACGCAAGCGTTTCATACCACTTGTTTTACTAAGCCGTTTAATTCAATTTCTCATACGAGTGAAATAAAGGCTTGTATATACTAATAGATTGGAAAACGGTTTAGAAAAAAGAGCTTTGTAGTAAAATAGTTTTGAAATCGTTTGGAAAAAGGATTTTAATATTTACTACTAGTATAGAAAACCTTTATATTTTCAAAGTGACAAATCACAAAAATGATTGTAGAAACAATCAATCACAAGAATTCACATACGAAGATGTGAATGGAATCCAAAGAAATCGATACTGAATCCATCAGAAAGTATGTTCACAAAAATCCCGAAGAAAATGTCATCAAAGTTGCTAATAAATGATAGCAACAAATCGGGGAAATGATCAAGAATCGATTAAATTAGGAAACCAAGTCAGTTCACTAAAATTTCACGTTCGAAGATGTGAATAAAATCCAAAGAATTCGATTCCAAATTCATCAAAGTAGGAATACCCAAAAATTCCAGAAATAGAAGTTATCAAAATCGACAAAGGTGATAACAACTAATTAGAAAAGAAGAATCGATTATCAACTGGAAAAACAAAGCAAATCGAGCAGAAATGCATAAATGACTTCAACAAAAGTAAGAATCAAGTTAATGTCGAAGCCAACAATTAATAGCCGCAGTCGAGTACAAAATGAATCAATTATCATTATCAAAGAAACCAACGGCAAGCAATATCAGAGTACTGAAAATCAAGAAATTAGCAATTTCTCACAAACAGAGTGACCGAAGTCGAAGGGAAATCCAGATTAGGAAAACACAAAATATCAAGTTCAAAATCGCTGAGATTCAAACTAGATGTGAATGAGAAATCAAAATCACTCAATTTGCAACTGGTCCAGCTATTTTTCATCACAGTGTAACAGGTACACAATGACACTCATAGCATAGAACAAAAGTGGAACAAAGTCCAAAAGTCAAAATGGCTTTAATTTGCCAAATTAAAACAAAATCAACATCGGCTAAATCAATTCAAAGCCGAAAACACAAGAATAAGCGTTAGGAATTCATACCTAACAGTCAAAAATAGTCGTATGTAAAGATGAGAGATAAACATCGACAAATAGTTGTAACACAAGCTCCATCTAAGTTATGTTTTATAATTGTCCTAAACCTCAGGCTCTGATACCAAGCTGTGACGCCCCACCTCTATACCCACGCTAGCCAAGAACACTACGGAGTAGTGCTGTCAACTAGCACGGAGAATAAGGCTGTTGAGGAGCGACCATCCATGTAATTGCCTTGTGCGAGCACCGATATGTCAGATAGAATAACGTGCATTTCATCTTTTAGAGGAAATCCGACATACCGTTACAAACTCAAAGCTACTACACAGTGGCTATAATAGTTTAGGACAATAAATATAAAAATAACACAGATAACATAAATGCGGAATACAGATGGAACGAAAAGTCTCATATATACAATAACTGATATCAGTTACAATACATTTGACACAATACAAATGATACAACTACAACTGTCGACTGAAGAAGTTATATATACAAGTACATTATCGACTAATATACATGAATACATTATCATCTTAAAACAGACACACTGACTACTACAACCTGACGAAGACCACTTCAAATGATATAAAAAGTCTTCATAGCTCTAGCAGCAATCCAAAGCTAAAAATCTACAACCTGTAAATACTCGGTCTGACCCGAGTATTACATTCAAAAGAAAATAATACCCAGGTCAGTCTAATTCAAACCAGTTTATTAGTGCATATAGGCAGTAATAATCAAATATCACATAGACGACAGTCACAGAAATCTCGTATACCCAACTTCTCGATAAGAGAACCGGATAACGGCGGATATAACACTAAACAGTGTTAATCCCCAAAACAGAAATCCAAAGCAATTTAAACAATTGAAACGTCAATTTAAAACTGTCAAATCTGATAGGGCTGCAGTACACGCACGCGTGTACTGCCTCGCCACTATCATAGGAGGTACACCAAAGCTCAGTGAAAATCATAAAGGGTCACGAGGTCAAACCCACCATAGCGGGTTCAACTCAAGTGAATTCGGGAACAACCCTAAATTAAACATAATCAAGCCCAAGTCATCAAGAACAGTGAACCCATAAGGTATAACTGTACTTGCCAAAGTACACAAAACAGAGTCAGAATCGAACATGCATCATGTGGCGGTGCATCCCGAAACCAAGAACAACAACTACCACTCAAAATCAACAGCAGTCCAAAACAAAGAGCAAGTGACAGTGATGTACATCTATACAATGCTCATGACTGAAGCCACGATGAACAAAGTATAAAATCAAATGAGTGCAGACGCCAAAATACGACATCACCGTAACAATTCCCAGTGAAGAAAATAAAATTCAAGACATCAGGCATGCATAAAGTCAACGCAGCCCAACTTTACTCGAAGCTGCAGCCCGGGCAATTCAGATGTATCATACCCGAAAGCAAAAGAAAGTGGTACAACTCAAATGAAACAATCAAGTGACCTTATGAAGCAATGGGAAACCAAAAGTGCAAGTATACATAATGCTCCCTGCAAACACAAATGTACAGACTACACTTCAAAAGAACCAGGTCCAAGTGACAACATCACCATGAACAGAAGCAAGTTCAACGAACAAAATGACCAAAGTACATCAAAACAACAATATGCACAAAGACTACAGGTGTGCAATGTCGAGAACCAAGGTGACAAAGATCAGGAGGCAAGTTCGAATCCAATGCAGATGTTAAACAAATTGAAGCTACACTCTGTTCAATATGCAATGTACCCCAATACAAGTGAAAACAACAGGTGATAAGACTCAAAGGTCAATGGCACTACTGTCTCCTAAAAACAATATAAGTCATAGCAGTTTTGAACCAAAGCAGGGGATTTCAAACTAGCAATGGAAATGCCGAAGTCAACTAGAGCAAGTTCGAACAATTCAAAGTCCATAAACCCCAAGCTCTACACAGTATCAACTAATTTAAGGTTCAACTACAATATGGACACAACAACAACTACGGAAGTGAATGCAAATGGGGTGCAGACCAGAACCAGATGAACATCAACAAAGCTACTGCAACTATGTGCAAGTACATAGTGTAGGTAAGTGCACAAAGAACAGACGTACAGTGGCAAGTGTTCAAGTAAAACAGTGTTGAACAAGATGATCAAGTAACCAGAGCTACTCAGGGTACATAAGCTACAAGTGTCAGGTCATCAGACTACTACAACAAATCAATACAACCAGACTTAACTGCAAACTCAAGTGAAGACAGTGGCTAAAGAATCAATACTGTAATGACAAAGTGATCGAAGCAGAAGTCAAAGACAAAATAATCGAAGCCGAGTCCGAGAATCAAATAACAGCTCAACATCACAGACCGAAGTCAATTCTCAAGTAGATTGACAAAGAAACAAATGTACATACTCAGTGCATCAAGTGTCAACATCACCATGAACAGAAGCAAGTTCAACGAACAAAATGACCAAAGTACATCAAAACAAGCATATACAGAACTACCAGTGATGCAGCATAATAAACAGTCGCGAATGACCAATGTCAAATGATCAGAGAAGTTTATAGAAGTCGAAGAATAAAAATGCAGACGTAAGTCAATAAATCAATGCTACAGAGATGAACAAATGGAAGTGTCGAAGTCATAACAATATTCAATGCCGAAATCTTATTTTTGAAAAGGTCAAAGATTTGAGAATCAGGAAATTTTCGATACCGTGAAATTCAAGTAAAATCGCACGTTCAAAATCGAAGCCATATGAAGCTGTGGTGGCTATGAGACTAAGCAATCCAAGAATCGAACTAAACGAGTAAAATCATCAACATCAAACAAAAACCCAACTAAGCCAAGAATCACGACTGAAACAAAATCACCAGTACACGAATTCGAATTAGATGTGAGGGAATTAACCACTCACCTTTGCCACGAATTGGAGTAGTCGAAGAAGCAACCAAGAAGAAATCGATCGAAGTTACTCGCGATTATTCACGTGATCCCTTTCTCGATCGAGCAGATCGGCAGCACGTCATCACGAAGTGGAACGAAGCCCTAATTTTGACGAAGCGGAGGAAACGAAGACGAAGAAAATGCCGCCATTTATTTTCTCTCGTTTGATTTAGGGCTTGAGAACGAAAAATGAAAAGAAATAGGAACGGGTCGAATTTCTTTAAGAATGGGACGGGTACATTTGTTTTGCAAATTTTTCACGGCTTCAAACATTTGAAAACGTGGGCCGAGAATTTATTTTAAAGCCTGTCAACATTTAACAGATTTTTCAAAAGAGTTTCAACTGGTTAAATTAAAATTCCAAACAGCGATTTGCTAGGAAAAGCAATCGTCTAAAGACGATAATTAATCGGTACGAAATACCGGGTTGTTACACAATCCGGTTGAAAAAATAAATCAGCTTTTTCAACTTAAAGTTAGTATTGAAGTATTTATAAAATGTCATACAGCGAACAAAGTTCAACTATGTTATACCAAACTCATATGAACTAGGTACCTCTTCTCAATCATCATCTACATCGGAATAGAAAATAAATTACATTATTATTTTTATTCAAAGGACTAGGAAGTAGCTATATAAATCCAACAACTTAGATCCACATAATGGATAATATATAGAATACAGCTAGCAGTTAACTATAACTACGATTTACATGTAACAATACATATATGAAATGACTTATCCTTTATTCAACTGCAAATTAATCAAACAAAAACATTGTAGTCATAAAATAATTTTTTAATTATTCAACACTCCCCTTGTAAAAGCGTTATCTCTTAAACTTATAATTGAAAACTACTGCTTATTAACGTATCCAATTGAAGCTAATGAATCATAAAACATCCTCGAAATCAACACTTACGGATTCAAACTTATTCATTTCTTCAGTTTTTCAAATCAACCATTCGAAAACTACATCACGATCCATTTCTTTGGCTTTAGCTTAAAACATATTCTAACGTACTCATAAAGTATCCTGAAACTTCTCAAAATTTGGATCTTTGTTCATCCAAGTAAGATCTAACAATTTCTATACTGAAAAGAATCATTAAAAAAAACACTTCCACATAAACTTAACAAACTAACTGAATAAAAATCTTCCATTCAAATTAACAGATCTACTATTATAGATAAATCAGGCACAAATAATGTGAGTAACATGACAGTAAACAAATGATGAATTCATTTTATTTTATTTAAATACCAGAGAAGGGATGGCCGAAAGAATTTGAGCAGAGATAGGTAGCAATGGTATGATAGGAAGCCACAAACGGGGTGATGTATGATTTTAATGCAACAATCTTATATCTAGAAAGAGTCATATATTTAGAGGCACTATCAAGGTAAATTTCTTTCTTTTTTGACTTTGCACATATCATATTTTTAGTGTTCAACTAATACCTTATGATTCTTGAATACCTTATGAAAATTACATGAAAAAAATAGTCAACGTTATATGAAATGAATCTCGAACTGTTACAAAGTCAACTGAATTTGAATTCATTTTTTTAATATGAAAAAGCACTCATAGAATACAGTTCTCTAAGACAACAAGGACAACATAAACATGACATTCAGATTTCAAAATTATTAAGTAGCATATGCAAGTATAAACTATAGAGATCACATATATCATATCTGAATGTAGGGAGTTGGCTAAGTGTAGTAGCACAAAATTTAAATAAGATTATTAATAGATAATGGGCTCAGTAGTACTGTAACGATCCTGACTCGACCTTCAAAAATTGGCACCGAATACATCACCTGTATTCGAATTGCGCAGATTCAAATGTCAAAATCTGGTTCGTCGGAGCTTATAACACATTAAGTATAACAACACAACAGAAGAGAAATGAATATGAATATCATACAACTCCAATGAATACAATATCCAATATGATATACAACACCGATACAATAGAATGCCAATAATATATATCAGAGATACAACACCACAGCGGAAATATAACTTGCACTCCAAAGCTAATACAATATCTACAACTCCATCTCCAAATCTCTAATCCAGAAATAGCTCCAAAGAAAATGCTCCAAATCCAAAAACATCTAGATCCATATCTACATCTACTAGCTGATAATCTAAAAATCTAACTCTATACTGCCCGTATGGAAAATTGTGGGCACCCATAGTTTAGAAAGGAAATAATAAACTCCAGGTCAGTCATGAGACTGGTATGAGCAAACAAAAACAGTTTATCTTTAAACAAAAGAAAATACAGGGAAATTCGCAATGCTTTTTGGAAAATGAAACTAGCATAAGGCCTCCCACCACACACACAATGCAAACGTATAATTGGAGGAGATTGCTTCTTATGATAGTTAAACATGCTTGATAGCGAAAACTATTTGATATTCTTATTAGTGCATAGTGGAAAACATTTCGAAAGTATAATATTAATCTTAGCCAGCATACAACCATTATTGTATGCCTACTATAACTACCATGTTCAATAGCAAGTTACCACCACATTCCATGGCAGGTAATACAACTAAAACCGTACAGGGTGCGTATTGTTTCTTTGGATTTCCAATAAATGATCAGGCTAAGGAACTTTCTATTGCCACATGGGAACGCCTCTGGAGGGACGCCCCGAGAACCTAACTGGATCTCTACCAACACAGGGCCGGTTACTCCCTTCCTGGGAGTAATACCGTCAGATATGCCACCCCCGGTCGTTACTGACCTTTATCCGAGCGCGCGCAACCAACAACCACAAAGCAATGTATTTGTAGTAACCACATAGGTTAAATATCATGGCTCCATACCATGATATCACCTTTTTCCAGAAGGAATGGACATACCCTAGGGGAGCTACCCCTGAAACCTTGCCGCATCTTTAATGTTTCGACCATTTCCGGAGTGTGAGGTCCTGATGCAGTCTCGTCCACAAAGCTACGCTTCTCACAGAAGCCATGCTTTAATCAACCAACGATCAACAACACTTCATATGCCACATTACCAATTCAGGAATGTATCACTAGTAACCATCAACTACATAACCTCTAAGCTCGTACGTCTCAGAGAAGGGTGTTAAGCTAAGAGAATAAATTCTCCGCCACCAAATAGAAATGTATTTGATAGAAATCAGCTTTACATCTCAAAGTGTAACGTCGGACACACATCCATACAAGTCTGTTCCGGGATCGAACAGAACCGAAGGCACTTCAAAAGAAGCCCTTGCAATGCGGATAATTCCTAATCACTTCCGGACTCCCCATCACAAAAGGTGATAAAATCTCTATACCGGGGACCAGTCGGTGCAAAGACATTCGACAAGGAATCCTTTTGTTTTCAACAATACCCGGTCTTCACCACCCGTCTTCAAATGCAATCCATAACGTCGTATCATTATTCGGAATGGGTAATATGACACAAAGATCCTCTTCCGGCTAAACCGAATAATGAGCGCAATATTTAAAAACATATGGATATTGGGATTTCAATTAAGTCACGACATTAAAACCCAAACCTTTCTTTCAAATGGTTTAAATAAATTAACATTTTCAAATCTTTTAAACAAAAAGATTCATTTCACAAAGTTCACCAATCTTTCACAAAGTTCACCAATCTCTCACAAAGATTCATTCACAGATTTCAAACCAATTTCCATTTCAAATGTTTAATAGAAAGGATACACTTTTAACATCCCTTTTCAATTTGAAAACAAAGTATACCAATCTTTAACAAAGATTCATTCATATTCTTTCAAAGCAATTTCCCTTTCAAATTGGATTAACTCATCTAATCTTTAAATCAAGATTTAATTCATATTCTTTTAAAACTATTTCCAAAGATTCATTCATAACTTAGAAAACCATTTTCATTTCAAACTTGAAATCCCTTTAACACAAATTGGAAATTCTTTCCTTTTATGAAAGCTTTTATTATTTGAAAACAAATAGTTTTTTTTGTTTCGGAAAAATCTGATTACATTCTCACAAGTTAAAGCCTTTCAAAATAAAGTTGGGTTAAATTCAAATTACCAAAACAGTTTCAAAATGGTTTAAAACCCATATAAACACATTTATAACTTGCATACCTTTTTAAACCAAAATTTCAAAACATATAATTCAATTTCAAATCTTGAATTCAGATTCAGTCAAATTATTTAAATTTTCAAAACTTAATTAAGTTATCCAAAACAACTTTTATCTTAAAAACTCTTTTTCAAAAGCTTTCCATATTTAACCCAAATCCATTTCCAAAACTATTTGGATTCAAAATTCTATTTTTAAAACCATTTCATAATATTAAATTGAAATATCTGTGACTTAACTGATTTCCTCATGCAATCCATATTTGTGTGTGTAAAGTGTGGTCCAGGGGTTTTACACAATAATAGTGCAACATCATCAATCATCGCATATTCAAATATAGAAATATCGATAAGCGGTATAATCTATAGCGCTTATCGTTCATTCACAGATCATAGATAATTAATATACATTCAGCATAGATAAATCAAAATAATTCATAGCACACAGCATCACACATCAGGGATATCAAACAATTTAGCATTCAATAAAATCCAGACATCAATAAGTAAGATTAATAAATCAACTGATTGATTTAAACCAGATTAATTACTTATGAATAAATCCCTAATCCTGGTTAATTAACATTAATTAATTACGAACCATTTAATTAGTTATCCTCTAATTATTTATTAATTACCCTTTAATTATTATTAATCATTCTTAATTAGTAAATAAATCAACCTTTAATCATTAAATAATTAACCCCTAATTATTTATTGTTAATTAATTACATTAATTAATTAACCCTTAATTAATTACAAAAAAATGATTATCCCTAACCAAAAATTAATTACATTGAGTAATTATCCTTTAATCATTTAATTAATCAATTTAATCATTAATTAATTACTTTTAATTAAGTAAATATCTTTAAGTAATTAGTTACCTTTAATTACTTATATTAATTAATCTTAATTAATTATCCTTTCATAAAATTACATAAAGTAATTAGCTTTTGATTACTTACATTAAGAAATTCCTTAATCACTTATATTACTTAATTATTATTTTTAAAACCTCAATTTATCTAAGATAACCTATTTATCTTTATCATTTAAATCTTATTCAATTAAATGTTTGAAATAAATCACTTGAAAACCTTTAATTAATTAACGTTTAATACAGTAATTAAACGCTCACCTAATCCCATCATTTATTGAAAACACTTAGGATTTTTTATTTAATTAATTAACTAAATATAAAATTATCCAAGTCGAACAATTTAATTTCAAAGCATTTGTCTTTATACCTTATATAAAACTTGTTTATTTCACCTAGCTTTTGAAACTTGAGTAAATAAACTTGCTTTTTTCTTTTATGAATCTGAACTTGATTTCCTTGAAAACTTGTTTACTTTATTAAAATCTAACCCGAGCCAAATATCAATTGACCCGAGCAAACCCACCAATTTCCCGATAGCAATCTCGAGAAACTGGAACCCATCGTCGTCAACAAATCTCCCATTTCCCGATGATCCCAACCCCCATACGCCTCGCCACCACGTCCAGAACTGCACCACAACATTCCGCGACGATCCCCCTGGTGCGATTAGCTACATTTGATCCACGACCGAGAAATCGCCTCGACCACCACTACGTTGCAACCTGTTGCCTAAACCCTAAAACCTCGTCACGCTATCGCCATGGTCAACTAGAAAATCATCGAATATTTTTCTGATGATCATCTAACCTCCAGCCTTCTTCCACCTTGATCGCGACATCCAATGCTTTCCCAATCGCTAGAAATCGATGGAAATACCATTTTCGATCAACTCGCAATTCCACGTGGTTTTCAAACTTAAAAATTCCAATCTATGTATCTAAATTCATCGTTTTTCAATTCGAATCCACTCCTAAAATCAAAGCTTGAAATTCAGATATATAATTTTTTTGGACCAATTTTTACTTCCTATTGTTATTTAACATTTTATAGAACATTGCTGAATATTTTTTTACTTAAAACTAATTTTAAAATTTAAATCGCAATGTTACAATCATTTGCTTTTTAAAGATCAAAGCCTAGATTAGATTGTATAAGGAGCAGTTTAAATTTGTTTGGAGGGGATTGGAAACACGACAGAGCGTATTCATATATACACTGGCATGCCTACTTAAATCCACACACAAACATACATGCAGATATGTACACTCAATCACACAAGCATAGTTACATCACAACTTCAAGTACACAATCAAAATTCAAGAGATATAATAGGTTAAAGGGTTTGCTCACCTGGACTAAGAAGGAACAGAGCCTGGAATTGGAAATGATCTGTTATTTTGTTGAACAGAGACGGTGCTTGGAATAAATTTGCAAACTGGAAACCCTGATGTTGATCTGCAACTTTGTTTTAGATGAGTTTGAACTTGATTGATTGTTGCAGTACGAATTGATCTGCTTAAATTGGAATCCTGGGTCTGATGTTTGATTCCAGAATTTGATTTCAGGTTTTGGTTTGTTGATGCTTGATTCCAGCATGCAATTTTGATTTTTTTTACAGAGCTCTATGATTTCATTCTGGTTTGCTTCATGTTGAGTTTGTAGTTTGTTTTTCAGATTTTTCTTTGAATCTTTCTCTGGTTTTTGAAAACTATTTGTTTGATTTTTTTGTATTGCTTCCAGGTTCTGATTTATTTGCTTGAATTTATCCTCAGGTTTTAGAATTGAAGAAGAATTTGTTGTTTGATTTTATTTTCCAAGTTTTGATAATTTTTTCTCTGATTTGAGAAGTTTAAAACTGATCTATACTTTGTTTTGTTATTTGTTTTGAAAATAAATCAAAAAGGAAAATCATAATGCCATTTGTAATTTGCATGGCACCAATTGCTTACACTTGTTTATTCATAGTATTATAAATGTACAAATGTCTTTTATTATACAATTTATGTTTAAATCCTTATACAATTCATATTTATTATATTAAATTCAAATCACACAAACCATATTTATTTCAAAAAGATATATGTACATATATATAAGTTTAAAGCTTTTATTTATACTTGTCTAACATTTATAATCATAAATTATATTTAATTTATATTTTTATAACCTTTTAAATTACTTCAAGGAAAATGATTTGAATCAAATTATTCACTAAATAAATAATCATATATATATATACACACTTTTGTTTCTTAACTCCAATTTATCAATAAAATATTTGAATTTTAAATCTAATCACTTTTTTTCAATATATTTTAGTTTGGAATTCCCAGATAAAAATTCTTTTACAAATTTTATTTTTGTTCTTAAATTTCCAATCCCATTTATTTCTAGAACATATTAATTCACAATTAAATCCAAAATTTTATATTAATTAACAATTATTTCAAAATTTAATTCCAAAGATTAAATTAATTATCAAATTAATCTTGGCTAAAATCCAGGAATGTTACAAATTCCCCTCCTTAAGAAAATTTCGTCACCGAAATTTGCCAAAGAGACAACAAGAAGAGATGAACACACAAAGATAGAGAAACAGTTTTCCAGATCAAACTGAATATCTATTCTGCATTTGGCTAACCAAATCAGAATATCATCAGTAGATACGAGAACGAGTCTGATTCACAAGATACTCGGGTCATCCAAATCTACGAAGTATGTAGGGGCATTGGTTAGTTTGAAAGGATAACTAACCACTCGTAGAATATATCGAGACCCCAAGGAATAGACAGATATACGGATATAATCCCAAATTTTTTTTCAATTTAAGGAAAGTATACCTATCAACCATAGCAACTAAAGCAAACAATCCAAACAAACAATTCTGACTTATTTGGAGTTTATGTCCCATGCTAATTTATTTTCCGATTTAGCCAAAATAATGATCTCCTACTAAAGCTTCTCCCTCGAGCTACTACGAAGATATCAGAAAATTGATGATCAAAGAGATTAACAGAGAAAAGATTGTTCCTTGTCGTTATAGGGTATAGACCATTTGCAGTCATACTCCCCTGTCCCATATCCCATCCTCTTCTTGCACTCATACTTACTATCAGTGAATAGCAAGAGAATTTACTGAGGCATACGGAAGGATATTTTAGAGATACTCATTCTAGGGTTTACTTCACCCTATCTCTAATGAGTCACTTAATGTGTTATACTCCTGAGCTAAAGGTCAAACTTCATCTCTGATACCACTGTAACGATCCTGACTCGACCTTCAATAATCGGCACCGAATACATCACCCGTATTCGAATGCCGCATATTCAAACGTCGAAATTTGGTTCGTCGGAGCTTATAACACATTAAGTATAACAACACAGCGGAAGAGAAATGAATATGAATATCATACAACTCAAAAGATTACAATATCCAATATGATATACAACACTGGTACAACAGAATGCCCACAATATATATCAAGGATACAACACCACAACGGAAATATAACTTGCACTCCGAAGCTAATCCAATATCTACAACTCCATCTCCAAATCTCTAATCCAGAAATAGCTCCAAAGCAAATGCTCCAAATCCAAATATATCTAAATCCATATCTACATTTACTAGCTGATAATCTGAAAATCTAACTCTAGACTGCCCGTGTGGAAAATTGTGGGCACCTAGAGTTTAGAAAGGGAACAATAAACTCTAGGTCAGTCATGGGACTGGTATGAGCAAACAAAAACAGATTATCTTTAAACAAAAGAAAATATAGAGAAATTCGCAATGCCTTTTGGAAAATGAAACCACCATAAGGCCTCCCACCACACACACAATGCAAACACACAATTGGAGGAGATTTCTCCTTATGATAGTCAAACATGCTTGATACGCGAAAACCATTTGATATTCTTATTACTGCATAGTGGAAAACATTTCGAAAGTATAATATTAATCTTAGCCAGCATACAACCATTATTGTATGCCTACTATAGCTACCATGTTCAATAGGAGGTTACCACCACATTCCATGGCAGGTAATACAACTAAAACCGTACAGGGCGCGTATTGTTTCTTTGGATTTCCAACAAATGGTCAGGCTAAGGAACTTCCTATTGCCACATGGGAACGCCTCTGGAGGGACACCCCGAGAACCTAACTGGATCTCTGCCAACACAAGGCCGGTTACTCCTTTCTCGTAAGTAATACCGTCAGTTATGCCACCCTCGGTCGTTACCGACCTTTATCCGAGCGCACACAACCAACATCCACAAAGCAATGTATTTGCAGTAACCACATAGGTTAAATATCTAGGCTCCATGCCATGATATCACCTTTTTCCAAAAGGAATGGACATACCCTAGGGGCGCTACCACTGAAACCTTGCCCCATCTTTCCTATTTCGACCATTTCCGGGGTGTGAGGTCTCGATGCAGTCTCGTCCACAAAGCTACGCTTCTCACAGAAGCCATGCTTTGATCAACCAATGATCAACAGCACTTCGTATGCCACATTACCAAATTGGGAATGTATCACTAGTAACCATCAACTACATAACCTCTGAGCTCGTACGTCTCAGAGAAGGGTGTTAAGCTAAGAGAATAAATTCTCCGCCACCAAACATAAATGTATTTGATAGAAACAAGCTTTATATCTCATAGTGTAACGTCAAACACACATCCATACAAGTCTATTCCAGGATCGAACAAAACCGAAGGCACTTCAAAAGAAGCCCTTGCAATCCGGATAATTCCTAATCATGTCCGGACTCCCCATCACAAACGGGGATACAATCTCTATACCAGGGACCAGTGGGTGTAGAGACATTCGACAAGGAATCCTTTCGTTTTCAAAAATACCCGGTCTTCATCACTGGTCTTCAAATGCAATCCATAACGTCGTATCATTATTTGGAATGGGTTATATGACACAAAGGTCCTCTCCCGACTAACCCGAATAATGAGCACAATATTTAAAAACATATGGATATTGGGATTTCAATTAAGTCACAACTTTAAAACCCAAACCTTTCTTTCAAATGGTTTAAATAAATTACCATTTTCAAATCTTTTAAACAAAAAGATTCATTTCACAAAGTTCACCAATCTTTCACAGAGATTCATTTACAGATTTCAAGCCAATTTCCATTTCAAATGTTTTATAGAAAGGATACACTTTTAACATCCTTTTCAATTTGAAAACAAAGTATACCAATCTTTAACGAAGATTCATTCATATTCTTTTCAAAACAATTTCCCTTTCAAATTGGATTAACTCATCTAATCTTTAAATCAAGATTTAATTCATATTCTTTTAAAACTATTTCCAAAGATTCATTCATAACTTGGAAAACCATATTCATTTCAAACTTGAAATCCCTTTAACACAAATTGAAATTCTTTCCTTTTATGAAAGCTTTTATTATTTGAAAACAAATAGTTTTTTTTGTTACGGAAAAATCTGATTACATTTGCACAAGTTAAAGCCTTTCAAAATAAAGTTGGGTTAAATTTAAATTACCAAAACAGTTTCAAAATGGTTTAAAACCCATATAAACTCATTTATAACTTGCATACCTTTTTAAACCAAAATTTCAAAACATATAATTCAATTTCAAATCTTGAATTCAGATTCAGTCAAATTATTTAAATCTTCAAAACTTAATTAAGTTATCCAAAACAACTTTTATCTTAAAAACTCTTTTTCAAAAGCTTTCCATATTTAACCCAAATCCATTTCCAAAACTATATAGATTCAAAATTCTATTTTTAAAACCATTTCATAATATTAAATTGAAATATCTGTGACTTAACCGATTTTCTCATGCAATCCATATTTGTGTGTGTAAAGTGTGGTCCAGGGGTTTTACATAATAATAGTGCAACATCATCAATCATCACAGATTCAAATACAGAAATATCGATAAGTAGTATAATCTATAACGCTTATCGTTCATTCACAGATCACAGATAATTAATATACATTCAGCACAGATAAATCAAAATAATTCATAGCACACAGCATCACACATCAGGGATTACAAATAATTTAGCATTCAATAAAATCCAGACATCCATAAGTAAGATTAATAAATCATCTGATCGATTTAAACCAGATTAATTACTTATGAATAAATCCCTAATCCTGGTTAATTAACATTAATTAATTACGAACCATTTAATTAGTTATCCTCTAATTATTTATTAATTACCCTTTAATTATTATTAATCATTCTTAATTAATAAATAAATCAACCATTAATCATTAAATAATTAACCCCTAATTATTTATTCTTAATTAATTACATTAATTAATTAACCCTTAATTAATTACAAAAAAATGATTATCCCTAATCACAAATTTAGTTACATTGAGTAATTATCCTTTAATCATTTAATTAGTCAATTTAATCATTAATTATTACTTTTAATTAAGTAATTATCTTTAAGTAATTAATTACCTTTAATTAATTATCCTTTCATAAAACTACATAAAGTAATTAGCTTTTGATTACTTACATTAAGAAATTCCTTAATCGCTTATATTACTTAATTATTAATTTTAAAACCTCAATTTATCTAAGATAACCTATTTATCTTTATCATTTAAATCTTATTCAATTAAATGTTTGAAATAAATCACTTGAAAACCTTTAATTAATTAACGTTTAATACAGTAATTAAACGCTCACCTAATCCCATCATTTATTGAAAACACTTAGGATTTTTTATTTAATTAATTAACTAACTATAAAATTATCCAAGTCGAACAATTTAATTCAAAGCATTTGTCTTTATACCTTATATAAAACTTGTTTATTTCACCTAGCTTTTGAAACTTGAGTAAATAAACTTGCTTTTTGCTTTTAAGAATCTAAACTTGATTTCCTTGAAAACTTGTTTACTTTATTAAAATCTAACCCGAGCCAAATATCAATTGACCCGAGCAAACCCACCAATTTCCCGATAGCAATCTTGACAACGAGCCCGAGACATCCCCTTGTATCCCCGAGGCAACTCCCTCCAAACATCAAAATCACCAGTCACGTAGATGCACGGTGCACGTGCACAGTTGCACGGCGATGCTCCGGCCACCATCGTACCTTCAACACACCACGATCGACCTTGCTGACCCACACAACCATTGATTCGCCTTAAATTCGAAATCAAGTATCATGATCAAAAACTGGAACCCATCATCGTCAACAAATCTCCCATTTCCTGATGATCCCAACCACCATACGCCTCGCCACCACGTCCAGAATTGCACCACAACATGCCGCGACGATCCCCCTGGTGCAATTAGCTCCAGTTGATCCACGACCGAGAAATCGCCTCGACCACCACTACGTTGCAACCTGATGCCTAAACCCTAAAACCTCGTCACGCTATCGCCATGGTCAACTAGAAAATCATCGAATATTTTTCTGATGATCATCTAACCTCCATCCTTCTTCCACCTCGATCACGACATCCAATGCTTTCCCAATCGCTAGAAATCGATGGAAATACCATTTTCGATCAACTCGCAATTCCACGTGGTTTTCAAACTTAAAAATTCCAATCTATATATCTAAATTCATCGTTTTTCAACTCGAATCCACACCTAAAATCAATGCTTGAAATCCAGATATATAATTTTTTTGGACCAATTTTTACTTCCTATTTTTATTTAACATTTTCAGAACAATGCTTAATATTTTTTTGCTTAAAACTAATTTTAAAATTTAAATCACAATGTTACAGTCATTTGCTTTTTAAAGATCAAAGCCTAGATTTGATTGTATAAAGAGTAGTTTAAATTTGTTTGGAGGGGATTGGAAACACAACATAGTGTATTCATATATACACTGGCATGCCTACTTAAATCCACACATAAACATACATATATATATATATACATGCAGATATGTACACTCAATCACACAAGCATAGTTATATCACAACTTCAAGTACACAATCAAAATTCAAGAGATATAACAGGTTAAAGGGTTTGCTCACATGGACTAAGAAGGAACAGAGCCTGGAATTGGAAATGATCTGTTATTTTGTTGAACAGAGACAGTGCTTGGAATAAATTTGCAAACTGGAAACCCTGATGTTGATCTACAACTTTGTTTTAGATGAGTTTGAACTTGATTGATTGTTGCAGTACGAATTGATCTGCTTAAATTGGAATCCTGGGTCTGATGTTTGATTCCAGAATTTGATTTCAGGTTTTGGTTTGTTGATGCTTGATTCTAGCATGCAATTTTGATTATTTTTACAGAGCTCTATGATTTCATTCTGGTTTGCTTCATGTTGAGTTTGTAGTTTTTTTTTCAGATTTTTCTTTGCTTCTTTCTCTGGTTTTTGAAAACTATTTGTTTGATTTTTTTGTATTGCTTCCAGGTTCTGATTTATTTGCTTGAATTTATCATCAGGTTTTAGAATTGAAGAAGAATTTGTTGTTTGATTTTATTTTCCTAGTTTTAATGATTTTTTCTATGATTTGAGATGTTTAAAACTGATCTAAACTTTGTTTTGTTATTTGTTTTGAAAATAAATCAAAAAGGAAAATCATAATGCCATTTGTAATTTGCATGGCACCAATTGCTTACACTTGTTTATTCATAGTATTATAAATGTACGTACAAATGTCTTTTATTATACAATTTATGTTTAAATCCTTATACAATTCATATTTATTATATTAAATTCAAATCACTCAAACCATATTTATTTCAAAAATATATATGTACATATATATAAGTTTAAAGCTTTTATTTATACTTGTCTAACATTTATAATCATAAATTATATTTAATTTATATTTTTATAACTTTTTAAATTACTTCAAGGAAAATGATTTGAATCAAATTATTCACTAAATAAATAATCATATATATATATATATATACTTTAGTTTCATAAATCCATTTATCAATAAAATATTTGAATTTTAAATCTAATCTCTTTTTTTCAATATACTTTAGTTTGGAATTCCGAGATAAAAATTCTTTTACAAATTTTATTTTTGTTCTTAAATTTCCAATCCCATTTATTTCTAGAACATATTAATTCATAATTAAATCCAAAATTTTATATTAATTAACAATTATTTCAAAATTTAATTCCAAAGATTAAATTAATTATCAAATTAATCTTGGCTAAAATCCAGGAATGTTACAAATTCCCCTCCTTAAGAAAATTTCGTCCTCGAAATTTGCCAAGGAGACAACAAGAAGAGATGAACACACAAAGATAGAGAAACAGTTTTCCAGATCAAACTGAATATCTATTCCGCATTTGGCTAACCAAATCAGAATATCATCAGTAGATATGAGAACGAGTCTACTTCACAAGATACTCGGGTCATCCAAATCTACGAAGTATGCAGGGGCATTGGTTAGTTCGAAAGGATAACTAACCACTCGTAGAATATATCGAGACCCCAAGGAATAGACAGATATACAGATATAATCCCAATTTTTTTTCAATTTAAGCAAAGTATACCTATCAACCATAGCAACCAAAGCAAACAATCCAAACAAACAATTCTGACTTATTTGGAGTTTATGTCCCAAGCCAATTTATTTTCCGATTTAGCCAAAATAATGATCTCCTACTAAAGCTTCTCCCTCGAGCTACTATGAAGATATCAGAAAATTGATGATCAAAGAGATTAACAGAGAAAAGATTGTTCCTTGTCGTTATAGGGTATAGACCATTTGCAGTCATACTCCCCTGTCCCCTATCCCATCCTCTTCTTGCACTCATACTTACTATGAGTGAATAGCAAGAGAATTTACTGAGGCATACAGACGGATATTTTAGAGATACTCATTCTAGGGTTTACTTCACCCTATCTCTATTGAGTCACTTAATGTGTTATACTCCTGAGCTAAAGTTCAACCTTCAGCTCTGATACCACTGTAACGATCCTGACTCGACCTTCAAAAATCGGCACCGAATACATCACCCGTATTCGAATGCCGCAGATTCAAACGTCGAAATCTGGTTCGTCGGAGCTTATAACACATTAAGTATAACAACACAGCGGAAGAGAAATGAATATGAATATCATACAACTCAAATGATTACAATATCCAATATGATATACAAAACTGATACAACAGAATGCCCACAATTTATATCAGGGATACAACACCACAACGGAAATATAACTTGCACTCCGAAGCTAATCCAATATCTACAACTCCATGTCCAAATCTCTAATCCAGAAATAGCTCCAAAGCAAATGCTCCAAATCCAAATACATCTAGATCCATATCTACATCTACTAGCTGATAATCTGAAAATCTAACTCTAGACTGCCCGTGTGGAAAATTGTAGGCACCCAGAGTTTAGAAAGGGAACAATAAACTCCAGGTCAGTCATGGGACTGGTATGAGCAAACAAAAACAGATTATCTTTAAACAAAAGAAAATATAGAGAAATTCGCAATGCTTTTTGGAAAATGAAACTACCATAAGGCCTCCCACCACACACACAATGCAAACGCACAATTGGAGGAGATTTCTATTTATGATAGTCAAACATGCTTGATACGCGAAAACCATTTGATATTCTTATTACTGCATAGTGGAAAACATTTCGAAAGTATAATATTAATCTTAGCCATCATACAACCATTATTGTATGCCTACTATAGCTACCATGTTCAATAGCAGGTTACCACCACATTCCATGGCAGGTAATACAACTAAAACCGTACAGGGTGCGTATTGTTTCTTTTGATTTCCAACAAATGGTCAGGCTAAGGAACTTCCTATTGCCACATGGAAACGCCTCTGGAGGGACACCCCGAGAACCTAACCGGATCTCTGCCAACACAAGGCCGGTTACTCCCTTCCCGTAAGTAATACCGTCAGATATGCCACCCTCGGTCGTTACCGACCTTTATCCGAGCGCACACAACCAACATCCACAAAGCAATGTATTTGCAGTAACCACATAGGTTAAATATCTGGGTCCATGCCATGATATCACCTTTTTCCAAAAGGAATGGACATACCCTAGGGGCGCTACCCCTGAAACCTTGCCCCATCTTTCCTGTTTCGACCATTTCCGGGGTGTGAGGTCCCGATGCAGTCTCGTCCACAAAGCTACGCTTCTCACAGAAGCCATGCTTTGATCAACCAATGATCAACAGCACTTCGTATGCCACATTACCAAATTGGGAATGTATCACTAGTAACCATCAACTACATAACCTCTGAGCTCGTACGTCTCAGAGAAGGGTGTTAAGCTAAGAGAATAAATTCTCCGCCACCAAACAAAAATGTATTTGATAGAAACAAGCTTTATATCACAAAGTGTAACGTCAGACATACATCCATACAAGTCTATTCCGGGATCGAACAAAACCGAAGGCACTTCAAAAGAAGCCCTTGCAATCCGGATAATTCCTAATCATGTCCGGACTCCCCATCACAAAGGGGGATACAATCTCTATACCGGGGACCAGTGGGTGTAGAGACATTCGACAAGGAATCCTTTCGTTTTCAAAAATACCCGGTCTTCATCACTGGTCTTCAAATGCAATCCATAACGTCGTATCATTATTTGGAATGGGTTATATGACACAAAGGTCCTCTCCCGGCTAACCCGAATAATGATAAAAATATTTAAAAACATATGGATATTGGGATTTCAATTAAGTCACAACTTTAAAACCCAAACCTTTCTTTCAAATGGTTTAAATAAATTACCATTTTCAAATCTTTTAAACAAAAAGATTCATTTCACAAAGTTCACCAATCTTTCACAGAGATTCATTTACAGATTTCAAACCAATTTCCATTTCAAATGTTTTATAGAAAGGATACACTTTTAACATCCCTTTTCAATTTGAAAACAAAGTATACCAATCTTTAACGAAGATTCATTCATATTCTTTTCAAAACAATTTCCCTTTCAAATTGGATTAACTCATCTAATCTTTAAATCAAGATTTAATTCATATTCTTTTAAAACTATTTCCAAAGATTCATTCATAACTTGGAAAACCATATTCATTTCAAACTTGAAATCCCTTTAACACAAATTGGAAATTCTTTCCTTTTATGAAAGCTTTTATTATTTGAAAACAAATAGTTTTTTTTGTTACGGAAAAATCTGATTACATTTGCACAAGTTAAAGCCTTTCAAAAATAAAGTTGGGTTAAATTTAAATTACCAAAACAGTTTCAAAATGGTTTAAAACCCATATAAACACATTTATAACTTGCATACCTTTTTAAACCAAAATTTCAAAACATATAATTCAATTTCAAATCTTGAATTCAGATTCAATCAAATTATTTAAATCTTCAAAACTTAATTAAGTTATCCAAAACAACTTTTATCTTAAATACTATTTTTCAAAAGCTTTCCATATTTAAACCAAATCCATTTCCAAAACTATTTGGATTCAAAATTCTATTTTTAAAACCATTTCATAATATTAAATTGAAATATCTGTGACTTAACTGATTTCCTCATGCAATCCATATTTGTGTGTGTAAAGTGTGGTCCAGGGGTTTTACATAATAATAGTGCAACATCATCAATCATCACAGATTCAAATACAGAAATAACGATAAGCGGTATAATCTATAACGCTAATCGTTCATTCACAGATCATAGATAATAAATTTACATTCAGCACAGATAAATCTAAATAATTCATAGCACACAACATCACACATCAGGGATATCAAATAATTTAACATTCAATAAAATCCAGACATCCATAAGTAAGATTAATAAATCATCTGATCGATTTAAACCAGATTAATTACTTATGAATAAATCCCTAATCCTGGTTAATTAACATTAATTAATTACGAACCATTTAATTAGTTATCCTCTAATTATTTATTAATTACCCTTTAATTATTATTAATCATTCTTAATTAATAAATAAATCAACCATTAATCATTAAATAATTAACCCCTAATTATTTATTCTTAATTAATTACATTAATTAATTAACCCTTAATTAATTACAAAAAAATGATTATCCCTAATCCTAAATTTAGTTACATTGAGTAATTATCCTTTAATCATTTAAATAGTCAATTTAATCATTAATTATTACTTTTAATTAAGTAATTATCTTTAAGTAATTAATTACCTTTAATTAATTATCCTTTCATAAAACTACATAAAGTAATTAGGTTTTGATTACTTACATTAAGAAATTCCTTAATCACTTATATTACTTAATTATTAATTTTAAAACCTCAATTTATCTAAGATAACCTATTTATCTTTATCATTTAAATCTTATTCAATTAACTGTTTGAAATAAATCACTTGAAAACCTTTAATTAATTAACGTTTAATACAGTAATTAAACACTCACCTAATCCTATCATTTATTGAAAACACTTAGGATTTTTTATTTAATTAATTAACTACATATAAAATTATCCAAGTCGAACAATTTAATTTCAAAACACTTGTCTTTATGTCTTATATAAAACTTGTTTATTTCACCTAGCTTTTGAAACTTGAGTAAATAAACTTGCTTTTTTCTTTTATGAATCTGAACTTGATTTCCTTGAAAACATGTTTACTTTATTAAAATCTAACCCGAGCCAAATATCAATTGACCCGAGCAAACCCACCAATTTCCCGATAGCAATCTTGACAACGAACCCGAGACATCCCCTTTTTTCCCCGAGGCAACTCCTTCCAAACATCAAAACCACCACGCACGCAGATGCACGGTGCACGTGCAAAATCGCACGGCGATGCTCCGGCCACCATCGTAACCTTCGACACACCACGATCGACCTTGCTGACCCACACAACCATTGATTCGCCGTAAATTCGAATTCAAGTATCATGATCAAAAACTGGAACCCATCGTCGTCAACAAATCTCCCATTTCCTGATGATCCCAACCACCATACGCCTCGCCACCACGTCCAGAATTGCAGCACAACATGCCACGACGATCCCCCTGGTGCGATTAGCTCTAGTTGATCCACGACTGAGAAATCGCCTCGACCACCACTACGTTGCAACCTGATGCCTAAACCCTAAAACCTCGTCATGCTATCGCCATGGTCAACTAGAAAATCATCGAATATTTTTCTGATGATCATCTAACCTCCAGCCTTCTTCCACCTCGATCACGACATCCAATGCTTTCCCAATCGCTAGAAATCGATGGAAATACCATTTTCGATCAACTCGCAATTCCACGTGGTATTCAAACTTAAAAATTCCAATCTATATATCTAAATTCATCGTTTTTCAACTCGAATCCACACCTAAAATCAATGCTTGAAATCCAGATATATAATTTTTTTGGACCAATTTTTACTTCCTATTTTTATTTAACATTTTCAGAACAATGCTGAATATTTTTTTGCTTAAAACTAATTTTAAAATTTAAATCACAATGTTACAATCATTTGCTTTTTAAAGATCAAAGCCTAGATTTGATTGTATAAAGAGTAGTTTAAATTTGTTTGGAGGGGATTGGAAACACAACATAGTGTATTCATATATACATTGGCATGCCTACTTAAATCCACACACAAACATACATATATATATATATACATGCAGATATGTACACTCAATCACACAAGCATAGTTATATCACAACTTCAAGTACACAATCAAAATTCAAGAGATATAACAGGTTAAAGGGTTTGCTCACATGGACTAAGAAGGAACAGAGCCTGGAATTGGAAATGATCTGTTATTTTGTTGAACAGAGACAGTGCTTGGAATAAATTTGCAAACTGGAAACCCTGATATTGATCCGCAACTTTGTTTTAGATGAGTTTGAACTTGATTGATTGTTGAAGTACGAATTGATCTGCTTAAATTGGAATCCTGGGTCTGATGTTTGATTCCAGAATTTGATTTCAGGTTTTGGTTTGTTGATGCTTGATTCTAGCATGCAATTTTGATTTTTTTTACAGAGCTCTATGATTTCATTCTGGTTTTCTTCATGTTGAGTTTGTAGTTTGTTTTTCAGATTTTTCTTTGATTCTTTCTCTGGTTTTTGAAAACTATTTGTTTGATTTTTTTGTATTGCTTCCAGGTTCTGATTTATTTGCTTGAATTTATCCTCAGGTTTTAGAATTGAAGAAGAATTTGTTGTTTGATTTTATTTTCCAAGTTTTGATGAATTTTTCTTTGATTTGAGAAGTTTAAAACTGATCTAAACTTTGTTTTGTTATTTGTTTTGAAAATAAATCAAAAAGGAAAATCATAATGCCATTTGTAATTTGCATGGCACCAATTGTTTACACTTGTTTATTCATAGTATTATAAATGTACGTACAAATGTCTTTTATTATAAAATTTATGTTTAAATCCTTATACAATTCATATTTATTATATTAAATTCAAACCATATTTATTTCAAAAATATATATGTACATATATATAAGTTTAAAGCTTTTATTTATACTTGTCTAACATTTATAATCATAAATTATATCTAATTTATATTTTTATAACTTTTTAAATTACTTCAAGGAAAATGATTTGAATCAAATTATTCACTAAATAAATAATCATATATATATATACACTTTAGTTTCTTAAATCCATTTATCAATAAAATATTTGAATTTTAAATCTAATCTCTTTTTTTCAATATACTTTAGTTTGGAATTTCGAGATAAAAATTCTTTTACAAATTTTATTTTTGTTCTTAAATTTCCAATCCCATTTATTTCTAGAACATATTAATTCACAATTAAATCCAAAATTTTATATTAATTAACAATTATTTCAAAATTTAATTCCAAAGATTAAATAAATTATCAAATTAATCTTGGCTAAAATCCAGAAATGTTACAAATTCCCCTCCTTAAGAAAATTTCGTCCCCGAAATTTGCCAAGGAGACAACAAGAAGAGATGAACACACAAAGATAGAGAAACAGTTTTCCAGATCAAACTGAATATCTATTCTGCATTTGGCTAACCAAATCAGAATATCATCAGTAGATACGAGAACGAGTCTACTTCACAAGATACTCGGGTCATCCAAATCTACGAAGTATGCAGGGGCATTGGTTAGTTCGAAAGGATAACTAACCACTCGTAGAATATATCGAGACCCCAAGGAATAGACAAATATACGGATATAATCCCAATTTTTTTTTCAATTTAAGCAAAGTATACCTATCAACCATAGCAACCAAAGCAAACAATCCAAACGAACAATTCTGACTTATTTGGAGTTTATGTCCCATGCCAATTTATTTTCCGATTTAGCCAAAATAATGATCTCCTACTAAAGCTTCTCCCTCGAGCTACTACGAAGATATCAGAAAATTGATGATCAAAGAGATTAACAGAGAAAAGATTGTTCCTTGTCGTTATAAGGTATAGACCATTTGCAGTCGTACTCCCCTGTCCCCTATCCCATCCTCTTCTTGCACTCATACTTACTATCAGTGAATAGCAAGAGAATTTACTGAGGCATACGGACGGATATTTTAGAGATACTCATTCTAGGGTTTACTTCACCCTATCTCTAATGAGTCACTTAATGTGTTATACTCCTGAGCTAAAGTTCAACCTTCAACTCTTATACCACTGTAACGATCCTGACTCGACCTTCAAAAATCGGCACCGAATACATCACCCGTATTCGAATGCCGCAGATTCAAACGTCGAAATCTGCTTCGTCGGAGCTTATAACACATTAAGTATAACAACACAGCAGAAGAGAAATGAATATGAATATCATACAACTCAAATGATTACAATATCCAATATGATATACAACACTGATACAACAGAATGCCCACAATATATATCAGGGATACAACACCACAACAGAAATATAACTTGCACTCCGAAGATAATCCAATATCTACAAATCCATCTCCAAATCTCTAATCCAGAAATAGCTCCAAAGCAAATGCTCCAAATCCAAATACATCTAGATCCATATCTGCATCTACTAGCTGATAATCTGAAAATCTAACTCTAGACTGCCCGTGTGGAAAATTGTGGGCACCCAGAGTTTAGAAAGGGAACAATAAACTCCAAGTCAGTCATGGGACTGGTATGAGCAAACAAAAACAGATTATCGTTAAACAAAAGAATATATAGAGAAATTCACAATGCTTTTTGGAAATGAAACTACCATAAGGCCTCCCACCACACACACAATGCAAACGCACAATTGGAGGAGATTTCTCTTTATGATAGTCAAACATGCTTGATACGCGAAATCCATTTGATATTCTTATTACTGCATAGTGGAAAACATTTCGAAAGTATAATATTAATCTTAGCCAGCATACAACCATTATTGTATGCCTACTATAGCTACCATGTTCAATAGCAGGTTACCACCACATTCCATGGCAGGTAATACAACTAAAACCGTACAGGGCGCGTATTGTTTCTTTGGATTTCCAACAAATGGTCAGGCTAAGGAACTTTCTATTGCCACATGGGAACGCCTCTGGAGGGACACCCCGAGAACCTAACCGGATCTCTGCCAACACAAGGCCGGTTACTCCCTTCCCGTAAGTAATACCGTCAGATATGCCACCCTCGGTCGTTACCGACCTTTATCCGAGCGCACACAACCAACATCCACAAAGCAATGTATTTGCAGTAACCACATAGGTTAAATATCTGGGCTCCATGCCATGATATCACCTTTTTCCAAAAGGAATGGACATACCCTAGGGGCGCTACCCCTGAAACCTTGCCCCATCTTTCCTGTTTCGACCATTTCCGGGGTGTGAGGTCCCGATGCAGTCTCGTCCACAAAGCTACGCTTCACACAGATGCCATGCTTTGATCAACCAATGATCAACAGCACTTTGTATGCCATATTACCAAATTGGGAATGTATCACTAGTAACCATCAACTACATAACCTCTGAGCTCGTACGTCTCAGAGAAGGGTGTTAAGCTAAGAGAATAAATTCTCAGCCACCAAACAGAAATGTATTTGATAGAAACAAGCTTTATATCTCATAGTGTAACGTCAGACACACATCATTACAAGTCTATTCTGGGATCGAACAGAACCGAAGGCACTTCAAAAGAAGCCCTTGCAATCCGGATAATTCCTAATCATGTCCGGACTCCCCATCACAAAGGGGGATACAATCTCTATACCGGGGACAGTGGGTGTAGAGACATTCGACGAGGAATCCTTTTGTTTTCAAAAATACCCGGTCTTCATCACTGGTCTTCAAATGCAATCCATAACGTCGTATCATTATTTGGAATGGGTTATATGACACAAAGGTCCTCTCCCGGCTAACCCGAATAGTGAGCACAATATTTAAAAACATATGGATATTGGGATTTCAATTAAGTCACAACTTTAAAACTCAAACCTTTCTTTCAAATGGTTTAAATAAATTACCATTTTCAAATCTTTTAAACAAAAAGATTCATTTCACAAAGTTCACCAATCTTTTACTGAGATTCATTTACAGATTTCAAACCAATTTCCATTTCAAATGTTTTATAGAAAGGATACACTTTTAACATCACTTTTCAATTTTAAAACAAAGTATACCAATCTTTAACGAAGATTCATTCATATTCTTTTCAAAACAATTTCCCTTTCAAATTGGATTAACTCATCTAATCATCAAATCAAGATTTAATTCATATTCTTTTAAAACTATTTCCAAAGATTCATTCATAACTTGGAAAACCATATTCATTTCAAACTTGAAATCCCTTTAACACAAATGGGAAATTCTTTCCTTTTATGAAAGCTTTTATTATTTGAAAACAAATAGTTTTTTTTGTTACGGAAAAATCTGATTACATTTGCACAAGTTAAAGCCTTTCAAAAATAAAGTTGGGTTAAATTTAAATTACCAAAACAGATTCAAAATGGTTTAAAACCCATATAAACACATTTATAACTTGCATACCTTTTTAAACCAAAATTTCAAAACATATAATTCAATTTCAAATCTTGAATTCAGATTCAGTCAAATTATTTAAATCTTCAAAACTTAATTAAGTTATCCAAAACAACTTTTATCTTAAATACTCTTTTTCAAAAGCTTTCCATATTTAAACCAAATCCATTTCCAAAACTATTTGGATTCAAAATTCTATTTTTAAAACCATTTCATAATATTAAATTGAAATATCTGTGACTTAACTGATTTCCTCATGCAATCCATATTTGTGTGTGTAAAGTGTGGTCCAGGGGTTTTACATAATAATAGTGCAACATCATCAATCATCACAGATTCAAATACAGAAATATCGATAAGCGGTATAATCTATAACGCTAATCGTTCATTCACAGATCACAGATAATTAATTTACATTCAGCACAAATAAATCAAAATAATTCATAGCACACAGCATCACACATCAGGGATATCAAATAATTTAGCATTCAATAAAATCCAGACATCCATAAGTAAGATTAATAAATCATCTGATTGATTTAAACCAGATTAATTACTTATGAATAAATCCCTAATCCTTGTTAATTAACATTAATTAATTACGAACCATTTAATTAGTTATCCTCTAATTATTTATTAATTACCCTTTAATTATTATTAATCGTTCTTAATTAATAAATAAATCAACCATTAATCATTAAATAATTAACCCCTAATTATTTATTCTTAATTAATTACATTAATTAATTAACCCTTAATTAATTACAAAAAAATGATTATCCCTAATCACAAATTTAGATACATTGAGTAATTATCCTTTAATCATTTAATTCGTCAATTTAATCATTAATTATTACTTTTAATTAAGTAATTATCTTTAAGTAATTAATTATCCTTTCATAAAACTACATAAAGTAATTAGCTTTTGATTACTTACATTAAGAAATTCCTTAATCACTTATATTACTTAATTATTAATTTTAAAACCTCAATTTATCTAAGATAACCTATTTATCTTTATCATTTAAATCTTATTCAATTAAATGTTTGAAATAAATCACTTGAAAACCTTTAATTAATTAACGTTTAATACAGTAATTAAACGCTCACCTATTCCCATCATTTATTGAAAACACTTAGGATTTTTTATTTATTTAATTAACTAAATATAAAATTATCCAAGTCGAACAATTTAATTTCAAAGCATTTGTCTTTATACCTTATATAAAACTTGTTTATTTCACCTAGCTTTTGAAACTTGAGTAAATAAACTTGCTTTTTGCTTTTAAGAATCTGAACTTGATTTGCTTGAAAACCTGTTTACTTTATTAAAATCAAACCCGGGCCAAATATCAATTGACCCGAGCAAACCCACCAATTTCCCGATAGCAATCTCGAGAAACTGGAACCCATCGTCGTCAACAAATCTCCCATTTCCCGATGATCCCAACCACCATACGCCTCGCCACCACGTCCAGAACTGCACCACAACATTCCGCGACGATCCCCCTGCTGCGATTAGCTCCAGTTGATCCACGACCGAGAAATCGCCTCGACCACCACTACGTTGCAAACCTGATGCCTAAACCCTAAAACCTCATCACGCTATCGCCACGGTCAACTAGAAAATCATCGAATATTTTTCTGATGATCATCTAACCTCCAACCTTCTTCCACCTCGATCATGACATCCAATGCTTTCCCAATCGCTAGAAATCGATGGAAATACCATTTTCGATCAACTCGCAATTCCACGTGGTTTTCAAACTTAAAAATTCCAATCTATGTATCTAAATTCATCGTTTTTCAATTCGAATCCACTCCTAAAATCAAAGCTTGAAATTCAGATATATAATTTTTTTGGACCAATTTTTACTTCCTATTGTTATTTAACATTTTATAGAACATTGCTGAATATTTTTTTACTTAAAACTAATTTTAAAATTTAAATCGCAATGTTACAATCATTTGCTTTTTAAAGATCAAAGCCTAGATTAGATTGTATAAGGAGCAGTTTAAATTTGTTTGGAGGGGATTGGAAACACGACAGAGCGTATTCATATATACATTGGCATGCCTACTTAAATCCACACACAAACATACATGCAGATATGTACACTCAATCACACAAGCATAGTTACATCACAACTTCAAGTACACAATCAAAATTCAAGAGATATAATAGGTTAAAGGGTTTGCTCACCTGGACTAAGAAGGAACAGAGCCTGGAATTGGAAATGATCTGTTATTTTGTTGAACAGAGACGGTGCTTGGAATAAATTTGCAAACTGGAAACCCTGATGTTGATCTGCAACTTTGTTTTAGATGAGTTTGAACTTGATGGATTGTTGCTGTACGAATTGATCTGCTTGAATTGGAATCCTGGGTCTGATGCTTGATTCCATAATTTGATTCCAGGTTTTGGTTTGTTGATGCTTGATTCTAGCATGCAATTTTGATTTTTTTTACAGAGCTCTATGATTTCATTCTGGTTTGCTTCATGTTGAGTTTGTAGTTTGTTTTTCAGATTTTTATTTGATTCTTTCTCTGGTTTTTGAAAACTATTTGTTTGATTTTTTTGTATTGCTTCCAGGTTCTGATTTATTTGCTTGAATTTATCCTCAGGTTTTAGAATTGAAGAAGAATTTGTTGTTTGATTTTATTTTCCTAGTTTTGATGATTTTTTCTCTGATTTGAGAAGTTTAAAACTGATCTAAACTTTGTTTTGTTATTTGTTTTGAAAATAAATCAAAAAGGAAAATCATAATGCCATTTGTAATTTGCATGGCACCAATTGCTTACACTTGTTTATTCATAGTATTATAAATGTACAAATGTCTTTTATTATACAATTTATGTTTAAATCCTTATACAATTCATATTTATTATATTAAATTCAAATCACACAAACCATATTTATTTCAAAAAGATATATGTACATATATATAATTTTAAAACTTTTATTTATACTTGTCTAACATTTATAATCATAAATTATATTTAATTTATATTTTTATAACCTTTTAAATTACTTCAAGGAAAATGATTTGAATCAAATTATTCACTAAATAAATAATCATATATATATATATATATGTATGTATATATATACTTTAGTTTCTTAAATCCAATTTATCAATAAAATATTTGAATTTTAAAACTAATCACTTTTTTTCAATATATTTTAGTTTGGAATTCGCAGATAAAAATTCTTTTACAAATTTTATTTTTGTTCTTAAATTTCCAATCCCATTTATTTCTAGAACATATTAATTCACAATTAAATCCAAAATTTTATATTAATTAACAATTATTTCAAAATTTAATTCCAAAGATTAAATTAATTATCAAATTAATCTTGGCTAAAATCCAGGAATGTTACAAATTCCCCTCCTTAAGAAAATTTCGTCCCCGAAATTTGCCAAGGAGACAACAAGAAGAGATGAACACACATAGATAGAGAAACAGTTTTCCAGATCAAACTGAATATCTATTCTGCATTTGGCTAACCAAATCAGAATATCATCAGTAGATACGAGAACGAGTCTGATTCACAAGATACTTGGGTCATCCAAATCTACGAAGTATGCAGGGGCATTGGTTAGTTTGAAAGGATAACTAACCACTCGTAGAATATATCGAGACCCCAAGGAATAGACTGATATACGGATATAATCCCAATTTTTTTTTCAATTTAAGGAAAGTATACCTATCAACCATAGCAACTAAAGCAAACAATCCAAACAAACAATTCTGACTTATTTGGAGTTTATGTCCCATGCTAATTTATTTTCCGATTTAGCCAAAATAATGATCTCCTACTAAAGCTTCTCCCTCGAGCTACTACGAAGATATCGGAAAATTGATGATCAAAGAGATTAACAAAGAAAAGATTGTTCCTTGTCGTTATAGGGTATAGACCATTTGTAGTCATACTCCCCTGTCCCATATCCCATCCTCTTCTTGCACTCATACTTACTATCAGTGAATAGCAAGAGAATTTACTGAGGCATACAGACGGATATTTTAGAGATACTCATTCTAGGGTTTACTTCACCCTATCTCTAATGAGTCACTTAATGTGTTATACTCCTAAGCTAAAGTTCAACCTTCATCTCTGATACCACTGTAACGATCCTGACTCGACCTTCAAAAATCGGCACCGAATACATCACCCGTATTCGAATGACGCATATTCAAACGTCGAAATCTGGTTTGTCGGAGCTTATAACACATTAAGTATATCAACACAGCGGAAGAGAAATGAATATGAATATCATACAACTCAAATGATTACAATATCCAATATGATATACAACACTGATACAACAGAATGCCCACAATATATATCAGGGATACAACACCACAACGGAAATATAACTTGCACTCCGAAGCTTATTCAATATCTACAACTCCATCTCCAAATCTCTAATCCAGAAATAGCTCCAAAGCAAATGCTCCAAATCCAAATACATCTAGATCCATATCTACATTTACTAGCTGATAATCTGAAAATCTAACTCTAGACTGCCCGTGTGGAAAATTGTGGGCACCCAGAGTTTAGAAAGGGAACAATAAACTCCAGGTCAGTCATGGGACTAGTATGAGCAAACAAAAACAGATTATCTTTAAACAAAAGAAAATATAGAGAAATTCGCAATGCTTTTTGGAAAATGAAACCACCATAAGGCCTCCCACCACACACACAATGCAAACGCACAATTGGAGGAGATTTCTCCTTATGATTGTCAAACATGCTTGATACGCGAAAACCATTTGATATTCTTATTACTGCATAGTGGAAAACATTTCGAAAGTATAATATTAATCTTAGCCAGCATACAACCATTATTGTATGCCTACTATAGCTACCATGTTCAATAGCAGGTTACCACCACATTCCATGGCAGGTAATACAACTAAAACCGTACAGGGCGTGTATTGTTTCTTTGGATTTCCAACAAATGGTCAGGCTAAGGAACTTCCTATTGCCACATGGGAACGCCTCTGGAGGGACACCCCGAGAACCTAACCGGATCTCTGCCAACACAAGGCCGGTTACTCCCTTCCTGTAAGTAATACCGTCAGATATGCCACCCTCGGTCGTTACCGACCTTTATCCGAGCGCACACAACCAACATCCACAAAGCAATGTATTTGCAGTAACCACATAGGTTAAATATCTGGGCTCCATGCCATGATATCACCTTTTTCCAAAAGGAATGGACATACCCTAGGGGCGCTACCACTGAAACCTTGCCCCATCTTTCCTGTTTCGACCATTTCCGGGGTGTGAGGTCCCGATGCAGTCTCGTCCACAAAGCTACGCTTCTCACAGAATCCATGCTTTGATCAACCAATGATCAACAGCACTTCGTATGCCACATTACCAAATTTGGAATGTATCACTATTAACCATCAACTACATAACCTCTGAGCTCGTACGTCTCAGAGAAGGGTGTTAAGCTAAGAGAATAAATTCTCCGCCACCAAACAGAAATGTTTTTGATAGAAACAAGCTTTATATCTCAAAGTGTAACGTCAGACACACATCCATACAAGTCTATTCCGGGATCGAACAAAACCGAAGGCACTTCAAAAGAAGCCCTTGCAATCCGGATAATTCCTAATCATGTCCGGACTCCCCATCACAAAGGGGGATACAATCTCTATACCGTGGACCAGTGGGTGTAGAGACATTCGACAAGGAATCCTTTCGTTTTCAAAAATACCCGGTCTTCATCACTGGTCTTCAAATGCAATCCATAACGTCGTATCATTATTTGGAATGGGTTATATGACACAAAGGTCCTCTCCCGGCTAACCCGAATAATGAGCACAATATTTAAAAACATATGGATATTGGGATTTCAATTAAGTCACAACTTTAAAACCCAAACCTTTCTTTCAAATGGTTTAAATAAATTACCATTTTCAAATCTTTTAAACAAAATGATTCATTTCACAAAGTTCACCAATCTTTCACAGAGATTCATTTACAGATTTCAAGCCAATTTCCATTTCAAATGTTTTATAGAAAGGATACACTTTTAACATCCTTTTCAATTTGAAAACAAAGTATACCAATCTTTAACGAAGATTCATTCATATTCTTTTCAAAACAATTTCCCTTTCAAATTGGATTAACTCATCTAATCTTTAAATCAAGATTTAATTCATATTCTTTTAAAACTATTTCCAAAGATTCATTCATAACTTGGAAAACCATATTCATTTCAAACTTGAAATCCATTTAACACAAATTGAAATTCTTTCCTTTTATGAAAGCTTTTATTATTTGAAAACAAATAGTTTTTTTTGTTACCGAAAAATCTGATTACATTTGCACAAGTTAAAGCCTTTCAAAATAAAGTTGGGTTAAATTTAAATTACCAAAACAGTTTCAAAATGGTTTAAAACCCATATAAACTAATTTATAACTTGCATACCTTTTTAAACCAAAATTTCAAAACATATAATTCAATTTCAAATCTTGAATTCAGATTCAGTCAAATTATTTAAATCTTCAAAACTTAATTAAGTTATCCAAAACAACTTTTATCTTAAAAACTCTTTTTCAAAAGCTTTCCATATTTAACCCAAATCCATTTGCAAAACTATATAGATTCAAAATTCTATTTTTAAAACCATTTCATAATATTAAATTGAAATATCTGTGATTTAACCGATTTTCTCATGCAATCCATATTTGTGTGTGTAAAGTGTGGTCCAGGGGTTTTACATAATAATAGTGCAACATCATCAATCATCACAGATTCAAATACAGAAATATCGATAAGTAGTATAATCGATAACGCTTATCGTTCATTCACAGATCACAGATAATTAATATACATTCAGCACAGATAAATCAAAATAATTCATAGCACACAGCATCACACATCAGGGATTACAAATAATTTAGCATTCAATAAAATCCAGACATCCATAAGTAAGATTAATAAATCATCTGATCGATTTAAACTAGATTAATTACTTATGAATAAATCCCTAATCCTGGTTAATTAACATTAATTAATTACGAACCATTTAATTAGTTATCCTCTAATTATTTATTAATTACCCTTTAATTATTATTAATCATTCTTAATTAATAAATAAATCAACCATTAATCATTAAATAATTAACCCCTAATTATTTATTCTTAATTAATTACATTAATTAATTAACCCTTAATTAATTACAAAAAAATGATTATCCCTAATCACAAATTTAGTTACATTGAGTAATTATCCTTTAATCATTTAATTAGTCAATTTAATCATTAATTATTACTTTTAATTAAGTAATTATCTTTAAGTAATTAATTACCTTTAATTAATTATCCTTTCATAAAACTACATAAAGTAATTAGCTTTTGATTACTTACATTAAGAAATTCCTTAATCACTTATATTACTTAATTATTAATTTTAAAACCTCAATTTATCTAAGATAACCTATTTATCTTTATCATTTAAATCTTATTCAATTAAATGCTTGAAATAAATCACTTGAAAACCTTTAATTAATTAACGTTTAATACAGTAATTAAACGCTTACCTAATCCCATCATTTATTGAAAACACTTAGGATTTTTTATTTAATTAATTAACTAAATATAAAATTATCCAAGTCGAACAATTTAATTCAAAGCATTTGTCTTTATACCTTATATAAAACTTGGTTATTTCACCTAGCTTTTGAAACTTGAGTAAATAAACTTGCTTTTTGCTTTTAAGAATCTGAACTTGATTTCCTTGAAAACTTGTTTACTTTATTAAAATCTAACCCGAGCCAAATATCAATTGACCCGAGCAAACCCACCAATTTCCCGATAGCAATCTTGACAACGAACCCGAGACATCCCCTTGTATCCCCGAGGCAACTCCCTCCAAACATCAAAACCACCAGTCACGTAGATGCACGGTGCACGTGCACAGTTGCACGGCGATGCTCCGGCCACCATCGTACCTTCAACACACCACGATCGACCTTGCTGACCCACACAACCATTGATTCGCCGTAAATTCGAAATCAAGTATCATGATCAAAAACTGGAACCCATCGTCGTCAACAAATCTCCTATTTTCTGATGATCCCAACCACCATACGCCTCGCCACCTCGTCCAGAATTGCACCACAACATGCCGCGACGATCCCCCTGGTGCGATTAGCTCCAGTTGATCCACGACCGAGAAATCGCCTCGACCACCACTACGTTGCAACCTGATGCCTAAACCCTAAAACCTCGTCACACTATCGCCATGGTCAACTAGAAAATCATCGAATATTTTTCTGATGATCATCTAACCTCCATCCTTATTCCACCTCGATCACGACATCCAATGCTTTCCCAATCGCTAGAAATCGATGGAAAAACCATTTTCGATCAACTCGCAATTCCACGTGGTTTTCAAACTTAAAAATTCCAATCTATATATCTAAATTCATCGTTTTTCAACTCGAATCCACACCTAAAATCAAAGCTTGAAATCCAGATATATAATTTTTTTGGACTAATTTTTACTTCCTATTTTTATTTAACATTTTCAAAACAATGCTAAATATTTTTTTGCTTAAATCTAATTTTAAAATTTAAATCACAATGTTACAATCATTTGCTTTTTAAAGATCAAAGCCTAGATTTGATTGTATAAAGAGTAGTTTAAATTTGTTTGGAGGGGATTGGAAACACAACATCGAGTATTCATATATACACTGGCATGCCTACTTAAATCCACACACAAACATACATATATATATACATGCAGATATGTACACTCAATCACACAAGCATAGTTATATCACAACTTAGAGTACACAATCAAAATTCAAGAGATATAACAGGTTAAAGGGTTTGCTCACATGGACTAAGAAGGAACAGAGCCTGGAATTGGAAATGATCTGTTATTTTGTTGAACAGAGACAGTGCTTGGAATAAATTTGCAAACTGGAAACCCTGATGTTGATCTGCAACTTTGTTTTAGATGAGTTTGAACTTGATTGATTGTTGCAGTACGAATTGATCTGCTTAAATTGGAATCCTGGGTCTGATGTTTGATTCCAGAATTTGATTTCAGGTTTTGGTTTGTTGATGCTTGATTCTAGCATGCAATTTTATTTTTTTTACAAAGCTCTATGATTTCATTCTGGTTTGCTTCATGTTCAGTTTGTAGTTTGTTTTTCAGATTTTTCTTTGATTCTTTCTCTGGTTTTTGAAAACTATTTGTTTGATTTTTTTGTATTGCTTCCAGGTTCTGATTTATTTGCTTGAATTTATCCTAAGGTTTTAGAATTGAAGAAGAATTTTTGTTTGATTTTATTTTCCTAGTTTTAATGATTTTTTCTATGATTTGAGATGTTTAAAACTGATCTAAACTTTGTTTTGTTATTTGTTTTGAAAATAAATCAAAAAGGAAAATCATAATGCCATTTGTAATTTGCATGGCACCAATTGCTTACACTTGTTTATTCATAGTATTATAAATGTACGTACAAATGTCTTTTATTATACAATTTATGTTTAAATCCTTATACAATTCAAATTTATTATATTAAATTCAAATCACTCAAACCATATTTATTTCAAAAATATATATGTACATATATATAAGTTTAAAGCTTTTATTTATACTTGTCTAACATTTATAATCATAAATTATATTTAATTTATATTTTTATAACTTTTTAAATTACTTCAAGGAAAATGATTTGAATCAAATTATTCACTAAATAAATAATCATATATATATATATACTTTAGTTTCATAAATCCATTTTTCAATAAAATATTTGAATTTTAAATCTAATCTCTTTTTTTCAATATACTTTAGTTTGGAATTCCGAGATAAAAATTCTTTTACAAATTTTATTTTTGTTCTTAAATTTCCAATCCCATTTATTTCTAGAACATATTAATTCATAATTAAATCCAAAATTTTATATTAATTAACAATTATTTCAAAATTTAATTCCAAAGATTAAATTAATTATCAAATTAATCTTGGCTAAAATCCAGGAATGTTACAAATTCCCCTCCTTAAGAAAATTTCGTCCCCGAAATTTGCCAAGGAGACAACAAGAAGAGATGAACACACAAAGATAGAGAAACAGTTTTCCAGATCAAACTGAATATCTATTCCGCATTTGGCTAACCAAATCAGAATATCATCAGTAGATACGAGAACGAGTCTACTTCACAAGATACTCGGGTCATCCAAATCTACGAAGTATGTAGGGGCATTGGTTAGTTCGAAAGGATAACTAACCACTCGTAGAATATATCGAGACCCCAAGGAATAGACAGATATACAGATATAATCCCAATTTTTTTTTCAATTTAAGCAAAGTATACCTATCAACCATAGCAACCAAAGCAAACAATCCAAACAAACAATTCTGACTTATTTGGAGTTTATGTCCCAAGCCAATTTATTTTCCGATTTAGCCAAAATAATGATCTCCTCCTAAAGCTTCTCCCTCGAGCTACTACGAAGATATCAGAAAATTGATGATCAAAGAGATTAACAGAGAAAAGATTGTTCCTTGTCGTTATAGGGTATAGACCATTTGCAGTCGTACTCCCCTGTCCCCTATCCCATCCTCTTCTTGCACTCATACTTACTATCAGTGAATAGCAAGAGAATTTACTGAGGCATACGGACGGATATTTTAGAGATACTCATTCTAGGGTTTACTTCACCCTATCTCTATTGAGTCACTTAATGTGTTATACTCCTGAGCTAAAGTTCAACCTTCAGCTCTGATACCACTGTAACGATCCTGACTCGACCTTCAAAAATCGGCACCGAATACATCACCTGTATTCGAATGTCGCAGATTCAAACGTCGAAATCTGGTTCGTCGGAGCTTATAACACATTAAGTATAACAACAAAGCGGAAGAGAAATGAATATGAATATCATACAACTCAAATGATTACAATATCCATTATGATATACAACACTGATACAACAGAATGCCCACAATTTATATCAGGGATACAACACCACAACGGAAATATAACTTGCACTCCGAAGCTAATCCAATATCTACAACTCCATCTCCAAATCTCTAATCCAGAAATAGCTCCAAAGCAAATGCTCCAAATCCAAATACATCTAGATCCATATCTACATCTACTAGCTGATAATCTGAAAATCTAACTCTAGACTGCCCGTGTGGAAAATTGTAGGCACCCAGAGTTTAGAAAGGGAACAATAAACTCCAGGTCAGTCATGGGACTGGTATGAGCAAACAAAAACAGATTATCTTTAAACAAAAGAAAATATAGAGAAATTCGCAATGCTTTTTGGAAAATGAAACTACCATAAGGCCTCCCACCACACACATAATGCAAACGCACAATTGGAGGAGATTTCTCTTTATGATAGTCAAACATGCTTGATACGCGAAAACCATTTGATATTCTTATTACTGCATAGTGGAAAACATTTCAAAAGTATAATATTAATCTTAGCCAGCATACAACCATTATTGTATGCCTACTATAGCTACCATGTTCAATAGCAGGTTACCACCACATTCCATGGCAGGTAATACAACTAAAACCGTACAGGGCGCGTATTGTTTCTTTGGATTTCCAACAAATGGTCAGGCTAAGGAACTTCCTATTGCCACATGGGAACGCCTCTGGAGGGACACCCCGAGAACCTAACCGGATCTCTGCCAACACAAGGCCGGTTACTCCCTTCCCGTAAGTAATACCGTCAGATATGCCACCCTCGGTCGTTACCGACCTTTATCCGAGCGCACACAACCAACATCCACAAAGCAATGTATTTGCAGTAACCACATAGGTTAAATATCTGGGCTCCATGCCATGATATCACCTTTTTCCAAAAGGAATGGACATACCCTAGGGGCGCTACCACTGAAACCTTGCCCCATCTTTCCTGTTTCGACCATTTCCGGGGTGTGAGGTCCCGATGCAGTCTCGTCCACAAAGCTACGCTTCTCACAGAATCCATGCTTTGATCAACCAATGATCAACAGCACTTCGTATGCCACATTACCAAATTTGGAATGTATCACTAGTAACCATCAACTACATAACCTCTGAGCTCGTACGTCTCAGAGAAGGGTGTTAAGCTAAGAGAATAAATTCTCCGCCACCAAACAGAAATGTTTTTGATAGAAACAAGCTTTATATCTCAAAGTGTAACGTCAGACACACATCCATACAAGTCTATTCCGGGATCGAACAAAACCGAAGGCACTTCAAAAGAAGCCCTTGCAATCCGGATAATTCCTAATCATGTCCGGACTCCCCATCACAAAGGGGGATACAATCTCTATACCGGGGACCAGTGGGTGTAGAGACATTCGACAAGGAATCCTTTCGTTTTCAAAAATACCCGGTCTTCATCACTGGTCTTCAAATGTAATCCATAACGTCGTATCATTATTTGGAATGGGTTATATGACACAAAGGTCCTCTCCCGGCTAACCCGAATAATGAGAAAAATATTTAAAAACATATGGATATTGGGATTTCAATTAAGTCACAACTTTAAAACCCAAACCTTTCTTTCAAATGGTTTAAATAAATTACCATTTTCAAATCTTTTAAACAAAAAGATTCATTTCACAAAGTTCACCAATCTTTCACAGAGATTCATTTACAGATTTCAAACCAATTTCCATTTCAAATGTTTTATAGAAAGGATACACTTTTAACATCCCTTTTCAATTTGAAAACAAAGTATACCAATCTTTAACGAAGATTCATTCATATTCTTTTCAAAACAATTTCCCTTTCAAATTGGATTAACTCATCTAATCTTTAAATCAAGATTTAATTCATATTCTTTTAAAACTATTTCCAAAGATTCATTCATAACTTGGAAAACCATATTCATTTCAAACTTGAAATCCCTTTAACACAAATTGGAAATTCTTTCCTTTTATGAAAGCTTTTATTATTTGAAAACAAATAGTTTTTTTGTTACGGAAAAATATGATTACATTTGCACAAGTTAAAGCCTTTCAAAAATAAAGTTGGGTTAAATTTAAATTACCAAAACAGTTTCAAAATGGTTTAAAACCCAAATAAACACATTTATAACTTGCATACCTTTGTAATATCCCGGAAATTTATGGGCAATAATCAATTTAATAATCTGTTTAAGTAATTAAATTGATTGATAATTTTTGATAATAAAATTTGAATTAGTTTAATAATCTAATTGAATAAATATTTAATTAGTGGAATTTATCTTTTAAAACTAATAAAATGATTTCTATTTATAATGTATATATATATAAGTATATATATATTGTAAATAGATTAGCTTTGGGTTGAAATATAATAAATAAATAATATCTTGTTTTTAAATTTCTAATATATATATATATTGATAGTTTGGAGATTTGGATTTATTTAATATTAGATTTTCAAAGCTATTTAAACAAATAACAAATATGGTTTTAAATAAGATTTATAATAAGGTTAATTTATTTTCTTTTTGAATTTTACTTAGTAAATATGATTTAAGAGTATATATATAAGTTTAAAATACAATTTACAAATGATATGTTAATTCAATTAGTAATAGTGATAATTTATAATCTCTTTTATAGATTATTTTAAAATTGATAAATGAGTTATTTTCAAACAATATTAATAGTGTATTGTTTTTAAATAAATAGACTTTATAAAATAGGATTTGTTATTTCAAATTGAATGTATTGTTTAAAATTAACTTTAAATTGGATTTTTAAATATAATTTGCATTTGAATTTAAATTAAATTTGAAATTCAAAAGAGGTAAGATTTTAAATAGTTTTGGATTTTAAAATATATGGACAAGCTTTTATATATATATATATAATTGGTTTATTTTTTCTTTAAAATACTTATATATATATACATAAGTATTTAATAAATAAGAAAGGCTTTTTATTTACATTTAAATAAATATGAATTACTTAAAAAGACAAGTGTAAATCTTTAAGGCCATGTAATAACATGTGTACACTAATAAAGCAATGAGAATGACAAATGTCAAAGTCTTGCATTTTTGTTTTTCTTTTATTTGATAAATCATTTTAATCTATTTAAACATATGTTCTTATCTTCATATTTTTCTTTTCCTATCTCATTCTTTTCAAAACTTAAGAAAGAAACTTCAGCCTATTTTCTCAAAACAAAATCAGTAACTCAAATCTATCTTCCTCTCTAAAAAAAATCTGCAATTCAAATCCTATTTCTCTAGAACCAAATCAGTAATTAAATTTCTCTCAAACCAGATTCCTCAAACAAAGATCTGTAATGTATTTCTTCAAAAATCTGTAACCATTTTCCAAAAATCAAAGACAAGACCTGTTTTTCTTTACAAATCTGGAAGCCTGCAATTTCTTCTTTTCGAATCTGAAGTAAGCAACCTGATTTAGAGCAACATTTCAAGAAATCAAGTCTGCATGCAAGTTTATAAAGCTAACAACTCAAGTTTTAAATCAAAAACCAAAGGCTAAGGCTTTTCAAAACTGTTTCTAAAAGAGGGCTCTGTTCATCATAAAATAGGTGAGTAACATTTATTTCTAAAATTTAAGTATATGATATCTGTTAGTAAGCTTGAATCTATGCCTGCATGTTGTTTAATATGTTTGGAATGTATGTATATTTTTGTATATATGGATGGAAATTGGTGATATGCATGTCTGTTTATTATCTGAGTCTTCTCTATTTTTTTAGTTCTCAGGTTCATATTTTGATTTAAATCCAAAATCTTTTAATTTGATCTGTGTTTAGACTTAAGATTCAAAGGGAACTCGATTGTTTAATCATGATTTAAAGTTTAAATTTTATTTAAACAAATGAAAATGGGGATTTGTTCTGGAAACTAAATAAAGCAGGAAAACTTAAGTTTTGGTAAAAATTTGAATTACTTAAATCATTGATTCAGGCGTATGATCTGAATCCTGGTATGAAGACATGATTTTTAAAATTCGAATCACGATTTTTAGAAATAGGAAGTGAGAGCAGTTCGAGTTGAACTGGAATTAATGTTTTGGGGAATCTTTGATGATCTAAGTCTTCGGGGAAGTCGTGGTTCATTCTGGAGATAGAAGAATGATCGAAGAGTTCGAGAAAAATATATGTTGGTGGTGAATAGCACTGTGGCGATTGGGGTTGATCGGAATTGTCTGTAGCCCTAGTTTTCGATTGATCGGAAGTTTCAATCATCACGGCGCCTATGGTGGATCGGGTTCCATCAGATTTTGGGGAATTGAAGTGGGGACGTTGACGAAGCTTTGGCTGGAAGCACAGACGTTCTAATGATCGGAGGAGGGGTTGCGAGACGTTGACAGGTTTGGGTTGGGAGGAGTTCACTATTTCCAGGTTGTGATCGAGATTTCTCGAATTCGATTGAGGTGGTTGTTCGTGGTTCTGGAGGTCGCGATCGTGAGGGGTGGTCGAAGTCGATATGCCGGAGTTGGGAGTGATGGTCGGAGGTAATCAACTCGCTTGTGCACATGCACCAGATACTTGGAGCCTGGGTTGCTTCTTGGTTCGAGAAGATGAAGTCTCTGTTCGACTCGAAGTCGTGCTCGGGGAAATAAGGTTTTGGCTCGGGGATTCGAAGGGAAAACTCGAAGCATTTCAGGGGAGGCTCGGGTGATTTGTTTGTTACAGGTTTAAGCCTGGTTGTTTTTAAAAATTTTAATTTAAAATTAAAAACAAAAATTTAAGCAAAGTTTAAATCAATTTTTAAAGTTTGAATCCAAGTTAATTTGTATTCTAGCTTGAGATAAAATAAGTTTATAAATTTATAATGTTTTAACAAATTTAAATTGTTAAAAATATTTTTTTTAAAAAGGTTTTGAATATTAATAAATTGATTTAAAAATCTTATAAATTTCTTTTATATATGTTAAAGTGTTTCTTAACATTTGAATTTAAGAAGATTTTGTAAATCTGATTTAAAATTGGTTAAAGTTAAATTGTAATTTATTTTGAATCTTTTAATTTAAAATGAATTAAAAGAAAGATTTTAAAGTTAAATCTTTTAAAGTCTTGGTTAATAATAATTAAAGTAGATGGAAGGTAAATACTTAAATTTAGAAAGTAATTAATGATTTAAGATTCAATTAAATTAATAAGGTAATTAAAGAATAATTTATTAATTTAATTTATTAATTAATTTAGTGTTAATTAATTAAATGATAAGTAAATTAATTAAGGGATTAATTAATTTGAAATTAAGGATCATTTAATTAGATAAGAATAGATTATTAATAAATGGTTAGAAATTAATTAATCAAGTGATTAAGAGATTAATTAGATAATTAATTTAGTAATTAGGAATTAATTAAATGGTAATTAAGAATTAATTAATTTGTTATTAATAATGTTGATTTAAGTTTAATTACTTAAATAATGAATTGTTAAAAATTAATGAGAGATCATTAATTAGAGAATATTAAATAATTAACTAATAATGTTTAAATTTGATAATCAACTAGATTAATTAGTTAATTATAAATTGGTTAAGTAAATTACTTAATAAAGTAATTAAAGTAATTAATTACTTAAGGTAATTAATTAAATAAATTTGATAAGTTTAAATTAATTTGTTTAATTAATTTAAGATAATCACTGGGTGATTTGATAATTACTTAAAGGTAATTAGTGGAAGTATAAATTACTTAGAAAAGTAATTAAAGTTAATTAGTGGATGTAATTAACTAAAGATGGTTTAATAAAAGTAATTTGAGTTTAATTACTTTTGAATAATTAATCAAGGGATTAATTAAAGGATAATTAATTAAGGAGTAATTAATTATGAAGTAGAGTAATTAAGAATAGTTAATTACTAAATGAGATTAATCAAAGGTGATTAATAAATGTGACTAATTAATTATTAAATATAATTAATTTAAATAAGATAATTAATTATGAGTAAAAAAGTATCATTAATTAATAAAATTAATGATGTAATTAAGAATTGATTAATTAAGATTAATTAATAAATAATAAGTGATTAAAGTAATTAATTAATTGTAATTAATTAAGGATTAAGATAATTAAGTATAATTAATTAATTAATTAAAGATTATTTACTGAATGGTTTAAGATAATTAATTTGTGAAATTAATTAAGTATTAATTACTTAAAGTAATTAAATGATTATTAATCAGGAATGATTAATTAAGATGGATACTTAGAGTAATGATTAATTAATTGGTTTAATTAATAATTAAGTAAGCAGGATTTATAGAATGAAGTAATTAGTTTAATTCACTTTAAATTAATTAGATGATATAAATCATTGCTTAAGGATGGATGAATGAGATTGAATGTATTTCATTGTTTGATATCTCTGATGAGATATGATTGATATATGATATGGATGTTTGGTTGAATTATAATGATAATGTGAATTATAATGTGAATTATCTGTTTGGGATGATAATGTAGATTATCTATTGAATTATCTATCTTTGTGTATATAGATAAGAATTGAATTGTTTTAACCTTAAAACAACTTGGCCCTTAAAAGATACGTTTTGGATTTCGATGAGACCGGGATCGGGTTTCCGTATACCGGGATTCCAGGTCTGGAGACCCGAATACCACATCGATCCAAATTAACGATAGGTCGTGAATCTCAAGTGAAGATGAAGATTCAGAGTGCAAGGGTTATTGTCGTTAACTCTGAGGGTGATTCCAACACGAGTGTAACGAGATAATGCCTTCGGTTTCGTTCGAACCCGGAACGAACTTGTATGGATTGAATGCTATCAGAACATCGTCAGGTGGACGATGAGCATTCTAAGTGGTGTGTTCTGATTTAAAGGTAAATCGTAGCCTCAAGCCTCATCAACCGGGAATGGCTAAAACAGGGGAGGTGCAGCAAGGCTTCGTGGGTAGCACCCACTGAGAGTAAGGTCATCCCTGTCTAGAGAAGTTCCTTCTTTTATTTCGGCTTAGTGGTGTAGTTGGCGACGGCCATCTGTGGGGTGATTTTATTCGGAATTATCCAGTAAGGGATGGTTCCGGCTTTGTGTTGCAGGGGATTGGGAGTGATCCTCGGTACGGTGATCTAGGCCCCGTACTGTGATGAGCGGTACCCCGGTAGCTCTTCCATTGAATGGAAATCCAAATTCCAATAAGTGATAACGGACTTGATTGTATACTTATGTATGCTGGAATTTAATAATGTAACAATTTCGGCTATTTCACATTTATTTGAAAACCCTAGACCCTATTATAATACAATCGAATTTCCTATCAAATGTTTTGGTTATCGTAAGGTAAAAACTTTTCCGTGTTTATGTGCGGGAAGTCTTACGAGATACCTTTTCTTTCCAAATGGTTTTCAAAGTTAAACAAGTTTAACCTGTTACTCACACCAGACCCATGTCTGACCCAAGTCGTTTATTTCTGTTTTATAAACTCTTGGGTACTCAAATTTTTACGAGTAGCCAAGGGATTCAGGTTTAGCTTTGACGAATTGTGGAGGAGCAATGGAGCAGGAGGCTTCGTCGTTCGTAGATATAGTATTCCGCTGTGTTGATATCTGTGTTAGAGTCTTGTATTGTATTTGAGTTGTAATATATAGACAGATGTTTATAACTGTCTAGTATGTGTTGTATAGTTGTGTAAACTCTGATAAGTGTTGTATACTATGTAATAGTTTATGTTATTAATATAATTTATTCTTTCCGCTGTGAGATAGTTGTTGTTGTTTCTTTCTTTCTTCTCTTCTTTTCTATTTTCTACCCCTTTCTTTCTTATTAATGATGCGTCATTTTGTGGAATGAGTGGCGGGTTATTACAGTGGTATCAGAGCATAGGTTGAGCGAATGCCTAAGCTTTTGGTTAAGTGAATATCAGAACACTAGGTTGAGTGAATACCTAGGTTCGGAAGGGTTGTTCATTAGAGATAGGATCTGTAGCAACCTGTTTTAGTCTGAGTGTATATATATATACAAGAGCGCGTATTTGTTAGTTATATAAAATGGTTTTATATTGTGTTAATTGATCGGTTGAGTGGTATATGGATTCTGGTCAATACGAGTAGCTAACGTTATTGATAGGAATCTCTAAACACTTGGACCAGGCCAACGGACACAATATTGTTTTAAAAGGGAAGGTGAAATAATTTTACCCAGATATATTTTCTATATATAAAAAGTATCATTTTAAATGTATATGGTATTTGTAATGATTGGTTGAGATGATAATAATTTATCATCTAGGATTAGGAGTCTAAGTATTGAGGTTGGAAGTATCTGTCGAGACTGTAGACCTAATACCGTCTCGAGTGAACTTTACAGTTGTGTAAGGATTTCACAAATCTCCGAAGGGAACTGTTATGGTTCGGAGTTTATCTTTGAAGTTGGATGAGTAGAGTTGGATCTGTCGGTTAGGCAGAAGCAAGTGATGGTATCTCAGGAAATTGTAGCTGTGTGATGAGATGCAGTGACTATGGATGTTCCCGAAGATGTTTTCTTTGGAACAAGTTTAAGGAAGTGTGTATATTTCGGTATTGTGGCTGAGTTCAACATGGTGTTTGTGTTGGTTTGGTTCCGAGTTTCTCGAAGAGCTTTGGATAGGAAGTCTTTGGCATCTGTGGCAGTAGTGAAGCTCGGAGTATTCTATGCATTGGCAGGAAGTTTTCTGGCTGAGCAGTTTTTCTGAAGGTAGAGTTCAGAAGCAGCAGAGTGGATCCATTTCTTCGATGGATTGGATAGTTAAGTATAAGCTGTTCTGATTGGTATAGAGAGAACAGTTTTCTTTGCAGTTAGGCTGGGTTGATCGCAAAAGTGACTTGCGATTGCTGAGTGTTCTCTTGAGTTATCTGAGATTTTCTAGGATGTGTTGTCCAGTTTGTGCTTGTGTTCTTCATCAGCATTCTACTCTAGATCAGAGTGGTGCAGCAGAAGCAGTTTGGGAGTGCATTTCTGGATAGAAGAAGTAAGTTTGGAATCTACTGATGGAGTAGAGTTGTGTTTTGGATTATGGGTAGATCTTGGAGAGATCATTCTATTGAGTTATCTTTGGTCCTGTTTGTTTCAAGAAGCATCAGCGAAGGTTGAGTTGATCAGGAAGGATTTGTAGTCAGCACAGGATTGTCTGAAGGATTTTGTGGATAAAAGACGAAGGAATTTGAAATTCGAAGTTGGAGACTTCGTTGTTGTGAAGTTTTTCTCTGGTTAAAAAGGAGCTATAAGATTAGGTAAGTCTGGGGAGTCAGCTCCGAATTGTTTTGGATCTCTTCTGAGTTCTGATTTGGATAAGTACTTTGATCTACAAGGTTGAATTGTCAGATTGGATAACTGGAATTCAATGTATTTTACGTATCTCTGAGGGAGTACGTGTTTAATCTATCTCTGGTTTTGGAACCAGCAGTTCTGGAAGATTTGGTTGTTAAGTCAGACTCGTCTGTAGTCTGATATCTTGTTTAGTTCTGTAGATCTAGAAGAGTAGAAGCTCTATAGCTTAGTAGTATTGTTTGTTGGATTCTGTAGAGCGAGTATCCCAATATATATATACTTGGGGAAACTCGAGGAAATTTTATCCAGAATTTTATCTGGATAATTAGAATTGTTTGATTGAGTGAATTGTTTGCTATGGTTGTTAGCATATGGATGATAATTTATGGTTGTGATTTGAATAGATTATTAAATTACCTTTGTTTTAAATTTCGGGGACGAAATTATTTTAAGGGGGGAGGAATGTAATATCCCGGAAATTTATGGGCAATAATCAATTTAATAATCTGTTTAAGTAATTAAATTGATTGATAATTTTTGATAATAAAATTTGAATTAGTTTAATAATCTAATTGAATAAATATTTAATTAGTGGAATTTATCTTTTAAAACTAATAAAATGATTTCTATTTATAATGTATATATATATAAGTATATATATATTGTAAATAGATTAGCTTTGGGTTGAAATATAATAAATAAATAAAATCTTGTTTTTAAATTTCTAATATATATATATTGATAGTTTGGAGATTTGGATTTATTTAATATTAGATTTTCAAAGCTATTTAAACAAATAACAAATATGGTTTTAAATAAGATTTATAATAAGGTTAATTTATTTTCTTTTTGAATTTTACTTAGTAAATATGATTTAAGAGTATATATATAAGTTTAAAATACAATTTACAAATGATATGTTAATTCAATTAGTAATAGTGATAATTTATAATCTCTTTTATAGATTATTTTAAAATTGATAAATGAGTTATTTTCAAACAATATTAATAGTGTATTGTTTTTAAATAAATAGACTTTATAAAATAGGATTTGTTATTTCAAATTGAATGTATTGTTTAAAATTAACTTTAAATTGGATTTTTAAATATAATTTGCATTTGAATTTAAATTAAATTTGAAATTCAAAAGAGGTAAGATTTTAAATAGTTTTGGATTTTAAAATATATGGACAAGCTTTTATATATATATATATAATTGGTTTATTTTTTCTTTAAAATACTTATATATATACATAAGTATTTAATAAATAAGAAAGGCTTTTTATTTACATTTAAATAAATATGAATTACTTAAAAAGACAAGTGTAAATCTTTAAGGCCATGTAATAACATGTGTACACTAATAAAGCAATGAGAATGACAAATGTCAAAGTCTTGCATTTTTGTTTTTCTTTTATTTGATAAATCATTTTAATCTATTTAAACATATGTTCTTATCTTCATATTTTTTTTTCCTATCTCATTCTTTTCAAAACTTAAGAAAGAAACTTCAGCCTATTTTCTCAAAACAAAATCAGTAACTCAAATCTATCTTCCTCGCTAAAAAAAATCTGCAATTCAAATCCTATTTCTCTAGAACCAAATCAGTAATTAAATTTCTCTCAAACCAGATTCCTCAAACAAAGATCTGTAATGTATTTCTTCAAAAATCTGTAACCATTTTCCAAAAATCAAAGACAAGACCTGTTTTTCTTTACAAATCTGGAAGCCTGCAATTTCTTCTTTTCGAATCTGAAGTAAGCAACCTGATTTAGAGCAACATTTCAAGAAATCAAGTCTGCATGCAAGTTTATAAAGCTAACAACTCAAGTTTTAAATCAAAAACCAGAGGCTAAGGCTTTTCAAAACTGTTTCTAAAAGAGGGCTCTGTTCATCATAAAATAGGTGAGTAACATTTATTTCTAAAATTTAAGTATATGATATATGTTAGTAAGCTTGAATCTATGCCTGCATGTTGTTTAATATGTTTGGAATGTATGTATATTTTTGTATATATGGATGGAAATTGGTGATATGCATGTCTGTTTATTATCTGAGTCTTCTCTATTTTTTTAGTTCTCAGGTTCATATTTTGATTTAAATCCAAAATCTTTTAATTTGATCTGTGTTTAGACTTAAGATTCAAAGGGAACTCGATTGTTTAATCATGATTTAAAGTTTAAATTTTATTTAAACAAATGAAAATGGGGATTTGTTCTGGAAACTAAATAAAGCAGGAAAACTTAAGTTTTGGTAAAAATTTGAATTACTTAAATCATTGATTCAGGCGTATGATCTGAATCCTGGTATGAAGACATGATTTTTAAAATTCGAATCACGATTTTTAGAAATAGGAAGTGAGAGCAGTTCGAGTTGAACTGGAATTAATGTTTTGGGGAATCTTTGATGATCTAAGTCTTCGGGGAAGTCGTGGTTCATTCTGGAGATAGAAGAATGATCGAAGAGTTCGAGAAAAATATATGTTGGTGGTGAATAGCACTGTGGCGATTGGGGTTGATCGGAATTGTCTGTAGCCCTAGTTTTCGATTGATCGGAAGTTTCAATCATCACGGCGCCTATGGTGGATCGGGTTCCATCAGATTTTGGGGAATTGAAGTGGGGACGTTGACGAAGCTTTGGCTGGAAGCACAGACGTTCTGATGATCGGAGGAGGGGTTGCGAGACGTTGACAGGTTTGGGTTGGGAGGAGTTCTGTAATATCCCGTAAATTTTCGACTTTCGAAAATTCAACATCGATACTCACTTTATCGACTGCTGAGCCATCGAATGCCGGAAACCCGAAAAGTTATGGTTTTAAGAAAAAGAAAAAGTAGAAGAAGAAGAAGATAGAAGAAAAAGAGAAGAAAGAAAGAAGAAGAACAACAGAACAGCCACAGAAACAGAAACAATATCAGAATCTCACATGTCGCAGCGGGACAATATATAATAGATAATTGAATAATCTTTAAAAACAAAGAACTATATCATTTTATACATACATCAATCATCAGAGTCAATATACAACAATGGACAGTTATATAAACTTATCCTCATACAGAATACACAGCGGAATAAATATATCAGATACAATTACTACGTCTCGCCATCCAGCTCACTTCCAAAGCTCCAGAATATCCAGAATATCCTGATAATATAACTCTAGGCTGCCCGTGTGGAAATTGGTGGGCACCTAGAGTTTAGAAGGGAACAATAAACTCCGAGTCAGTCATGGTGACTGGTGTGAGATCGTAAAACAGTTATTCTTTAAAATAAACAACAGGATAATTTTAAAGTCAATTCGAAATGCTTTTGGAAAATGAAACTACCATAAGACCTCCCACCACACACACAATGCAAATGCAGAATTGGAGGAGATTTCTTCTTATGATAGTCAAAGATGCTTACTACGCAAAATCAAATCATTTTTGATATTATTATTAGTGCATAGTGTGGAAAACATTTCGAAAGTATAATATTAATCTTAGCCAACATACGACCAGTATCGTATGCCTACTATAGCTACCATCTAAACAGTGGTGACCACCGTACGTAAATGGCAGGTTCTACAACTAATACCGTACAGGGTTCGTATTGTTTCTTTGGATTTTCCAACAAATGGTCAGGCTAAGGAACTTCCTTTCCTCCTGCCGAATAGGATCGCCTCTGGCTGGACGTCCCGAGAGACAAACTGCTCTTTGCCAAACAAGGCCGGGTTACCCCTGTAACAGGTAACTCACGAATATGTCATCACCCGGTCCTTTGGGACCTTTATCCGAGCGCTCGATATCCAACATCACACATCATAAAGAAAGTGTATCCACATGAGTAAGTATCTGGGCTCCATACCATGATACCACCCCTTTCCAGAAGGAAATGACATACCCTAAAGGGCGCGACCCTCATAACCTTGCCGCAACATTCCTGTTTCGACCATTTCCGGGGTGTGAGGCTCGACGAAGTCTCGTCCACAAAGCTACGCTTTCTCAAAAAGCCCTACTTCGGGTCCAACAAAATGATCAACCTATGATCATTAAGATATAAGATCAAACAAATGATCATATCACAAATGATCAAACACTGATCATTTTACAGCAACACTCAGTATGCCACGTTACCAAATTGGGATATATCGCTGATAAATTTCAACTACATAACCTCTGAGCTCGTACGTCTCAGAGAAGGGTGTTAAGCTAAGAGAATAAATTCTCCGCCACCAACAGATATGTATTTGAAAGAAATCAGCTTTATATCTCAAATTGTAATGTCAGACACACAATCCATACAAGTCTGTTCCGGGATCGAACAGAACCGAAGGCACTTCTCATGAAGCCCTTGCACATCCGGATAATTTTCAATCACGTCGGGACTTCCCGTCACTAAGGATGATAAAACCTCTAAACCGGAGATCAGCCGATGTAGAGTAACTCGACGGTAATCCTTCCGTTTTCAAAAATATCCGGTCTTCAACGCCGGTCTTCAAATGCGATTCATAACGACGTATCACATATTCGGAATGGGTTATACGACCCCATGGTCCTTTCCCGGCTAACCCGAATAGTGAGCGTTTATTCAAAAATAAGTGTGGCATTCAAATTCATCCAATTCACAACAAATACCTATCTAAAGGTAATTATTGATAGTCGGTTATTTAACTATCAATAAAGATGCGTAACATCATCAGATTCCAAATAATTTTCCCAAATTATTTTATCTTCAAAAATATCTTTTACTAGATATAAAATTTCCACACTTAACCATTTGAAAAAAATTTCAAATCAATTTCCACATTTCATTTTATCTTTGAAGATAAAATCTCAAAACAGTTCATTTCATATTGGAAAAGTATTTCCATACTTATTTAAAATAAGTAATTCACAAAACTAATTATTTTCAACACTTAGAAAATATTCGATATACTTAAAATCAAAATTAAGTATATATCTCATTCTTTAAGGAAATCATTCTTAAATCACATTTATTTGAGTCAAAACGAATGTTGAGTAAAACATCGTTACGACGACTCGAAATCACTAGTATAGGGATTCGGAATTAAGATAGATATATAAATCCCAATACTATATAAAACATTTCCGTTCGGAAATCATTTACTATAACAACAGTGTTATAGTCCACATTTCCTTATTTCTCGAAAACGTCTATTTCAACAATAAATGTTGAAATCTATGTATTCGATACTTATCACGTTTTAAAACATCTTTTAAAACAATTACTTCATTTCTGTAATATCGCTTTCCCAAAACAAGTTCATTTTACTTAACAATATATTCACTATCCAAAATCGTGAATATACTTTACTATTTACATTTCACTATTTTCTACACGTTTTATTTCGATAATAATTCGCTATCCAAAATCACGAATATATCTCCTTTGATAATTTTCTATATTTAATTTATCAAATTCAATCGATCTCGAATTTATAAAACAATGTTTATAAATCCCATTTTCTATTTTCTATAACAACTCCGGTTTATAAATCTCATTTTATTTATTTCAAAAATTCACTTATAAGAATAAGTGATTTCGGATTTATAAACAACGTTTATAAATCACATTTGTACTTTATAACAATTTCCACTTTTAAAATCATTTCATTTAGCAATTTCTATTCATATCTCATCTAAGTGTAAAAGTCAAATTTATAAGTAAATTTCTTATAAATCCTTTATTCTACAGTATCTATTCACTTTATAACTTCACGTTATAAATCTATTTATTTCATTCACTTATACTTCTTTTTAACACTTAAAAAAAACGTTTTATAAGTCCAATATTTTGATTTATAAATTATCAAATTTATAAACCTTTTTATACAAATCATTTATAGTTATTCAAAAATCCCAACTTAAACCATTTATAAATAAATCGACTTTTATTTCAAAAACGACACTTCGGTTATATTTCACTAAAAATTATAACTTTAAAATTTTACGTTTATAAATCGATTCAAAAATTCCATAAAACGTATATTTTCAAAAATCACTTTAAAAACCTTTTTAAAATAAAAGTCGTTATTTTTACATTTCAAAACTGAATCCGATGATGCAACAACACCAATCAGTCCATCACAACAGTCAAATATCATATATCATCATATGATAACAGAATATATCAAAATATCTGTAAATAATCAATACGGTGAGGAATCCAGTCGGATCCCTCCAACCTGTTTCCCTGCATCCACAGATGTTAGCACAATACCAATTCCGCTCCAGTACGGAATTATCGCGGTATATAGGTTTTTTATAAATCCGCTTACTAACGGCGCAATAGGGTCTCATCCGCTATACGAGGCGGAAAATCATCAATCCAATATATACATATGCCAATATGTATATACTGCTATATATATAGATATATCCTATCATATCTAATATCAACAATCCAAACAGTCAATCATCAATCAATAACTGTAAAAATTCCACATTTCAATTTGAGTGAGAAAATCTCACCGTGATTTTAATTCTGATTCCAGCGTTTATTTTCGAATAAAATTAAACGCACGTTTAATTTTACCCGAAATTCAAACTAGCTCCAATTGACTTCAATTCAGTTCCATAGCGTAGTGCTCGGCAATACGATTCCAACGCGACTGGTTTCGTAATTTTCCGACCTCGTATCAAACAGATATGATATTTTAAACATTCACGAATTAAAATAAAATAAAATTACAATTTATTTCTTTTATTTCTAACCCTTAAAATCTGGGCCGTGAATTTCAAAACTAGCAGATCAAAGCCGCACCATTCCTTCTTCCCTCCCCATTCCTTCTTCATACGTGAAAATCACGTACGCACCCAACATAGCCGCCGATCCATCACATGTCACGCCATCACCACTCGTCGAGAGGACGATCAAGTACTGTCGCAGCGAAGCCCTATCCAAACACTACCCACGGCCATGACCACGTGGCACTCGGCCACCTCCTTTGCACGCACATCGAGGACGAACGGCACTGCCTTGAACGAAAACTGCCGATGATTTCCTCAACTACAAATGATCATATCCGTATAGAATTAAAGCCCTCCCCTAGATCTACAACATTGTTGTTAAACGTTTCCTCTAACTGTCGATGGATTGGAAGGAAATTGGAGGGGAAAGGGAGAAGACGCTGGCCGTTCGTTTCAATGGAGGCGGCAGCTGTTAACAAACCCTAGGGATTTTATTTTTCTTTATTTTTGTGAAAAAATGGGTATATTTATAGAGTTTTCTCAAACACTATTCATCCAGGTTTTCCGGAATCCGATTTACGCGCAGTAACTGGCGTTTCTAGGGTTTACCCCGCGTTCCGAACGCAATGGAATAGGTTTCGGAAGCTAATTCGATCGTATGTGTGAGATATGGAAATAAACGATCAAATTAAATTAAACCGATTTAAATTGATTTCGAGGCGTTTTGATTTGCACCGGACAAACGGTAAATCCAAAAATTACGAAATTTGAAATCTTACAATAATATCACATTACGGATCCGATGAAACTAGTTCGTCGAAATCCGACACTGTTTGAAAAATGACTATTTTAACTCGACGATTTAAAATTAAAACGATATCGATGCGTTTCGAGTTGCCACGGTCAAACGACAACTCCGATGGATACGAAAATTGAAATCCGATAATAACTAACTATTACGGATCCAATGGAACTGGTCTCGTTCAATTCTGAGACTGTTCGAAAATTGGCTATTTTTACAGTCGATAATTAAATATTAAAATATTCCATTTTCACAGATTAACTTTAAATTCAATTTTAAAAGTTCCATAACCTTTCTATAACTCCAGTATGATTAAATAAAATTTCCCAAATCATTTTCAATCATTTTAAACTCGATTTTCAATTACCTCTGGAATTTCACTATTTAAATTATCGATTTAATTGTCAAATTAAATCCAATATTCGAAAAATAAATCATTCGACTTATTAAATTCATTTATTAATATTTAAAATTAATTAAATATTCGAATTTTAATTATCAAAAATTCTGGGTCGTTACAGACTTCCCCCCTTAAAAGAATTTCGTCCTCGAAATTACAAGTTAGGAAAAAGATACAAAATCCGTTAACTTCCCAAAACAATCCGTTCAAATTAGATTTTCAAATCTGTTAAGTGTTTAACTTCTCCAAAATTCATAGTTAACTTCTCACAAAATCTTTACTAAGTTTCAAATCATAACTTAGTTTTCAAAATTTTCAAATTTCTCTAAAATATTCTAACGCCTTAAATTTTCAGAAAATTTCGCCAGCGTCTCCTTTGCGCGGCTCGATCCGAAAAAAAATGACAGTGTATATATATCACAAATATACATCCCATCAAGTGATGAGGCATCCCGTAGGGAAAAAAGTGTAAAAGTACGATATTTAATCCGAGATATGTACCTTATTATATTTTTAGCGAGCGTATACGGCTAATATAGCGCGAAAGCGAGCTCCAAATGCGAAGCAAACGCCATCCGCACCTACTAAACACTCAACAAACCATATGAGAACATGTAGATATGAAAATAAAATCAATATACATCGTATAGCAACATAACTACATATGCTAACATAACAATGCATTCAAAAGCAACAATGCAACCATCAAACAATCATCCAACTATCATCCAACAACTTCATAACCAAATCAATATAGATTCACTTCTCATTAACATTCATTGAATTGGTTTTCAATTTTAAATCATATTCGATTCATTTACATTGGATTTAATCAACATTCTCTTTCAATTCAATTAGTTTACATTCACATTCGTTCACTTCCAATTTGAATTTAATCACATAGCTTTCCAATTTGCTAATTCAATTTCATTAATACTTAATGAATTTTTATACACAATCAACTAACAATCAAATAACAACCAATGTATATTCAACACAACCAAATTATAAATTTTACATTCGATTTGGTTCAACACTTTTAAATTAAATTGACTTCCATTCAATTTATTTAATTTCTCAACTTCATTAGCTTTTAATGAATTAACACTTATATTCATTATTTCATATCAATACTTCACATTAGATTGATTAACATCCAATCCATTTATTCAATTCAATTGCTAATTCATTTAACAAATAAAGTTGAATTTCATTTATATAGCTCAAGTTCACATTCATTTAATAAATTCCCTTTATTAATTTACTTTGATATCAAAATCAACTTCAATCAACACTTAAGTTATATCCCATTAAACATCGTTTGTTTAACTTAACTTACATTTCCACTTATAAATCCAAATTCAAATTTCAATCCTATTTAACTTTTACCAAGGTCAAATTTCTTCACTTATTCAAAATTCATATTAGATCCAGATTTCATATTCCACAATCTCAACTTAGATTTAATTGATTCACTTATACTTACTTTAATTTAACTTCATCCTTTAAGTTAAATTTATTCTATCAGAATCTAAATTATATAAGTTATCAATCCATTCAATTTCCAGAATCTTTTCAATCTTTCAAAACTATTTTGAAATCTGTTCAAATTTATCTTTTGAATTCCCAAAACAAAATCCAAAATTTCCCAATCAACTTTTATTTAAAATATTCTGGCAGCAATTCCTCTTTTGGAAACCCGAAAATGAATTCTAATGATGTGGCCATCATCATCAGGATTATTTTCTAGCGACCTGAAAAGAGTTTAGAGCTTTTCATTACTCTAAAACATTTTTCCAAAATATCAAATCCTTTCAAAACACTTCTCTGGAATTTTATTTCAGATTATAAATCACAATTACAAATCTTTTACTTATATAACTTCACTTTATATATATAAGATTATTCCACAATTGTAAATCATATTAATTATAACTTCATCTTTATAATTCATTGGTTTATACAATTTACTCTTTCACAATTGTTGTTTTATTTAACTTATTCAAACAACTTTAATTAACTTGTATATATATACATTTTAACAACCAAACAACCAATTCATATATATACTTTAATAATTCTGAAAAATTATTTCTTTATATACAAAATATAATCAAGGTAAAATTATTTCATTTACCCAAATTTTAAAACAATATCGTGCCGAATTGTTCTATATAAGTGTTTAGAGATCCCTATCGATAGAGTTGTACGGACAATACCGACCAGAATCCATATACCACTCAACAAACCAATCATCACAATATAAAACAATTTTATATTAACTAACAAATACGCACTCATATCTATTATTACACTCAAACTCATTCTAGAGTACTACTGACTCTATCTCTAATGAGTAACACCCAACAGAGCAGGGTTGTCGCTTAACCATATGCTCTGATACCAAATGTAATATCCCGTAAATTTTCGACTTTCGAAAATTCAACATCGATACTCACTTTATCGACTGCTGAGCCATCGAATGCCGAAAACCCGAAAAGTTATGGTTTTAAGAAAAAGAAAAAGTAGAAGAAGAAGAAGATAGAAGAAAAAGAGAAGAAAGAAAGAAGAAGAAGAACAGAACAGCCACAGAAACAGAAACAATATCAGAATCTCACATGTCGCAGCGGGACAATATATAATAGATAATTGAATAATCTTTAAAAACAAAGAACTATATCATTTTATACATACATCAATCATCAGAGTCAATATACAACAATGGACAGTTATATAAACTTGTCCTCATACAGAATACACAGCGGAATAAATATATCAGATACAATTACTACGTCTCGCCATCCAGCTCACTTCCAAAGCTCCAGAATATCCAGAATATCCTGATAATATAACTCTAGGCTGCCCGTGTGGAAATTGGTGGGCACCCAGAGTTTAGAAGGGAACAATAAACTCCGAGTCAGTCATGGTGACTGGTGTGAGATCGTAAAACAGTTATTCTTTAAAATAAACAACAGGATAATTTTAAAGTCAATTCGAAATGCTTTTGGAAAATGAAACTACCATAAGACCTCCCACCACACACACAATGCAAATGCAGAATTGGAGGAGATTTCTTCTTATGAGAGTCAAAGATGCTTACTACGCAAAATCAAATCATTTTTGATATTATTATTAGTGCATAGTGTGGAAAACATTTCGAAAGTATAATATTAATCTTAGCCAACATACGACCAGTATCGTATGCCTACTATAGCTACCATCTAAACAGTGGTGACCACCGTACGTAAATGGCAGGTTCTACAACTAATACCGTACAGGGTTCGTATTGTTTCTTTGGATTTTCCAACAAATGGTCAGGCTAAGGAACTTCCTTTCCTCCTGCCGAATAGGATCGCCTCTGGCTGGACGTCCCGAGAGACAAACTACTCTCTGCCAAACAAGGCCGGGTTACCCCTGTAACAGGTAACTCACGAATATGTCATCACCCGGTCCTTTGGGACCTTTATCCGAGCGCTCGATATCCAACATCACACATCATAAAGAAAGTGTATCCACATGAGTAAGTATCTGGGCTCCATACCATGATACCACCCCTTTCCAGAAGGAAATGACATACCCTAAAGGGCGCGACCCTCATAACCTTGCCGCAACATTCCTGTTTCGACCATTTCCGGGGTGTGAGGCTCGACGAAGTCTCGTCCACAAAGCTACGCTTTCTCAAAAAGCCCTGCTTCGGGTCCAACAAAATGATCAACCTATGATCATTAAGATATAAGATCAAACAAATGATCATATCACAAATGATCAAACACTGATCATTTTACAGCAACACTCAGTATGCCACGTTACCAAATTGGGATATATCGCTGATAAATTTCAACTACATAACCTCTGAGCTCGTACGTCTCAGAGAAGGGTGTTAAGCTAAGAGAATAAATTCTCCGCCACCAACAGATATGTATTTGAAAGAAATCAGCTTTATATCTCAAATTGTAATGTCAGACACACAATCCATACAAGTCTGTTCCGGGATCGAACAGAACCGAAGGCACTTCTCACGAAGCCCTTGCACATCCGGATAATTTTCAATCACGTCGGGACTTCCCGTCACTAAGGATGATAAAACCTCTAAACCGGAGATCAACCGATGTAGAGTAACTCGACGGTAATCCTTCCGTTTTCAAAAATATCCGGTCTTCAACGCCGGTCTTCAAATGCGATTCATAACGACGTATCACATATTCGGAATGGGTTATACGACCCCATGGTCCTTTCCCGGCTAACCCGAATAGTGAGCGTTTATTCAAAAATAAGTGTGGCATTCAAATTCATCCAATTCACAACAAATACCTATCTAAAGGTAATTATTGATAGTCGGTTATTTAACTATCAATAAAGATGCGTAACATCATCAGATTCCAAATAATTTTCCCAAATTATTTTATCTTCAAAAATATCTTTTACTAGATATAAAATTTCCACACTTAACCATTTGAAAACAATTTCAAATCAATTTCCACATTTCATTTTATCTTTGAAGATAAAATCTCAAAACAGTTCATTTCATATTGGAAAAGCATTTCCATACTTATTTAAAATAAGTAATTCACAAAACTATTTATTTTCAACACTTAGAAAATATTCGATATACTTAAAATCAAAATTAAGTATATATCTCATTCTTTAAGGAAATCATTCTTAAATCACATTTATTTGAGTCAAAACGAATGTTGCGTAAAACATCGTTACGACGACTCGAAATCACTAGTATAGGGATTCGGAATTAAGATAGATATATAAATCCCAATACTATATAAAACATTTCCGTTCGGAAATCATTTACTATAACAACAGTGTTATAGTCCACATTTCCTTATTTCTCGAAAACGTCTATTTCAACAATAAATGTTGAAATCTATGTATTCGATACTTATCACATTTTAAAACATCTTTTAAAACAATTACTTCATTTCTGTAATATCGCTTTCCCAAAACAAGTTCATTTTACTTAACAATATATTCACTATCCAAAATCGTGAATATACTTTACTATTTACATTTCACTATTTTCTACACGTTTTATTTCGATAATAATTCGCTATCCAAAATCGCGAATATATCTCCTTTGATAATTTTCTATATTTAATTTATCAAATTCAATCGATCTCGAATTTATAAAACAACGTTTATAAATCCCATTTTCTATTTTCTATAACAACTCCGGTTTATAAATCTCATTTTATTTATTTCAAAAATTCACTTATAAGAATAAGTGATTTCGGATTTATAAACAACGTTTATAAATCACATTTGTACTTTATAACAATTTCCACTTTTAAAATCATTTCATTTAGCAATTTCTATTCATATCTCATCTAAGTGTAAAAGTCAAATTTATAAGTAAATTTCTTATAAATCCTTTATTCTACAGTATCTATTCACTTTATAACTTCACGTTATAAATCTATTTATTTCATTCACTTATACTTCTTTTTAACACTTAAAAAAAACGTTTTATAAGTCCAATATTTTGATTTATAAATTATCAAATTTATAAACCTTTTTATACAAATCATTTATAGTTATTCAAAAATCCCAACTTAAACCATTTATAAATAAATCGACTTTTATTTCAAAAACGACACTTCGGTTATATTTCACTAAAAATTATAACTTTAAAATTTTACGTTTATAAATCGATTCAAAAATTCCATAAAACGTATATTTTCAAAAATCACTTTAAAAACCTTTTTAAAATAAAAGTCATTATTTTTACATTTCAAAACTGAATCCGATGATGCAACAACACCAATCAGTCCATCACAACAGTCAAATATCATATATCATCATATGATAACAGAATATATCAAAATATCTGTAAATAATCAATACGGTGAGGAATCCAGTCGGATCCCTCCAACCTGTTTCCCTGCATCCACAGATGTTAGCACAATACCAATTCCGCTCCAGTACGGAATTATCGCGGTATATAGGTTTTTTATAAATCCGCTTACTAACGGCGCAATAGGGTCTCATCCGCTATACGAGGCGGAAAATCATCAATCCAATATATACATATGCCAATATGTATATACTGCTATATATATAGATATATCCTATCATATCTAATATCAACAATCCAAACAGTCAATCATCAATCAATAACTGTAAAAATTCCACATTTCAATTTGAGTGAGAAAATCTCACCGTGATTTTAATTCTGATTCCAGCGTTTATTTTCGAATAAAATTAAACGCACGTTTAATTTTACCCGAAATTCAAACTAGCTCCAATTGACTTCAATTCAGTTCCATAGCGTAGTGCTCGGCAATACGATTCCAACGCGACTGGTTTCGTAATTTTCCGACCTCGTATCAAACAGATATGATATTTTAAACATTCACGAATTAAAATAAAATAAAATTACAATTTATTTCTTTTATTTCTAACCCTTAAAATCTGGGCCGTGAATTTCAAAACTAGCAGATCAAAGCCGCACCATTCCTTCTTCCCTCCCCATTCCTTCTTCATACGTGAAAATCACGTACGCACCCAACATAGCCGCCGATCCATCACATGTCACGCCATCACCACTCGTCGAGAGGACGATCAAGTACTGTCGCAGCGAAGCCCTATCCAAACACTACCCACGGCCATGACCACGTGGCACTCGGCCACCTCCCTTGCATGCACATCGAGGACGAACGGCACTGCCTTGAACGAAAACTGCCGATGATTTCCTCAACTACAAATGATCATATCCGTATAGAATTAAAGCCCTCCCCTAGATCTACAACATTGTTGTTAAACGTTTCCTCTAACTGTCGATGGATTGGAAGGAAATTGGAGGGGAAAGGGAGAAGACGCTGGCCGTTCGTTTCAATGGAGGCGGCAGCTGTTAACAAACCCTAGGGATTTTATTTTTCTTTATTTTTGTGAAAAAATGGGTATATTTATAGAGTTTTCTCAAACACTATTCATCCAGGTTTTCCGGAATCCGATTTACGCGCAGTAACTGGCGTTTCTAGGGTTTACCCCGCGTTCCGAACGCAATGGAACAGGTTTCGGAAGCTAATTCGATCGTATGTGTGAGATATGGAAATAAACGATCAAATTAAATTAAACCGATTTAAATTGATTTCGAGGCGTTTTGATTTGCACCGGACAAACGGTAAATCCAAAAATTACGAAATTTGAAATCTTACAATAATATCACATTACGGATCCGATGAAACTGGTTTCGTCGAAATCCGACACTGTTTGAAAAATGACTATTTTAACTCGACGATTTAAAATTAAAACGATATCGATGCGTTTCGAGTTGCCACGGTCAAACGACAACTGCGATGGATACGAAAATTGAAATCCGATAATAACTAACTATTACGGATCCAATGGAACTGGTCTCGTTCAATTCTGAGACTGTTCGAAAATTGGCTATTTTTACAGTCGATAATTAAATATTAAAATATTCCATTTTCACAGATTAACTTTAAATTCAATTTTAAAAGTTCCATAACCTTTCTATAACTCCAGTATGATTAAATAAAATTTCCCAAATCATTTTCAATCATTTTAAACTCGATTTTCAATTACCTCTGGAATTTCACTATTTAAATTATCGATTTAATTGTCAAATTAAATCCAATATTCGAAAAATAAATCATTCGACTTATTAAATTCATTTATTAATATTTAAAATTAATTAAATATTCGAATTTTAATTATCAAAAATTCTGGGTCGTTACAAGTTCACTATTTCCAGGTTGTGATCGAGATTTCTCGAATTCGATTGAGGTGGTTGTTCGTGGTTCTGGAGGTCGCGATCGTGAGGGGTGGTCGAAGTCGATATGCCGGAGTTGGGAGTGATGGTCGGAGGCAATCAACTCGCTTGTGCACATGCACCAGATACTTGGAGCCTGGGTTGCTTCTTGGTTCGAGAAGATGAAGTCTCTGTTCGACTCGAAGTCGTGCTCGGGGAAATAAGGTTTTGGCTCGGGGATTCGAAGGGAAAACTCGAAGCATTTCAGGGGAGGCTCGGGTGATTTGTTTGTTACAGGTTTAAGCCTGGTTGTTTTTAAAAATTTTAATTTAAAATTAAAAACAGAAATTTAAGCAAAGTTTAAATCAATTTTTAAAGTTTGAATCCAAGTTAATTTGTATTCTAGCTTGAGATAAAATAAGTTTATAAATTTATAATGTTTTAACAAATTTAAATTGTTAAAAATATTTTTTTTAAAAAGGTTTTGAATATTAATAAATTGATTTAAAAATCTTATAAATTTCTTTTATATATGTTAAAGTGTTTCTTAACATTTGAATTTAAGAAGATTTTGTAAATCTGATTTAAAATTGGTTAAAGTTAAATTGTAATTTATTTTGAATCTTTTAATTTAAAATGAATTAAAAGAAAGATTTTAAAGTTAAATCTTTTAAAGTCTTGGTTAATAATAATTAAAGTAGATGGAAGGTAAATACTTAAATTTACAAAGTAATTAATGATTTAAGATTCAATTAAATTAATAAGGTAATTAAAGAATAATTTATTAATTTAATTTATTAATTAATTTAGTGTTAATTAATTAAATGATAAGTAAATTAATTAAGGGATTAATTAATTTGAAATTAAGGATCATTTAATTAGATAAGAATAGATTATTAATAAATGGTTAGAAATTAATTAATCAACTGATTAAGAGATTAATTAGATAATTAATTTAGTAATTAGGAATTAATTAAATGGTAATTAAGAATTAATTAATTTGTAATTAATAATGTTGATTTAAGTTTAATTACTTAAATAATGAATTGTTAAAAATTAATGAGAGATCATTAATTAGAGAATATTAAATAATTAACTAATAATGTTTAAATTTGATAATCAACTAGATTAATTAGTTAATTATAAATTGGTTAAGTAAATTACTTAATAAAGTAATTAAAGTAATTAATTACTTAAGGTAATTAATTAAATAAATTTGATAAGTTTAAATTAATTTGTTTAATTAATTTAAGATAATCACTAGGTGATTTGATAATTACTTAAAGGTAATTAGTGGAAGTATAAATTACTTAGAAAAGTAATTAAAGTTAATTAGTGGATGTAATTAACTAAAGATGGTTTAATAAAAGTAATTTGAGTTTAATTACTTTTGAATAATTAATCAAGGGATTAATTAAAGGATAATTAATTAAGGAGTAATTAATTATGAAGTAGAGTAATTAAGAATAGTTAATTACTAAATGAGATTAATCAAAGGTGATTAATAAATGTGACTAATTAATTATTAAATATAATTAATTTAAATAAGATAATTAATTAAGAGTAAAAAAGTATCATTAATTAATAAAATTAATGATGTAATTAAGAATTGATTAATTAAGATTAATTAATAAATAATAAGTGATTAAAGTAATTAATTAATTGTAATTAATTAAGGATTAAGATAATTAAGTATAATTAATTAATTAATTAAAGATTAATTACTGAATGGTTTAAGATAATTAATTTGTGAAATTAATTAAGTATTAATTACTTAAAGTAATTAAATGATTATTAATCAGGAATGATTAATTAAGATGGATACTTAGAGTAATGATTAATTAATTGGTTTAATTAATAATTAAGTAAGCAGGATTTATAGAATGAAGTAATTAGTTTAATTCACTTTAAATTAATTAGATGATATAAATCATTGCTTAAGGATGGATGAATGAGATTGAATGTATTTCATTGTTTGATATCTCTGATGAGATATGATTGATATATGATATGGATGTTTGGTTGAATTATAATGATAATGTGAATTATAATGTGAATTATCTGTTTGGGATGATAATGTAGATTATCTATTGAATTATCTATCTTTGTGTATATAGATAAGAATTGAATTGTTTTAACCTTAAAACAACTTGGCCCTTAAAAGATACGTTTTGGATTTCGATGAGACCGGGATCGGGTTTCCGTATACCGGGATTCCAGGTCTGGAGACCCGAATACCACATCGATCCAAATTAACGATAGGTCGTGAATCTCAAGTGAAGATGAAGATTCAGAGTGCAAGGGTTATTGTCGTTAACTCTGAGGGTGATTCCAACACGAGTGTAACGAGATAATGCCTTCGGTTTCGTTTGAACCCGGAACGAACTTGTATGGATTGAATGCTATCAGAACATCGTCAGGTGGACGATGAGCATTCTAAGTGGTGTGTTCTGATTTAAAGGTAAATCGTAGCCTCAAGCCTCATCAACCGGGAATGGCTAAAACAGGGGAGGTGCAGCAAGGCTTCGTGGGTAGCACCCACTGAGAGTAAGGTCATCCCTGTCTAGAGAAGTTCCTTCTTTTATTTCGGCTTAGTGGTGCAGTTGGCGACGGCCATCTGTGGGGTGATTTTATTCGGAATTATCCAGTAAGGGATGGTTCCGGCTTTGTGTTGCAGGGGATTGGGAGTGATCCTCGGTACGGTGATCTAGGCCCCGTACTGTGATGAGCGGTACCCCGGTAGCTCTGCCATTGTATGGAAATCCAAATTCCAATAAGTGATAACGGACTTGATTGTATACTTATGTATGCTGGAATTTAATAATGTAACAATTTCGGCTATTTCATATTTATTTGAAAACCCTAGACCCTATTATAATACAATCGAATTTCCTATCAAATGTTTTGGTTATCGTAAGGTAAAAACTTTTCCGTGTTTATGTGCGGGAAGTCTTACGAGATACCTTTTCTTTCCAAATGGTTTTCAAAGTTAAACAAGTTTAACCTGTTACTCACACCAGACCCATGTCTGACCCAAGTCGTTTATTTCTGTTTTATAAACTCTTGGGTACTCAAATTTTTACGAGTAGCCAAGGGATTCAGGTTTAGCTTTGACGAATTGTGGAGGAGCAATGGAGCAGGAGGCTTCGTCGTTCGTAGATATAGTATTCCGCTGTGTTGATATCTGTGTTAGAGTCTTGTATTGTATTTGAGTTGTAATATATAGACAGATGTTTATAACTGTCTAGTATGTGTTGTATAGTTGTGTAAACTCTGATAAGTGTTGTATACTATGTAATAGTTTATGTTATTAATATAATTTGTTCTTTCCGCTGTGAGATAGTTGTTGTTGTTTCTTTCTTTCTTCTCTTCTTTTCTATTTTCTACCCCTTTCTTTCTTATTAATGATGCGTCATTCTGTGGAATGAGTGGCGGGTTATTACAACCTTTTTAAACCAAAATTTCAAAACATATAATTCAATTTCAAATCTTGAATTCAGATTCAGTCAAATTATTTAAATCTTCAAAACTTAATTAAGTTATCCAAAACAACATTTATCTTAAATACTCTTTTTCAAAAGCTTTCCATATTTAAACCAAATCCATTTCCAAAACTATTTGAATTCAAAATTCTATTTTTAAAACCATTTCATAATATTAAATTGAAATATCTGTGACTTAACTGATTTCCTCATGCAATCCATATTTGTGTGTGTAAAGTGTGGTCCAGGGGTTTTACATAATAATAGTGCAACATCATCAATCATCACAGATTCAAATACAGAAATATCGATAAGCGGTATAATCTATAACGCTTATCGTTCATTCACAGATCACAGATAATTAATATACATTCAGCACAGATAAATCAAAATAATTCATAGCACACAGCATCACACATCAGGGATATCAAATAATTTAACATTCAATAAAATCCAGACATCCATAAGTAAGATTAATAAATCATCTGATCGATTTAAACCAGATTAATTACTTATGAATAAATCCCTAATCCTGGTTAATTAACATTAATTAATTACGAACCATTTAATTAGTTATCCTCTAATTATTTATTAATTACCCTTTAATTATTATTAATCATTCTTAATTAATAAATAAATCAACCATTAATCATTAAATAATTAACCCCTAATTATTATTCTTAATTAATTACATTAATTAATTAACCCTTAATTAATTACAAAAAAATGATTATCCCTAATCCTAAATTTAGTTACATTGAGTAATTATCCTTTAATCATTTAAATAGTCAATTTAATCATTAATTATTAATTTTAATTAAGTAATTATCTTTAAGTAATTAATTACCTTTAATTAATTATCCTTTCATAAAACTACATAAAGTAATTAGCTTTTGATTACTTACATTAAGAAATTCCTTAATCACTTATATTACTTAATTATTAATTTTAAAACCTCAATTTATCTAAGATAACCTATTTATCTTTATCATTTAAATCTTATTCAATTAAATGTTTGAAATAAATCACTTGAAAACCTTTAATTAATTAACGTTTAACACAGTAATTAAACGCTCACCTAATCCCATCATTTATTGAAAACACTTAGGATTTTTTATTTAATTAATTAACTACATATAAAATTATCCAAGTCGAACAATTTAATTTCAAAACACTTGTCTTTATGTCTTATATAAAACTTGTTTATTTCACCTAGCTTTTGAAACTTGAGTAAATAAACTTGCTTTTTTCTTTTATGAACCTGAACTTGATTTCCTTGAAAACTTGTTTACTTTATTAAAATCTAACCCGAGCCAAATATCAATTGACCCGAGCAAACCCACCAATTTCCCGATAGCAATCTTGACAACGAACCCGAGACATCCCCTTTTTTCCCCGAGGCAACTCCTTCCAAACATCAAAACCACCACGCACGCAGATGCACGGTGCACGTGCACAATCGCACGGCGATGCTCCGGCCACCATCGTAACCTTCGACACACCACGATCGACCTTGCTACCCACACAACCATTGATTCGCCGTAAATTCGAATTCAAGTATCATGATCAAAAACTGGAACCCATCGTCGTCAACAAATCTCCCATTTCCTGATGATCCCAACCACCATACGCCTCGCCACCATGTCCAGAATTGCACCACAACATGTCGCGACGATCCCCCTGGTGCGATTAGCTCCAGTTGATCCACGACCGAGAAATCGCCTCGACCACCACTACGTTGCAACCTGATGCCTAAACCCTAAAACCTCGTCATGCTATCGCCATGGTCAACTAGAAAATCATCGAATATTTTTCTAATGATCATCTAACCTCCAGCCTTCTTCCACCTCGATCACGACATCCAATGCTTTCCCAATCGCTAGAAATCGATGGAAATACCATTTTCGATCAACTCGCAATTCCACGTGGTTTTCAAACTTAAAAATTCCAATCTATATATCTAAATTCATCGTTTTTCAACTCGAATCCACACCTAAAATCAAAGCTTGAAATCCAGATATATAATTTTTTCGACCAATTTTTACTTCCTATTGTTATTTAACATTTTACAGAACATTGCTGAATATTTTTTTGCTTAAAACTAATTTTAAAATTTAAATCACAATGTTACAATCATTTGCTTTTTAAAGATCAAAGCCTAGATTTGATTGTATAAAGAGTAGTTTAAATTTGTTTGGAGGGGATTGGAAACACAACATAGTGTATTCATATATACACTGGCATGCCTACTTAAATCCACACACAAACATACATACATACATATATATATATATACATGCAGATATGTACACTCAATCACACAAGCATAGTTATATCACAACTTCAAGTACACAATCAAAATTCAAGAGATATAACATGTTAAAGGGTTTGCTTACATGGACTAAGAAGGAACAGAGCCTGGAATTGGAAATGATCTATTATTTTGTTGAACAGAGACAGTGCTTGGAATAAATTTGCAAACTGGAAACCCTGATGTTGATCTGCAACTTTGTTTTAGATGAGTTTGAACTTGATTGATTGTTGCAGTATGAATTGATCTGCTTAAATTGGAATCCTGGGTCTGATGTTTGATTCCAGAATTTGATTTCAGGTTTTGGTTTATTGATGCTTGATTCTAGCATGCAATTTTGATTTTTTTTTATAGAGCTCTATGATTTCATTCTGGTTTTCTTCATGTTGAGTTTGTAGTTTGTTTTCAGATTTTTCTTTGATTCTTTCTCTGGTTTTTGAAAACTATTTGTTTGATTTTTTTGTATTGCTTCCAGGTTCTGATTTATTTGCTTGAATTTATCCTCAGGTTTTAGAATTGAAGAAGAATTTGTTGTTTGATTTTATTTTCCTAGTTTTGATGATTTTTTCTCTGATTTGAGAAGTTTAAAACTGATCTAAACTTTGTTTTGTTATTTGTTTTGAAAATAAATCAAAAAGGAAAATCATAATGCCATTTGTAATTTGCATGGCACCAATTGCTTACACTTGTTTATTCATAGTATTATAAATGTACGTACAAATGTCTTTTATTGTAAAATTTATGTTTAAATCCTTATACAATTCATATTTATTATATTAAATTCAAACCGTATTTATTTCAAAAATATATATGTACATATATATAAGTTTAAAGCTTTTATTTATACTTGTCTAACATTTATAATCATAAATTATATTTAATTTATATTTTTATAACTTTTTAAATTACTTCAAGGAAAATGATTTGAATCAAATTATTCACTAAATAAATAATCATATATATATATATATACACTTTAGTTTCTAAAATCCATTTATCAATAAAATATTTGAATTTTAAATCTAATCTCTTTTTTTCAATATACTTTAGTTTGGAATTTCGAGATAAAAATTCTTTTACAAATTTTATTTTTGTTCTTAAATTTCCAATCCCATTTATTTCTAGAACATATTAATTCACAATTAAATCCAAAATTTTATATTAATTAACAATTATTTCAAAATTTAATTCCAAAGATTAAATTAATTATCAAATTAATCTTGGCTAAAATCCAGAAATGTTACAAATTCCCCTCCTTAAGAAAATTTCGTCCCCGAAATTTGCCTAGGAGACAACAAGAAGAGATGAACACACAAAGATAGAGAAACAGTTTTCCAGATCAAACTGAATATCTATTCTGCATTTGGCTAACCAAATCAGAATATCATCAGTAGATACGAGAACGAGTCTACTTCACAAGATACTCGGGTCATCCAAATCTACGAAGTATGCAGGGGCATTGGTTAGTTCGAAAGGATAACTAACCACTCGTAGAATATATCGAGACCCCAAGGAATAGACAAATATACGGATATAATCCCAATTTTTTTTTCAATTTAAGCAAAGTATACCTATCAACCATAGCAACCAAAGCAAACGATCCAAACAAACAATTCTGACTTATTTGGAGTTTATGTCCCATGCCAATTTATTTTCTGATTTAGCCAAAATAATGATCTCCTACTAAAGCTTCTCCCTCGAGCTACTACGAAGATATCAGAAAATTGATGATCAAAGAGATTAACAGAGAAAAGATTGTTCCTTGTCGTTATAGGGTATAGACCATTTGCAGTCGTACTCCCCTGTCCCCTATCCCATCCTCTTCTTGCACTCATACTTACTATCAGTGAATAGCAAGAGAATTTACTGAGGCATACGGACGGATATTTTAGGGATACTCATTCTAGGGTTTACTTCACCCTATCTCTAATGAGTCACTTAATGTGTTATACTCCTGAGCTAAAGTTCAACCTTCAGCTCTGATACCACTGTAACGATCCTGACTCGACCTTCAAAAATCAGCACCGAATACATCACCCGTATTCGAATGCCGCAGATTCAAACGTCGAAATCTGGTTCGTCGGAGCTTATAACACATTAAGTATAACAACACAGCAGAAGAGAAATGAATATGAATATCATACAACTCAAATGATTACAATATCCAATATGATATACAACACTGATACAACAGAATGCCCACAATATATATCAGGGATACAACACCACAACGGAAATATAACTTGCACTCCGAAGATAATCCAATATCTACAAATCCATCTCCAAATCTCTAATCCAGAAATAGCTCCAAAGCAAATGCTCCAAATCCAAATACATCTAGATCCATATCTGCATCTACTAGCTGATAATCTGAAAATCTAACTCTAGACTGCCCATGTGGAAAATTGTGGGCACCTAGAGTTTAGAAAGGGAACAATAAACTCCAGGTCAGTCATGGGACTGGTATGAGCAAACAAAAACAGATTATCGTTAAACAAAAGAAAATATAGAAAAATTCGCAATGCTTTTTGGAAATGAAACTACCATAAGGCCTCCCACCACACACACAATGCAAACGCACAATTGGAGGAGATTTCTCTTTATGATAGTCAAACATGCTTGATACGCGAAAACCATTTGATATTCTTATTACTGCATAGTGGAAAACATTTCGAAAGTATAATATTAATCTTAGCCAGCATACAACCATTATTGTATGCCTACTATAGCTACCATGTTCAATAGCAGGTTACCACCACATTCCATGGCAGGTAATACAACTAAAACCGTACAGGGCGCGTATTGTTTCTTTGGATTTCCAACAAATGGTCAGGCTAAGGAACTTTCTATTGCCACATGGGAACGCCTCTGGAGGGACACCCCGAGAACCTAACCGGATCTCTGCCAACACAAGGCCGGTTACTCCCTTCCCTTAAGTAATACCGTTAGATATGCCACCCTATCGCCACGGTCAACTAGAAAATCATTGAATATTTTTCTGATGATCATCTAACCTCCAACCTTCTTCCACCTCGATCACGACATCCAATGCTTTCCCAATCGCTAGAAATCGATGGAAATACCATTTTCGATCAACTCGCAATTCCACGTGGTTTTCAAACTTAAAAATTCCACTCCATATATCTAAATTCTTCGTTTTTCAACTCGAATCCACATCTAAAATCAAAGCTTGAAATCCAAATATATAATTTTTTTGGACCAATTTTTACTTCCTATCGTTATTTAACATTTTACAGAACATTGCTGAATATTTTTTTGCTTAAAACTAATTTTAAAATTTAAATCACAATGTTACAATCATTTTCTTTTTAAAGATCAAAGCCTAGATTAGATTGTATAAGAAGCAGTTTAAATTTGTTTGGAGGGGATTGGAAACACAACAAAGCGTATTCATATATACACTGGCATGCCTACTTAAATCCACACACAAACATACATGTAGATATGTACACTCAATCACACAAGCATAGTTACATCACAACTTCAAGTACACAATCAAAATTCAAGAGATATAATAGGTTAAAGGGTTTGCTCACCTGGACTAAGAAGGAACAGAGCCTGGAATTGGAAATGATCTGTTATTTTGTTGAACAGAGACAATGCTTGGAATAAATTTGCAAACTGGAAACCTGATGTTGATCTGCAACTTTGTTTTAGAAGAGTTTGAACTTGATGGATTGTTGCAGTACGAATTGATCTGCTTGAATTGGAATCCTAGGTCTGATGCTTGATTCCAGAATTTGATTCCAGGTTTTGGTTTGTTGATGCTTGATTCTAGCATGCAATTTTGATTTTTTTACAGAGCTCTATGATTTCATTCTTGTTTGCTTCATGTTGAGTCTGTAGTTTGTTTTTTCGATTTTGCTTTGATTCTTTCCACTACAAGAAAAGGCTCCATTTTGTGTCGGAAGTTTGCAATGGCTGGCAACGGCTAAAAAAAGCGGCCGTTGCTAGCCGTTCCATATCGCGATTATAGATCTGGAACCCGCGAACAAATTCTCATTTCCCACCAAAACCAATTTCATCCCCAAACCCTCCTCCCCGTCGCAATCAGCCGCCTCTCCGACTCCAGCCATTGCTCGTTGCCTCCACGTCGCTCAAACACCTCCAAAACTCGCTGGTATATCTTCTAAACTTGATTTGGCTTTGATTTAGGTTTAATTTTGGATTAACTGGAAAACCCTAATTTCGAAAATAATTGTATTAGTTGATCATAGTGATATTGGGTGATGATTATAGTGATATTGGGTGATGATTATAGTGTTTTAAGTTAGGTGGAAGTTAAATTAGTTTATCATTATGTTGAAAATGATGATTAATGCGTATTAGTTATGGTAATATTTGTATTAGTTGATTTTGATTGGTGGTTTGATTTTAAAATTAGTGTATATTATTGATGAACATGCTTGTTGATATTTAAGTTTATGACAATATTTGTTTTTATTTAAAATAATGTGTATAGTTTACGCCAAAGTTAATTGTATAGAAATTAATACATATCATGATAGATTGGTACAATTAACGATAATTTAATTCAGAAGTGCTAATTATAACTGTTATCGTAGTTTAAAATAAATATAATTCGTTGAATGAATTATAAAATTTTGAAATGAGCGTAATAACAATGAGCTAATTATTCAGTGAAATTTAAAACACGTTTTAAAATTTAGTTAATAAATATAATGAATTAATTAATTATAAAATATTTTGTAGTTGTTAGAAGAATAATTAGAAAATATGTTTTATTTCTGTAAATCCCTTAGAGATATTTTGGCCCCGTCTGACAAGTGTTGTATATGATCGTTATATGGATATTCGTTTTTTCCAAGAACGGACATTTATATTCATCTGATACAATATTTGTTGGATTTATCCTAGTATTTGGTGTAACGACCCAGAATTTTTGATAATTAAAATTCGAATATTTAATTGATTTTAAATATTAATAAATGGAATTAAGAAGTCGAATGTTTTATTTTTCGAATATTGGATTTAATTTGATAATTAAATCGATATTTTAAATAGTGAAATTCCAGAGATAATTGAAAATCGAGTTAATATGATTGAAAACGATTTGGAAAATTTTATTTAATCATACTGGAGTTATAGAAAGGTTATAGAACTTTTAAAACTGAATTTAAAGTTAAATTGTGAAAATTGAATATTTTAATATTTAATTATCGACTGAAAGATAGCCAATTTTCGAACAGTCTCAGAATTGAACGAGACCAGTCCCATTGGATCCGTAATAGTTAGTTATTATCGGATTTCAATTTTCGTAGCAATCGAAGTTATCGTTTGACCGTGGCAGCTCGAAACGCATCGATATCATTTTAATTTTAAATCGTCGAGTTAAAATAGTCATTTTTCAAACAGTGTCGGATTTCGACGAAACCAGTTTCATCGGATCCGTAATGTGATATTATTATAAGATTTCAAATTTCGTAATTTTTGGATTTACCGTTTGTCCGGTACAAATTAAAACGCCTCGAAATCGATTTAAATCGGTTTAATTTAAATTGATCGTTTTTCTCCGTATCTCGCACAGATGTCCGAATTAGCTTCCGAGACCTATTCCATTGCGATCGGAACGCGGGATAAACCCTAGAAACGCCAGTTTCGGCACGTAAATCGGAGTTCGGAAAAGTCGGATAAATAGTGTCGTTCAAAACTCTATAAATACCACCATTTATCACAAAATAAAAAAAAAGAAGTAAAATGAAACCCTAAATTCAATGGCCGGCCGCCAGTTAATAGATGAATGGCCAGAAAGCAATCTTCTTCTCCTCCAATTTTCTTCCAATCCGTAGGATATTTCATCAAATCTTCAACTACAATATTGTAGATCACAACGAGACCTTGTGATCCAACGGTGGCGATCAGATACGAAGCTACCGATCGTTGGCAATTTGTGTTCAAAGTCGTCGCGTTCGTGCTCTTCTAGGGGGAGCTACGGTCGACCGGACCCAGCCGCACTTGGGGCGTGGGTGAGGGGGAGCAAGGCGCTTCGTGTGGTGGTGTTTTGATCGAGTTTCGTCGATGGTAGGGGGATGCGACATTAGGGTTTGCGAGGCGGCACGTTGGGTTCTCGCGTGAGTGGCCTGGAGAACACGCGCGTGAGGAAGAAATAGGATGAGTGGCCTAGATCTGGGAATTCAAAATCTACGGTCAGATGGAGTATGGTTTGGAAAAAATTGAAATAAAGTTGTAAATTATTTTATAATAAATCGTATTAACTTTGAAAAATCGTATCTTTGTCATACGAGGTCGGATTGTGACGAAACGACTTGCGATGGGATCGTATTGCCGAGCTCTACGCGATGCAATTGGTTTGGAGTCGTTTGGAGTCAATGAAAATTTCGGGTAAAAATTAAACGCGCGTTTAATTTTATTCGGAAATAAAACGCTGGAATCAGAATTAAAATCACGGTGAGATCTTCTCACTCAAATTTGAATGTGGAATTTTTACAGTTGTTGATAGATTGACTGTTTGAATGTGCTATTAGATATGATAGGATATATCTATATATAGCAATATATACATATTGGCATATGTATATATTGGATTGATTGATTCCCGCCTCGTATAGCGGATGAGACCCTATTGCGCCGTTAGTAAGCGGATTTATAAAAAACCTATATACCGCGATAATTCCGTACTGGAGCGGAATTGGTATTGTGCTAACGTCTGTGGATGCAGGGAAACAGGTTGGAGGGATCTCTAAACACTTGTATATGGTTAAGCGACAACCCTGCTCTGTTGGGTGTTACTCATTAGAGATAGAGTCAGCAGTACTCTAGAATGAGTTTGAGTGTAATAATAAATATGAGTGCGTATTTGTTATTTGAATATAAAATTGTTTTATATTGTGATGATTGGTTTGTTGAGTGGTATATGGATTCTGGTCGGTATTGTCCGTACAACTCTATCGATAGGGATCTCTAAACACTTGTATAGAACAATTCGGCACAGTATTGTTTTAAATAGGGTAAATGAAATAATTTTGCCCAAAACTATTTTTGTATAGAAAATAAATGTTTTTCTATAAAGTACTGTAGTATATGGTTGCATGGATGTTAGGAAGTAATGATAGTGAATTATCATCACTGAAATTGAATAAGAAATTGAAATCATAACTCCAAAGTTAAGAGATAAATCCATATACAAATGAAATTTAAGAATGCAAATTATAAATGTGATTTGTAATTTAAAACGGAATTCCAGAGAAGTTTTTGGAAATGTTTTGAAAAGAATTTTGGAGATTTGAAAAGTTTAAATCATTTTTGATTTGAAAATGAATTTCAAAGGTTTGAAAAGTATTTTGAAGAAATGAAAAGCTCTAAACTCTTTTCGGTCGCTGGAAAATAACTTCGATGATGACCGCGGCATCACCGGTGTTCATTTTCGGGTTTCTAAAAGAGGAATTGCTGCCAAATTGTTTTAAATGGAAGTTGTTTAGAAAATTTGGGGTTTGTTTTGGAAATTCAAAGGATGATTTGAATTGTTTCAAAAAAATGGTTTTGAAAGGTTGAATATAAGTTGTATAACTTATAAAATGAGAAAATGAAAGTGAAATAAATGATGTTTAATGGGAATATAACTTAAGAAATGATGAATGAGTTTGATAATGGGTATCAAAATTTATTACTGAAATGAATATGAACTTGAGTTATATAAGTGAAATTCAACTTGAAATGTTAAGTGAATTATCAATTGAATAAATAAATGTATTGGATGTTAATCAATCTAATGAAAGTAAATTGATATGGAAAAATGAATGTAAGTGTAAATTCATCAAAGCTAATTGAAAGGTGTTGAACCAAATTGAATGCTAAAATTTATTTTGAAATTGTAAGTAAGTAAAACTAGAATTGAATTCGATTTGTGGAGTTAAACTAAAATTAGTAAGTGAAGCTAATTGAATATTGACCAAATGGATAAGGTATTGAACGAATTAAATTCAATGATTATAAAAGAAAAGTAAATTGAATTCGAATTGGAAATCCAGTTTAAATGACAGTAGATTTAACCGAAGGGTAAATTGAAATCAAATTTTGGAAATGAACAAAAGTGAATAAAACTGGAATTGAAAATTGAATGTTGAAAGCAAATCTGAATTTGTTAGTAGATTAGAATTTGAAATGAATTAGTAATTGAAACTAATTTAAAAATAATAAGCAGTTGTAAATGAAAGTTGATTGATGAAATTCAATATTCAGAAGTTGAACTGAATCCAAATTAGAATTGAAATGGTAAATTGAATTCAAATGAAATTGAAATGTGAAATTGAACGAAATTGAATATACAACTTCAATAGTAAGTAAAAATGATATAAGCAGTTTATGTTGAAAATTTTGTAATCGAATTTGCAAAATGTTTGAATGCTGTAACTAGATATTATGGCTAGTAGGATATACAGGTTTATGAAGGAATTGGAATTTAATTTCAAAGATAATTTGAATTGCTCGAAAAAGGTGAGTATTTGAATTCAAATATGAGTTTTTGATGATTTCTGGTCTAGCCGCTTGGCTTTTTCTTTTTCTTTTTGAAGTCTGAGAGTCCGTAGGGACGTTTTGTAGTCGTGCCATGTTAACCGCGCAAAGGAGACGCTGGCGAAATTTTTCGGAAATTTAGGGCGTTAGAAAGTTTTTGAGAAATTTTGAAAGTTTGAAATTTGAATTTAAACTCGAATTTGAATTTAGAAGTTAAACAATGTTGTTTGGAACTTATAATTGTAGTTGGAAATTTAGTTGAATGATAACGAATCTTTAGTAGAAGATTTGTTGTGATAAATTGATAAAACTATTAGATTGTGAAAAACAGTAGACGAGTTAAGAACCATTTTTCCTAACTTGTAATTTCGAGGACGAAATTCTTTTAAGGGGGGAAGTCTGTAACGACCCAGAATTTTTGATAATTAAAATTCGAATATTTAATTGATTTTAAATATTAATAAATGGAATTAAGAAGTCGAATGTTTTATTTTTCGAATATTGGATTTAATTTGATAATTAAATCGATATTTTAAATAGTGAAATTCCAGAGATAATTGAAAATCGAGTTAATATGATTGAAAACGATTTGGAAAATTTTATTTAATCATACTGGAGTTATAGAAAGGTTATAGAACTTTTAAAACTGAATTTAAAGTTAAATTGTGAAAATTGAATATTTTAATATTTAATTATCGACTGAAAGATAGCCAATTTTCGAACAGTCTCAGAATTGAACGAGACCAGTCCCATTGGATCCGTAATAGTTAGTTATTATCGGATTTCAATTTTCGTAGCAATCGAAGTTATCGTTTGACCGTGGCAGCTCGAAACGCATCGATATCATTTTAATTTTAAATCGTCGAGTTAAAATAGTCATTTTTCAAACAGTGTCGGATTTCGACGAAACCAGTTTCATCGGATCCGTAATGTGATATTATTGTAAGATTTCAAATTTCGTAATTTTTGGATTTACCGTTTGTCCGGTACAAATTAAAACGCCTCGAAATCGATTTAAATCGGTTTAATTTAAATTGATCGTTTTTCTCCGTATCTCGCACAGATGTCCGAATTAGCTTCCGAGACCTATTCCATTGCGATCGGAACGCGGGATAAACCCTAGAAACGCCAGTTTCGGCACATAAATCGGAGTTCGGAAAAGTCGGATAAATAGTGTCGTTCAAAACTCTATAAATACCACCATTTATCACAAAATAAAAAAAAAGAAGTAAAATGAAACCCTAAATTCAATGGCCGGCCGCCAGTTAATAGATGAATGGCCAGAAAGCAATCTTCTTCTCCTCCAATTTTCTTCCAATCCGTAGGATATTTCATCAAATCTTCAACTACAATATTGTAGATCACAACGAGACCTTGTGATCCAACGGTGGCGATCAGATACGAAGCTACCGATCGTTGGCAATTTGTGTTCAAAGTCGTCGCGTTCGTGCTCGTCTAGGGGGAGCTACGGTCGACCGGACCCAGCCGCACTTGGGGCGTGGGTGAGGGGGAGCAAGGCGCTTCGTGTGGTGGTGTTTTGATCGAGTTTCGTCGATGGTAGGGGGATGCGACATTAGGGTTTGCGAGGCGGCACGTTGGGTTCTCGCGTGAGTGGCCTGGAGAACACGCGCGTGAGGAAGAAATAGGATGAGTGGCCTAGATCTGGGAATTCAAAATCTACGGTCAGATGGAGTATGGTTTGGAAAAAATTGAAATAAAGTTGTAAATTATTTTATAATAAATCGTATTAACTTTGAAAAATCATATCTTTGTCATACGAGGTCGGATTGTGACGAAACGACTTGCGATGGGATCGTATTGCCGAGCTCTACGCGATGCAATTGGTTTGGAGTCGTTTGGAGTCAATGAAAATTTCGGGTAAAAATTAAACGCGCGTTTAATTTTATTCGGAAATAAAACGCTGGAATCAGAATTAAAATCACGGTGAGATCTTCTCACTCAAATTTGAATGTGGAATTTTTACAGTTGTTGATAGATTGACTGTTTGAATGTGCTATTAGATATGATAGGATATATCTATATATAGCAATATATACATATTGGCATATGTATATATTGGATTGATTGATTCCCGCCTCGTATAGCGGATGAGACCCTATTGCGCCGTTAGTAAGCGGATTTATAAAAAACCTATATACCGCGATAATTCCGTACTGGAGCGGAATTGGTATTGTGCTAACGTCTGTGGATGCAGGGAAACAGGTTGGAGGGATCCAACTAGATTCCTCACCAGTAGTTATTTATTTACAGATATTGTGATATATTCTGTTATCATATTGATATATGATATTGACTGTTGTGATGGACTAATTGATGCTGTTGCATCATCGGATTCAGTTTTGAAAAGTAAAAATAACGACTTTTACTTTTAAAAAAGAATTTTTAAAGTGATCTTTGAAATTATATGTTCTATTGAATTGTTGAATTTATTTATTTTTAATAAATAAACGTTTAAAATTTTGAAGTTATAAAAGTTAAGATTTTTGTGAATTATGACCGTAAGGTGATTTTTGAAATAAAAGTCGATTTATTTATAAAACGGTTTAAGTTGAGATTTTTGAATAACTATAAACGATTTGTATAAAAAGATTTATAAAAATTGATATTTTATAAATCGAAATATTGGACTTATAAAACAAATTTTTTTATAAGTGTTAAAAAGAAGTATAAAAGGATTTCATAAGTAAATGAAATAAATAGATTTATAACGAGAAGTTATAAAGTGAATAGATGTTGTAGAATAAACGATTTATAAGAAATTTACTTATAAATTAGATTTTTGCACTTAATTGGGATATAAATAGAAATTGCTAAATGAAATGATTTCATAAGTTGAAATTGTTATGAAGTATAAATGTGATTTATAAACGTTGTTTATAAATCTGGAATCACTTATTTTGATAAGTAATTTTAGAAGTTAATAAGAGGAGAATTTTATAAATCGAAGTTGTTAGAAAATATAAAGGTGAATTTATAAACGTTGTTTTATGAATTCGAAATCAACCAAATTTGATGAATGTAATATAGAAGTTATTAAGGGAATTTTATCCACGATTTTGGATAGTGGATAATTCTTGGAATAAAACGTGTAGAAAAGATTGAAATGTAATTATTGAAGTATATTCACGATTTTGGATAGTGAATATATCGTTAAGTAAAATGGATAGTTTTGGAAAAGTGATATTGAAAAATGAAGTTAAACATTTTAAAGATGTTTTAAAATGTATTATAAATCGAAAGCAGAGATTTCCGCAGTTCTTGTTGAAATAGACGTTTTCGAGAAATTTAAGGAAATGGTGGACTATAACACTGTTGTTATAGTAAATGATTTCCGAAAGGAAATGTTTTGATGTAGTATTGGGATTTATATATCTATCTAAATCCGAATCCCTATACTAGTGATTTCGAGTCGTCGTAACGATGTTTTACGCAACATTCGTTTTGACTCAAATAAATGTTGAAATTTATGATTTCCTTAAAGAATGAATATATACTTAATTTGATTTAAGTATATCGAATATTTTCTAAGTGTTGAAAATAAATGATTTGTGAATTACTTATTTTTAAATAAGTATGGAAATGCTTTTCCAATATGAAGTGAACTGTTTAGAGATTTTATCTTTTAAAGATAAATTGAAAATTGAATATTTGAAATCTGTTTTCAAACGGTTAAGTGTGGAAATTATATATCTAGTAAAGATATTTTGGAAGATAAAATAATTTGGGAAAATTATTTGGAATCTGATGATGTTGCGCATCTTTATTGATAGTTAAATAACCGACTATCAATAATTACCTTTAGATAGGTATTTGTTGTGAATTGGATGAATTTGAATGCCACACTTATTTTTGAATAATCGCTCACTATTCGGGTTAGCCGGGAAAGGACCATGGGGTCGTATAACCCATTCCGAATATGTGATACGTCGTTATGAATCGCATTTGAAGACCGGTGTTGAAGACCGGATATTTTTGAAAACGGAAGGATTACCGTCGAGTTACTCTACACCGACTGATCTTCGGTTTAGAGGTTTTATCACCCTTAGTGACGGGAAGTCCTGACGTGATTGAAAATTATCCGGATTTGCAAGGGCTTCGTGAGAAGTGCCTTCGGTTCTGTTCGATCCCGGAACAGACTTGTATGGATTGTGTGTCTGACGTTACAATTTGAGATATAAAGCTGATTTCTTTCAAATACATTTCTGTTGGTGGCGGAGAATTTATTCTTTTAGCTTAACACCCTTCTCTGAGACGTACGAGCTCAGAGGTTATGTAGTTGAAATTTATCAGCGATATATCCCAATTTGGTAACGTGGCATACTGAGTGTTGCTGTGAAATGATCGGTGTTTGATCATTTGCGATATGATCATTTGTTTGATCTTATATCTTTGTGATCATAGGTTGATCATTTTGTTTGACCCGAAGCAGGGCTTTTTGAGAAAGCGTAGCTTTGTGGACGAGACTTCGTCGAGCCTCACACCCCGGAAATGGTCGAAACAGGAAGGATGCGGCAAGGTTCTAGGGAGTAGCGCCCCTTAGTGTATGTCATTCCTTCTGGATAAAGGTGGTATCATGGTATGGAGCCCAGATACTTAACCTCTGTGGTTACTGCATTATTATTATCTATGTGGTTTGTTGCGAATCGGGGATCCTCGGGAAGATCGGTGACGATCGGGGGATGGCATACGCGTGTCAGTAGTTACCTATTTTTGCAGAGGTAACCCGGCCTTGTGTTGGCAGAGATCCGGTTAGGTTCTCGGGTCGTCTATTCCAGGGACGTACCCATCGTGGATAGGAAGTTCCTTAGCCTGACCATTTGTTGGAAATCCAAAGAAACAATACGAGCCTTGTACGGTATTAGTTGTAGAACCTATCATTCACTTATGGTGGCGCCCCACTGTTTGGATGGTAGCTATAGTAGGCATAGTTCGAAATGTCTATGCTGGCTAAGATTTATATTATACTTTCGAAATGATTTCTACACTATGCACTAATAATAATATCAAAAATGATTTGATTTTGCGTAGTAAGCATCTTTGACTATCATAAGAAGAAATCTCCTCCAATTCTGCGTTTGCATTGTGTGTGTGGTGGGAGGTCTTATGGTAGTTTCATTTTCCAAAAGCATTGCGAATTGACATTAAAATTATCCTGTTGTTTATTTTAAAGAATAACTGTTTTACGATCTCACACCAGTCACCATGACTGACTCGGAGTTTATTGTTTCCCTTCTAAACTCTGGGTGCCCACAAATTTCCACACGGGCAGCCTAGAGTTATGTTATCAGGATATTCTGGATATTCTGGAGCTTTGGAGATAAGCTGGAGGACGAGACGTAGTATTTGTATCTGATAGTATTTATTCCGCTGTGTATTCTGTATGAGGACAAGTTTATATAACTGTCCATTGTTGTTTATTGACTCTGATGATATGATGTGATGTAATGTAATAACAGATATAATTCTTTTGTTTTTAAATGATATTCATTTATCTATTATATATTGTTCCGCTGCGATATGTGAGATTCTGATATTGTCTCTGTTCTGATGTGTTGTTCTCTTCTTTCTTCTTCTTCTCTTTTTCTTCTATCTTTTCTTCTATCTCTTCTTTTAAACATTAAAGTTCGCGTTTCCGCCACCCGATCGTTCGACAGTTGCTACAGTGGACGTAGCAGTGTCGGGTTTTCGGAAGACGGATTTGCGGGTCTTTACATTTGGACAAGTTACAAACACAATAAAGTAATCACATTTTGTAAATCATTTCAGTTTAAACGGTTTACAAAATTTTGGTGGCACTTCCTTTTTGTTCCCTGTGTACACACATTTTGTGTACGATACAGGGAATAAAGGGAAGTGCTGCTGAAATTTTGTTGAATCGTTTAACCTGAAATGATTTATAAAATGTAATTACGATATTGTGTTTGTAATGGGAAGTAGGATGACCGGCCGTCAATGAATTATAAAATGTTTTTCAATTGTTAAATAGTTGATTTAATGACAAATTATAAATCAATCGTAAAATACTGTAATATGAAGTGAAGTGTTTAGTTGAATCTTCTAACATATTTTATCAAATCAGGAAAAAATTTCGATTATTTTCTCGATCGTAGTTGGATGTACGAAGTCCGAACTGGTATGAAAGGATCAATAAAGGAACATTTCTGTAACGGTGTAAATGAATTTATTAGATTCGCTAAATCTAATAATCGGAATAACGATGAAATTCATTGTCCGTGTAGTAAGTGCAAACATTTAAAGCATCGGAAATCAGATGTAATAGAAGTACATCTGTATAAATTTGGTTTTGTGCCGAATTATTACTTATGGGATCGTCATGATGAACTTGTTGAACGTACACCTAATCATGTAGTGTTAGAGGACGATAATATTATGATGAATCCAATAAAAAATATGGTGCAAGATGCAGCACGGTCGATGTTTCCTACCATTGATCAGGGCGATGATGACAATGATAACGTTGAAGAAGAACCGACCGTGCAAGCTAATTTTTTTTATGATTTATTGGATTCTGCTAATAGGCCCTTGTGAGATGGTTGTAAAAGCGGAACCGAATTATCCGTAACCGCCGAACACATCACTATGAAATCAAAATTCAACCTTACAGAAGCTGGATTTACAGCAGTTGTACAAGCTGCAAAACGACACATGCCACCTAATAATTTGATGTGCGATAGTCATTATAAAGTGAAAAAACTTATGTCTGCTTTTGGATTGCCATACCAAAAGATAGATACATGTATAAAAGGTTGTATGTTGTATTGGAAAGATGACGTTGACCTTAGAAAATGCAGAATATGTAACGAGGAAAGATTCAAACCGAGAAAAAAAAGGAAAAGAAATTATGAAGTATGGATGGATGTATCCATTTGAGAGGTAATTTTGAATATCCGCAATATGAAGTTTGCTTAAAATTTAGATTTATATACCAAAACAGAAATTAAATTAATTTTGTTATAGGTACTTGAATCATTTGAAGAAGAAAATTAGACAAAAAGCACGAGTAGAAGGTTCAATTTGCAAAGCGTATCTGGAAGAAGAATCTTCATTTTTTTTCTCACATTACTTTAGTAACGATCTGAAGTTATCGTTTGTCAGTATTCCTCGTAATGATGAAGCTGTTGAACATGATTCTTCTCAAACAATGTTATCTATTTTTAGACAACAAGGCCGACCTGTTGGGAAATGTGTGGAAATATGGTTAGAAGATAAAGATTTCCATATAGCACACACATATGTTCTTTTAAATTGTGTTGAAGTTGCACCATTTGTCAGGTAGTACTAAATTCATGTACAATTTAATTATACGTATTTATATATATTAATTTTGATGGGAATAATACATTTTTGCAGTATATACGAATCACAACATCCATCTGGCGATCTCAGTAAAGATTTTGCTAAATGGTTTTCAAAATACGTATATGATCCAAAAAACTCTATTGTTGACGAAGGATTACGACATATTGCTATCGGACCAAAAAGAAATGTGAAGACTTATCCAATATTCTTCGTCAACGGATTTAAATTCAACACCAAAGATTACGGGGCTGAAAAATTAACATATAACAGTGGTGTATTTGTTAAAGGCAGTGATGATCCAGAGGAGCATATAAAAGATTTTTACGGCGTCTTAACACAGGTTTTAGAGTTGATATATTATATACAACCTGCAGAGAAAGTTTTTTTATTCAAATGCAATTGGTTTAGCAATATTCCTGGTTCTGGAATTAACGTGCACAAAGATTACAAGCTAATTGAAATAAAGCATACCTCACATTACTATAAGTATGATCCTTTCATATTAGCCAAGCAAGCATTACAAGTTTATTTTGCTCCGTATCCATCCTTAAAAAAAGATAAAGTAGATTGGTGGGCTGTTATTAAAACAAAGGCAAGATTTACATTTGATGGAAATAATATTCCAGATGAAGCAGCGTATCAAGCAGATCTGGAGCCAAATACTGAAATAATAATAACTGACGATGTTGACGTAGGATCGTTGAATGATGAAGTGAATGTTTTAATAGATGCGTTTGAAAGTACCGAAGAAAACGATATAGAGTACGAGACCGAGTCTGAATCAGAAAACGACGAAGACGGATACATTACACTGTTTTTTTAATGTATGCATGTATGATGTTTTATCTTGAGTAATGTATTAAGAATGATGAATGCGTTCTGTATTATTCTAAGCTATGTAATAATAATAATTTTGTTATGTATTATCATTATGTTTTATTTTGACCTATGCGTTATTCAGAGAGCTGTTTAATAATAATAATGATTATGTTCTGCATTATTCTGAGCTATGTAATTACAAAGAATGATTATGATGATTAATGGAACATGTGTTGTAATAATAATTTGTTTTCTTTTCATTATATGATATGATTATGTTTGTGGCAGATATGTCTCACAGAAGGCGCAGTACATCTCATCCATCTCCTTCGCCTTCTCATGGCGTAGGTCCCAGCGGTACGGCTCCGGACTTACGCTGTGACGACCGCCCATGACCCCCGCACCGAACATAGAAATAGTGCGCTGTAAAGTGTGCCAGGCAGCCATGGACGATTGCCAATGTTAATTAAAATAGCAGAATCTATCGTATTACTCACAGCGCATGGATAAAATACAATAGAAAGTATATATAGTGAAGCTTTACAAAACATAATCTCTATTAAACCTCATAATAGTTTGGTACAACATCTGAATAGTCAATACATCAAGCCTCACTACATATCACTCAGAGAATATACAAGCAGCGGAACATCCAGTACATATAGTAAGAAAACAATATGCAAGCCTCCAGCTCATCTTCGTCATCAACCTCGTGGAAACTAAGAACAGCACCTGTCACCTGCTACCTAGTCTGCCCGTCCCAAAATGGACGAACAGCCCAAGGCAATAAGAGTTAAAACATAAAGCCTTGAGTCAGACAACAGTCTTAGTAAGCGGTAAATTAACTAACAACATACCAAAAGAGCATAAAGGAAAAAGGAATAGGAATCCAACCCTCCCACTCCACCTCTTTCTACAGTGATAGCCCCCAGACACACTAAGCAGAAGTAGACATAGCAATCAGACAATTAAAGTAAAGCAATTATCACTCGGTCAAGGTCGATGTTTTCCAAGTACAAACCCCCAAGGCCTAAACCAAGATCAGATAAGCATCCAGAAAACATCGCTCTTGAGACCGAATGACGATACAACCAAACATCCATGACTCTGGCTATCACTGTTATCATTGCTTCGATATCACCGTTAATTGAATGACCGGCACATTCTTTCAGCCGTCCGTCAAGGCTTAATGGCAACCCCGGTTCTAGACAGAACTCCGCACGTCGTCGCAGCCCGTGCCTAGGACTATCGAATCTGCCCAGAGTACTCGACTACAATCATAGTCTTTAGGGACTATCGAATCTGCCCAACGTACTCTTGCTTTGAGCCTGCTAGAACCTTCAACAACGATGAAATCTCATCCTTCTAGTCATCCTCCTCGACGACTATTATCATACTAGCTCAAGCGCCTCTCGAGCAAACCATTATCCTCAACTTGAACCATTTCACCGAGTTATCAACATGCTTGGAACGATCCCGTCTGGATTAAACCAAGGCTATCTCATACCATGCCTCGCTTCATCTCATCATAGCAAAGCCTCATCTCAACATCAACATCATCAAAACTATCCATATGAGCTTCATCATCCGCCACATATGCCACGAGCAGCTTTTCCAATTCAAGAGCCTTTCCCTTAGCTTTTGAATCATCTTCGACTAACTTGTCTAAATCAAATCATCAATCAACTAATTCATAACAATCAATCAAGTCAATCATTAATCCAAGTAATCAAACATTCAAACATGATCTAAATAACAATTATAACAATAATGGCGATTTCGTAAATAAAGAGTCCAAATCTAACAAGTATGAAAACATGAGCAATATCTCTACAACTTGATGAATGAACTTGCATAGGTTAACATGTAGTAAAATGGATGTTAAATCATCGTGAACAATAGATCTATACTTAAGTTTACGGAAATGCATGGAAATCACTATTTTAACACAAAATCAAGCCAACAATCCGATATACTTCTTTGGATCCGTGTGAGAGATAATCACCACTCACCGAATCACTAAAACACCTCAAAAGCAACGCACTTCAGATCTGGACAGCGAAGGATCTAACTCGATCTAACAAAACTCCGCTTCAAACGATGAAATCTCTCTTCGATGGATGTAGATCTTCAATCTAAGCTCTTGGATCTTCGATTTGGATGGAAGGAAGCACAAGATTAAAGTGGAGAAAAGAAGTGAAGAAGTGTAGAACTCGAGCTCTCAAAATAGCAGCACTTCGTCGCTTCAAAATGCGGATCCCAAAAATGAAGAAGAACCCGCCTATTTATAGGCTGATTTTCTTAGGTCGTCCGCCCCCTTAGGTCGTCCACGACCTAACTATCTCCGACCTATGACTTAACGACCTAACAGTTCTGCGCGACCTACAGACCCAACGACCTAACACACAAATGTGACTTAGCGACCTAACAAAGGTTGCGACCTAACACACACACGCGATCTAACAAAAGTCGCGACCTAACTATACACAGGGTCTTACGACCTAACCTTTAGGTCGTCTAACGACCTATCTATACTCATGGTCACAACGACCTAACTATAACAACTTAAGCATTCTACCTTAAGTCGCTTACGACCTATAATTCTTAAGTCACCACTATCTTAAGTCGCCAACTCCTATAAGTCGCTCCACCGACCTAACTACTATAGGTCGTTAACTCGCACTGTCTACTAGGTCGCTAACTCGCCCAATTTCTTATACCGCTAACTCTTAAGTCGCCGCTTCCTTAAGTTGCCGCTTCCTTAGGTCGCCTATTCCTTAGGTCGCCTATTTCCTTAGGTCGGTCAAATCCTATAGGTCGTCCCAAACTATCATATGACCTAAACCACTACGCGACCTAACTGCTATACGACCTAAGACCTTACCTCGTCCAGTCCCTAAGTCGTTAACTGCTACTACTAACTCTCTTAGGTCGCCAACTCCCCTTAAGTCGTCAAATTCTGTAGGTTGCTCCAATCCCTTAGGTCGTTCACTCGACCTAACCTACCCCACGACCTAAGCTATCACACGACCTAACTTCCAAACGACTTAAGCTCTAATCGACCTAAACTCTGGATGACTCAACAATACCAACAGTCTAATAACAACTGTTTTACGATGTTTCGATCCGTAAAAATATGGGTCGTTACATTCTCTCCCCCTTAGGAATTTCGCCCCCGAAATTCCAAACAAACAAGAGCAATCAAAGACTATTTTGCATGCCTACCATCCATAGAAATCAACAAACCATGCGTCCATTTCTAGCCTAGCATGCAAAATTCTAAAACTAGAACAAGTTACAATGTCGTTAGATGACACGACACCTTAGGGCCATACCTTGAAGAGTTCAGGATGAGTTGCCTTCATCCTCTCTTCCACCTCCCATGTACAGTCGTTAACATCATCACTCCATTGTACCTTGAGCAACCTAACTTCCTTCCTCCTAAGCTGTTTCGTGTCAGTTTCCACAACACGAAGCGGCTTACGAGGTCTCTTCTCGACTGGATCAATCTAAAAATCTTCACAGCTATCAGCAGAAACTACTGTATTCGAGTCATGCACATACTTCCATAGATACGATACATGAAAAACATTGTGCACACCCGCCATCTTTTCTGGTAACTCCAATTTGTAGGCGAGCTTTCCAATTCGCTCGATGATCGGGAATGGTCCAACAAATCTCGAAGTCAATTTTCCTTTCTTCCCGAATTGAATAACATTCTTCAGTGGAGAAATCTTCACAAAAACCATATCACCTACGCCGAATTCCAAATCCTTACGACGCTTATCGGCATAACTTTTCTGTCGGTCTTGGGCTGCTTTCATTCGTTGCCGAATGATCTCTATGCAATCTGAAGTCTGTCGAATCATCTCTGGCCCAAGTATCAGTTTTTCCCCTGTTTCCAACCAACATGTCGGAGAGTTACACGGTCTTCCATACAATGCCTCATACGGTGCCATACCAATGCTTGACTGGTAACTGTTATTATACGAAAATTCAACCAAATGAAGGTGATCTTCCCATGATCCTCCGAAATCCAAAACACAAGCTCTAAGGAGATCTTCCAAAACTCGATTGACTCTCTCGGTCTGACCATCTGTTTGGGGATGATAAGCCGTACTTAAACACAACTCAGTTCCCAAAACTTCTTGGAAGCTCTTCCAAAATCCACTAGTGAACAATGGGTCTCTTTCGCTCACTATACTCTTCGGAATACCATGGAATCGAAATATCCACTTAACTTACAGCTCAGCCAACTTTGATGCAGTCCTAGTTGATCGAACAGGAATGAATCTTGCACTCTTAGTCAAACGATCTACGATGACCCAAATCCCTTCATTTCCTGTTCTTGTTCTAGGTAACCCATCGATAAAATCCATCGATATTTGCTCCCACTTCCATGTAGGAACTTCTAATGGTTGAAGCAATCCACTTGGCTTCTTCTGTTCGGCTTTTACCAACTGGCAGTTCATGCATTTGGAAATAAAATTTCCAACATCCTTCTTCATACCTTCCCAGTAGTAGGTTCTCTTCATATCCCGATACATCTTATTTCCACCTGGATGAATTGTCATCTTTGAGTGATGACTGTCCTTCAAAACTTCACTTCTCAATTCATCTATATCGGGAACAACTAGTCGTCCTTGCTTCCGAAGCCAACCCTCTCGATCGACCTCGAATCCTTTATCCTTTTCTGGACCCAATCCAGATTCCAAATCACGGATAATCTTGACAAGCTTATCATCTTGCTTTTGGCTCTCGCCTATCCTTTCCACAAGAGTTGGTCTTATCGATAAGTTTGCCAACATCTCAGGTTCCAATTCACATCTGGGCCTGAAGTCAAATCTAGCTAAATACTCGAGATTCTTCAATTCTGAAAACATGGCTCCCAATCCTGCATGTCTTCGACTCAACGCATCTGCCACTGCGTTACCCTTTCCCGGAGTATAGGCTATATCAAAATCATATGATGCCAAAAACTCTAGCCATCGTTATTGCCTAAGATTCAAATCCTTTTGGGAGAAAAGATACTTCAACGACTTATGATCTGTAAACAACTCGAATCGAACTCCCAATAGATAATGTCTCCACATCTTCAGAGCAAATACAACTGCCGCTAACTCCAAATCATGAGTCGGATAATTCCTTTCATGCGGCTTCAGTTGTCGACTGGCATACGCAACAACTTTACCCTTCTACATCAGCATTGCTCCAAGTCCAGTACCACATGCGTCGGTGTAAACCACCATCTCATCATTTCCACTTGGAATAGTCAAAACAGGAGCACTTGTCAGTCGCTCTTTCAGGATTCCGAAAGCTTGCTCACACTTAGCATCCCATCTGAATACTTGGTTCTTTTTTGTCAATCCTGTCAATGGTGCAGCCACCTTAGAGAAGTCTTTGATAAATCGACGATAATATCCTGCTAATCCAAGAAAACTTCTCACATCAGATGCATTCTTAGGTCTACCCCAATCCTGGATTGCTGCTATCTTGGCGGGATCAACCGCTACTCCATTTCCAGAGATAATATGGCCTAAGAACCTCACTTCACTCTTCCAGAAGTGACACTTCGAAAACTTAGCCCTTAGCTGATGTTTCCGTAAGATTTCCAAAACAATATGCAAGTGCGTCTTGTGTTCTTCTTCAGTTCTGGAATAAATCAGAATATCATCCACGAACACTAGTACGAACTTGCTCAATTGATCTCTAAACACACTATTCATAAGATCCACAAAATATGCTGGCGCATTAGTCAATCCAAATGGCATTACCAGCCACTCAAAGAAACCAGATGGTGTCCTGAAAGCAGTCTTCGACACACTATCCTTAGCCACTCTTAACTGGTGAAATCCCGTTGCTAAATCCATCTGAGAAAACACCTTAGCTTCGTGAAGCTGATCAAACAAGTCGTCTATTCTCGGCAATGGATACTTGTTCTTCTTAGTTACTTTATTCAGCTCACGATAATCCACACACAACCTCAATGATCCATCTGCTTTGGTTGCAAACACAACTGGTGCACCCCATTCGGACACACTACGCCGAATGAATCCTTTCTGTAAAAGATCATCAACTTGCACCCTCAACTCTTGCTATTCCCTAGGCGCCATCCGCCTAAGAGGCATCACAACAGGTCTGGCTCTTTCAACTAGATCTATACGAAACTCGATCTCTCTATGCGGCGGTAACCCTTTGACCTCATCAAAGACATCCTCAAATCCATTAGAGATTGGCACCGATGACAGTCCATCCCATGGAACAACCAGAGAATACATGAAGCTCATGAAGACGCCTTCCTCATGCTTACATCGTATCACAATCTTTCGCCCCTCCACATTCTCGACTGTCACCTCCAACCTTTCACAATCAACCTTTGCCGCATACTTCCTAAGCCAGTCCATACCCAAAATAATTCCGAACCCCGCAAAGTTCAGAACAAAACAATCACAAACAAAAGAGCAATCATGACTCGATACAATCAGACCACGGCATAGCATACACAAACAAGACGAACCCCCTACTAGATTAGTCACAACCAATGGCCTATCAACAATATCCGGTTCTAAACCCAACCGGCCTACAAGTTCGTTACAAACAAACGAATGCGACGCCCCAGTATCAAACATCACTCTAACTGGAACACCACATATGGAAAGAGTACCTTGAACCACCACACTCTTTCCTTTCTCTTCAGCGGTAGGAGCTTTTGAAGATGATGGAACAGCCCCCAAAGCATATGCTTCGACAATCTGCTTGTCCTTCCGCGGTTCTGGACAATTCTTCTTAATATGCCCCAGCTTGTCACAGTTGTGGCACTACACCAGCACCTTCGGATTCTTACAATCTCTAGAGAAATGGCCCTTCTGCTGACAATTGTAGCAGGTCACTTCGCCCTTCGGCTTCTTCTGGCCATCCTTACCCTTTTGCTGCTGCTGCTTCCTCTTCTTGCTTCCACCCTGCTGTGGTTTAGACTCCTCCTTGGTCACAGCAACAACAGATCTCTGTTTAGGAAACAGATTCTCGTGCCTGAGAGCCTTCTCTACAAGCTTCTCAAATGGATCGTCCAAATGATCCACCAACTGCCTCCCAAGATAATTATCCAAGCCTGTCACAAACTTCTCATTCTTCTGATATGAAGATTCTATATACGACCGAGCATACTTGGACAAAGCCTCAAACTCAGAAACATACTCAAGAACTGGTCTTCCACCTTGCTTGAGCTCCACAAACTTCCTGAATAGAACAGATTTCTGAGCTGTAGAAATGAACTTAGCTTCAAATCTGGCTTGGAATTGCACCCAAGTAATTTCTTCCTCCGGAGTATCAATGGTGATAGAGTTCCACCAGTCAGAAGCTCTTCCTTGAAGCTGTCTTGATGCTAGCTTCCTTTTAGTTGCATCCTCGATTCCCAAATCACCAAAGATCCTTCTACAAGCATCTATCCATCTCTGGACCTCAATAGTTGACTCTGTTCCCAAGAAAACCTTTCCTCCAAGAGCAGTATAATCTTTACACAGCTTAGCAAAATCCACTGGTTTTGGAGTTTGAACTTGAACTCCAACATCTACTGATGGCCCTGGAGCTGGCATCCTTTTCATGATCGAAGTCATCATAGCTTCGAACATAGCAGCATAATCAGTAGCCCCCTCAACAGCACGGCCTTCCCTAGAAGCTGGTCTCCCTCTTCGACTCATTCTTAGTATCTATAAGAAGGAATGATTAATACACCTTGAGAACAACTGCATAAAGGACTCACACACTTCTAAGCTACTATATTATATATAGTAATCATCCATCAAAATACAATTACGTCTCTCATACGTAGTTACGTCAGCGAGCGTTGGGTAAAATCGATTAACCAAAGCTCTGATACCAAATGTGACGACCGCCCATGACCCCCGCACCGAACATTGAAATAGTGCGCTGTAAAGTGTGCCAGGCAGCCATGGACGATTGCCAAGGTTAATTAAAATAGCAGAATCTATTGTATTACTCACAGCGCATGGATAAAATACAATAGAAAGTATATATAGTGAAGCTTTACAAAACATAATCTCTATTAAACCTCATAATAGTTTGGTACAACATCTGAATAGTCAATACATCAAGCCTCACTACATATCACTCAGAGAATATACAAGCAGCAGAACATCCAGTACATATAGTAAGAAAACAATATGCAAGCCTCCAGCTCCTCTTCGTCATCAGCCTCGTGGAAACTAAGAACAACACCTGTCACCTGCTACCTAGTCTGCCCATCCCAAAATGGACGAACAGCCCAAGGCAATAAGAGTTAAAACATAAAGCCTTGAGTCAGACAACAGTCTTAGTGAGCGGTAAATTAACTAACAACATACCAAAAGAGCATAAAGGAGAAAGGAATAGGAATCCAACCCTCCCACTCCACCTCTTTCTACAGTGATAGCCCCCAGACACACTAAGCAGAAGTAGACATAGCAATCAGACAATTAAAGTAAAGCAATTATCACTCGGTCAAGGTCGGTGTTTTCCAAGTACAAACCCCCAAGGCCTAAACCAAGATCAGATAAGCATCCAGAAAACATCGCTCTTGAGACCGAATGACGATACAACCAAACATCCATGACTCTGGCTATCACTGTTATCATTGCTTCGATATCACCGTTAATTGAATGACCGGCACATTCTTTCAGCCGTCCGTCAAGGGTTAATGGCAACCCCGGTTCTAGACAGAACTCCGCACGTCGTCGCAGCCCGTGCCTAGGACTATCGAATCTGCCCAGACTACTCGACTACAATCATAGTCTTTAGGGACTATCGAATCTGCCCAACGTACTCTTTCTTTGAGCCTGCTAGAACCTTCAACAACGATGAAATCTCATCCTTCTAGTCATCCTCCTCGACAACTATTATCATACTAGCTCAAGCGCCTCTCGAGCAAACCATTATCCTCAACTCGAACCATTTCACCGAGTTATCAACATGCTTGGAACGATCCCGTCTGGATTAAACCAAGGCTATCTCATACCATGCCTCGCTTCATCTCATCATAGCAAAGCCTCATCTCAACATCAACATCATCAAAACTATCCATATGAGCTTCATCATCCGCCACATATGCCACGAGCAGCTTTTCCAATTCAAGAGCCTTTCCCTTAGCTTTTGAATCATCTTCGACTAACTTATCTAAATCAAATCATCAATCAACTAATTCATAACAATCAATCAAGTCAATCATTAATCCAAGTAATCAAACATTCAAACATGATCTAAATAACAATTATAACAATAATGGCGATTTCGTAAATAAAGAGTCCAAATCTAACAAGTATGAAAACATGAGCAATATCTCTACAACTTGATGAATGAACTTGCATAGGTTAACATGTAGTAAAATGGATGTTAAATCATCGTGAACAATGGATCTATACTTAAGTTTACGGAAATGCATGGAAATCACCATTTTAACACAAAATCAAGCCAACAATCCGATATACTTCTTTGGATCCGTGTGAGAGATAATCACCACTCACTGAATCACTAAAACACCTCAAAAGCAACGCACTTCAGATCTGGACAGCGAAGGATCTAACTCGATCTAACAAAACTCCGCTTCAAACGATGAAATCTCTCTTCGATGGATGTAGATCTTCAATCTAAGCTCTTGGATCTTCGATTTGGATGGAAGGAAGCACAAGATTAAAGTGGAGAAAAGAAGTGAAGAAGTGTAGAACTCGAGCTCTCAAAATAGCAGCACTTCGTCGCTTCAAAATGCGGATCCCAAAAATGAAGAAGAACCCGCCTATTTATAGGCTGATTTTCTTAGGTCGTCCGCCCCCTTAGGTCGTCCACGACCTAACTATCTCCTGTGACGACCGCCCATAACCCCTGCACTGATCCTAGAGAAAGTGCGCTGTAAAGTGTGCCAGGCAGCCATGGACGATTGTCAGGGTAAATTAAAACAACAGAATCTATCATATTACTCACAGCGCATGGACAAAATACAATAGAACATACACATAGTGAAGCTTCACAGAATAGAATCTCATCAATAAAACTTCATAATAGTTGAATACAAACATCTGAATAGTCAATACAATAAGCCTCACTACATAACACTCAGAGAAAATACAAACAGCGGAACACCCAGTACATATAATAAGAAGATAATATGCAACCCTCCAGCTCGTCTTCGATATCAACACCGTGGAAAGCAAGAACAGCACCTGTCACCTGCTACCTAGTCTGCCCGTCCCAAAATGGACGAACAGCCCAAGGCAATAAGAGTTAAAACATAAAGCCTTGAGTCAGACAACAGTCTTAGTGGGTAGTAAATTAACTAACAACATACCAAAAGGGCATAAAGGAAAAGGAATAGGAATACAACCCTCCCACTCCACCTCTTTCTACAGTGATAGCCCCCAGACACACACTAAGTAGAAGCAAACATAGCAAAGCACACAATTTAAGGTAAAGCAATTATCACTCGAGTCAAGGGCGATGTTTTCCAAGTACAAACCCCTAAGGCCTAAACCAAGATCAGATAAGCACCCAGAAAATACCGCTCTTGAGACCGAATGACGATACAACCAAACATCCATGACTCTGGCTATCACTGTTATCATTTCCTTGATATCATCGTTAATTGAATGACCGGCACATTCTTTCAGCCGTCCGTCAAGGGCTAATGGAAACCCCGGTTCTAGACATAACTCTGCACGTCATCGTGACCCGTGCCTAGGACTATCGAATCTGCCCAGAGTACTTGACTATCAATCATTAGCCTTCAGGGACTATCGAATCTGCCCAACGTACTCTTGCTTTGAGCATGCTAGAACCTTCAACAACGATGAGATCTCAGCCTTCTAGTCATCCTCCTCGATGACTATTTTCATACTAGCTCAAGCACCTCTCAAGCCAACCATTATCCTCAACTCGAACCATATCACCGAGTTATCAACATGCTTGGAATGATCCCGTCTGGATTAGACCAAGACTATCTCATATCATGCCTCGCTTCATCACATCCTCGCGAAGCTTCATCTCAACATCATCATCATCAAATCTATGCATAAGAGCTTTATCATCCGCTAAATATGCCACGAGCAGCTTCTCCAATTCAAGAGCCTTTCCCTTAGCTTTGAATCATCTTCGATCTAAATCAAATCATCAATCATCTAATTCATAGCAATCAATCAAGTCAAACATTAATCCAAGTAATCAAGCATTCAAATATGGTCTAAATAGACAATTATAACAATAATGGCAATTTCGTAATTAAAGAGTCGAAAGTCTAACAAGCATGAAAACATGAGCAATGTCTCTATAATCTTAATGAATGAACTTGCATCGGTTAACATGTAGTAAGATGGATATCAAATCATCATGGACAATGGATCTATATGGATCTACACATATGATTAGGAAAATGCATGGAAATCTCTACTTTAACACCAAATCAAACCAACGATCCGATATACTCCTTTGGATCCGTGTGAGAGATAATCACCACTCACCAAATCACCTAAACACCTCAAAAGAAACCCACTTCGGATCTGGACAGCGAAGGATCTAACTTGATCTATCACCAATCCACTTCAAACGATGAAATCTCACTTCAATGGATGTAGATCTTCAATCTAAGCTCTTGAATCTTCAATTTGATCTTCAACTTGGATGGATGGAATCACTAGATTAGAGTGGAGAAAAAAAGTGAAGAAGTGTAGAAGTCGAGCTCTCAAAATGGCAGCACTTCGTCGCTTCGAAATCCGGATCCCAAAAAGTGAGAAAAACCTTCCTATTTATAGCTGAAATCCCCTTAGGTCGCACACTCTTAGGTCGTCCACGACCTAACAAACTCTCCGACCTAACTCTTTGCGACCTAACACAACGCAGGCGCGCGACCTATCACCACGCGACTTACGACCTATCGAAACTCACCTGTCTACGACTTACGACTTAGCAGCTCAACTCCTAAGTCGCTCGCGACTTAACAACTCCTAGGTCGCTCACGACCTAACACTCAGGCAAAACCCAGCGACTTAACGCAGACACACTATCTCGTGACCTAACAAATCAACAGAGTCACGACCTACGACCTAAAGCACATGCGCTTCCTTGCGACCTAACACACACGCGACCTAACTATCTTAGGTCACCTACGACCTAACTCAACACAGAACTCACAACCTAACTCTTAGGTCATCTACGACCCAACTACGCTAACCACTAGGTCGCTAACTACTGTAGGATACTAACCCTTAGGTCGCTAACTCGCTAACCCTCTTAGGTCGTTAACTCTTAGCTAGGATACTACTTATCATCTTAGGTCGCTCACGACCTAATTTCACTAACTCGCTAACTTCTATAGGTCGCAACATTCTATAGGTCGTTATTTATCTTAAGTCGCTGATCCTATAAGTCGTCTACTCCTGTAAGTCGCCAACTCTCTTAGGTCGCTCCAACCTCTTAAGTCGCCCCTCCGACCTAATCCTACCTCACGACCTAAGCCACCATACAACTTAACTCCTATACGACTTAACTTCCTTAGGTCGTTGCCGACCTAACTTCCCTAAGTCGTTTCACTCTTCAGGTCGCCAACCTTCTATAGGTCGCTTCCCTTCCTTAGGTCGTCTACTACGACCTAACCAATAATACGACCTATCTTCTATATGACCCAAGACTTAGACTATGGATGACTTATCACAACAATGCGACCAAATGATAACTGTTTTTACGATGTTTCGATCCGTAAAAATACGGGTCGTTACATCTCCGACCTATGACTTAACGACCTAACAGTTCTGCGCGACCTACAGACCCAACGACCTAACACACAAATGCGGCTTAGCGACCTAACAAAGGTCGCGACCTAACACACACACGCGATCTAACAAAAGTCGCGACCTAACTATACACAGGGTCTTACGACCTAACCTTTAGGTCGTCTAATGACCTATCTATACTCAGGGTCACAACGACCTAACTATAACGACTTAAGCATTCTACCTTAAGTCGCTTACGACCTATAACTCTTAAGTCGCCACTATCTTAAGTCTCCAACTCCTATAAGTCGCTCCACCGACCTAACTACTATAGGTCGTTAACTCGCACTATCTACTAGGTCGCTAACTCACCCAGTTTCCTATACCGCTAACTCTTAAGTCGCCGCTTCCTTAAGTCGCCGCTTCCTTAGGTCGCCTATTCCTTAGGTCGCCTATTTCCTTAGGTCGGTCAAATCCTATAGGACATCCCAAACTATCATACGACCTAAACCACTATGCGACCTAACTGCTATACGACCTAAGTCCTTACCTCGTCCAGTCCCTAAGTCGTTAACTGCTACTACTAACTCTCTTAGGTCGCCAACTCCCCTTAAGTCGTCAAATTCTGTAGGTTGCTCCAATCCCTTAGGTCGTTCACTCGACCTAACCTACCCCACGACCTAAGCTATCACACGACCTAACTTCCAAACGACTTAAGCTCTAGTCGACCTAAACTCTGGATGACTCAACAATACCAACAGTCTAATAAAAACTGTTTTACGATGTTTCGATCCGTAAAAATACGGGTCGTTACATACGCCGTGAGATAGAGATAGTTCCCAAGAGTGTTGGGTAAGTATATAATTAATTTCAATTATATTATTTAAAATATATTAATTATATACATCAACATTTATACAGGGGTTTCGAAATAGAGCCGGCGGATTACGTCTTCAAGTGCCAAAGCAATCCTATAAGAGTAGGATGTCTGGTTACTGGCCTTATTGGGACGACATCCCAGGCGAAGTGATGAATGCTATAGTTGCTGATTTGATGGTAAGTAAAATTTTATATTTCAATGTAAAATTAGTATACTGTATATAATTCAAATTATTTTCAATAAGCAGGCTGTAATACGTATCCGCCTGGAAGATAACAATGTCTTCTTCAATCATTGGAATAAGAGGATGCGGAAAAATTACAGGGAGACTCTTTCGAAGGCTAAGCTAAGTGGAAAAAAACCCAGTTGGATGGGTAATGATGTTTGGGCTGCATTTGTCATCCACTGGGAAAGTGAAGCTGTCAAAGTAAGTTATGTATTGTTGTATTGTTAGTATTATTTATTTAAATTATGTATGTTAGTTTCATTATTAATTTAATTAACCATGTATTTAAATTAACAGGAAATAGAAAAGCGAAATAGTGCGAACAGAAATAAAAATCCAGCGTTACACCGCGGTGGGTCAAAGTCATTCCAACAATGGCGGAGGGAATTGGTAAATTCGTAATTTGAGTTTATAAACTGTAATATTATTTAATTATATTAGTAACGTTTTTTATTCATGTATAATTTCAGCATTCAAGAACCGGACAGGAGCCTACAATGGCCGAGGTTTTTAGAGTCACTCATGTGGTGGAGCAGACCGATGATGATGGGAATGTCACCTATGAGTGGACAGATGTGAAGGCTGAATCTGTTATGGTAAATATGTTTATTCGCAATGACAACGTTTCACATTCCTTTAGTAGTGTATAAGTAAATTGTATAGCTATATATTGAGTCAAATTTCTATTCGTAATTGCAGGGTAGATATGAAGCGGAGTGGGCAGCGATGGCGCAAAGAACTGGACGGGAGGATATTATGCTTCAAGAGTCCAATCAAATATGGGATAGAATTATTGATCCGCCTTCTCGCAATAGGCGTTATGGATACGGCAATCAGGAGGTAAACTGTTTTAATAAATTATATTTGAATTTAATATAGCCGTTGCGAGCGTGAATTAGAACTAGATTGTTTGATCGTTTTACAGGCTCTTAACTTCCAGAGGGCTTACAAGAAATCTATGGCCGAAGAGGAGATAGCCCAGATGCAACGACAGCTGGACGAGATAAATGATTGGCGACAGAGCTTCTTGTCTCAGCAGATAAATGAGCGCATTGCCGCATTCGTTTCAGAGCATGGGACCATGCCAGGGTCAGGTGGTGGTGGTGGTGGTGATGACGATGATGCTGTTGATGATGAGTAGGTATGTTTTGTTGATGGTTATTTTTTTTGGGCAAGATTGTGGTTTTAATGGATATTTGTTGGACTTGTGTACTTATGTTTGTTGATGGGCTTGGTAGTTTGTTTGGTGTTTTGTGTACCTATGGTGTTGGTGATGGATATTATGTGTGATGGATTTGAGATGTATTTTGTTTGGTTGATGATGAAATATTTGTGTTAGTTGATTATATAGTTGCATGATTATTGATGTATATGTGTTTTATTTGATTGTTTGCGATGTATTTGGTTATATTATGGTTGGAATGTATACGATGGATTGGAAGTGATTGTTGTGATGTGGAATGGTTTGGAGGTTGGAAGAGTGAAAGCTAGCTGCTGGAAAACAGAAAAGTTCCAGGCTTGCAACGGCTAGCAACGGCTATCTGGTTCCAGGCTTGCAACGGCTAGCAACGGCTATCTGGTTCCAGGCTTGCAACGGCTAGCAACGGCTATCTGGTTCCAGGCTTGCAACGGTTTGCGATGCCACGGGACGATAACAGTTGGAACTAACTGTTGCCACGTGGACAACTTGTCGTTGCTAGCCGTTGCTAAATTAGCAACGGAGCCGTTGCTATTGCCGTTGCTGGAACTCGTAGCAACGAGCATATTTGCAACGGCTTATAGCAACGGCTAGCAACGGCCGCCAACGGCTATTTTCCGTTGCTATGGCTTCCGTTCCTTGTAGCGTTCTCTGGTTTTTGAAAACTATTTGTTTGATTTTTTTTATTGCTTCCACGTTCTGGTTTATTTGCTTAAATTTATCGTAAGGTTTTAGAATTGAAGAAGAATTTGTTGTTTGATTTTATTTTCCTGGTTTTGATGATTTTTTCTCCGATCTGAGAAGTTTAAAACTAATCTAAACTTTGTTTTGTTATTTGTTTTGAAAATAAATCAAAAAGGAAAATCATAATGCCATTTGTAATTTGCATGGCACCAATTGCTTACACTTGTTTATTCATAGTATTATAAATGTACAAATGTCTTTTATTATACAATTTATGTTTAAATCCATATACAATTCTTATTTATTATATTAAATTTAAATCACTCAAACCACATTTATTTCAAAAAGATATATGTACATATATATAAGTTTAAAGCTTTTATTTATACTTGTCTAACATTTATAATCATAAATTATATTTAATTTATATTTTTATAACCTTTTAAATTACTTTAAGGAAAATGATTTGAATCAAATTATTCACTAAATAAATAATCATACATATAAATATATATATACTTTAGTTTCTTAAATCCAATTTATCAATAAAATATTTGAATTTTAAATCTAAGCTCTTTTTTTCAATTTATTTTATTTTGGAATTCCCAGATAAAAAATCTTTTACGAATTTTATTTTTGTTCATAAATTTCAAATCCCATTTATTTCCAGAATTTCATATTAATTCATAATTTAATTCACAATTAAATCCAAAATTTTATATTAGTTAACAATTATTTCAAAATTTAATTCCAAAGATTAAATTAATTATCAAATTAATCTTGGCTAAAATCCAGGAATGTTACAAGTACCTTCCAACTTTTGCACAACCTTCTTCACGGTAGGCTTTAACTAAGTTTTATCTTTAATGCAAGAAATGCAAACCATTAAAACTGTAGACCACATTCATATTTATGATTGATTAATTCTGAGTTTGACATCTCTCAAATTTGAATCCTTATAGTGAAATGTTTAGTAGGAATACACACATCATTATATTAGATGACATAATTTTGTCTACTCCCTAACATGTTCAACCTAAAATTGAAATAATCTACGTGCTAGTAAATGCTTATATCTGAGTAAAAATACCTACACTTGAATCTCGACTATATCTATATTACAACACTTGTAGTACTATTACAATATAGATTCATATAGTTCGGTTTATAAACTTGAAAAAAACTAAGTTATTAAACAAAATAAAAATATAGACAGTGTACCTTCCTACAATAGACTAAAAGCAAGTACAAGGTACTCAACAACTTCAATTAAAACATAATGTAACACCACCATCTCTATTTTCATATATACATATACACATATGATGGCTACACACAAAATATTATTTTTAGATATATCAGGAGATATACCAGAAGATAAAATTTGCTATTCCATTACCTAACTGGAGAAGAGATTGAGGTTTGCACAGAAGTTGTTGGATGACCTACGATTTAGGAAGCAGAGACTGGCCTTGGACAAGCATATCAATAGTAAGTTTATTCTGAAACCCTTCACTAGTATGTGGTCAGATAAAAAAGCAATCTTTTACTTATCCTTAAAGCTTGATCTTGAAGAATCACTATTACAGCACAGGAACTAAGAAAAATATACATTTTACAACTCATATTTAAAGCCTAATCTTGAAAGCTAATTATACAACTTATAATATTGAAAAACGTAACTTATCCTTAAAGCATCATCACAGTTTATAGGGTGATCGGCTTTTCATATAGTTAAAATTATTTGTATATGAGTTTTAGGAACATTAAGATGAACTGGTGTATTGTAATAGCACTACATGAACTGTTACTGCCTTATATTTAATTTTTTTATCATATTTGAAAATTTCGAGCTCATTCACATATTTCAATTTCAGAATCCAAGAAGGTGTTTAAAACTAAAATCGTGGAAAAAACAAGCCATTATTGGTTGTCCCATGACCTTAGGCTTAGATTGAGAGATGGCAACCTGAAAGCAACGACGTTAGTAGTAGATCGAGCGATGGTTGATGCAGCAAGGCAGATCTAGGGTTGCAAATTTGAAAGCGAAGCTAGCGATTAAAGGAGAGGATGAGATGGTGGTGGGTTGAACATGAGGGAAAGGTTGGGAGACAAGGTCAGAGTGGAGTAGTATGTAAAAGAGGAGATGAGGAAGAGATAAGGGGGGCGGTTGACAATTTGACTCCTTTTTTATTTAGGTTTTTCTAATATAAACATGTAAGTGAAAGAAAGAAAACGAGCAGCCAAATAAAAGTTTCTTCAAAATTTTACCAAATTATGGGCACCAAACAATTAGTAGCATTGATTTATTTATTTTTGTTCTTCTAAATAAGTAGTGGTTGCACTTGGCTTTAAACGCTACCAATTAATGCCACTAATAACGAGTTTTCTTGCAGTGATGTAGAATATGTATATGTCTAGTAGTAAACTCTAATCAATCAAGGGGCATCTTCATATGTAGCTCTTGACACTATAAGAAATCTTGCTTTTTACCGCATTTATTCTCAGCATTCATAATTTAAGTGTAGTAAAAGTAATTTAAGAAGTAAAAATATTCGCCAGCAAACGCTGAGACTAACAAAGGGTTATAATTTCCACCATCATAATATAGCTGCCACTGTCATTATTCTCACCCAAAAATTTCATCTTTACTCTTTATCTAAAAGCCCCTCCCTCTACTCTTTTTTTTATTTCATTTTCCCTCATTTTGATTTCTCTTAGATTTTTCTTCTTCTTCTACATCCTTAATTATCACTGCCTTGATTCGCCATTAATATCAAAGGTACTCCCATGTTAATGAATCACCTAGTTCAACTTGTTTAGATGTAACAGATTAGTGACTATTAGGTTTATTTCAGTCGTTGATCCAAATTTTCACACTTTAGGTACTTAATTTTGTATATTATCGCAAGTTTTTGACGCGTATGTTATAAAGAGATATTTTTTCATATGGTCCATCTCAAATGTGCGTTGTCGTGAGTTTACAATTCTCTAGGAACAACTATTACAGGAGATGAATACTCTTCTAATGCAATTTATGGTTAAGTAAAAAAAATACTTGAACAAGTATAATGTAAATTGTTTACTGATTTCAGATGAGTCTTTTGATATGTAGAAAAAGAAGGATTTGAATCAATAGTGTTAATATTTTTTAATAAATTTTTAACTCTTCTTTTCGGTTAATTTTTTCGCCTGGATGAATTTAATGATGAGAATGTCATTATATAAACTAAACTTCTATTGTACTTTATGAAAGTATACAATGAACACCAACATTTCACTAAACCTTATAAACAAGATCTTTTATAACTTCTAGGTGAGTATATAATATTGATGGTTTGAAAATAAAGATAATGCATAATTTAACTCACCCTTAATTTCTTTGTTTTGAGAACCTTTAATCTACAAAGATTTCTCAGGTTTACCTTACAATAGTTCTATTTTTCTATCAAATATGAATTTCTTTTAGTTTTTTAACTGTGTTTTAACCTTTACCTCATGAAGGATGTTAATATATGTACTGAAGATTTAATATTTTTTATCTGTAACGTACTTATATAACTTTGTCTATGTAATTTTCTATGTAGCCTATCCCAAGCCAGGATAAAGGAGGAGGGTTATGATAGGCTTTACGAGCCAACATAAAAACCATAGCCCTCTCTTATAGAAATAGAACGTTATTAGATTTTGTTGGGGCGTAACCCTCTTAGCGACGCACCATACCGAGGCTCGGGTATGGCGATAGTGAGAAAGGCTGGGTCATCACATCCTTAGTGGCATGCCATATCGAGGCTCGGGTAGGATGATAAATATGCAAGGGCTGGGTTGTCACTCCCTTAGTGGCGTGCTACATGATGCCACAATGTAGTGATAAATGAGCAATGGGCATCGTACTTTACTTGATGGGTGCGAGGGTCAAGAAAGCTAGTCGATGAAAGTAGGTTTCAGTTAGATAGTTGGAATGTAGGTTCCTTAACATGAAAGTTAAGAGAGATAATTGATAGTATGACCGAGAGATGTGTAAATATCTTATGCGTTTAGGAGACCAAATGGATGAGCCAAACGGCGAAGGAGTTGGAGAACACAGGATTTAAGTTATGATACATAGGAAAAGAACGTAACAAGAACGGGGTAGGCATCTTAATTGAACAGAACCTTAAAAATGGATTGGTTGACGTTAGGAAATAATGGGACAAGATCATCCTAGTAAAGCTGGTAGTTGGTGACATGGTTCTGAATGTCACTGGTGCTTATGCCCCACAAGGTGGCCTAAGTGAAGTCGTCAAGAGGAATTTCTTGGAAGAGTGAGATGTCATGGTTAGAGATGTTCCTAGTAGCAAGAAACTTTTAATAGGAGGAGATCTCAATGGACATATTGGTACAACTAGTGGGGTGTTTGGGGAAGTGCATGGTGATTTTGGATATGGCAATAGGACCAAGAAGGAGAAGAAATATTGAATTTCGCTATTGCTTATGACCTCATAATAGCTAATACCTTCTTTAGAAAGAGACAATCATACTTAGTTTCTTTCAGTAGTGGCCAACACTCTAGCCAGGTTGAATTTGTCCTTACTAGAAGAGATGAACGAGATTGTGTAAATTGCAAAGTCATACCTGGAGAATGTGTCGTCCCACAACATCAGCTTAGGATATCTGAGTTTCATCTTCGAATACGTGTTCGATAGTGTAAAGGTGCCAAGATTAGTCGGACAAAATGGTGTAAGCTCAAAGGAGATGGATCTGGTGTTTAAGAATAGAGTAATGTGAGAAGAGTCATGGAATATGGAAGGAGAAGAAAATGACATGTGGGATGAGATGGCAATGCGAATTTGAAAAGTGGCTACTAAGTTGTTTGGAATAAGAAAGGTAATAAACGCAAAACTAAGGATTCATGGTGGTGGAACAGTGATGTGCAAAAGGCTATCAAAGAAAAGAAGGAACGCTATAAGTGCTTACCTCATCATAGGAGTGAGGACAACATGCAAAAGTACAAAGTAGCAAAGTCGAACGCAAAGAGAGCGATGAGTGAAGCATGGGGTCGGGTGTAACAACCCAGAATTTCTGTCGTTTGAAATCAAAATATTTAATTTATTTTAAATATTAAAAAGTAAGTTTTGTAAGCAAAATGAATTAAAATTCGAATATAGTGATTTAATTGTGTAATTAAATCGATAATTTAATATTTGAAATTCCAGAAATAATTGGAAATTGGGTTTAATATGATTAAAAATGATTTATAAAGTTGTATTAAATCATATTGAAGTTAGAGTGATGTTATAGAACTTTTAAAATTGAATTAAAAGTTAAATTGTAAAAATTGAATATTTTATTATTTAATTGACTATAGTCATTTTTCAAACAGTCTCGGATTTCAACGAAACCAGTTTCATCGGATCAGTAATGTTAAATTATTGTATGGTTTCAAATTTCATATCAATCGGATTTACCGTTTGTCTGGGGCAAGCTAAAACACATCGAAATCGTTTTAATCGATTTAATTTAAATTTGATCGTTTAATTCAGTAACTCGCACATATGACCAAATTATCTCCCAAAACACATTCCATTGTGTCCGGAACGCGGGTAAAACCTTATGAACGCTAGCCGGCACGCTTTGTTTGGAGTTCGAAAAATTTGAGATGAATAGTGTTTTTGGTGATTTTCTATATAAGGACCTTATTTCTTTGATTTTGCAAAACCTAAACAAATTAGGTCACGGCCGCCACAAACAGTTTCAATGGCCGGCAATACACGACCTTTCTCCTCTAATTTCTCTCAATCCATAAACCAATTCGAAATTCACTCAACTACAAAGTTGTAGATCTCGTCGAGACGAGTAAATTCAACGGTTATGATCGAAAAAGAAGCAGTGGATCGTCGGCAATCCTTGCTCAAAGGTGCCGCATTCGTGCACGTTTTTCACGACAAAGGGGAGGCCGAGCTTGGCGCAGCTGGGGCCGGGGATGTAGCGTGTGATGGCGCGTGTATTGGTGGTGGTTGATCGGCATCGGGGTGGAGGAGGAGGTCGCGATAATTGGTTGCTAGTGGTGGCATGGGTTCTTTGATCGCGATTTTGAACGATGGAGGAGAAGCTACAGCACATGGTCCAGATCTAAAGTAGCGGAAATCAATGGCCGAGAATTTTCGTAGGTTAGAATAAAAAAAAATTGAAATTATTATATTATAAATTCTTTCAATCTTTAAAACACTGTAACTTGTTCATACGAGGTCGAAAAATTACGAAACAAGTCGCGTTGGAATCATATTGACGAGCACTACACAATGAAGCTGGATTGAAGTCGATTGGAGCTAATGATAATTTCGGGTAAAATTAAACGTGCGTTTAATTTTATTCGAAACGAACAACTACAACTGTTATCGGAAAGGGGCATTTCACCAGAAGGACAAACTATGCAGTCCAATTAGTTTCTAGGACACACATTCAAAGAAATTACTTTCAAGACCAAAGTCAGCAGAATAATTATTTTCAAGGACAAAGTCAGCAGTCCAATTACTTTTAAGACATAATTTCATAGATTTCTAGGCCCTAAAAACTAATTATTTTACGTTTTGTCCTTGAAAGTAATTATTTCAGTTGTGTGTCCTAGAAACTAATTCCACTTGTTAAAGAGGCCCTTGTGGCTAATTTCCACTATCGGAAACTCAAGGTGAGAACTCCACACTCAATCGAAATTGTTTCGATTTAAATTTTAAATAGTTAAATTTAAAATTGCTTGATTGTGTAAATTGAATGATGGTTGCTATTTGTTGTGTTGAAATAGACCCTATACGCCGCATATTAAACGAAGGTTATTTATTAAACCCATATACCGCGATATTCCACCTGGAAGTGGAATTGCTATTATATATGTATTTGGAGTTGATTTCCCGCATTATATAGCGGATGAGATCCTATTGCAACGCATAATAGCAGATAATATTTTATAAATCCCATATACCGCGATATTCCACCTTGAAGTGGAATTGGTATTGTGCTAGCATCTGTGGATGCAGGGAAACAGGTTGGAGGGATCCAACTGGATTCCTCAAATATTTGAATTTGTTTCAATGTTGTGTGTGGTTAATTATAATCTTTGCATGATTATATTTGTGTTGGGAATCATTGTTGAAGGCTATAATTTAGCCGAATATATTTTTGGTATCGTTGGATCATGGAAATAGATAAAATTGGATTTTTTTGAAAATTCAAGTTGAAAATTTATCTGAAAAATTTATTTTTAGAATTGGATAAATTAAAAAGGAGTTTTAAAAGATAAAAGTTTTATTTCTGAATTATATTGAATTAAATTCCAAATTTTTGGAAAAAGGCTTAATAAATGGATTTCGGAAAATATTATTTATAAGTTGAAGAATTTATTTAAATTTGGATTTTTAAAATAGATTTGAAGAGATAATGGAATTTATTTTAAAAAGGAAATAATTTGGAAATTATGTGGAAAATTGGATTTGGTGTTTTGAAATAAATTTGAAAATAAATTTGAAATTAATTGATTATTAATTTACCATAACTAGTAAAATTTATTTATTGAAATTTATCTGATTTAAATTTATCAGATGATTAAATTAATCCCACTTATGGATATTTAGATTATATTGAATGGTTGAATAGTTGATATCCCAATTATGTAATACTGTGTGATATATCCTGATTTGTGTTGTGATCGGTAAATTGTTTATTTGTGATATCTATATATCTATGATCTGTGAATGAAAGATAAGCGTTATAGTTTATACCGCTTATCAAATACATTGTTATATTTGATCTGTGATGGTTGAATGATATTGCACTATTGTGTTAAACCCCTGGACTACACCATACACACACAAATGTGGATTTCACGTGGAAATCGGTTAAGTCATAGATTTTTGTCAATTCTAAAAAAATTGAGTTTTTGAATCCAAATTAGTTTTGGAATTGGAATTGAAAGTTTTTGAAAATGAGTTTAAAAAATAAAGGTTATTTTAAATAACTTAATAAAAATTATAATTTGAATAATCTGATTTAAATATGAATTCAATATTTTGAAATTGAATTCAATGATTTGGGAATTTTGGTTTGAAAGATTTTACAAGTGTAAAAAGGTGTTTATATGGGTTTTTAACCATTTAAAATATAGTTTTGGAAATTTAAATTTAAATCTAAGTTTTATACTTGGACGGTTTTAACCTATGTAATTGTAACCTATTTTTTCCAAAATGAAAACTATTTGTTTTCAGGTAATAATAGCTTTCATAAAGCGAAAAGATTTCCAATTTGTATCGAAACATTTCAAGTTGAAATGAAATTGTAAATAGTTTGGAAAAACTATGAATTAACCTTTGTGACGATTATTAAATCTTGTTTTGAAATAAAAGAGTATTTCAAATGGTGTATCTTTTATATTATAAAAGACTTGATTTGTGAATAGTTTTGAAAGTTATAAGTTAAATCTTGATTTAAAGATTTAATGGGTAAATCCAATTGAATTGGAAATTGATTTGGGAATTTGTGATTGAACTTTTGTGAAACTGCGTAAACTTTGTGAAGCAAATCTTTTTGTTTAAAAGATTTGAAATGGTAATTTGTTAAACCATTTAAAAGAAAAGGTTTGGGTGATAAGTTGTGACTTAATTGAAATCCCAATATCCATATGTTTTGAAATATTGTGCCCACTAATCGGATTAGCCGGGAGAGGACCTTTGTGTCATATAACCCATTCTGAATTAGTGAACGGTGATATGGATTGCATTGAAGACCGGTGGTGAAGACGGGGTATTTGTGAGAATGATAGGATGACCTATCGATTGTCTCTGCACCGTTAGCTACGGTATAGAGATTTCCTTTATGATGGGAAGTTCAATTGGGATTGTGAATACCCGAATTGCAAGGGCTTCTACGGAAGTGCCTTCGGTTCTATTCGAACCCGGAACAAACTTGTATGGTTACATGTCTGACATTACATTTTGAGATATAAAGCTGATTTCTTTCAAATACATTTCTGTTAGTGGCGGAGAATTTATTCTCTTAGCTAACACCCTTCTCTGAGACGTACGAGCTTAGAGGTTATGTAGTTGAAGGTTATCAGCGATATATTCCTAATTTGGTAATGTGACATGCTGAGTGCTGCTGTATGTTGATCATTTGTTGATCAAAGAATGGCTTTGTGGAAAAAAAGCATAGCTTTGTGGACGAGACTTCGTCAGACCTCACACACCGAAAATGGTCGAAACAGGAATGATGCGCCAAGGTTATGAGGGTCGCTCCCTTTATGGTAAGTCATTTCCTTCTGGAAAATGGTGGTATCAGGTATGGAGCCCTGGTATTTAACCTATGTGGTTACTCCAATCTCATTTACTGTGGTGTTGTTGAGGCGCCTCAGATAAAGGTCCCAAAGGACCGGGGGGTGGGATATTCGTGTAGTAGTTACCTAGTTACAGAGGTAACCCGGCCTTGTGTTGGTAGAGATCTAATTAGTTCTCGGGTCGTCCATCTAGAGGCATACCCATGTGGTAGTAGGAAGTTCCTTAGCCTGACCATTTGTTCGAAATCCAATCAAACAATATGAACCCGATACGGTTTTAGTTGTAGAACCTGCCATTTACTTATGGTGGCGCCCCGCTGTTTAGATGGTAGCTATAGTAGGCATAGTTTGGAATGTCTATGCTGGCTAAGATTTATATTATACTTTCAAAAAGTTTTCTGCACTTGCACTAATAATAATAATATTAAATGATTTTGCGTAGTAAGCATGTTTGACTATCATAAGGATAAATCTTCTCCAATTCTGCGTTTGCATTATGTGTGTGGCGGGAGGCCTTATGGTAGTTTCATTTTCCAAAAGCATTGCGGATATTTTTCACTTCCTTTATTGTTGTTGTTTTAAAGATAAATAATTGTTTTAGTTCTCACACCAGTCCCATGACCGACCTGGAGTTTATTGTTCCCTTCCTAAACTTTGGGTGCCCATCATTTTCCACACGGGCAGCCTAGAGTCAGGTTATCAGGTCATTCTGGATATTCAGGAGATGCTGTGGAGCTCAGGTGATGAGCTGGATGGCGAGGCGTATCACTTATACTATGTATTTTTCCGCTGTGTATTTTGTATGGGGACAGGTTTATATAACTATCCAATGTTGTATTGTGTTGTATATTTACTCTGATGATGTAATGTATAAACTGATATAGTTCTTTGTTTTAAAGATTATTCTTTGATCTATTATATGTTGTTCCGCTGCGAATGTGAGATTCTGATATTGTTTCTGTTGCTTCTTCTTTTCTATTTCTTCTTTTTCTTCTACCTCTTCTTTTTTAACCCTAACAATTCGGTTTTTCGGCATTCGATTATGCGGCATATGATACAGTGGACGTAAGAATGTGACGCAGTGGATATATTCACGAAACTTCGCAACCAACGGTGCAAATCGATGGAATGGTGAAAATGTAAATGAATCGATGGATTGATGATACCAAAATGCGCAAATCCGTTGATCTCGCGAGATACCTGACTCTAGCTATCTCAAACACGTTGATCGCGCACGATACCGTGTTAAAAGATCTACGATTCTTCTACATTGATCAAGCGCACTTGATTCCGTGAATCGGCTTCAACAATCGTTGATTCGTGCGCACTCGAATACCGAAAGTGGAGAAAGGAGATCACACTCAACTTCCAATTCCAAAAGTGGCACAAAGCACACAAACAAAAGTTTATTCAAAATCAACTTCTTTTACAAATGACACAACACGCCTATTTATAGGATTTCATCACAACAGCACATTCCAACGACCTAACATAAGTCGTTAACGACCTAACACAAAAGCGACTTAACACTTCACGACTCAACATAGGTCTCACGCGACCTAACACATAAGCGACTTAACAAATACAGCATATTTACATCATCCAGCGACTTAAAGAAATACTGCAACGACATAAGGAAAACAACATGACTTGACTTAAGAAAATTACAACTCAAAAGCAATGCGACTTAACAACTCGAACGACCTAAATAGATAACACATCTTCAGGTTGAACTTCGGCTTCATGAGCGACTTAAGAAATAAGGTCTTGCGACCTAAGAACTTCAGCAGCATAAGTGGAGCGACTTAAAGCTTCAGCGACTCATTAAGTCGTTATCTTGCTTGAGCGACCTAAGATTTCATGACTTAAGGTGGAGCGACTTAATAAGAAGTGGCATAGGTGAGCGACTTAACTTCAGTTGCTTGAGCAACCTAAGGCTTCCGTTTGTTCGCGACCTAAGCTTGAGCGATGCATCACTTATCTTGGTAGGTCGTAATTTGCTAGGTCGTTCGCGACTCAACTTCTCGCGACCTAAGGCAACCTGGCTGATACAATTAGTTGTTTGACTCGGTAGGTCGCTGGAGCGACTTAAAGCATACTCGTTACCATCGTTAGGTGGCTGGACCGACTTAAAACATAACTCGTTAGTCTTAGGTCGAGACTTACTAGGTCGGAGCTCTTTAGGTCGTGGCTCGTTTTGCTTGATATAACTCGCTTCATAACTCGCAAGGTCGCTTGAGCGACTTATCAACTCGTTAGGTCGCTCGCGACTTAAGACGATTAGTGATTTACCCTGCTGGGCTTCATCATCCTCCCCTGGTTGAGAAAAATTCGTCCTCGAATTTACAATTTCTTCCCCATTAGATTGTTCATCTCCATAATAAGGTATAAGATGTTTAACATTAAACACGTCAGAAGTGTACACATCCTCTGGCAGCTTCAACCTATAAGCATTTTCATTGATCTGTTTCACAATCTTTACAGGACCAATCTTTCGAGCTTTAAGTTTATTGTATGCTCCCACTGGAAAACGATCCTTCGTTAGCACATCATATACTAAATCTCCTTCATTAAATTCAACACTTCTTCGTTTCAGATCCGCAGATCGTTTATACCTTTCATTCGTCTTCTCCAATCATTCCTGAACGATTTTATGGCATTCTGTCAATCCATCAACAAAATCAACTGCCCGCTTAACTGCCCCCTTCGGTTGTGGCACTATCGTTAAATCCAACGGCCCCTTTGGCAAGCTTGAATATACAATTTGAAATGGACTGAAACCCGTACTACGGTTGATAGCATGATTATGAGCAAACTCCGCTTGACATAACCTCACATCCCAACTTTTCAGATTATCCTTCACAAGACACAGCAACAAATTTCCCAGGGATCTGTTCACAACTTCAGTCTGTCCATCTGTCTGTGGATGATAAGCACTACTGAATTTCAGCTTCGTTCCCACCATCTTCCACAAACTCAGCCAAAAATGACTCAGAAATCTAGTATCCCTGTCTGAAACTATAGATTCTGGTAAACCATGCAAATGATAGATTTCTCTAAAGAACAACTGTGCCACATGGACTGCATCTGCCGTCTTCTTACAAGCAACAAAATGTACCATCTTTGAGAAACGGTCCACCACAACATATATAGAGTCATTTCCCCGTTGAGTCCTTAGTAAGCCCAACACAAAATCCATGCTTACATCAACCCACGGTTTTGTAGGAACAGGTAAAGGCATATACAACCCCGCGTTTGTGGCTGTCCCTTTCGAAACTTGACAAACATGACATCTTCGAACAAACTTTTCAACTTCCCGCTTCATCGAAGGCCAATAATAAGATTGAGAAATCAACTGCAATGTGCGATCCCGACCAACATGTCCTTCTTCATGCAACTCTTTTACAATTTTCATTCTCAAACTGCAATCTGGTACGCATAATTGATTCCCCTTGAATAAGAATCCATCTATCAACACAAACTCATCAGTACTCCCATCCTTGACTTTCTCAACAATCTTTGCAAAGTAAGGATCCTCCTCAACAACTCTGGCAATAGTTCAAATCCTGTCACTTCAACCTTCATCGTTGTCAACAAATGATTCCTCCTGCCCAAGGCATCAGCTACAGGATTCGTCACCCCTGATTTGTGCTTTACAACAAAAGTAAACTGTTGCAAGTATGCGATCCACGAAGCATGTCTAGCTGTGACTTTATCCTGCCCTTGCAAACGCTTCAATGCTTCATGATCCGTATAAAGAACAAACTCCTTCTGAAACAGATAATGTCTCCAGTGCTTCACAGCTTGAACAATTGCGTAAAACTCCACGTCATAAGTGCTATATCTAATCTTGGCTCCAGACAACTTCTCACTGAAATAAGCAACTGGTCTTCCATTCTGACTCAATACTCCACCAATCCCAACCTTCGAAGCATCAGTGTCTAACTCAAACAATATCTGAAAATCCGGCAGTACCAGAATAGGTGATGTCGTCAAAAGTGTCTTGATCTTCTCAAAAGCTAACTCTGCTTCCTCTGTCCACACGAACTTCTTTCCTTTCATGCACTCGGTTACAGGTGCCATCACACTGCTAAAATGTGGAATGAATCTTCGATAAAAAGATACCAACCCATGAAAACTCCTCACTTTAGTAATTGTCTTGGGTTGTGGCCAACGCTTGACAGCTTCCACTTTGCTTTCATCTACTTGAATACCCTCCTTTGACAGAACATATCCCAGAAACAAAACACTGTGCGTCATGAACATGCACTTCTTCGTTGCTGCATAGAATTGCTCCTGTCGTAGAATCAACAGCACTTCTCGCAAATGCTGGATATGCTTTTCCATACTCCCACTATAGATCAAAATATCATCAAAGTAAACTACTACGAACTTCCCAATAAATGGTCTGAAAATCTGGTTCATCACTCTCATAAAAGTACTAGAAGTATTTGACAAGCCAAACGGCATAACCAGCCATTCGTATAGACGTTCTCTAGTTTTAAAAGAAGTCTTCCACTCATCACCCGGTCTAATACGAATCTGATGGTACCCACTCTTCAAGTCAATCTTTGAGAACACAACAGCCCCATTCAATTGATCAATCAAATCATCAAACCTCGGCATAGGAAACCTGTATCTCACAGTGATCTTGTTTAGAGCCCGACTGTCCGTACACATCCGCCAAGTCCCATCCTTCTTCGGTACCAATAAGGCTGGCACTGCACAAGGACTCAAGCTCTCCTGAACACGCCCTTGTTCTAACAACTCCTCCACCTGCCTTCTCAGTTCCTCATGCTCCTTAGGACTCATCCTGTAATGCGGTCTATGTGGTAACACAGCTCCTGGAACAAGATCAATTTGGTGTTGTATGTCCCTCAGCGGTGGTAACTCCTTTGGTAACTCTTCAGGAAATACATCTTCAAATTCTTCCAGCACTGGCTTTACTTCCTCTGGAACTTTAACAAATTCAGTAGCTTCGTGTCCAATCAACAAGAACACCTCTGGACTCTCCTCTACTTCTTCAACAAACTCCTTCAAAGTCAGCAAAGTCTTCAGCTCCTCAATCTCTTCTGACTTGCTCTCCTCTTGCTGTCTCTTCTTCGAAACTAAAATGATCTTAGTACCCTCAAACATAAAGCTGTAGCTATTGGTTCGACCATCATGTTGCACTGCTCGGTCATACTGCCATGGTCTTCCCAAAAGCAAGTGACAAACATCCATCTCCACCGCATCACACCAGATCTCATCTTTATACTTCTTCCCAATAGAAAATGGAACATGAACTCGCCTGTCCACTTTCACCTCTCCTCCTTTCCTTAACCACGCTAACTTGTAAGGATTTGGATGCTTCTCCGTCTTCAACTTCAACTTTCTCACAGCTTCGGTAGAAATTATATTGTCACAACTTCCTGCGTCAATCACATATTTACACACCTTTCCCAGTATAGTGCATGTCGACTGAAAGATATTACTCCTCAACCAACTAGCCTCTTCTTCCTGCTTCGATGTCAAACATAATCTTCTCAACATTAGATTACATCCTTCATCTCCCGACGCGATATCCTGTTCATCCTCCTCAACTGGACTAGAATAACCTTCATCAACATCCTCGCCTTCCACTTCAGCAATCATAGTTCTCTTCTTTGGTTTCAGACATTCATTACTCTTGTGACCCATTTCCTGGCAATTATAACATTTGAAACTGTTGTTGACCTTCGCCTTCGCAACTTCATTCACAACTGGTTTACTGACATCTTTAGAAACATTGGAACTCCCACTAATACCCTTGCTTTGAGTATTGGAACTTGGAAACACACCACCTCCTAATCTTCCCCGCTTCTCCCAAGCCAACGCCTTCTGGTGCGCTTCAGCCTCAGATCTAGGATCAAATATATTAACCATATCTTGGATCTAGATCCTCAACCCCCCAACAAATCTAGCAGTCAATTGTTCCTCCGTCTCCATAATGTCATTTCGAGCAATCAGTTGATAAAACTCATCATCATAATCATTAACAGTCTTCGTTCCTTGCCTCAGATTCTGCAACCTCTGATACATAAGTGATTGATAATTGTAAGGCAAGAATGTAGCTTTCATCATCTTCTTCATTTTCTCCCAAGCAACAATCTTCGACTTCCCCATCCGTTCTCGTGTAAGTTTGGTTTGCTGCCACTACGCCGTAGCTCTTCCTCTCAACCTAGTAGCAACCAACTTCACTCGACGATCTTCCGGAACCTCCTTGAAATCAAAGATCTCTTCAACATTAGACAACCAATCCAAAAATTCTTCCGCTACCATTCCCCCTTTAAATTCTGGAATCTCCATTTTCATCCCCGACTCCCATCGATGATCATCTTTAAAATTTCTATCTCGACTTCGTACTTGGCCATGATCTCGATAATGAACACTTCCTCTATCACCATCCTCTTCAAAATCTGATGTACTTCTATATCGATCTCGACCATCTACCTCTCTACGCCCATGAATGTCCCTTCTACTATGTCTTTCAACATCACGGTATGGTTCATCTTCAAATCCCCAATGACTTCTTCTCTCTTCATCTCTATACCCATGATGATCTCTCACCATTGAAACTGATGACTCTCTTCTACCTCGATGAGATTGTGGCGACATTCTCCTTTCACCTGAAACCGACGGCGAAACCTTGTTTCCACCTTGGTTCGAAATTGGCGATGTTCTTCTTCGGGTCTGATTCATATCCAACATGAGCTTTTCCAATCTACCAATCCCCTCATCAAACTTCTCATTGAACTTATCACTAATTCTTTGCTCCATTTGCTCAGCGTCTTCTCTTCTATACATCTCAGCAACATTTTTATGACGATTAGCCCTTCTCGTTGGCATGATCTCTCTCTTTACTAGGCTTGGCTTTGACTCCAATTCAAACTTTAAAAACTTCAACTCGCACAAACCAACTTGACTCGGTTCGGGCTGATCTCTGAACAACACTTCACTTAGCTCGGCTTTGCTTGATGTAGCTCGGCTTCACTAACTCGACACAAATTCTAGCACTTCTCCTTGGCTCCAAGGCTCGGCTTAGCTATGATTGGCTAAGTCTAGATCAGATAACAAAAATGACGCAGCGGATATATTCACGAAACTTCGCAACCAACGGTGCAAAGCGATGGAACAGTGAAAATGTAAATGAATCGATGGATTAATGATACCAAAATGCCCAAATCCGTTGATCTCGCGAGATACCAGAATCTAGCTATCTCAAACATGTTGATCGCGCACGATACCGTGTTAAAAGATCTAGGATTCTTCTACGTTGATCAAGCGCACTTGATTCCATGAATCGGCTTCAACAATCGTTGATTCGAGCGCACTCGAATACCGAAAGTGGAGAAAGGAGCTCACACTCAACTTCCAATTGCAAAAGTGGCACAAAGCACACAAACAAAAGTTTATTCAAAATCAACTTCTTTTACAAATGACACAACACGCCTATTTATAGGCTTTCATCACAACAGCACATTCCAACGACCTAACATAAGTCGTTAACGACCTAACACAAAAGCGACTTAACACTTCACACTCAACACAGGTCTCACCCGACCTAACACATAAGCGACTTAACAAATACAACATATTTACATCATCCAGCGACTTAAAGAAATACTGCAACGACATAAGGAAAACAACATGACACGACTTAAGAAAATTACAACTCAAAAGCAATGCGACTTAACAACTCGAACGACCTAAATAGATAACACATCTTTAGGTTGAACTTCGGCTTCATGAGCGACTTAAGAAATAAGGTCTTGCGACCTAAGAACTTCAGCAGCATAAGTGGAGCGACTTAAAGCTTCAGCGACTCATTAAGTCGTTATCTTGCTTGAGCGACCTAAGATTTCGCGACTTAAGGTGGAGCGACTTAATAAGAAGTGGCATAGGTGAGCGACTTAACTTTAGTTGCTTGAGCGACCTAAGGCTTCCATTTGTTCGCGACCTAAGCTTGAGCGCTGCATCACTTATCTTGGTAGGTCGTAATTTGCTAGGTCATTTGCGACTCAACTTCTCGCGACCTAAGGCAACCTGGCTGATACAATTAGTTGTTTGACTCGGTAGGTCGCTGGAGTGACTTAAAACATACTCGTTACCATCGTTAGGTCGTTGGAACGACTTAAAACATAACTCGTTAGTCTTAGGTCGAGACTTACTAGGTCGGAGCTCTTTAGGTCATGGTTTGTTTTGCTTGATATAACTCGCTTCATAACTCGCAAGGTCGCTTGAGCGACTTATCAACTCGTTAGGTCGCTCGCGACTTAAGACGATGAGCGATTTACCATGCTGGGCTGCATCAGAATGCCGACCTTCGGATCTCGTAAAAATCGAGATGTTACATGTGGTATCAGAGCATTTGGTTAAGTGATAACCTTAGCTCTGTTGGGTGTTACTCATTAGAGATAGAGTCAGTAGTACCTTAGAATGAGTGTGAGTGTAATAATAGATATGAGCACGTATTTGTTAGTGAATATTAAATTGTTTTATATTGTGGTGATTGGTTTATTGAGTGGCATATGAACCTTCGTCGGCACAGTCTGCAAAACTGTATCGATGGGGTTTCTAAACACTTGAATAGAACAATTCGACACAATATTGTTTCCAAAGGTGGGTAAATGAAATAATTTTACCTTGATTATATTTTGTATATAAAGAAAATGATTTTCCAGGAATTATTAAAGTGTGTATAAAATTAGTTGTTTGGTTGTTGAAATATAAAAATATATATATGTTAATAAAAGTTGTTTGAATAACCTAAATAAAAACAATAATTGTGAAAGAATAAATTATATAAATGTAAATGAATTATAAGTATGGAATTATAATTAATATGATTTGCAGTTGTGAAATAATCTTGTATAAGTAAAGTTAAACAGTGAAATTTTGTGAGAAAAAGATTTATAAATGTGATTTATAAATAAAAGGGAATTTTTTTTAAAAGAATTTGAAGCATTGAATTCACTATTGTTGCTGGGAAATAATACGGTGATGACTGCAGCATCATCAGTATCATTTTTGAGTTTCTATGTGATGGATTTGCTACCATAGTAAATTGAAAATTGATGTTTTGTTGTGATAAACAAATTTGAAATTAAAAATCCAAGTTGAAATGGATGAATATGAGTAAAATGAGTTTTGAACTTATAGTGTGAAATAATAAAATTTTAACTTTGGTAAAGTTAAAGAATTTGATAGTTCAAATAAATAAAAGGTTAAATAAATTGAATTGAATTAGATAAGTGATTATCTAATATGATTTGGAAGATAAATAATAAGTTGTATAACTTGTAACGTGAAGAAAAAAAAAGGCAAGTAAAACCAATTGTTAAAATGGTTAAATAAGTTTTGTTAAGCAAAATAAAATTTGATTTTGATTAAGTAATAAATTTGACTTTAAGGAAAAGTTAAATGAAATTGAATTTAAAATAAATTAGAAATGGGCTTAAGTTGTATAAGTGAAGTGAGTTGAAAAGAAATTTAACTCATGTAATGATGAATGAGTTTGATTTTGGTATCGAAGTAAATGAATAAAGTGAATTAAATGGATGTGAACTTGAGTTATATAAATGAAATTCAACTTTATTTGTAAAATGAATTAGCAATTGAATTAATAAATGGATTGAATGTAAATCAATCGAACGTGAATAAATTGATATGGAATAATGGATATAAGTGTTAATTCATTAAAAGCTGATAAATTGGAAATTTAATGGAAGTCAATTTAATATTAAACCAATCGAAATTAAAAGTGTTGAACCAAATTGAATGTGAAGTAAAGTAAATTGAATAAATTTGGTTGTGTTGGTTATGATTGATTGTTTGATGGTTGACAGTTAATTTGTATATAAATTCATATGCATTTGAATGAATAAAATTGAAAGCTAAAGCAACTGAATTCAAATTGGAGGTGAAGTAAATTTAAATAGAATTGAATTTGTTTTGAATTGAAAGTGAACAAAATTTGAATATGAATTAGTGAATGTAAACTAATTGAAAATGAATAAATGAATGTCGTTGTATATGAATTGGTTGTAAACAATTAAAAGTAATGTCAAAATTATCTAAGTTGCTTATAAGCCTTATTTAGTATGCCTTTCTTTTAATATGCATGTGTTGTAGTTGTTTAAAAGAGTAAATTGTTAATAATTTCATATATATGTCACATACATATTTAAATTGAGTAAGTACAGGTACCCGGGGCTACCGTTAGCGGGATTTGGTTGCGCAAAATGCTTAATAATAACAGCTTTGCTTAAAAATGCTAAAAAGGTACGCCTACGCAATAAAAATAGGAAATATGAACTGTTTTTCTGCTTTTCCGTCCGTGTGGGTCGATGTATACATATTTATATCTATTGTGATTTTGTAAAAGTTCCACCGTACAAAGGAGACTCTGCCAAAAAAATTCGAAATTTTGGGAGTTAGAGAAATTTTGAAATTTTGGAAAATGTTTGTTAACGAAAAAGTTGATTTCCAAATTGTAATGAAAACGTAGGAATTTAACTAGAAAATGAAAACCATTGTTTTGATTGAAGTTAAAGGTTTTGGAAAAGGTGAATATGAAATTTTCACTAAGTGGATTTTTGAAAAGTTAATGAATTTGTGGCATTTTTCTTACTTTGCAATTTCGAGGACGAAATTCTTTTAAGGGGGGAAGATTGTAACGACCCAGAATTTATGTCATTTGAAATTCAGATATTTAATTTATTTTAATTATTAAAAAGTAAGTTTTATAAGCAAAATGAATTAAAATTCGAATATAGTGATTTAATTGTGTAATTAAATCGATAATTTAATATTTGAAATTCCAGAAATAATTGGAAATTGGGTTTATTATGATTAAAAATGATTTATAAAGTTGTATTAAATCATATTGAAGTTAGAGTGATGTTATAGAACTTTTAAAATTGAATTAAAAGTTAAATTGTAAAAATTGAATATATTATTATTTGATTGACGACTAAAAATAGTCATTTTTCGAACAGTCTTGGATTTTGACGAAACCAGTTTCATCGGATCTATAATGTTAAATTATTGTATGGTTTCAAATTTCGTGTCAATCAGATTTACCATTTGTCCGGGGCAAGCTAAAACGCATCGAAATCGTTTAAATCGATTTAATTTAAATTTGATCGTTTAATTCCTTAACTCGCACATATGACCGAAATAGCTCCCAGAACACGTTCCATTGTGTCCGGAACGTGGGTAAAACCTTATGAATGCCAGCCGGCATGCTTTGTTTGGAGTTCGAAAAATTTGAGATGAATAGTGTTTTTGGTGATTTTCTATATAAGGACCTTATTTCTTTGAATTTGAAAAACCTACACGAATTAGGTCACGGCCGCCACAAACAGTTTCAATGGCCGGCAGCACACGACCTTTCTCCTCTAATTTCTCTCAATCCATAAACCAATTCGAAAATCACTCAACTACAAAGTTGTAGATCTCGTCGAGATGAGTAAATTCAACGGTTATGATCGGAAAAGAAGCGGTGGATCATCGGCAATCCTTGCTCAAAGGTCCGCATTCGTGCACATTTTTCACGACAAAGGGGAGGCCAAGCTTGGCGCGGCTGGGGCCGGGGATGTAGCGTGTGATGGCGCGTGTATTGGTGGTGGTTGATCGGCGTCGGGGTGGAGGAGGAGGTCGCGATAATTGGTTGCTAGTGGCGGCATGGGTTCTTTGATCACGATTTTGAACGATGGAGGAGAAGCTACAGCACATGGTCCAGATCTGAAGTAGCGGAAATCAATGGCCGAGAATTTTCTTAGGTTAGAATAAAAAAAAATTGAAATTATTATATTATAAATTCGTTCAATCTTTAAAACACTGTAACTTGTTCATACGAGGTCGAAAAATTACGAAACAAGTCGCGTTGGAATCATATTGACGAGCACTATACAATGAAGCTGGTTTGAAGTCGATTGGAGCTAATGATAATTTCGGGTAAAATTAAACGTGCGTTTAATTTTATTCGAAACGAACCACTACAACTGTTATCGGAAACTCAAGGTGAGAACTCCTCACTCAATCGAAATTGTTTCGATTTAAATTTTAAATAGTTAAATTTAAAATTGCTTGATTGTGTAAATTGAATGATGGTTGCTATTTGTTGTGTTGAAATAGACCCTATACGCCGCATATTAAGCGGAGGTTATTTATTAAACCCATATACCGCGATATTCCACCTGGAAGTGGAATTGGTATTATATATGTATTTGGAGTTGATTTCCTGCATTATATAGCGGATGAGATCCTATTGCACCGCATAATAGCGGATAATATTTTATAAATCCCATATACCGCGATATTCCACCTTGAAGTGGAATTGGTATTGTGCTAGCATCTGTGGATGCAGGGAAACAGGTTGGAGGGATCCAACTGGATTCCTCAAATATTTGAATTTGTTTCAATGTTGTGTGTGGTTAATTATAATCTTTGCATGATTATATTTGTGTTGGGAATCATTGTTGAAGGCTATAATTTAGCCGAATATATTTTTGGTATCGTTGGATCATGGAAATAGATAAAATTGGATTTTTTTGAAAATTCAAGTTGAAAATTTATCAGAAAAATTTATTTTTAGAATTGGATAAATTAAAAAGGAGTTTTAAAAGATAAAAGTTTTATTTTTGAATTATATAGAATTAAATTCTAAATTTTTGGAAAAAGGCTTAATAAATGGATTTCGGAAAATATTATTTATAAGTTGAAGAATTTATTTAAGTTTGGATTTTTAAAATAGATTTGAAGAGATAAAGGAATTTATTTTAAAAAGGAAATAATTTGGAAATTATGTGGAAAATTGGATTTGGTGTTTTGAAATAAATTTGAAAATCAATTTGAAATTAATTGATTATTAATTTACCATAACTACTAAAATTTATTTATTGAAATTTATTTGATTTAAATTTATCAAATGATTAAATTAATCCCACTTATGGATATTTGGATTATATTGAATGGTTGAATAGTTGATATCCCAATTATGTAATACTGTGTGATATATCCTGATTTGTGTTGTGATCGGTAAATTGTTTATTTGTGATATCTATATATCTGTGATCTGTGAATGAAAGATAAGCGTTATAGTTTATACCGCTTATCAAATACATTTTCATATTTGATCTGTGATGGTTGAATGATATTGCACTATTGTGTTAAACCCCTGGACTACACCATACACACACAAATGTGGATTTCACGTGGAAATCGGTTAAGTCACAGATTTTTGTCAATTCTAAAAAAATTGAGTTTTTGAATCCAAATTAGTTTTGGAATTGGAATTGAAAGTTTTTGAAAATGAGTTTCAAAAATAAAGGTTATTTTAAATAACTTAATAAAAATTGTAATTTGAATAATCTGATTTAAATATGAATTCAATATTTTGAAATTGAATTCAATGATTTGGGAATTTTGGTTTGAAAGATTTTACAAGTGTAAAAAGGTGTTTATATGGGTTTTTAACCATTTAAAATATAGTTTTGGAAATTTAAATTTAAATCTAAGTTTTATACTTGGACGGTTTTAACCTATGTAATTGTAACCAATTTTTCCAAAATGAAAACTATTTGTTTTCATGTAATAATAGCTTTCATAAAGCGAAAATATTTCCAATTTGTATCGAAACATTTCAAGTTGAAATGAAATTGTAAATAGTTTGGAAAAACTATGAATTAACCTTTGTGACGATTATTAAATCTTGTTTTGAAATAAAAGAGTATTTCAAATGGTGTGTCTTTTATATTATAAAAGACTTGATTTGTGAATAGTTTTGAAAGCTATAAGTTAAATCTTGATTTAAAGATTTAATGGGTAAATCCAATTGAATTGGAAATTGGTTTGGGAATTTGTGATTGAACTTTTGTGAAACTGCGTAAACTTTGTGAAGTAAATCTTTTTTTTAAAAGATTTGAAATGGTAATTTGTTAAACCATTTAAAAGAAAAGGTTTGGGAGATAAGTTATGACTTAATTGAAATCCCAATATCCATATGTTTTGAAATATTGTGGCCACTATTCGGATTAGCCGAGAGAGGACCTTTGTGTCATATACCCCATTCTGAATTAGTGAACGGTGATATAGATTGCATTGAAGACCGGTGGTGAAGGCGGGGTATTTGTGAGAACGATAGGATGACCTATCGATTGTCTCTGCACCGTTAGCTACGGTATAGAGATTTCCTTTATGATGGGATGTTCAATTGGGATTGTGAATACCCGAATTGCAAGGGCTTCTTCGGAAGTGCCTTCGGTTCTGTTCGAACTCGGAACAGACTTGTATGGTTACATGTCCGACATTACGTTTTGAGATATAAAGCTGATTTCTTTCAAATACATTTCTGTTAGTGGCGGAGAATTTTTTCTCTTAGCTAACACCCTTCTCTGAGACGTACGAGCTTAGAGGTTATGTAGTTGAAGGTTATCAGCGATATATTCCTAATTTGTTAATGTGACATGCTGAGTGCTGGTGTGTGTTGATCATTTATTGATCATTTGTTGATCAAAGCATGGCTTTGTGGAAAAAAGAATAGCTTTCTGGACGAGACTTCGTCAGACCTCACACCCCAAAAATGGTCGAAACATGAATGATGCGGCAAGATTATGAGGGTCGCTCCCTTTAGGGTATGCCATTTCCTTCTGGAAAATGGTGGTATCAGGTATGCAGCCCTGGTATTTAACCTATGTGGTTACTCCAATCTCATTTACTGTGGTGTTGTTGAGGCGCCTTAGATAAAGGTCCCAAAGGACCGGGGGGTGGCATATTCGTGTAGTAGTTACCTAGTTACAGAGGTAACCCGACCTTGTGTTGGTAGAGATCTAATTAGTTCTTGGGTCGTCCATCTAGAGGCATACCCATGTGGCAGTAGGATGTTCCTTAGCCTGACCATTTGTTTGAAATCCAATCAAACAATATGAACCAGGTACGGTTTTAGTTTTAGAACCTGCCATATACTTATCGTGGCGCCCCACTGTTTAGATGGTAGCTATAGTAGGCATAGTTTGGAATGTCTATGCTGGCTAAGATTTATATTATATTTTCGAAAAGTTTTCTGCACTTGCACTAATAATAATAATATTAAATGATTTTGCGTAGTAAGCATGTTTGACTATCATAAGGAGAAATCTCCTCCAATTCTGCGTTTGCATTATGTGTATGGCGGGAGGCCTTATGGTAGTTTCATTTTCCAAAAAAAAGCATTGCGGATTTCTTTCACTTCCTTTATTGTTGTTGTTTTAAAGATAAATAACTGTTTTAGTTCTCACACCAGTCCCATGACTGACCTGGAGTTTATTGTTCCCTTCCTAAACTCTGGGTGCCCATCATTTTCCACACGGGAAGCCTAGAGTCAGGTTATCAGGTTATTCTAGATATTCAGGAGATGCTGTGGAGCTCAGGTGACGAGCTGGATGGCGAGGCATATCACTTATACTATGTATTATTCCGCTGTGTATTCTGTATGGGGACAGGTTTATATAACTGTCCAATGTTGTATTATGTTGTATATTTACTCTGATGATGTAATATATAAACTGATATAGTTCTTTGTTTTAAAGATTATTCATTGATCTATTATATGTTGTTCCGCTGCGAATGTGAGATTCTGATATTGTTCCAGTTGCTTCTTCTTTTCTATTTCTTCTTTTTCTTCTACCTCTTCTTTTTTAACCCTAACAATTTGGTTTTTTGGCATTCGATTAAGCGGCATATGATACAATGGACGTAAGAATGTGACGCAGTGGATATATTCACGAAACTTCGCAACCAACGGTGCAAAGCGATGGAACGGTGAAAATGTAAATGAATCGATGGATTGATGATACCAAAATGCCCAAATGCGTTTATCTTGCGAGATACTGGACTCTAGCTATCTCAAACACGTTGATCGCGCACGATATCGTGTTAAAAGATCTACGATTCTTCTACATTGATCAAGCTCACTTGATTCCGTGAATCGGCTTCAACAATCGTTGATTCGAGCGCACTCGAATACCGAAAGTGGAGAACGGAGATCACACTCAACTTCCAATTCCAAAAGTGGCACAAAGCACACAAACAAAAGTTTATTCAAAATCAACTTCTTTTACAAATGACACAACACGCCTATTTATAGGCTTTCATCACAACAGCACATTCCAACGACCTAACATAAGTCGTTAACGACCTAACACAAAAGCGACTTAACACTTCACGACTCAACATAGGTCTCACGCGACCTAACACATAAGCGACTTAACAAATACAACATATTTACATCATCCAGTGACTTAAAGAAATACTGCAACGACATAAGGAAAACAACATGACACGACTTAAGAAAATTACAACTCAAAAGCAATGCGACTTAACAACTCGAACGACCTAAATAGATAACACATCTTCAGGTTGAACTTCGGCTTCATGAGCGACTTAAGAAATAAGGTCTTGCGACCTAAGAACTTCAGCAGCATAAGTGGAGCGACTTAAAGCTTCAGCGACTCATTAAGTCATTATCTTGCTTGAGCGACCTAAGATTTCGCGACTTAAGGTGGAGCGACTTAATAAGAGGTGGCATAGGTGAGCGACTTAACTTCAGTTGCTTGAGCGACCTAAGGCTTCCGTTTGTTCGCGACCTAAGCTTGAGCGATGCATCACTTATCTTGGTAGGTCATAATTTGCTCGGTCGTTCGCGACTCGACTTCTCGTGATCTAAGGCAACCTGGCCGATACAATTAGTTGTTTGACTCGTTAGGTCGCTGGAGCGACTTAAAGCATACTCGTTACCATCGTTAGGTCGCTGGACCGACTTAAAACATAACTCGTTAGTCTTAGGTCGAGACTTACTAGGTCGGAGCTCTTTAGGTCGTGGCTCGTTTTTCTTGATATAACTCGCTTCATAACTCGCAAGGTCGCTTGAGCGACTTATCAACTCGTTAGGTCGCTCGCGACTTAAGACGATGAGCGATTTACCCTACCGGGCTTCATCATCCTCCCCTGGTTGAGAAAAATTCGTCCTCGAATTTACAATTTCTTCCCCATTAGATTGTTCATCTCCATAATAAGGTATAAGATGTTTAACATTAAACACGTCAAAAGTGTACACATCCTCCGGCAGCTTCAACCTATAAACATTTTCATTTATCTGTTTCACAATCTTTACAGGACCAATCTTTCGAGCTTTAAGTTTATTGTATGCTCCCACTAGAAAACGATCCTTCGTTAGCACGGCATATACTAAATCTCCTTCATTAAATTCAACACTTCTTCGTTTCAGATCCGCAGATCGTTTATACCTTTCATTCGTCTTCTCCAATCATTCCTGAATGATTTTATGGCATTCTATCAACCCATCAACAAAATCAACTGCCCACTTAACTGCCCCCTTCGGTTGTGGCACTATCGTTAAATCCAACGGCCCCTTTGGCAAGCTTGAATATACAATTTGAAATGGACTGAAACCCGTACTACGGTTGATAGCATGATTATGAGCAAACTCCGCTTGACATAACCTCACATCCCAACTTTTCAGATTATCCTTCACAAGACACAGCAACAAATTTCCCAGGGATCTGTTCACAACTTCAGTCTGTCCATCTGTCTGTGGTTGATAAGCACTGCGGAATTTCAGCTTCGTTCCCACCATTTTCCACAAACTCTGCCAAAAATGACTCAAAAATCTAGTATCCCTGTCTGAAACTATAGATTCTAGTAAACCATGCAAATGATAGATTTCTCTAAAGAACAACTGTGCCACATGGACTGCATCTGCCGTCTTCTTACAAGCAACAAAATGTACCATCTTCGAGAAACGGTCCACCACAACATATATAGAGTCATTTCCCCGTTGAGTCCTTAGTAAGCCCAACACAAAATCCATGCTTACATCAACCCACGGTTTTGTAGGAACAGGTAAAGGCATATACAACCCCGCGTTTGTGGCTGTCCCTTTCGAAACTTGACAAACATGACATCTTCGAACAAACTTTTCAACTTCCCGCTTCATCGAAGGCCAATAATAAGATTGAGAAATCAACTGCAATGTGCGATCCCGACCAACATGTCCTTCTTCATGCAACTCTTTTACAATTTTCATTCTCAAACTGCAATCTGGTACGCACAATTGATTCCCCTTGAATAAGAATCCATCTATCAACACAAACTCATCAGTACTCCCATCCTTGACTTTCTCAACAATCTTTGCAAAGTAAGGATCCTCCTCAAACAACTCTGGCAATAGTTCAAATCCTGTCACTTCAACCTTCATCGTTGTCAACAAATGATTCCTCCTGCTCAAGACATCAGCTACACGATTCGTCACCCCTGATTTGTGCTTTACAACAAAAGTAAACTGTTGCAAGTATGCGATCCACGAAGCATGTCTAGCTGCGACTTTATCCTGCCCTTGCAAATGCTTCAATGCTTCATGATCCGTATAAAGAACAAACTCCTTCTGAAACAGATAATGTCTCCAGTGCTTCACAGCTTGAACAATTGCGTAAAACTCCACGTCATAAGTGCTATATCTAATCTTGGCTTCAGACAACTTCTCACTGAAATAAGCAACTGGTCTTCCATTCTGGCTCAATACTCCACCAATCCCAACCTTCGAAGCATCAGTGTGTAACTCAAACAATATCTGAAAATCCGGCAGTACCGGAATAGGTGATGTCGTCAAAAGTGTCTTGATCTTCTCAAAAGCTAACTCTGCTTCCTCTGTCCACACGAACTTCTTTCCTTTCATGCACTCGGTTACAGGTGCCATCGCACTTCTAAAATGTGGAATGAATCTTCGATAAAAAGATACCAACCCATGAAAACTCCTCACTTTAGTAATTGTCTTGGGTTATGGCCAACTCTTGACAGCTTCCACTTTGCTTTCATCTACTTGAATACCCTCCTTCGACAGAACACATCCCAGAAACAAAACACTGTGCGTCATGAACACGCACTTCTTCGTTGCTGCATAGAATTGCTCCTGTCGTAGAATCAACAGCACTTCTCGCAAATGCTGGATATGCTTTTCCATACTCCCACTATAGATCAAAATATCGTCAAAGTAAACTACTACGAACTTCCCAATAAATGGTCTGAAAATCTGGTTCATCACTCTCATAAATGTACTAGGAGTATTTGACAAGCCAAACGGCATTACCAGCCATTCGTATAGACGTTCTCTAGTTTTAAAAGTAGTCTTCCACTCATCACCCGGTCTAATACGAATCTGATGGTACCCACTCTTCAAGTCAATCTTTGAGAACACAACAGCCCCATTCAATTGATCAATCAAATCATCAAACCTCGTGATGCAGCACAGGCCTTATTTGCCCAAGGCATGAGTCGTACACGAGATAGCCTAAGTCGTACTATACGACTTAGTGATGATGCAGCACAGGGTATAAGTCGTCTACGACTTAAGGAGGCGGTGATGAGTCGTCCACGACTCATCTGGACAACCAAAGGGGAAGGCATAAGTCGTAACCGACTTAAGGAAGGAAGTATAAGTCGTGACCGACTTATGGAAGAAGCTATGAGTCATCTACGACTTAAGAAACGTGCAGGGTTACGACCTAAGACTACGGGAAGAACAGTTGGAAAATGCAAAGGTTTAAGCCGCTGCCGAGTTAACGACTTAGTTTTGACAAGTGTACGACTTAACAAAGCAGGGAATAAGTTGTTGCCGAGTTACGACTTAGTTAAGTCGCCTGAACTATCTACCGAGTTATGCAGAAAGAAAACAGAGCCAACTGGTGAAGTGTTAAGTCGGCACCGACTTAAGGAAGGTGATGAGTCGGCACCGAGTTACAAGGCACAAGTGTTAAGTCGGCACCGAGTTACGACTTATTTAAGTCGGTCGAAATTTTAAGTCGCGAAAGCCCTGATGCCGTTGGATGATCTGCCGAGTTAATATCAACCATTGATTTCTTTAAACCACTAATCTGAGATGCGCATGTTTTAAGTCGCCGAAGACTTGTTGCTGTTGATTTCTGCTGCCGAGTTAAGCTGGACCGTTGATTCCTTAAGTCGCTACTAAGTTGAGTCGCGTAGCATTTTTAAGTCGGCAACGACTTAAGTACTTGTATTTTCTTTGATGTTTTTGTCTGTTTGTTAAGTCGGAGTCTTTATAAGTCGTAGGTCGTCTGGGTTCATAAGTCGACTATTGTTAAGTCGGAACCGACCTAAGCACTTGTAATATTTTCAAAGTTTTCTGAACTGTGTTGTAAATAAGATACGACTTATGCTAAGTCGGAGGTGTTGTTAAGTCGGTTGCCGACTTAGGAGCTGTATGTTTTTTTTTTGGTTTACATGTTGTAGCCTATAAATAGGCGAGATGTTTCATTTGTAAAGGTTGTTGAATATTGAATAAAATTCTCTTTTGATTGCTTTGTGCTTTCATTTCAAATTGGTAGTTGAGTGTAATCTCCTATCTCCTCTTTCGGATAATCGAGTGCGCTCGATTCAACGATTGTAGAAGCCGATTCGCGGAATCAAGTGCGCTTGATCAACGCTTGAAGAATTGAAGATCTTTGAACCCGGTATCGTGCGCGATCAACGAGTTCGAGATAGCTAGAGTTCGGTATCTTCGGATCAACGAATTCGGGCAATTCAGCATTCATCAATCCATCGACTGCTACTTTCACCGATCTACATTGTTTGAATTATCCGCTGCGTCAGTTTTTGGTATCAGAGCCTGTTCTAGCCAATCATAGCTAGATCGAGACTTGGAGCCTAATCATTTGAAGAGATTTGAAGTTTGAAGTGATAGCCGAGAGCTTGAGGTGTGAGCCGTGAGCAAGTGAAGTTGTTCGACCTTGCATTGAAGATTGTTTGATCGAATTTGTAGTGGGGGACCGAAACTTTGTCCATCGTGTTCATCGCGATTTGCTACAAAGTGGAAGTTTTCGATCAGTTTCATTTTGGATCAAAATCCGAAAAGTGTTTGAATTTGAAGATTTGTGAAGTTTTCAAGTATGCCGCCAAGAAGAGCTAATCGCCACCAAAACGTAGAAGCTTTATATCGAAGAGAAGAAGCTGATGAGATGGAGCAAAGAATCAATGAGAATTTTAGTGAAAAGCTTAACGAAGGAATTGGCCGGTTAGAGAGGCTTATGACAGAGATGAATCAAAATCGGAGAAGGGTTTCACCAGAATCTAACCATGGAGGTAGTAGAGTCTCACCACATTCCAATCGAGACCGAAGTGTTGAAAATGACCAAGGGCGTGGGAGGAACGTGAATGATCGAGAACGGAGGAACGTTGATAGAAGGGATGATGGTGGAAGGCGTAATGGTAGTAGAGATGTTGGTGGTCAGAATCGACATCGTTATGCATCTGATTTTGAAGAAGAATATGATGGTGGTAGTGTTCAAGGAAGGGGTCAAGGAAGAAACTATTCTGAGTATGATCACAAATGGGAGTCGGGGATGAAGACAGAAATTCCTGAATTCAAGGGTGGTATGCAAGCGGAGGAGTTTCTAGATTGGGTGGCTAATGTTGAGGAGATTTTTGATTTCAAAGAAGTACCAGAACATCGTAGAGTGAAGTTGGTTGCTACGAGGCTGAGGGGTAGAGCTTTGGCATGGTGGCAGCAAACCAAGCTTACACGTGAACGTATGGGAAAGTCAAAGATTGAATCTTGGGAAAAGATGAAGAAATTGATGAAAGCGACATTCTTACCTTATAATTATCAATCGCTTATGTATCAGAGATTGCAGAACTTGAGACAAGGAACGAAGTCTGTGAATGACTATGCTGATGAATTTTATCAACTCATTGCAAGGAATGATATTATGGAAACAGAAGAGCAGCTGACATCTAGGTTCATTGGAGGATTGAGAATGCAGATTCAGGATATGGTCAATATGTTCGATCCAAGATCTGTAGCGGAAGCACATCAGAAAGCGTTGGCTTGGGAAAAACAAGGGAGACGAGGAGGTGGTGTGTTTACTAATTCTAACAATCAAGCGAAGGGTGTTGGAGGAAATTCTAATGTTTCTAAACCTATCAGTAGACCAGTGGTGAAGGAGGCTGAGAAGACAAGGGTTAACAATGGTTTCAAATGTTACAATTGTCAGGAAGTGGGTCATAAAAGCAGTGAGTGTCCAAAACCAAAGAAGAGAACCATGATTGCAGAAGTTGACGATGAGGATGTTGATGAAGATTGTTCTAATCCAGCTGAGGAGGATGAGCAGGATATTGCGTCAGGAGACGAAGGTTGTAACCTAATGCTGAGGAGATCGTGTTTAACACCGAAGCAGGAAGAAGCTAGTTGGTTGAGGAGTAATATCTTTCAGTCAACATGTACTATTCTGGGGAAGGTGTGTAAGTTTGTGATCGACGCAGGAAGCTGTGATAATATTATTTCAACCGAAGCTGTGACGAAGTTGAAATTAAAGACAGAGAAACATCCGAGTCCATACAAGTTAGCATGGTTGAGAAAAGGAGGAGAAGTGAAAGTGGATAGACGAGTTCGTGTACCATTCTCTATTGGGAAGAAATACAAAGATGAAATATGGTGTGATGTAGTAGAGATGGATGTTTGTCATTTATTATTGGGAAGACCATGGCAGTATGATCGAGCAGTACAACATGACGGTCGGACCAATAGCTACAGTTTTATGTTTAAAGGCACGAAGATTATATTAGTTCCAAAGAAGAGATCACAAGAAGAAAGTAAGTCCGAAGAAATCGAAGAGCTGAAGACTTTATTGACTTTGAAGGAGTTTGTTAAAGAAGTTGAAGAAGAACCGGAAGTATTCTTGTTGATTGGACGTGAGAGTAGTGAAGAAGTTGAAATTCCTGAAGAAGTTAAACCAATCTTGAAAGAATTTGACGATGTATTTCCAAAGGAGTTACCAACGGAGTTGCCACCGTTGAGGGATATACAACATCAGATAGATCTTGTTCCAGGTGCTGTGTTGCCACACAGACCACATTATCGAATGAGTCCGAAGGAACATGAAGAATTGCGGAGGCAGGTAGAGGAATTGCTTGAGCAGGGGCGTGTGCAGGAGAGTCTGAGTCCTTGTGCTGTACCAGCTTTATTGGTACCCAAGAAGGATGGGACGTGGAGGATGTGCACTGACAGTCGAGCATTGAATAAGATCACTGTGAGATATAGATTTCCAATGCCGAGGTTGGATGACTTGTTAGATCAAATAAGTGGAGCTATTATCTTTTCGAAGATTGATTTGAAGAGCGGATATCATCAAATTCGTATCAGACCAGGCGATGAATGGAAGACTGCTTTTAAAACCAGGGAGGGTCTATACGAGTGGTTGGTCATGCCATTTGGTTTATCCAATGCACCAAGTACGTTCATGAGGGTGATGAATCAGATTTTTCGACCATTCATTGGAAAATTCGTGGTGGTGTATTTCGATGATATTCTTATTTACAGTGGGAGTTCAGAGGAACATCTGAATCATCTTAGAGAAGTACTGATGGTACTGAGACAAGAACAATTTTATGCTGCTACAAAGAAGTGCGTGTTCATGACGCACAGTGTTTTATTTCTGGGGTATGTTGTTTCAGAGAAAGGAATACAGGTTGACCAAAGTAAAGTCGAGGCGATCAGAAATTGGCCGCAACCCAAGACGATAACGGAAGTTCGTAGTTTTCACGGGTTGGCTTCATTCTATCGAAGGTTTATACCACACTTTAGTAGTGTGATGGCACCTGTTACAGATTGTATGAAAGGCAAACAGTTTGCATGGACAGAGGAAGCAGGGAGTGCTTTTGGGAAGATCAAGGAATTGCTGACGTCTGCACCAATCCTAGTATTACCTGATTTTCAGCTAGTGTTTGAACTACATACTGATGCATCCAAGGTTGGGATTGGAGGAGTGTTGAGTCAGAAGGGGCGTCCAATTGCATATTTCAGTGAGAAGTTGTCAGGAGCAAAGATGCGATACAGTACGTATGATGTGGAGTTCTATGCTGTTGTACAATCTATTAAGCACTGGAGACACTATCTGTTTCAGAAAGAGTTTGTTCTTTACACTGATCATGAAGCATTGAAGCATTTGCAAGGGCAAGACAAGATTTCAGCGAGACATGCATCGTGGATTGCGTATCTACAACAGTTTACTTTTGTTGTGAAACACAAGTCAGGGGTGACAAATCGTGTGGCTGATGCTTTGAGTAGGAGGAGTCATTTGTTGACTACACTAAAGGTTGAAGTGACGGGATTTGAAATATTGCCAGAGTTATTCACTGATGATCCTTACTTTGCAAAATTTGTTGAAAAAGTCAAGGAGGGAGAGACGGATGACTTCGTGATGGTAGATGGTTTTCTTTTTAAAGGAAGTCGATTGTGCATACCGGAGGGTAGTTTGAGAATGAAGATTATCAAGGAGTTACATGAAGAAGGGCATGTTGGAAGAGACCGTACCTTACAGTTAATTTCACAATCCTACTTTTGGCCATCGATGAGGAAAGAAGTAGCGAGGTTTGTGGAGCGTTGTCATATTTGTCAAGTTTCGAAAGGAACTGCGACTAATGCTGGTTTATATATGCCGTTACCCGTACCTGTAAAACCATGGGTTGATGTGAGTATGGACTTCGTGTTGGGATTACCGAGGACACAGCGTGGTAACGATTCCATTTATGTGGTGGTTGACAGATTTTCAAAAATGGCGCATTTTATTGCTTGTAAGAAGACGGCGGATGCTGTTCATGTTGCTCAGTTGTTTTTCAGGGAGATCTATCGACTTCATGGATTGCCAGAATCTATTGTGTCGGATAGAGATACTCGATTTCTGAGTCATTTTTGGTTGAGTTTGTGGAAAATGGTGGGAACGAAGTTGAAGTTCAGTAGTGCTTATCATCCGCAAACGGACGGACAGACTGAGGTGGTTAACAGATCATTGGGAAACTTGTTGAGATGTCTTGTGCAAGATAATCTGAAGAGTTGGGACGTGAAGTTATGCCAGGCAGAGTTTGCCCATAATCATGCAGTAAATCGAAGTACTGGGTTCAGTCCGTTCCAGATTGTTTATTCAAATTTACCGAAGGGACCGTTAGATTTAACGATGATACCACACTCGAAGGGGACAATTAAGAAAGCTGCTGATTTTGTCGAAGGGCTGACGGAGTGTCATAAAATCGTTCAAGAACGATTAGAGAAAGCAAATGAGAAATATAAACGAGCTGCAGATTTGAAACGACGAAATGTTGAGTTTAACGAAGGAGATTTGGTTTATGCAGTATTAACAAAAGATCGTTTCCCAGTGAGCGCTTATAACAAGTTGAAAGCCAGGAAAATTGGTCCGGTGGAAGTTGTGAAACGAATCAATGAAAATGCTTATAAACTAAAGCTGCCGGATGATGTGTATACGTCTGACGTATTCAATGTTAAGCATCTCGTACCATATCATGGGGATGAGTTTGTTGGGGATGAAGAAAGTGCAAATTCGAGGTCGAATTTCTCTCAACATGGGGAGGATGATGCAGCACAGGCCTTATTTGCCCAAGGCATGAGTCGTACACGAGATAGCCTAAGTCGTACTATACGACTTAGTGATGATGCAGCACAGGGTATAAGTCGTCTACGACTTAAGGAGGCGGTGATGAGTCGTCCACGACTCATCTGGACAACCAAAGGGGAAGGCATAAGTCGTAACCGACTTAAGGAAGGAAGTATAAGTCGTGACCGACTTATGGAAGAAGCTATGAGTCATCTACGACTTAAGAAACGTGCAGGGTTACGACCTAAGACTACGGGAAGAACAGTTGGAAAATGCAAAGGTTTAAGCCGCTGCCGAGTTAACGACTTAGTTTTGACAAGTGTACGACTTAACAAAGCAGGGAATAAGTTGTTGCCGAGTTACGACTTAGTTAAGTCGCCTGAACTATCTACCGAGTTATGCAGAAAGAAAACAGAGCCAACTGGTGAAGTGTTAAGTCGGCACCGACTTAAGGAAGGTGATGAGTCGGCACCGAGTTACAAGGCACAAGTGTTAAGTCGGCACCGAGTTACGACTTATTTAAGTCGGTCGAAATTTTAAGTCGCGAAAGCCCTGATGCCGTTGGATGATCTGCCGAGTTAATATCAACCATTGATTTCTTTAAACCACTAATCTGAGATGCGCATGTTTTAAGTCGCCGAAGACTTGTTGCTGTTGATTTCTGCTGCCGAGTTAAGCTGGACCGTTGATTCCTTAAGTCGCTACTAAGTTGAGTCGCGTAGCATTTTTAAGTCGGCAACGACTTAAGTACTTGTATTTTCTTTGATGTTTTTGTCTGTTTGTTAAGTCGGAGTCTTTATAAGTCGTAGGTCGTCTGGGTTCATAAGTCGACTATTGTTAAGTCGGAACCGACCTAAGCACTTGTAATATTTTCAAAGTTTTCTGAACTGTGTTGTAAATAAGATACGACTTATGCTAAGTCGGAGGTGTTGTTAAGTCGGTTGCCGACTTAGGAGCTGTATGTTTTTTTTTTGGTTTACATGTTGTAGCCTATAAATAGGCGAGATGTTTCATTTGTAAAGGTTGTTGAATATTGAATAAAATTCTCTTTTGATTGCTTTGTGCTTTCATTTCAAATTGGTAGTTGAGTGTAATCTCCTATCTCCTCTTTCGGATAATCGAGTGCGCTCGATTCAACGATTGTAGAAGCCGATTCGCGGAATCAAGTGCGCTTGATCAACGCTTGAAGAATTGAAGATCTTTGAACCCGGTATCGTGCGCGATCAACGAGTTCGAGATAGCTAGAGTTCGGTATCTTCGGATCAACGAATTCGGGCAATTCAGCATTCATCAATCCATCGACTGCTACTTTCACCGATCTACATTGTTTGAATTATCCGCTGCGTCACCTTGGCATAGGAAACCTGTATCTCACAGTGATCTTGTTTAGAGCCCGACTGTCCGTACACATCCGCCAAGTCCCATCCTTCTTCGGTACCAATAAGGCTGGCACTACACAAGGACTCAAGCTCTCCTGAACACGCCCTTGTTCTAACAACTCCTCCACCTGCCTTCTTAGTTCCGCATGCTCCTTAGGACTCATCCTGTAATGTGGTCTATGTGGTAACACAGCTCCTGGAACAAGATCAATTTGGTGTTGTATGTCCCTCAGCGATGGTAGCTCCTTTGGTAACTCTTCAGGAAATACATCTTCAAATTCTTTTAGCACTGGCTTTACTTCCTCTGGAACTCTAACAGATTCAGTAGCTTCATGTCCAATCAACAAGAACACCTCTGAACTCTCCTCTACTTCTTCAACAAACTCCTTCAAAGTCAGCAAAGTCTTCAGCTCCTTAATCTCTTCTGACTTGCTCTCCTCTTGCTGTCTCTTCTTCGGAACTAAAATGATCTTAGTACCCTCAAACATAAAGCTGTAGCTATTGGTTCGACCATCATGCTGCACTGCTCGGTCATACTGCCATGGTCTTCCCAAAAGCAAGTGACAAACATCCATCTCCACCACATCACACCAGATCTCATCTTTATACTTCTCCCTAATAGAAAATTGAACATGAACTCGCCTGTCCACCTTCACCTCTCCTCCTTTTCTTAACCACGCTAACTTGTAAGGATTTGGATGCTTCTCCATATTCAACTTCAACTTTCTCACAGCTTCGGTAGAAATTATATTGTCACAACTTCCTGCGTCAATCACATATTTACACACCTTTCCCAGTATAGTGCATGTCGACTGAAAGATATTACTCCTCAACCAACTAGCCTCTTCTTCCTGCTTCGGTGTCAAACATAATCTTCTCAATATTAGATTACATCCTTCATATCCCGACGCGATATCCTATTCATCCTCCTCAACTGGACTAGAATAACCTTCATCAACATCCTTTCCTTCCACTTCAGCAATCATAGTTCGCTTCTTTGGTTTCGGACATTCATTACTCTTGTGACCCATTTCCTGGCAATTATAACATTTGAAACTTTTGTTGACCTTCGCCTTCGCAACTTCATTCACAACTGGTTTACTGACATCTTTAGAAACATTGGAACTCCCACTAATACCCTTGCTCTGAGTATTGGAACTTGGAAACACACCACCTCCTCATCTTCCTTGCTTCTCCCAAGCCAACGCCTTCTGGTGCGCTTCAGCCACAGATCTAGGATCAAACATATTAACCATATCCTGGATCTAGATCCTCAACCCCCAACAAATCTAGCAGTCAATTGTTCCTCCGTCTCCATAATGTCATTTCGAGCAATTAGTTGATAAAACTCATCAGCATAATCATTAACAGTCTTCGTTCCTTGCCTCAGATTCTGCAACCTTAGATACATAAGTGATTGATAATTGTAAGGCAAGAATGTAGCTTTCATCATCTTCTTCATTTTCTCCCAAGCAACAATCTTCGACTTCCCCATCCGTTCTCGTGTAAGTTTGGTTTGCTGCCACTACGCCATAGCTCTTCCTCTCAACCTAGTAGCAACCAACTTCACTCGACGATCTTCCGGAACCTCCTTGAAATCAAAGATCTCTTCAACATTAGACAACCAATCCAAAAATTCTTCGGCTACCATTCCCCCTTTAAATTCTGGAATCTCCATTTTCAACCCCGACTCCCATCGACGATCATCTTTAAAATTTCTATCTCGACTTCGTACTTGGCCATGATCTAAATAATGAACACTTCCTCTATCACCATCCTCTTCAAAATCTGATGTACTTCTATATCGATCTCGACCATCTACCTCTCTACGCCCATGAATGTCCCTTCTACTATGTCTTTCAACATCACGGTATGCTTCATCTTCAAATCCCCGATAACTTCTTCTCTCTTCATCTCTATACCCATGATGATCTCTCACCATTGAAACTGATGACTCTCTTCTACCTCGATGAGATTGTGGCGACATTCTCCTTTCACCCGAAACCAACGGCGAAACCCTATTTCCACCTTGGTTCGAAATTGGTGATGTTCTTCTTCTGGTTTGATTCATATCCAACGTGAGCTTTTCCAATCTACCAATCCCCTCATCAAACTTCTCATTGAACTTATCAGTAATTCTTTGCTCCATTTGCTCAGCATCTTCTCTTCTATACATCTCGGCAACATTTTGATGACGATTAACCCTTCTCGGTGGCATGATCTCTCTCTTTACTAGGCTCGGCTTTGACTCCAATTCAAACTTCAAAAACTTCAACTCGCACAAACCAACTTGACTCGGTTCGGGCTGATCTCTGAACAACACTTCACTTAGCTCGGCTTTGCTTGATGTAGCTCGGCTTCACTAACTCGACACAAATTCTAGCACTTCTCCTTGGCTCCAAGGCTTGGCTTAGCTATGATTGGCTAAGTCTATATCAGATACCAAAAATGACGCAGCGGATATATTCACGAAACTTCGCAACCAATGGTGCAAAGCGATGGAACGGTGAAAATGTAAATGAATCGATGGATTAATGATACCAAAATGCCCAAATCCGTTGATCTCGCGAGATACCGGACTCTAGCTATCTCAAACACGTTGATCGTGCACGATACCGTGTTAAAAGATCTAGGATTCTTCTACGTTGATCAAGCGCACTTGATTCCATGAATCGGCTTCAACAATCGTTGATTCGAGCGCACTCGAATACCGAAAGCGGAGAAAGGAGATCACACTCAACTTCCAATTCCAAAAGTGGCCCAAAGCACACAAACAAAAGTTTATTCAAAATCAACTTCTTTTACAAATGACACAACACGCCTATTTATAGGCTTTCATCACAACAGCACATTCCAACGACCTAACATAAGTCGTTAACGACCTAACACAAAAGCGACTTAACACTTCATGACTCAACACGTCTCACGCGACCTAACACATAAGCGACTTAACAAACACAACATATTTACATCATCCAGCGACTTAAAGAAATACTGCAACGACATAAGGAAAACAACATGACACGACTTAAGAAAATTACAACTCAAAAGCAATGCGACTTAACAACTCGAACGACCTAAATAGATAACACATCTTCAGGTTGAACTTCGGCTTCATGAGCGACTTAAGAAATAAGGTCTTGCGACCTAAGAACTTCAGCAGCATAAGTGGAGCGACTTAAAGCTTCAGCGACTCATTAAGTCGTTATCTTGCTTGAGCGACCTAAGATTTCACGACTTAAGGTGGAGCGACTTAATAAGAAGTGGAATAGGTGAGCTACTTAACTTCAGTTGCTTGAGCGACCTAAGGCTTCCGTTTGTTCACGACCTAAGCTTGAGAGCTGCATCACTTATCTTGTTAGGTCATAATTTGCTAGGTCGTTCGTGACTCAACTTCTCGCGACCTAAGGCAACCTGGCTGATACAATTAGTTGTTTGACTCGGTAGGTCGCTGGAGTGACTTAAAGCATACTCGTTACCATCGTTAGGTCGCTGGAGCGACTTAAAACATAACTCGTTAGTCTTAGGTCAAGACTTACTAGGTCGGAGCTCTGTAGGTCGTGGCTTGTTTTTCTTGATATAACTCGCTTCATAACTCGCAAGGTCGCTTGAGCGACTTATAAACTCGTTAGGTCGCTCGCGACTTAAGACGATGAGCGATTTACCCTGCTGGGCTGCATCAGAATGCCGACCTTCGGATCTCGTAAAAATCGAGATGTTACATGTGGTATCAGAGCATTTGGTTAAGTGATAACCTTAGCTCTATTGGGTGTTACTCATTAGAGATAGAGTCAGTAGTACTCTAGAATGAGTGTGAGTGTAATAATAGATATGCGCGCGTATTTGTTAGTGAATATAAAATTGTTTTATATTATGGTGATTGGTTTATTGAGTGGCATATGAACCTTCGTCGGCACAGTCTGCAAAACTGTATCGAAGGGGTTTCTAAACACTTGAATAGACCAATTCGACACAATATTGTTTCCAAAGGTGGGTAAATGAAATAATTTTACCTGGATTATATTTTGTATATAAAGAAAATGATTTTCCAGGAACTATTAAAGTGTGTATAAAATTAGTTGTTTGGTTGTTGAAATATAAAAATATATATATGTTAATAAAAGTTGTTTGAATAACCTAAATAAAAACAATAATTGTGAAAGAATAAATTATATAAATGTAAATGAATTATAAGTATGGAATTATAATTAATATGATTTGCAGTTGTGAAATAATCTTGTATAAGTAAAGTTAAATAGTGAAATTTTGTGAGAAAAAGATTTATAAATGTGATTTATAAATAAAAGGGAATTTTTTTTAAAAGAATTTGAAGCACTGAATTCACTATTGTTGCTGGGAAATAATACGGTGATGACTGCAGCATCATCAGTATCATTTTTGAGTTTCTATGTGATGGATTTGCTACCATAGTAAATTGAAAATTGATGTTTTGTTGTGATAAACAAATTTGAAATTAAAAATCCAAGTTGAAATGGATGAATATGAGTAAAATGAGTTTTGAACTTATAGTGTTAAATAATAAAATTTTAACTTTGGTAAAGTTAAAGAATTTGATAGTTCAAATAAATAAAAGGTTAAATAAATTGAATTGAATTAGATAAGTGATTATCTAATATGATTTGGAAGATAAATAATAAGTTGTATAACTTGTAAATTGAAGAAAAAAAAAGGCAAGTAAAACCAATTGTTAAAATGGTTAAACAGGTTTTGTTAAGCAAAATAAAATTTGATTTTGATTAAGTAATAAATTTGACTTTAAGGAAAAGTTAAATGAAATTGAATTTAAAATAAATTAGAAATGGGCTTAAGTTGTATAAGTGAAGTGAGTTGAAAAGAAATTTAACTCATGTAATGATGAATGAGTTTGATTTTGGTATCGAAGTAAATGAATAAAGTGAATTAAATGGATGTGAACTTGAGTTATATAAATGAAATTCAACTTTATTTGTAAAATGAATTAGCAATTGAATTAATAAATGGATTGAATGTAAATCAATCGAACGTGAATAAATTGATATGGAATAATGGATATGAGTGTTAATTCATTAAAAGCTAATAAATTGGAAATTTAATGGAAGTCAATTTAATATTAAACCAATTGAAATTAAAAGTGTTGAACCAAATTGAATGTGAAGTAAAGTAAATTGAATAAATTTGGTTGTGTTGGTTATGATTGATTGTTTGATGGTTGACAGTTAATTTGTATATAAATCCATATGCACTTGAATGAATAAAATTGAAAGCTAAAGCAACTGAATTCAAATTGGAGGTGAAGTAAATTTAAATAGAATTAAATTTGTTTTGAATTGAAAGTGAACAAAATTTGAATATGAATTAGTGAATGTAAACTAATTGAAAATGAATAAATGAATGTCGTTGTAAACAATTAAAAGTAATGTCAAAATTATCTAAGTTGCTTATAAGCCTTATTTAGTATGCCTTTCTTTTAATATGCATGTGTTGTAGTTGTTTAAAAGAGTAAATTGTTAATAATTTCATATATATGTCACTTACATATTTAAATTGAGTAAGTACAGGTACCCGGGGCTACCGTTAGCGGGATTTGATTGCGCAAAATGCTTAATAATAACTGCTTTGCTTAAAAATGCTAAAAAGGTACGCCTACGCAATAAAAATAGGAAATACGAACTGTTTTTCTGCTTTTCCGACCGTGTGGGTCGATGTATACATATTTATATCTATTGTGATTTTGTAAAAGTTCCACCGTACAAAGGAGACTCTGCCAAAAAATTTCGAAATTTTGGGAGTTAGAGAAATTTTGAAAATTTGGAAAATTTTTGTTAACGAAAAAGTTGATTTTCAAATTGTAATCAAAACGTAGGAATCTAACTAGAAAATGAAAACCATTGTTTTGATTGAAGTTAAAGGTTTTGGAAAAGGTGAAGATGAAATTTTCACTAAGTGGATTTTTGAAAAGTTAATGAATTTGTGGCATTTTTCTTACTTTGCAATTTCGAGGACGAAATTCTTTTAAGGGGGGAAGATTGTAACGACCCAGAATTTATGTCATTTGAAATTCAGATATTTAATTTATTTTAAATATTAAAAAGTAAGTTTTATAAGCAAAATGAATTAAAATTCGAATATAGTGATTTAATTGTATAATTAAATCGATAATTTAATATTTGAAATTCCAGAAATAATTGGAATTTTGGTTTAATATGATTAAAAATGATTTATAAAGTTGTATTAAATCATATTGAAGTAAGAGTGATGTTATAGAACTTTTAAAATTGAATTAAAAGTTAAATTGTAAAAATTGAATATATTATTATTTGATTGACGACTAAAAATAGTCATTTTTCAAACAGTCTCGGATTTCGACGAAACTAGTTTCATCGGATCCGTAATGTTAAATTATTGTATGGTTTCAAAATTCGTGTCAATCGGATTTACCGTTTGTCCGGGGCAAGCTAAAACGCATCGAAATCGTTTTAATCGATTTAATTTAAATTTGATCATTTAATTCCGTAACTCGCACATATGACCGAATTAGCTCCCGGAACACGTTCCATTGTGTTCGGAACGCGGGTAAAACCTTATGAATGCCAGCCGGCACGCTTCGTTTGGAGTTCGAAAAATTTGAGATGAATAGTGTTTTTGGTGTTTTTCTATATAAGGACCTTATTTCTTTGATTTTGCAAAACCTAAACGAATTAGGTCACGGCCGCCACAAACAATTTCAATGGCCGTTAGTACACGACCTTTCTCCACTAATTTCTCTCAATCCATAAACCAATTCGAAAATCACTCAACTACAAAGTTGTAGATCTCGTCGAGGCGAGTAAATTCAACGGTTATGGTCGGAAAAGAAGCGGTGGATCGTCGGCAATCCTTGCTCAAAGGTCCGCATTCGTGCACATTTTTCACGACAAAGGGGAGGCCAAGCTTGGCGTGGCTGGGGCCGGGGATGTAGCGTGTGATGGCGCGTGTATTGGTGGTGGTTGATCGGCGTCGGGGTGGAGGAGGAGGTCGCGATAATTGGTTGCTAGTGGCGGCATGGGTTATTTGATCGCGATTTTGAACGATGGGGGAGAAGCTACAGCACACGGTCCAGATATGAAGTAGCGGAAATAATGGGCCAAGAATTTTCTTAGGTTAGAATAAAAAAAAATAAAAAAAAATTGAAATTATTATATTATAAATTCGTTCAATCTTTAAAATACTGTAACTTGTTCATACGAGGTCGAAAAATTACAAAACAAGTTGCGTTGGAATCGTATTGATGACCACTACGCAATGAAGTTGGTTTGAAGTCAATTGGAGCTAGTGATAATTTCAAGTAAAATTAAACGTGCGTTTAATTTTATTCGAAACGAACCACTACAACTGTTATCGAAAACTCAAGGTGAGAACTCCTCACTCAATCGAAATTGTTTCGATTTAAATTTTAAATAGTTAAATTTAAAATTGCTTGATTGTGTAAATTGAATGATGGATGCTATTTGTTGTGTTGAAATAGACCCTATACGCCGCATATTAAGCGGAGGTTATTTATTAAACCCATATACCGCGATATTCCACCTGGAAGTGGAATTGGTATTATATATGTATTTGGAGTTGATTTCCCGCATTATGTAGCGGATGAGACCCTATTGCACCGCATAATAGCGGATAATATTTTATAAATCCCATATACCGTGATATTTCACCTTGAAGTGGAATTGGTATTGTGCTAACATCTGTGGATGCAAGGAAACAAGTTGGAGGGATCCAACTGGAATCCTCAAATATTTGAATTTGTTTCAATGTTATGTGTGGTTAATTATAATCTGTGTATGATTATATTTGTGTTGGGAATCATTGTTGAAGGCTATAATTTAGCCGAATATATTTTTGGTATCGTTGGATCCCGGAAATAGATAAAGTTGGATTTTTTTGAAAATTCAAGTTGAAAATTTATCGAAAAAATTTATTTTTAGAATTGGATAAATTAAAAAGGAGTTTTAAAAGATAAAAGATTTATTTTTGAATTATATTGAATTAAATTCCAAATTTTTGGAAAAAGGATTAATAAATGGATTTCGGAAAATATTCTTTATAAGTTGAACAATTTATCTAAATTTGGGAATTATTTGGAAAATTGGATTTGGTGTTTTGAAATAAATTTGAAAATAAATTTGAAATTAATTGATTATTAATTTACCATAAGTAGTAAAATTTATTTATTGAAATTTATCTGATTTAAATTTATTAGATGATTAAATTAATCCCACTTATGGATATTTGGATTATATTGAATGGTTGAATAGTTGATATCCCAATTATGTAATACTGTGTGATATATCCTGATTTGTGTTGTGATCGGTAAATTGTTTATTTGTGATATCTATATATCTGTGATCTGTGAATGAAAGATAAGCGTTATAGTTTATACCGCTTATCAAATACATTATTATATTTGATCTGTGATGGTTGAATGATGTTGCACTATTGTGTTAAACCCGTGGACTACACCATACACACACAAATGTGGATTTCACATGGAAATCAGTTAAGTCACAGATTTTTGTCAATTCTAAAAAAATTGAGTTTTTGAATCCAAATTAGTTTTGGAATTGGAATTGAAAGTTTTTGAAAATGAGTTTCAAAAATTAAGGTTATTTTAAATAACTTAATAAGAATTGAAATTTGAATAATCTGATTTAAATATGAATTCAATATTTTGAAATTGAATTCAATGATTTGGGAATTTTAACCATTTAAAATATGGGTTTTTAACCATTTATATGGGTTTTTCAACCATTTGTATGGGTTTTTAACCATTTATATGGGTTTTTAACCATTTAAAATATATTTTTGGAAATTAAAATTTAAATCTAAGTTTTATACTTGGACGGTTTTAACCTATGTAATTGTAACCAATTTTTCCAAAACAAAAACTATTTGTTTTCAGGAAATAATAGCTTTCATAAAGCAAAAAGATTTCCTATTTGTATCAAAACATTTCAAGTTGAAATGAAATTGTAAACAGTTTGGAAAAACTATGAATTAACCTTTGTGACGATTATTAAATCTTGTTTTGAAATTAAAGAGTATTTCAAATGGTGTATCTTTTATATTATAAAAGACTTGAATTGTGAATAGTTTTGAAAGCTATTAGTTAAATCTTGATTTAAAGATTTAATGGGTAAATCCAATTGAATTGAAAATTGATTTGGGAATTTGTGATTGAATTTTTGTGAAACTGCGTAAACTTTGTGAAGTAAATCTTTTTGTTTAAAAGATTTGAAATGGTAATTTGTTAAACCATTTAAAAGAAAAGGTTTGGGTAATAAGTTGTGACTTAATTGAAATCCCAATATCCATATGTTTTAAAATATTGTGCTCACTATTCGGATTAGTCGGGAGAGGACCTTTGTGTCATATAACCCATTCCGAATTAGTGATACGGCGATATGGATTGCATTGAAGACCGGTGGTGAAGACCGGGTATTTGTGAGAACGATAGGATGACTTATCGATTGTCTCTGCACCGTTAGCTACAGTATAGAGATTTCCTTTGTGATGGGAAGTTCAATCGGGATTGTGAATACCCGGATTGCAAGGGCTTCTTCGGAAGTGCCTTCGGTACTGTTCGAACCCGGAACAGACTTGTATGGTTACATGTTTGGCAATACGTTTTGAGATATAAAGCTGATTTCTTTCAAATACATTTCTGTTGGTGGCGGAGAATTTATTCTCTTAGCTAACACCCTTCTCTAAGACGTACGAGCTCAGAGGTTATGTAGTTGAAGGTTATCAGCGATATATTCCCAATTTGGTATTGTGACATGCTGAGTGCTGCTGTGTGTTGATCGTTTATTGATCATTTGTTGATCAAATCATGGCTTTGTGGAAAAAACCGTAGCTTTGTGGACGAGACTTCGTCAGACCTCACACCCTGGAAATGATCGAAACAGGAATGATGCGGTATGGTTATGAGGGTCGCTCCCTTTAGGGTATGTCATTTCCTTCTGGAAAAGGGTGGTATCAGGTATGGAGCCCTGGTATTTAACCAATGTGGTTACTCCAATCTCATTTACTGTTTGATTGTTGTGTTATTAAGGCGCCTCAGATAAAGGTCCCAAAGGACCGAGGGGTGGCATATTCGTGTAGTAGTTACCTAGTTACAGAGGTAACCCGACCTTGTGTTGGTAGAGAGCTCGTTAGTTCTCGGGTCGTCCATCCAGAGGCGTACCCATGTGGCAGTAGGAAGTTCCTTAGCCTGACCATTTGTTGGAAATCCAATCAAACAATATGAACCCGGTACGGTTTTAGTTGTAGAACCTGCCATTTACTTATGGTGGCGCCCCACTGTTTAGATGGTAGCTATAGTAGGCATAGTTCGGAATGTCTATGCTGGCTAAGATTTATATTATACTTTCGAAAAGTTTTCTGCACTGTGCACTAATAATAATAATATTAAATGATTTTGCGTAGTAAGCATGTTTGACTATCATAAGGAGAAATCTCCTCCAATTCTGCGTTTGCATTGTGTGTGTGGCGGGAGTCATTATGGTAGTTTCATTTTCCAAAAGCATTGCGGATATTTTTCACTTCCATTATTGTTGTTGTTTTAAAGATAAATAACTGTTTTAGTTCTCACACCAGTCCCATGACTGACCTAGAGTTTATTGTTCCCTTCCTAAACTCTGGGTGCCCATCATTCTCCACACGGGCAGCCTAGAGTCAGGTTATCAGGTCATTCTGGATATTCGAGAGATGCTGTGGAGCTCAGGTGACGAGCTGGATGGCAAGGCATATCACTTATACTATGTATTATTCCGCTGTGTATTCTGTATGGGAACAGGTTTATATAACCATCTAGGGTTGTATTGTGTTGTATATTTGCTCTGATGATGTAATGTATAAACTGATATAGTTCTTTGTTTTAAAGATTATTCATTGATCTATTATATGTTGATCCGCTCCGAATGTGAGATTCTGATATTGTTTCTGTTGCTTCTTCTTTTCTTTTTCTTCTTTTTCTTCTACCTTTTCTTTTTTAACTCTAACAATTCGGTTTTCCAGCATTCGATTATGCAGCGTTTGATACAGTTGACGTAAGAATGCCGACCTTCGGATCTCGTAAAAATCGAGATGTTACATCGGGTGTACAAAGAACTATATCAAAAGCTAAGTATGAAGAAGGGTGAAAAAATATTTATATGATAGCTAAGCGGTGCGAGAGGAAGATGAGAGACTTCAACCAATTTAAATACATCAATGATGACAATAATGGACTTTTGGTGAAGGACAACGAGACAAGAAAATAGATGGAGAGATTACTTTAATAATCTATTCAACGAAGAAGGTGATAACACTATAATCGAGCTGGATGACTTTTTTGATGACATTAGTAGACATTTTGTTCGAAGAATTCAAGAGTCGGAGGTAAAGGAGGCGCTAAAAAGGATGAAAGTGGGCAAGGAATTGGGGTTTGATGACATCCCCATTGAGGTTTGGAGATGCCTTGAAGATGCAGGGATAGCCTAGGCGTTGAAATTATAGACCACGTTGAATGCTTAAAGAGAGGTAAAGGTCGACCAAGGTTGACATTGGAGGATGTAGTAAAAAGAGACTTGAAGGATTGGAATATATCTGAAGAGTCGTTGTTGGACAGGAGCGCATGGAAGTTAGCGATTCACGTACTAGAACCATGAGCTAAGACTTTTTGCTTAGGGTTGGTTTAGGGGTAGTTTTTATAAGTTTTATATTAGGACTAGTGAATAAGAACTTAAGAAGTAGTGTTTGGTCTTTGGTCAATATTATTATTAGTACAATTGTTATTATTATTATCATGGTTTTTTATTTTTATTTTTTGTTTATATATTTTTATTATTATTTTATTTTTATCTTTATTTTTATTTTACTTAGTAGTTGTTGTTGTTATTATTATTTGTTTACTTATTTGACTTTATCTTATAATTATTATCATGGTTTTATTAGTATTATTATTATAACTTTTAAACTGATTTTGTCATTTAATTTTGGATTTCATCAATAGACGACCCCAGCTTGTTAGGGAATAATGGCTTAGTAGTTGATATTGTGTTGTAACGTACACATATATTTTATATACTATATCAATTCTCATGGTCTATATCCGTGAATTTGAAATATTTGATAGAAAAGACATGTGGTATGGGAGTTGGGCGCAAGCTAAAGACCCACAGAAGGAATCAGAGATGGGCAGACAAGTGTTACAAGAAGAGCCATCTTGGTAATGAGTGGACGAAACCATTTGCTGGCTAAAAAAATTCTTCTGGAAAGATGTAAGCCAAAATTCAATATATGCTTTATTATTGCAGGTTTAGGCTACATTGTAATGTACCATAATACGTATTAATAATAAGTAACATGATCCTAACCATGTTACCTTGCGCCCTGGGAATTTTAAGAATACATGTAAAATTATTTACAGAGACATCATTTTTAATGTATCCGGATTCACGACATGAGTTTATTGGTCGTGAGGTTATGTGACAACAATATGACAGTAGAGACAGCCTACTTATTCCATATTTTAGTTTTCATGTAAACCATTATTGCTTGTCCTTGATATAGTCTTTTTAGCACATATATAATATGTGAAAATGGAGATAACACATTTATTCTAATGGAATTTAGATTTCTCTCAAAATTTCATGTAACTGTCATGGACTGTGCTTGACCTTATTATATAAAAGGTAGAATTGATACATAATTTATAAGAAGAAATATTAAAAACACCTACAATAATATTTTAGCATTGGAAATAGTATTGTAAAATCTAGTTGATTTTCCTATAGCATCCTTAGAAAAATAAGCCCGAAGCAGAAAATGAAATGCATGTTGTTAATTTTTTGACTGATATTTCTTGACACTTTGGCCAACACATTATGTATGATAAGTCTAAAATAGATTAGCATTTTTGCGGATAAAAACATTTTGAGGTCAAAAGCTTGTTTCAGGGATATAAACAATTTAGAGTTTGTTTAAATAGAATGAAAAGTCTGGATAAAATACAAGTTTTGATTAAGTGAATCAATGCCTAATAACAATGCGTTGTGCAGGATTTTAGTTTGGATGACCTAAAATTCCTATAAAAAAGAATAATGTAGATGTTTCTACCTTTTATTGGTTAGATTTTAACATACGATCAAAAATTATTTATGCATAGCAGTTGAAGCAAAACAGCCTAACTTTGATATTCGTAAATGTGCTAGCGTTCATTTGGACATACATTTCAATATATAATAAGCCATATTAGGTTTATTTAGCCAAATATTATTGAAGTGGTGTGATTTCAGTTGTTCATTACTTGTAATATTAGGACATATTTCAATTAACTATCTTTTACCTATGCTAAATACATTTTATGCAAGTTATCATGACTCGCCTAAGGCTAATTGTATTACATTTTACCCATTACATGCCTAAGGATAATCATATTGTTTGTAATCCATGATTCATGATCGATAATAAATAAGGTTTGATGTGACTACTCAAATAATTTTAAAGAACAACCCAAAATGTAACGGTTTCAACATGTTTGTAAAAGAAAAAATGTACATGAAACACTGCTGACTTACAGTGCTGTAACATATTTAACCACTATAGTCAAAAAATATGGCTTGATTTCAAAAGTGCTCTATCTATGTATGTTAAATAGATTCTTTTCCTACCAAAATTATGGATTTTATGGCACAAATACCATGCAAATACGTTATGTATTCAATTGTCTCCACCCTTTTGTTTTGATGATACATCTTGGTACTATTGTACAACATTTAAATATAAAGATAAAGTATAGTCTAATTTGGATATATCGATATTATTGCATATAAAGACAATACTTTATTATTTACCCTATAATACCACCATGAAATGCAGCATAGGAATATTACAATTTCAGGTACAAGCTAAGATGCAATGATATAAATATCAATATTACATCTGAACCTCTTTTATGTAAAGTTTGCGTCATAATACAAGCGTTATGAAAGATTGCTAAAATTGCGACAATGTAAAATCTATATATTTTTACCAAAATACAAATTCAATTCATTAACCTGCAACCTTCTGTGTTTGTGATCATATAAATCATTTCATTCTTCTATTTATTTTTTCAATAGACTGGTGAATTATTAAGGGAGTTAGTGGAGTAAAGTTAAATTCTGATATTTGACAAACTAAAAGAGACTATTATCATGTGACTAAAGAGCTTAAAATGAAGGGATGGTTTGCATTGATTATTCGTGGTGGTATTTTTCAGAAATGATAATTGTCTAATGATGGTTGCAATTGTTTGAAAGAATCTATGGGGTATGTGGTAGGATCGTATAATATGGAATAGTGGAATGGTCTAAGTAGATAGTAATATGCAATGAGTAGAGTAGACACCAAGACTTTATACTGGTTCGGACCTCTTGTCCTACGTCTAGTCCCTAAGCTCCTCTTAGGAATTCTACTAACTAAAAACCCTCTCTTAACCCGGAGGAATAGGTTTACAACTTACCCGAACAAACGAACGGGATTTCTTGCCTCAAACTATCTAAGAAGGACTTTAACTCAATACTAAAAACAATACTTGACTTGTTGTGTTCTTTGCAACACGAATGAGTCTAATGTAGTACAATATTCCTATAATCTTATCCTCGAGAGTATGCAATGTGTTTGTGAAGATTTAGGAAATGTGAATTGCTATGAATCAAAAAGAATGTTAAAAAACAAAATAGAGATTCAAGCAATAGATTGATGATTGCTTTGAAAACTTTAGAGAATATGAAATATGTTCAAGAAAGTAGTGAGATTAAAGCATTAGAAATTGGTGTATTGAAGATGTTAGAATCATGTATATATAGTTGTAGAAGAGGTGCAGTTGTTGGCAAGAGATGCACACAAGAGATGCTTCCATTTCCATTGAGAATGGTTGCAACTCTTCGGACAAAGAAGGTGTCCTTTCAGAAAAAATTTACAGGTTCAAATTCAGTCGACTGAGCAGAGATTTTAGTCGATTGAAAATGTAAAGTAAAATTTTCAGGAACAAATTCAGTCGACTGAGCAGGGTGTACCAGTCGATTGGAACTGTGCATGTTTGTGTATGTGTAACAGGTTCAGTCGACTGGGCATACCTGTTCAGTCGACTGAACTTTTGATTTTTGCACAGTGAATTTTTATTCTATAAAATGAAGTTTATAAAATGTGTTCTAGTGTTTGTGCAAGCTTCTTGAGGATAGATTTTAACAATAAATCTAAACTAAGACCTATATAGAAATCATACTCATGTTTATCCTTGGTCTTCATCGTTCTTCCTTTAGCTTTGCACATATCTCTTCCTTTTTTTTGAAGCACATTGTCATCGATCAAAATATAGCGTATCAACATTCTCCCCCTTTTTGATTGATGACAATACTGATGTGTAGAGATGTAATTATTTCCTCCCCCTGAATATATGCACTATCTTTCCTACAAAACAAGGTTAGTAACATAGATTTCTCCCCCTTTGTCATCGACAAAAAGGAAGTAAAATAGTAGAAGTATATAAAACAAGCATTGAATCATAGAATGTAGCATAGATAATTGCAGAACTTATAGTTAAAAAAGGAAAATGTAGCATAGATAAATAAAAAACAGAAAGCTATTTATACAAGCCATAAGAGAGTTATAAAATAAAACATCAAACCATAAGAAAGTTATTGATCTCTATCCCAATCATATGATCTTTCTCTTTCTCCCTCCGGTTCACGAATGACTAGTCCACCGGTGGGTGGTCTATAAGCTCTTCCTCCTTGATTATATCCTTGTGCTACTAGTCTAGCTTTATTCCTAGTTATATTACCTTGTTCATCTATTTTATTTTTGTAACCCCATTTTGTTCCTATAAATGATTGGTTATTAGGATGGGGAACTAACTCCCAAACATCGTTACGTTCAAATTGATTTAATTCTTCTTGCATAGCAATTATCCAGTAATCGTCTGTCGATGCTTCTTTATGATTTTAAGTTCTATTATCGAAATAAAAGCAACATGTCCCATTTGGTTTAGTTGACTTCTAGTTTTAACTTGAGAATTTATTTCACCGATTATGTTTTGTACAGGGTGATCTCGTAATATTCTTGGTGGGGATATTGGTTCATTATTACAATTTTCAAGGTTTGTATTTTCTATAAATTCTTCATCATCTTTTATACTCAAATTTTTATTAAAATTTTCGTCAAATGATACATGTAAAGTTTCTTCTATTATGTTTGTTCGTTTATTAAATACTCGATATGCGTTACTTCGTTCTGAATATCCTACAAAAATTCCTTCGTCAGCTTTCGGATCAAATTTTCCTAGTTGGTCTTTTGTATTTAAAATAAAACATTTTGATCCAAATATTTTAAAATAAGAGATATTTGGCTTTCTATTGCTAAAAAGTTCATATGATGTATTTTTAGTTAATTGTCTAATAGAAATACGATTTAATACAAAACATGCAGTAGCTACGGCTTCTGCCCAAAAATGTTTTGGTAGAAAACTTCCATTTAATAATGTTCTTTCACATTCTTTTAATGTTCTATTCTTTCTCTCTACTACTCCATTTTGTTGAGGAGTTCTAGGAAATGAAAAGTTATGATTTATTCCTTTCTTTTTACAAAAAAGATTCAAAAGCTTCATTTTCGAATTCGCCTCCATGATCACTTCGTATATTCTTAATTTTTAAATTTTTGGTGTTTTGAATTCTTTTGACAAACGTTTTAAAATGCTCAAATGTATCACCTTTATTTTCCATAAAAATAGTCCATGTATATCTTGAGAAATCATCAACTATTACAAACACATATCGATTATGATTAATGGATTGAACTTGTGTTGGTCCGAAAATATCCATATGTAGTAATTCTAGTGGTTGTAAAGTCGAGATATTTTTCTTAGATTTGAAAGATGATTTAGTTAATTTTCCTATTTGACAATCATCACAAAGATTTTTTATTTTAAAGTTTATCTTAGGTAAGCCTCTTACTAATTCATTTTTGGAAAGTTTTCTAATAGTTTTGAAATTAATACGACAAAATCTTTTGTGCCATATCCAAGGATCATTATCTTTGGCTAGTAAACACATATTTGTATTATGATTAATTTTCATATTTAGAACATAGATATTTCTATCTCTATTTCCCTTAAAAATAAGATTTTGGTTTTGATCAAAAATACTACATTTATTTTCCGAAAAAGTTATTTTAAAACCCTTGTCACACAGTTGACTTATGCTTAGTAAATTGTGTTTTAAATTTTCAACTAATGAAACATTTGTAATAGAAGGTAAATTTGATGTACCGTAATTGCTCACATCTCCTTTGCCAATGATATAGCCTTTTGAATTATCTCCGAAGGTAACTGAGCCACCATCAAAGTATGTGATGTTTGTAAGCATATCTTTGTCACCGGTCATGTGTTTTGAGCAACCACTGTCTAATATCCATTTCTTCTTCTTGAGTGGGACCTGAAAATAAATACAAAATTATTGGTACCCACTTTTTAATAGGGTCCTAAAAAGTTAGACTTTAGGAGACCAAACCCTACTAGGTTAAGCATCCTTCTTATAGAGATAATTTTTATTGTTATGAACAGTATCAATAAATGTTTTGACATATTTGTTCCTAATTAAACTATTGTTTGTCTTTGGAACCCAAATTTTAATTATCTTAGTTTCTACTTTTGTGTTAGTAGGTGCTCTTAATGATATATTATGTTTTGAATCATTATTCCTCTAAAGATTAGTATTTTTCTTTTGAGAAAATTTTGACTTCTTTTTATATCCTAATCCATGTTTATTTGAGGAAGATTGAGAATTTTCTAAAATCTTAGATAAATTTTCTCTTCCTTTGTTAAAGTTAGATACATTTTTAGTAATGTTATCTAATCTAGTTTGAAGACTATTATTTTCTAACTCAACTTGTCTAATCTTAGTTTTTAACTCATAATTTTCAGAAACAATACTATCATTCTTTGTCTCAATTTCTTGGCTTAAAAGAGATAATTAAGTTTCCAAATTTGAAAGAGATTCTTGAACTTTTTCAAGTTCTTCTTCAAGAATTTTCTTTTCATCTTTTAACATATCCCTTTCAAACTCAGCTTTGTTCTGATTTTCACGAGTTTCCTCAAGTTTCTTTTTAAGAGTTTTGATTGTACTTAAAATTTCAGTGTTTACGTCAATTAAATCATCGAAAGTTAAATCATTAACCTCAGATTCTTGAGCCATAAAGCATACATTAGCTTGTTCATTGTCGCTATCATTATCACTTTCATATGAAGATGAATCTGAATCGTCCCATGTTATAGAAAATGCCTTCTTTTTTATTTTAACCTTTTTGATTTTGTTGTTGAAGTTTCTCTGATTTTCCTTCTTTTGTTCCGAACAATCCTTGTGCATGTGACCTTTTTTGTGACAATTGAAACATTCTATATTTGAGGATGAAGGTTTGTTCAAGAAATTCTTTTTGAAACCATTTTTATTTCTTTTTCTATATTTTAAGAATTTCTTAAAATTTTTGGCTATAAATGTTAAATCCTCATCTTCAGACTTTGATTCTTCTTTCTCCGCATGAAAAGCTACATTCTTTCTTTCTTATGCTTGATCTTTCTTAGCTTGCATATTTACTTCATACGACATAAGATTTCCTATTAATTCTTCTGGTTTCATTGTAGAAAGATCATTTGCTTCTTCGATTGCTAAGACTTTTCTCTCCCATTCATCAGTGAGTGAATTTAGAACTTTAGATACAATATCAAAATCTGTGTATTTTTCTCCTAGTCCTATTAAGGCATGATGAATGTCTTGAAACCTCGAGTACATGTCATTGATGGATTCATTCTGTCGCATTCTAAAATTTTGAAATTGGTTCTTCAGCATGGAGATCTTTGTTTGTTTGACCTTGTTTGTGCCTTCATGTATGATTTTAAGTGTATCCCATATCTGATAAGCAGTAGTGCAAATGCTAACACGATTGAATTCATTTCTATGGGGTATGTGGTAGGATCGTATAATATGGAATAGTGGAATGGTCTAGGTAGATAGTAATATGCAATGAGTAGAGTAGAAACCAAGACTTTATACTGGTTCAGACCTCTTGTCCTACGTCCAGTCCCTAAGCTCCTCTTAGGAATTCTACTAACTAAATACCCTCTCTTAACCCAAATGAATAGGTTTACAACTTACCCGAATAACCGAATGGGATTTCTTGCCTTAAACTATCTAAGAGGACTTTAACTCAATACTAAAAACAATACTAGACTTGTTGTGTTCTTTGCAACACGAATGAGTCTAATGTAGTACAATATTCCTATAATCTTATCCTCGAGAGTATGCAATGTGTTTGTGAAGATTTAGGAAATGTGAATTGCTATGAATCAAAAAGAATGTTAAAAAACAAAACAGAGATTCAAGCAATAGATTGATGATTGCTTTGAAAACTTTAGAGAATATGAAATATGTTCAAGAAAGTAGTGAGATTAAAGCATTAGAAATTGGTGTATTGAAGATGTTAGAATCATGTATATATAGTTGTAGAAGAGGTGTAGTTGTTGGCAAGAGATGCACACAAGAGATGCTTCCATTTCCATTGAGAATGGTTGCAACTCTTGGGAGGAAGAAGGTGTCCTTTTAGAAAAAATTCGCAGGATCAAATTCAGTCGACTGAGCAGGGATTTCAGTCGATTGAAAATGTAAAGTAAAATTTTTAGGAACAAATTCAGTCGACTGAGCAGGGTGTACCAGTCGACTGGAACTGTGCATGTTTGTGTATGTGTAACAGGTTCAGTCGACTGGGCATACCTGTTCAGTCGACTGAACTTTTGATTTTTGCACGGTGAATTTTTATTCTATAAAATGAAGTTTATAAAACGTGTTCTAGTGTTTGTGCAAGCCTCTTGAGGATAGATTTTAACAATAAATCTAAACTAAGACCTATATAGAAATCATACTCATGTTTATCCTTGGTCTTCATCGTTCTACCTTTAGCTTTGCACATATCTCTTCCTTTTTGTTGAAGCACATTATCATCGATCAAAATATAGTGTATCAACATTCTCCCCCTTTTTGATTGATGATAATACTGATGTGTAGAGATGTAATTATTTCCTCCCTCTGAATATATGCACTATCTTTCCTACAGAACAAGGTTAGTAACATAGATTTCTCCCCCTTTATCATCGACAAAAAGGAAGTAAAATAGTAGAAGTATATAAAACAATCACTGAATCATAGAATGTAGCATAAATAATTGCAGAACTTATAGTTAAAAAAGGAAAATGTAGCATAGATAAATAAAACACAGAATGCTATTTATACAAGCCATAAGAGAGTTATAAAATAAAACATCAAACCATAAGAAAGTTATTGATCTCTATCCCAATCATATGATCTTTCTCTTTCTCCATCCGGTTCACGAATGACTGGTCCAACTGTGGGTGGTCTATAAACTCTTCCTCCTTGATTATATCCTTGTGCTACTAGTCTAGATTTATTCCTAGTTATATTACCTTGTTCATCTATTTTATTTTTGTAAACCCATTTTGTTCCTATAACTGATTGGTTATTAGGATGGGGAACTAACTCCCAAACATCGTTAAGTTCAAATTGATTTAATTCTTCTTGCATAGCAATTATCAAGTAATCGTTTGTCGATGCTTCTTTAGGATTTTTAGGTTCTATTGTCGAAATAAAAGCAACATGTCCCATTTGGTTTAGTTGACTACTAGTTTTAACTTGAGAATTTATTTCACCGATTATGTTTTGTACAGGGTGATCTCGTAATATTCTTGCTGGGGATATTGGTTCATTATTACAATTTTCAAGGTTTGTATTTTCTATAAGTTCTTCATCATCTTTTATACTCAAATTTTTATTAAAATTTTCATCAAATGATACATGTAAAGTTTCTTCTATTATGTTTGTTCGTTTATTAAATACTCGATATGCTTTACTTCATTCTGATTATCCTACAAAAATTCCTTCGTCAGCTTTCGGATCAAATTTTCCTAGTTGGTCTTTTGTATTTAAAATAAAACATTTTGATCCAAATATTTTAAAATAAGAGATATTTGGCTTTCTATTGCTAAAAAGTTCATATGACGTATTTTTAGTTAATGGTCTAATAGAAATACGATTTAATACATAACATGCAGTAGCTACGGCTTCTGCCCAAAAATGTTTTGGTAGAAAACTTCCATTTAATAATGTTCTTGCACATTCTTGTAATGTTCTATTCTTTCTCTCTACTACTCGATTTTGTTGAGGAGTTCTAGGAATTGAAAAGTTATGATTTATTCCTTTCTTTTTACAAAAAGATTCAAAAGCTTCATTTTCGAATTCGCCTCCATGATCACTTCGTATATTCTTAATTTTTAAATTTTTGGTGTTTTGAATTCTTTTGACAAACGTTTTAAAATGCTCAAATGTATCACTTTTATTTTTCATAAAAATAGTCCATGTATATCTTGAGAAATCATCAACTATTACAAACACATATCGATTATGATTAATGGATTGAACTCGTGTTGGTCCGAAAAGATCCATGTGTAGTAATTCTAGTGGTTGTAAAGTTGAGATATTTTTCTTAGATTTGAAAGATGATTTTGTTAATTTTCCTATTTGAAAATCGTCACAAAGATTTTTTATTTTAAAGTTTATCTTATGTAAGCCTCTTACTAATTCATTTTTAGAAAGTTTTCTAATAGTTTTGAAATTAATATGAAAAAATCTTTTGTGCCATATCCAAGGATCATTATCTTTAGCTAGTAAACACATATTTGTATTATGATTAATTTTCATATTTAGAACATAGATATTTCTATCTCTATTTCCCTCAAAAATAAGATTTTGGTTTTGATCAAAAATACTACATTTATTTTCCAAAAAAGTTATTTTAAAACCCTTGTCACACAGTTGACTTATGCTTAGTAAATTGTGTTTTAAATTTTCAAATAATGAAACATTTGTAATAGAAGGTAAATTTGATGTACCGTAATTGCTCACATCTCCTTTGCCAATGATATAGCCTTTTGAATTATCTCCGAAGGTAACTGAGCCACCATCAAAGTATGTGATGTTTGTAAGCATATCTTTGTCACCGGTCATGTGTTTTGAGCAACCACTGTCTAATATCCATTTCTTCTTCTTGAGTGGGACCTGAAAATAAATACAAAATTATTGGTACCCACTTTTTAATAGGGTTCTAAAAAGTTAGACTTTAGGAGACCAAACCCTACTAGGTTAAGCATCCTTCTTATAGAGATAATTTTTATTGTTATGAACAGTATCAATAAATGTTTTGACATATTTGTTCCTAATTAAACTATTGTTTGTCTTTGGAACCCAAATTTTAATTATCTTAGTTTCTACTTTTGTGTTAGTAGGTGCTCTTAATGATATATTATGTTTTGAATCATTATTCCTCTAAAGATTAGTATTTTTCTTTTGAGAAATTTTTGACTTCTTTTTATATCCTAATCCATGTTTATTTGAGGAAGATTGAGAATTTTCTAAAATCTTAGATAAATTTTCTCTTCCTTTGTTAAAGTTAGATACATTTTTAGTAATGTTATTTAATCTAGTTTGAAGACTATTATTTTCTAACTCAACTTGTCTAATCTTAGTTTTTAACTCATGATTTTCAGAAACAATACTATCATTCTTTGTCTTTTGAGTTTCAATTTCATCGCTTAAAAGAGATAATTGAGTTTTCGAATTTGAAATAGATTCTTGAACTTATTCAAGTTCTTCCTCAAGAATTTTCTTTTAATCTTTTAACATATCCCTTTCAAACTCAGCTTTGTTCTGATTTTCACGAGTTTCCTTAAGTTTCTTTTTAAGAGTTTTGATTGTACTTAAAAGTTCAGTGTTTACATCAATTAAATCATCGAAAGTTAAATCACTAACCTCAGATTCTTGAGCCATAAAGCATACATTTGCTTGTTCATTGTCGCTATCATTATCACTTTCAGATGAAGATGAATCTGAATCGTCCCATGTTACAGAAAATGCCTTCTTTTTGATTTTATCCTTTTTGTTTTTGTTGTCGAAGTTTCTCTGATTTTCCTTCTTTTGTTTTGGACAATCCTTGTGCCTGTGACCTTTTTTGTGACAATTGAAACATTCTATATTTGAGGATGAATGTTTGTTCAAGAAATTCTTTTTGAAACCATTTTTGTTTCCTTTTCTATATTTTAAGAATTTCTCAAATTTTTTGGCTATAAATGCTAAATCCTCATCTTCAGACTTTGATTCTTCTTTCTCCGCATGAAAAGCTACATTCTTTCTTTCTTGTGCTTGATCTTTCTTAGCTTGCATATTTACTTCATACGACATAATATTTCCAATTAATTCTTCTGGTTTCATTGTAGATAGATCATTTGCTTCTTCGATTGCTAAGACTTTTCTCTCCCATTCATCAGTGAGTGAATTTAGAACTTTAGATACCATATCAAAATCCGTGTATTTTTCTCCTAGTCCTATTAAGGCATGATGAATGTCTTGAAACCTCGAGTACATGTCATTGATGGATTCATTCTGTCGCATTCTAAAATTTTGGAATTGGTTCTTCAGCATGGAGATCTTTGTTTGTTTGACCTGGTTTGTGCCTTCATGTATGATTTTAAGTGTATCCCATATCTGATAAGTAGTAGTGCAAATGCTAACACGATTGAATTCATTTATATGGAGTATGTGGTAGGATCGTATAATATGGAATAGTGGAATGGTCTAGGTAGATAGTAATATGCAATGAGTAGAGTAGACACCAAGACTTTATACTGGTTCAGACCTCTTGTCCTACGTCCAGTCCATAAGCTCCTCTTAGGAATTCTACTAACTAAAAACCCTCTCTTAACCCGGAGGAATAGGTTTACAACTTACATGAACAACCGAACGGGATTTCTTGCCTCAAACTATCTAAGAGGACTTCAACTCAATACTAAAAACAAAACTTGACTTGTTGTGTTCTTTGCAACATGAACGAGTCTAATGTAGTACAATATTCCTATAATCTTATCCTCGAGAGTATGCAATTTGTTTGTGAAGATTTAGGAAATGTGAATTGCTATGAATCAAAAAGAATGTTAAAAAACAAAACAGAGATTCAAGCAATAGATTGATGATTGCTTTGAAAACTTTAGAGAATATGAAATATGTTCAAGAAAGTAGTGAGATTAAAGCATAAGAAATTGGTGTATTGAAGATGTTAGAATCATGTATATATAGTTGTAGAAGAGGTGCAGTTGTTGGCAAGAGATGCACACAAGAGATGCTTCCATTTCCATTGAGAATGGTTGCAACTCTTGGGAGGAAGAAGGTGTCCTTTCAGAAAAAATTCGCAGGTTCAAATTCAGTCGACTGAGCAGGGATTTCAGTCGACTTAAAATTTAAAGTAAAATTTTTAGGAACAAATTCAGTAGACTGAGCAGGGTGTACCAGTCGACTGGAACTGTGCATGTTTGTGTATGTGTAATAGGTTCAGTCGATTGGGCATACCTGTTCAGTCGACTGAACTTTTGATTTTTGCACGGTGAATTTTTATTCTATAAAATGAAGTTTATAAAACGTGTTCTAGTGTTTGTGCAAGCCTCTTGAGGATAGATTTTAACAATAAATCTAAACTAAGACCTATATAGAAATCATACTCATGTTTATCCTTGGTCTTCATCGTTCTTCCTTTAGCTTTGCACATATCTCTTCCTTTTTGTTGAAGCACATTGTCATCGATCAAAATATAGCATATCAACATTGATGTTGTTGCTCAGGGTCTTGGTATGAATGCCTTGTGTTACTAGTCTTGGATTCCCCTATAATTTTTAATCTCAAGGTTGCTAAACTACAAGAAAATATACATTTAACAACATCTATTGTTAGCATTTGAACCGGGGATGATGTGATTGGTCTTATTAAATAAATAAAATCAAAATCAAAACTCTTTGCTGAATGAAAATATTCAAACCTTATAAGATTTTCATCTACGCTGTTGAAAATTCAGTACTTGTCAAGTTTGTACGAGATTATATGATGCAAAGTGCTAATTATGTCACTATAACAATTACTTTCTGTAATTTATAGTGACAATCCCTCCTTTTATTAATGGTTATTGTCTCCCAATTAGGTTGAGCCATATCAAAGCACTTTCTTGGAGGGTTGCACCATTCACCATTGTCATTAGGAAGATTATAATTTCAAGAGAAAAAATTAGTGGTTGTAACTATAATATATGTTTCCCTTTTGCACCATCTTGGCCTGCATCACATACTATTTGAAAGCATGTTGTACATGATGCTCCACATTGAAAATTATTATACTTAGCACTGCATTTTTCACACCATAGCCATCTCTGTACATATTTCCATACCAAAAAAGCTCCACCTGCATTTTTTGGGTTTATTGGTTCAGTATTTTAAACTTAAAAGCATCAAAACTTCGACATTGCTTGTAGTGAACTGCATTATTATGCAACATTAGTATAAAGTTGACTGAGAATTTGTATGAAAGTACCCACCATTGTGCATGTAGCATCAATTCTGCCATAAAAGGTTGTAGAAGTGGGAACCACATCCATTACGCAGTTGGGTCAATAATCTCATAAGTGAATAATATTGAAATAACGACTAAGCACCTCTATATATAACAACTATATCTACCCTACTCAATGTTTTTTTAGAGGATTTGGTTTCTATATTTAGCCTCTTCTCATTTGTACTTATTTACAATGGAAAATTATTTGAATTTTATCTTTAAGTCAACTAAAAAAAACTCATGTGTTAGTTTCTATACATCAATTGACTTGTATAGCATGAATACCTTGTCCAAGTTAATCGATATGCATGTTTATTATTATGTTAGTTGTAAGAAATATGCATTGGTAGTTGCAATTTAGGCAACTGATTAGTTATTTTCATGCAACCAGTGGCCTTCTTTTTCTGGTCATAGGGACGAGTTTACAATTACGGTAATATACTCATTCTCTTTTGGGTATATGATTATGCTATTTTGGGTTAGACCACACACATATTGGTTAAGGTTTTGCTTCAGCTGATAAATTCATATTCTTGTTTGGGTTGTATATCACTCTTTTAGGTGAACGTTTCCTCTTTTTTATCCATGGACTGCATTCATTTTGATTTCTCCTGCTCCTATTACTCATTTTCCCAAACACACCCACTTACTTCACTCGGTCTGCATATATTTGATAGCTGGCATGACTTGACATTTTCCACTTTTGACTTCTATTATACTACATCTACTCATGGTCCTTGATGTTGCTATAGTTGTTCTATTTTATTTTTTATTATGGGTATGATAATAGAAAGTTCCTTTTCTCTATTTGTTTAATAGTTTCTCCCTGTAACGCATTGCTAATTTACTTTATTTTCTAGTATACATAGCCTATTTCTTTCAAATCCTTTTCTTAGGTGTTGAAATCAAACCAAGAAATCCCTATACTCATACAAATGACAGTGAACATTGTAAATTTCATATTTCTCAGGTTCTAGTTTTAGCTACTCCTTTATACAAATAACACCTACAATTTTTGCCTCAATACACTTTTCATCTATTTAGCATGTTTTAAAGTTTGATGGTGCAACATAATCAACTTTTATGGTATTTAGTTCTAAAAGTTTTATGGCGTCTTTACAAGCATCTCTCGTAGAGTTGTAGAGAAATATTTATGGTCTGCTTGTCTTTACAAAGACACATCATATTGATAACTATCCAAGTAGCTAGTGTTGCTGATCTTTATGGTGTAATATTTTTCCTTTTTTTATAATGCAATCATATAATTATGTTAATGCACTATTGGTACCTCAAGATGGTCAAGTACCTTTTGATTATGACCAGCCGTGAGCCCATGGAATCTTTCAAGTGGTATATAAACTTTATCTCAGTTTTTACTTTTTGATATAGGAGCTAGATGATATTAGAATTCCATTATTAACTACCATATAATCCCTAAGGCTCACAAGATTTGTCATTTATTTCAAATATGATATTTGAAACATGCCTTGGTTCTATCGACCTATAAACCTACATAAGGGAAGGCTGAGAAAATAAATAGTAGGTGTAGGTTAGTTCTCAAGTATTTGAATTATCTAGCAAGCCTAGAATCATCACCATCCAAGAAACCTTCAAGTACTTTTGTATTCTATGTTTTCATATATATATTTACAGATGCTTTATTCAATCAGGTAGGTTAAACATGACAAGTATAAATATATTTTCTCTGAAGGCAAAATTAAGTTAATAATAACATAATTAATACTATATTGTATAAGATGTAGCACACAGTGATATAGATAACAACCATATATAATCTGTTTTACAATTATAATCGATGGTAACATATGGATATGTTTATCATATGCCACATGACATAACTACTTTTGAATGAGGTCCATTATTGAAATAAGTTTTTTTTTCAAAGTCCTATAATGAGTCCTATATAACATTGATCTTTGTATAAAGCCAGTTTATATTTCTAACCATCTTGTTTGTCCCAAACTCTCTTCTGTCTTCTATTGTTGAGACTAGAGTGCACAATCCCATTACCAAACCATTTAAAAATTGTTACTTAAATTAAGCTTATGTTTCATCTCATGTGACTATGGACTCCATACATGATTCCAAGGTTCGTGTAGTATTTGATCAAAATCTTTAGTCAGTGAACTGACCAAGTTTATTTTAGAATTTAGAGAAAACACTTGTGTTATTGATTCATGTACTACAACTAAAGGCAATAAAATAGGCCATTCTCTATAGTTATGAATATAATAACATGAATAATTAATTTGCATAACCATGTTCTCTGATAAATAACAACAGTTTTCAAAAACCATTGAATATAGCATTATTTCACTTCTTCACACTATAATCCATAAATCTTTTTAACCATGTTTGCATGTAAGACATTTTCCGTAGCTCTGAACATTCCCTGCTATATATTTGTAAATGTATATGTAGAAAGTGAAACTGGTCTTAGTTTTACTTGAGCTGATACAACCAATTTGTTCGGTGTAATAGATAATATTGTGGGATTTTCATATTCAATTTGTGCTTTTGCGGTTGTTCATAACTTAATATATACATGCTTTTGCTACGGTATATCAATCATAGTAAGTCATAGATGTATAGATTATAGAATGGAAAAGTTTTTATTATATTATGATGTGGACATAACAGGAGTAAGGTTTCTTTAATTTTACCATTGGAATGATATAAGTCAAAAAATGAGCAAGAGTGATGTATTACGTTAATTTGTATTTGATCACTAACCTATGAAGTTCTTCATTGTAGGTAATTGGAGAACATTGGTACAAAAATAAAAGGATGACACATTCTTCTTCCATAGTAAGTATATGAAACTTTTTGATTGTCCATTTTGTTGTTAGTATTTTGTGTCAACTTGCTTTATAGATATTGTGTTTTGTCTATAGATGTTTTGTCTTTGTTTAATGGATATTGTGTGAATTTGGTTTATGGTGTTATTTTTGTTTATGGAAGTTATGTAAACCTGGTTTATAGATGATGTCTTTGTTTATAGGTATTGTATTAAATAGTTTATGTAATTGATTAATAGTTATGTGTTTGTCTGATAGTTTTTATGTTTGATTCGAACATGTTATGGATATCGATTGCTTGAAATATATTTAAATGATGATGATATATATGTACATAAATATTGTGATAGTATAACAAAATATAAATGTTGTAAAAATCAGAACAACAAAAGACAGCACTTATATAGTGCCGTCACCACTACAGCAAAATACCCTATTAGAACGTCGATTTTACAACGGTCTTTAAATGCTTGTTGTAAAAGAAACCTATTACAATGGTTTTTTCAGGCCCGTTGTAATAGATACCACTTTTTAGCAACTCTTTTACTTTGCATGTTGTAAAAGACAAATGTTACAATATTTTTAATTTGACCGTTGTAATATATGACTATTACAACGATTTTTTGCCCGTTGTAATAGATACTGGTTTTCATCCCTATTTGCCCGTTGTAATAGATACCCATTACAACTATTTTCTTTTGCCATTGTCATAGATACAGATTTTACATCGGCTAGTAAATGCCTATTTTAATAAATGCCTATTTTAATAAATGCCCATTGTTAATTTTTGATAATTAATAATTAATAATCACAATGATTTCTTCAAAAATATTAATTATTATTAATTATAATATATAATAATTAGTTATTAATAATATTAATATTAATCATCATTATCTTCGATTATTTATACATACTTACTTAATAATTTATAAATGATAATTTATAATTAATAATTATAAATGATAACGTCCATAGGTCATTATTTATAATTTATCACAATTAATGATTACTAATAAATAATTTATAATTACTAACATTTATTAATAAATAGTAAATTACATTTATTATCTATTAATTACATTTAATAATTAATAAATATAATTATTAATTATTAAATAATTAATAACTAATATTAAAAATTACTACTAAATAATTTATAATTAATAATTAACTTTTAATGATTAATATTTAATAATCAAAGTTTAATTTTTTATATTTAATCAATTTATAATTTTAATAATTATTACTTAATAATTTACTATAGTCAAATAATTAATAATTAATAACAAATAATTATTGATGAATTTACTATTTAGTAATATATTAGTAATTAATCATTACTATTACTAATTAATAATATATATAATAACTAGTATTTAATTATTAATATTCAATTATAATCGAGAAGTAAAATAAACTAATCAACCAAACTTTGTTTTATTTTAACACGTCGCCCCCTACCCTACAACCAACAAACAACTTTCCCTTTATACTTCAATTTTAGCTCTTGAAAAAATTTCATTTCCCTCCAACTTTTCCTTTATCCCGCTAATATTTTTTTCCCAATTCATTTTTTGCATTCCTCAACTAAAGAAACCCTAGCTCCTAAATCAGAATAGGATAGACCGTATAATGCCATCTCTATATTCAACTAAAGAATCTGCTTTGTCAATTTAGAATCATCTCTCCTCTTTGACGGTACCAATAATGCCATCGACAACAAATAATTTCCTCCCCGAGTCAGGTTCAAATCACTTTAAATTCTAGATTTGAGCTAAACTTCACAGGGATTGTGGTTAACAAATTCATGAAGTCGATCTATAGATCCTTGAAGCGGTTAAGTAATTCTCAATGTCATTTTATGGAATTAGTTCACGAAATGACCTTTGAAGCGATTTTCGAAGTTGTTGGGTCTAAAAGTGGACTTCGAAGTAGTTCAAAGAGTTAAAAGCGAAGTGATATTCGAAGCAGTTTATGATTTTTGAAGTCATTCAATAATTTGATTTATTAAGTTGGAGCATATTTAAAGAAATTGGAAGATGATTTGGATAATTTCAAAGCAATTCAGTGATTCTCGAACCAAACAATGATTTCAGAAGTGCTTTGCGAAGTCATTCAGTAACGTTCAAAGTGGTCCAGAGGTCTCGATGTGGTTCTTAAAGTGAATCACATAGTGTTAGTCAATGTGATTTTTGAAGTGAGCTTGACTTCGGTATTGGATTAAGATTCTAGTACCAATTCGAAGTCCTAATTTTCACTTCAATATAGAAGTGAAGTTTAGGTATAAAGTCGAAGTCGGGGTGAGATTCCAGTTCGAAGTTGAAGTCCAAATTTCCACTTCGACATTAAAATGAGATTCGAATCAGAAGTCAAAGCGGTAAACTTTGTTGTTACCGAAGTGGAATGCTAACTCCGTTAAAACAATTATTTTGAGAGTTAAGTTCCTCCAATTCAAAATCACAATCGTTAAGAATTATCTTTTATTTTAATGGGTTGAGATTTGAAGAAGAATACTTAATTTCATTTGAATGCAGATGATAGAGGACGCGTGTTATGATATTTTATGATGGAGAGAAGAAGGAAAACAAAAGGGGAAGAGATAAGGTTGATAGTGAGCATCTGGGCATTCGAATCCGCTAGGATCTGCAGAGTTCCCAGCAGCATAGGAGACAATGGTATTATATGCATTCAAGTATCTGAGTATCAATATAATCTTAGTTAATGCTTAGATGACATAGCCCAAATTTATTACTGATAAGTTTAACTAACAGAACACAAAATTTAGTGTTTGATATCAGCAGTTCAGTATCAGATAATATATTGGGTTAGTAAATATATATTGGTTGCATTTCTTGGATTTATGTATATGCATTTGTAAACACCATGTGCACCGGTTGCTCTAATGACTATTTTGGGAATCATGCCAGGCCAAACTTTTTTGGCTAAAAAACATTAAAATGCTAAAATCAGTCATTGGTATAAATGCTTTGTAGATGTCATATGTTGGTCTTACTTGTGGTATGCAGTGTTTGGTAGAAAGTGATGCTGTTAAGGTTAATTGGGAAGAAGGATGTGCGGTAGAAGATTACATAAACAATTGGGTATAATCTGAAATCCATGAAATATTCATCATATTAGTCGATTGCATATAATGATGCTAACTTGGGTAATGGACTTTATTCTTTTAGTTATTGCTACATGGCCTTTGCTGCTGGTATCAATATTCGGTTTTGTTCACGTCTAATAATTACACCGGAAAATAAGGTACACATTTATGGCATAAAGTATGTTAACATAGCTTTATACAAGCACTGATCATTATTTGCAGTTCAGAAAATATTACTGAATTAAGTTATCTAGCCTCTAAACTCAAGTACCAGTACATACTTATTTGAAATTTTGAACTCTCAAGTATGTACACTACACGCTGCAATTATCTTAACACCGCTATTCAAGTGAACTGGTAATAGAGCATGCATGCATAACATTTATTTAATAATGCACGAGTTAATAAATATACTTTCCATTCTAAATTTGGTGGGAAAAAATTGTTATATATATTTCTTCTTGGGATAACATATCTGGAAATTCGAAGGTGAAGGTCAATGCCACTCTGTTTAGGGAGCTATGACTTAAATGGTGAGAAGTAGCATGGGCGAATCTAAGATTAATTTAAATGCAACATTAGTAGAAATTTTATATCAAGGGATGAATCTTTAATGAATTTCAGAAATAAATCCACTAATAAGGAAATATAATATAACCACAAAAACGTATGGTTTTATTTATATTGAAATAGTATCTTGCTATTAATGGTCGCAATCATAGTTATCGGGACCGCGATCGACATTTTTTCTTCTTCAAAGCTTTATACATTTATAATATATATTATAACAAAACATATCATAATAATTCATACCATAAGAAGATTTATACATTTATAATATATATTATAACAAAACATATCATAATAATTCATATCATAAGAACCACCATAAGGACCAAACGAGCAAACACGCACCAAACAAGCAAACAATATAACACTAAATAGCATGATTTATAGTTTTTGTATTCTAATGGATTGAAAATCCATGATTTGTATGAACAGGTCATTGTTGAAAGAGCTGATGCAGGGGTTCAAGCTGCTAAAGTTTAAGGGTCAAGGCATACACAGTTAGATGAATCATATATTCATTATATTTCCATTGTTTTGGTAGATATATATATTTCTTGTAACGACCCACTTTTTCGTACAATTTAAACTGAGCACACTTGTCTAGCCCAAATTGCACAGAAGGCGGATAGTTAAGAAAAAGAAATTAGAAAGAAGATAGAAAGGAAACTGAACAACACAGAATCTCATAGAGGAAATGAATAATCTATAATATAGAAAAAAATCTTTACACAAAGCAAAACTGTAATATATATATATGTGTGTGTGTGTGTGTACATATATCAATCAGAGTATACCAACCTATTCAGTGTGGACAATTATAACAACCTATCCTTACAACTGCTGATAAACACAAATAAAATGCAACGGAAATATAATCATCTACGTGAATACGTCTTTAGGCCTCCAGCTCCTCTCCTGAAGTTCTAATCCTTCCAACTAAATCTGGAAATATGCTGGGTCAGACCTAAGCAATTAGGAAAAACCACGCCCGAGTCAGTCTGGTAAAACCAGCATGAGAATTTAAATCACAAGGATTTTTATTCATTTAACTTTCAAAATTCTTTTAAAATCAAAGGTATCTCGTAAGACCACACCACACATAAACACGATGGGTTTTTCCCTTATGGTAACCAAAACCTTTTATAGAAAATCCAATGATATTATAATAATGTCTAAATACAAATACTTATTGAAATAGCCAAAATTGTTACATTAATTAATTCCAGCATACTAGGCTCTACAACCAAAATCGTAAAGGCACGTATTGGAGAATGGATTTCATACAATGACTAGACACTGGGATACCATCTATCACAGTACATGTTTAGAAAAATCTACCGAGGACCTCGTTGGGATCCCCTACAACATAAGACCGGCATACTCCTAACCTGGATAATCCGAATATGCTATCACCCTAGATGTTCCCAGGCTTATCGAGAGCTCTTTTTCCATGCACCACATCCATAATTTATAATATATCCGAGTGCATCTAGAAAAGTGATAACAAACCTAATTGGGTGCGACCCACTTAGCCATGCTACATCTCCCTTGATTTTCAGTCATTCCCGGTTGATGAGGCTTGAGGCTATGATTGCCTTTTTAAGGAGTTTTCACTTAGAATGCTCATTGTCCTCCAATGACAATGTGCCGAAAGCATTCATCCATACAAGTTCGTTCTGGGTCTGAATGAAACCGAAGGCACTATTCCTATTAAATCCATTTTGGAATCATCCTCAAGATTAGTTGTGATTAGCCCTTGCACTTCAATACTCCCTCTTCGATTCCATGCTCTTGTCTTCACTTCGAAAACGTATTCGTTGGATCGAACTGGTTTTCGGAAACTTATCGGATCTCGGTCTCTTTGAAACAACATTCAATATTTTTGGTAAACACAACCCTGGTTCTTTAGGAAATAAACAGACGAAAATAAGATCGGAGATCATTTTCTAACCATTAATGGACAGATTTTCTTATAGATATCTTAGAAGAACGAAACGAGTTTATATGTACAATATAACACCTTCGATAGTAACTATACCATATTAATCCCCGTGTTTCTCCTAGATATTTCCAAACTTATGCTTTTAGTCCAGATTTGATAGTCGATTATTTAACTATCAAATAAAACAATCATTCGGCTAAAGATTCAATTTCCCACTGAAATCACTATGTGGTAACTGTGTAGTTAATGCCCCGCTATTACCCCGCTATAACCCCGCTATATCTCATAGTGGGTTTCTACCGCTACGATTTTTCCATATAGCCCCAACATATACCCTTTCCGTTTTAAGCCCCGTTGTTTTCGCTATATCTCGTTATTCCCGCTATATTCCGCTATTTCCGCTATATCTTCTTTTATAAAATGAATTGAAAAATTGCGTTTATACATTACAAAAATTATGAAACTAATTTATTTGGTTTAAATTTTAATATATTTTCAGAAATGAAAATACTCTAATATTCTACTAAATTCAATTATGTTATATAATAGTTTTACGCTTATTTAAAGTATATTCGCACATGTTTTTATTTAAAATTATTTATGTATTAATTATAATTCAATTGAATGATAATTTTTCATTTAATTACCATTTATATATTTGTAAAAACATTAAGTACGAGTTTTATATGCTATTTTAGAGCCATCCGCTATATCCCGCTATATCCTCGTTGTATCCCCGCTATGACTTTTTGCACCTCCACCGCTTTGATTCTACTGAGCGCTTTAACTGCACAGGGTGGTAATTAGATTTCTTATTAACGCAGTATTGGATTTCGTATGCATTATTTCCAAACAACCATTCGCGTTATTTCCATACCCTGTTCGTCGATATGAACCCAACGCAATCAGTCTCGCGTTAATTGGATTTCGTATGCATTATTATAGCATTTTAAACATAACATGTAACATCTCGGAACTTTTCGACCTCAAAAGTTGACACTAATACGTTCACTTTATAGAGTGCCGAGCAATCGAGTGTCGGAAATCCCATGCTGTTAGGGTTAAGAAGAAAAAGAGGTAGAAGAAGAAACCAAAAACAACAGCACAGAATCTTACAATCGCAGCGGATCAAAATATAATATACAAATAACAACATTTATACGAGGAAAGCTGTAAATGTCAATTTACATGTAGTATATCATATTACAACCATTCCCAAATAAACTAGACAGTTATAATAAACTGTCCCAGACTACTATCAATACAATCTCAAATACACAACGAAATATACTCCTTACGTTCCTGCCATCCAGCTCGCCACCTGAGCTCCAGAACGTCCCCACTTGAAAATCTGTAATACTCGGTCTGACCCGAGCATTACAATAAAGTAACACTCGGGTCAGGCTGGAAACCAGCATGAGTAAACCTATATAATTTGAAATACTAAGTTATAAAACTTATTTGAATCCCGGGTAACTCGTACCTCACTACGAGTTCTTAGCTTGTTATAGTCAATCCCTTATTACCAAACAATATCTAAGGACTATTACTCAGTTTAAATGACCATGTTACTTGATTTATTCCATTCAAGCCTATTTGATTCTAAATTCAGATCTATAAGGAATTTGTAGATTACTATCGAGGTGGTTTCGGGTATTTGCTGATACCCGACCCCGGTCTCTTCGAATCAAATGTTCATCCCTTAAGCCAAGTTGTTTAAGTGAAAACAATTCGATTTATATTCAAAATAACATATTCTCACAGTAATACAACACAGGTAGATAACCACATTATCATGGTTCAACTAAAGCATTCATATCACAGAGCATCACAAATTACATATTAGAGATATCAAACAAAACAAGGCATTCAATTCAGGTTTATTATTCATAAGCAAGATTAATAGTCAAACAGTTCCTAATTAATTTACCTTTAAATTCTTCTTAATTAACCTTAATTAATTTTAAACCATTTACTATTATTCAATGGAATTAATTAATCATCCTTTAATTATCCACTTTAATTAATTATCCTTAAGTACTTATATTAATTAATTATCCCTTAATTAATTACATTAATTAATTATCCATCAATTAATTACATTGATTAATTATCCATTAATTAATCAAGACCTTAATTAATTTAAGATAAACCATTTATATTAATTAATTACTTAATTATCACTTAAATCTTATTTAAATTAATTGCTTGAAATTAATTTAAACAAAATCACTTGAGATCTTAAAGTTCAATACATTTACCTTTAATTACTTATTTAATCAAATCCTTATATTTTGAAAAAAATTAGCTTTAATTAATTAATTAATTAACCTAACATATAATTATTACAAAATCCACATCAATTAATTTTTAAAAACATTCAATCCTTAAAAATTTAATCTTTGAAACTTATTATTTCATTAGCTTTGAAAACTTTGTTTAACAATTTGCTTATAAACTGTGTTAACTAAATTGCTTTCCTTTTCCATTGCTTTTAAAAAAACTTGTATCATATTTCCTTTTATTTTAAACTTTGATATCATTAAAAAAGAACCCGAGCCCAACTCATCCTTTCCCGAACCAAAACCCGGGCTACATTTTTTTTATTTTTTATATTATGTTTTATATTTATACAAACTATATTTATTTATGAATAACTTTAAAAAGAAAGTATATAAACCTTTTAGTAAATCCTATTTAAGCTATCATACTTTTAAATAAATATTTATTTATCTTTAGAGTTTTTAAAATATAGAATTTAACTCTTAATAGCTTTTGAAAATTATTATATTGAATTCAAATCAATGCTTCCTAATCACAATACACATATATATTATAATTAGAAATATCTTATGTGAATTTTTTTGATATATATATGTATCCACACTTTTATAAAATTCCATATATTCTACTTCCCATGGCATATATAAACATACATACATATATATATATATATGCACTTATATACTTGTATATGTATTCACTTAAAATTTTCAACATTATAAGGCTTACATATATCAATTTATATATATTTATAAATTTACTATAAGATTTATCATTTTCAGATATTTATAATTCAATATTTCTTATAGTTTCCAATCCATTTATATACATCGAGATATTTTTAATTACCCTTATTTTATTTATTCAACTAAATAAAATCAGTATCTCAATAGTAAAAATCAATTAATTATCCAATTATCGGATGCCCAAAAATCCGGGTAATCACATAACAAAAAGGAATAAATATAATTAAACGATTTTAAATTGAAGCAAACTTCCTTCACCTCTTTCTCTGGGCCAAAGCCCATAACCAAACATACTTTAACATTTTAATTCGTGTTAAAACTTCCCTCCACCCTTTTGTTTAATCATGGGCCGAAGACCAAAACCACCTACCAAAGAAACCCGTTCCTCTTCCTTTCCTTTTTCTCCCCTTCTTCTTCTTCTTCCATTTCAGGTTTACAGGCTTTCCCAAAAAAAAGAAAATCGAGCACAGTTGTGGAAGCGTGCATGGTGCACAGCACTCCGCACTCTAACTCAACAAGCCAAGACATCTTACAAGCTCCCCTTCTCACCGACGTTTGACTGACCACCTCTGCCCTTGCTCCTATCACACCGCCTAATTTTCGACCATGAACTGAAACCACACGGTGACCATCACTTCGAAAATCATCCCATCCAAGTCCCTCAATCAACGATAGCCATCGACAACGTCGTTGTTGGCTCCATCATCCTCGACCCTACCTCCATGCCAACTACGGCCATGCTCGATCACCCACTCCGGCCGTAACCCATCAAAAATCGAACAACCTACAAAACAATGCCTAAACCCTTCAAATACCCCACTACCCCAAATCAAAGTAAATTTCGAAATTTGGCTACGTGGAACCCTCGACCTCGTCACCACGCTCCTCCTTGGCCAAACGGCACCGCCTATCATCCACCATGTTATTGGAAAATAATTTTTAAGTGGATTTTGATCATCTCTTCATTTCTCTTAAACAAGCTATTAAAAATCATGAAATCTTTACCAAAAATGCTATTTTCACCTAACAATCATGATTATATACATGAATCAATGATTTGAGCATGTTGAAAATCGACAAAACTTGGGTTACTTATTTTATTTTAGAAAATTCATAGAATATACAAAACGAACAAGCTTCACATTACTTATAGCGTGATCTATACTCGAAAACTAACATTTCACTAGTTTACATAATCGGCCAATTCATAACGAAATGAGAGATATTGATTTTTGAACTAGAGTATGAATCGGTTTTTCACCTTTGTTAAAATGATAGAGTGTTTAAAAACATTTTCAGGTATTCCATAAAATTTAATTCTCACCTTGATCATGCTTAGGCCTTTGAAACCTTCCAGTTGCACCTTAGTTAACTTTTGATTGTTTTCTCTTTTTATTTACTTGCAAATTTTATGATCAGATGTAAATTTTTATTATGATTAAAAGACCGTGTTATTTAATATTAAAAACAAATATTCAAAACTCAAGATGAGAAAAATTCCAGGATGTTACATTCCTCCCCCTTTAAAAGAATTTCGTCCCCAAAATTGCCGTAACTAGGCTAGTAAACATAAATAATCGAATTTCAATTTATTAACGAATTAATAACAACCATATCACATAAGTTCAATCATATATATTTATGTCCCAAAATATCAGTTATACATGAGTATCAGCTAAGATACTTTAACACTATAGTCACCACATACATATACACCTATCCAAGAGATATTTATAACCACTAGCCAGTTATACGCACGTACCCTTACAAAAGCATCTACAAAGATACTTCATTAATTTACAATCCAAACACACATCTATGACGTCTATGGACTACTAATCTATACTAGTAGGGTGTACATCCTAAGAGAACTACCCAACCCAAGCTAACATCTCACAGTGGACTCTCTCTCCATCGGAGTCCTCCACTTCCAGTCCTTTCATCTCCCTAGTTTCAACATCCCTATTCGAAATCCATATAATCTCCGGGCTTGGTTTCCTAGGTATCAACATCTTTGCCCTAGGCCATAAGTCATCCCTTAGAAGGTTATCCCCATCTACATGTGGCTTACTAACAATCTCGTCCATTTCCCAGATATAGCATCATCGTTTTTCGATTCGGGCTTCTCTTTTATCTCGTATTCCTCTTCATATTGCGATGGCTGCTCAATAGGTTGCATAATTTATCTGGCCACATTTTTACTGAAATACTGCCTAATCTTCATTTGCTCTCCTCGGACGACACTACGAGTCCTCTATAATCAATTAACACAACCTAAGAATGAGATCCTAAGGTTTCTAGGAATTTCATATGCTAAAGAGTACATATAGGTACATACTTCAAATAACTCTTCCTTTAAATTACTATTATTTAAAAACTCTACTTAAGTAATACCATAATCATTTCCCTTCAAAAATTTGTTTAAAACAATTTTCCGAGATCACTGGAGTTCTAAATCCTCAAATATCTCTTCTTATAAATCAATAAAATTAGCTTTTATATATGAAAAATTTTCCTAAAATATTTACCTTAAAATATTTTAAATTCCTTTAGTAAAAACAATTTACTCAAAATTCTAAATTTCCCAAAGTTCCTATCTACAAGGCCTAGATTCTAAAGGAATACTCAAGTCAGAAGGACATGCAAAAGAGGATACTCAAAACTAAATGTTTAAAACTAGTCAAATCCTAGATGATAATGATAGAATATTATCATCACTTATCAACAATACCCCAAAATACTATATATTTTGAAAATCATTGCCTTTAATATACAAAATATATACCGAGTAAAATTATTCATTTACACACTTAAAACAATATTGTGTCCATTGGCCTTGTTCAGGTGTTTGGAGATCCCCATAAATAACGCTATGATGCAGCGGATTACACAAAAACAATGTAGATCGATGAAAGTAGCAATAGATGGATTGATGAATACTGAAATGCTCGAATTCGTTGATCCGAAGATACCGAATTCTAGCTATCTCTGACACGTTGATCGCACACGATACCGTGAAGAGAGATCTACAATTCTTCGAGCATTGATCAAGCGCACTTGATTCCGCGAATTGGCTTCAACGATCGAAGATTCGAGCGCACTCGAATGTCGAAGGTGGAGATAGGAGATTACACTCGACTACCAATTTGGATGAAAGCACAAAGCTAACAAACGAAATTTTATTCAAATCAACTAAACTTTTACAAATGACACAACCCTGCTATTTATAGAGTTTTACAACACACGACTCAAAAATACAACAATTAGGTCGGCATCGACCTATCAACTATGACTTACGACCTAACTAAGGTCGTCTGCGACCTATAGACACAACACAGAACTACAGTACGAAACATAGCACATTACAACACATATTTACAACACATAGATCGACCTCGACCTAAAATACAACTCACGCGACCTAACTTCAATACATCAGCCTCCATCAGCGACCTAGTATAGGTCGTTAACGACCTACCACTTCACGCGACTTAGGAAATAGCTTTCTGGAAATCTTCATACGACCTACCCCATGAGCGACTTAAGAAGGCAGTAGTGAACGACCTAACAAAAGAAAGCAGCGACCTAAAATAAAAGCGGCATCCAACTCAGCGACTTAACAAAGTTCACGACCTAACTCATAAGTCGGCAGCGACCTAACTCTCCCAGCGACCTAACTTAGGTCGTAACTCGTTCACGCGACCTAACTTAGGTCGTAGCTCGAAACAGTCTTCAACTGAAATATCGGAGCGACCTATCTTCTCGCGACCTAACTTCTTGCGACCTAACTTAGGTCGGAACATTTTCCTACGACCTATCGTAGGTCGAATCATATTTCTGCGACCTAACTTCTTGCGACCTAACTTAGGTCGTTCCTTTTCTCTGCGACCTAACATAGATCGTAACTCGTTAGGTCGTAGCACCTTATTCTTCAACTCGTTAGGTCGTAGCAACCTGTTAGGTCGTTCCAGCGACCTATTTCCCAGATGAAGCTCGCTAGGTCGTTCCAGCGACCTATCCCTTAACTCGTTAGGTCGTTTGGATGCTTTAGACTCCCCCTCGTTAGGTCGTGAGCGACCTAAGACTTCTTCACTAGGTCGTGAACGACCTAAGCCTTGTGAATTCTTAGCTTGCACTGCTTCGACTCTGGCCTGAGCTGCATCATCCTCCCCAGGTTGAGAAAAATTCGTCCTTGAATTTGTAAGCTCCTCCCCATGATAAGGTAGGAGATGCTTAACATTGAATATGTCAGACGTGTACACATCCTCCGGCAGCTTCAACTTATAAGCATTTTCATTAATCCGCTTCACGACTTCTACAGGACCAATTTTTCTGGCTTTCAACTTGTTATAAGCGCCCACTGGAAAACGGTCCTTTGTTAACACAGCATATACCAAATCTCCTTCATTAAACTCAACACTTCTTCGCTTCAGATCTGCAGAGCGTTTATACTTCTCATTCGTCTTCTCCAATCGTTCCTGGATGATTTTATGACATTCAGTCAACCCATCAACAAAATCAACAGCTCGTTGTACCATCCCCTTCGGTTGTGGTACTACCGTTAAGTCCAAAGGTCCCATTGGCAAACTTGAATATACAATCTGAAATGGACTGAAACCTGTGCTACGATTTATCGCATGATTATGAGCGAATTCTGATTGACATAACTTCACATCCTAGCTTTTTAGATTATCTTTCACCAGACATCGCAATAAATTTCCCAACGATCTGTTAACCACCTCTGTTTGCCCATCAGTTTGCGGATGGTAAGCGCTACTAAAATTCAGCTTCGTTCCAACCATCTTCCACAAACTTAGCCAAAAGTGACTCAGAAAACGAGTATCCCTATTCGACACAATAGATTCTGGCAATCCATGAAGTCGATAGATTTCTTTGAAAAATAACTGAGCAACATGAACAGCATCCGCCGTCTTCTTACAAGCAATAAAATGTGCCATTTTCGAAAATCGGTCAACCACCACATAAATGGAATCGTTTCCCCTCTGAGTTCGCGGTAACCCCAGAACAAAATCCATACTCACATCAACCCAAGGCTTACTTGGTACAGGTAACGACATATATAATCCAGCATTGGTCGCAGTTCCTTTCGACACCTGACAGATATGACATCGTTCCACAAATCTCTCAACCTCTTTTCTCATCGATGGCCAAAAATAAGATTGTGAAATCAACTGTAATGTACGATCACGTCCTATATGTCCTTCCTCGTGCAACTCCTTGATAATCTTCATTCTCAAGCTGCTATTTGGGATACATAATTGATTTCCTTTAAACAAGAAACCATCCACCAACACAAATTCATCGGCACTCCCCTCCTTAACTTTTTCAACAAATTTCATAAAGTAAGGATCTTCTTCAATCAGCTCTGGAAATAATTCAAAACCTGTCACCTCAACTTTCATTATTGTCAATAAATGACTCCTCCTACTCAAAGCATCAGCCACACGATTCATCACTCTTGACTTGTGTTTGACAACAAAAGTAAATTGTTGTAGGTACGCAATCCACGATGCATGTCTCGTTGAAATCTTGTCTTGCCCTTGTAAATGTTTCAACGCCTCATGATCAGTGTAAAGAACAAACTCTTTCTGAAATAGATAGTGTCTCCAGTGTTTAATAGCTTGCACAACAGCATAAAATTCCACATCATATGTACTATATCTCATCTTCGCTCCCGATAGCTTCTCACTAAAATATGCAATAGGACGTCCCCTCTGACTTAACACTCCTCTAATCCCAACCTTGGATGCATCAGTATGTAGTTCAAATACTAATTGAAAATCTGGTAATACTAGAATTGGTGCTGAAGTCAAGAGTTTTTTAATTCGCTCAAAAGCAATTCATGCTTCCTCTGTCCAAGCAAACTGTTTACCCTTCATACAATTAGTCACAGGCGCCATCACACTACTAAAGTGTGGGATAAACCTTCGATAAAAAGAAACCAACCCGTGAAAACTCCGAACCTCTGTTATCGTCTTGGGTTGCGGCCAATCTCTGATAGCTTCAACTTTACTTTGGTCTACATGTATTCCTTCCTTCGATACAACATACCCCAGAAATAAAACACTCCTCGCCATAAAATCACATTTCTTCGTAGCAGCGTAGAATTGTTCTTCACGAAGGATAATTAACACTTTCTTCAAATGCTGAACATGCTCTTCTGTACTAGCACTGTAGATCAGATTATCATCAAAGTAAACCACCACAAATTTTCCAATGTACGGCCTGAAAATTTGGTTCATCACCCTCATGAATATACTTGGTGCATTCGATAGACCAAACGGCATTACCAGCCATTCATACAATCCTTCCCTCGTCTTGAATGATGTCTTCCATTCGTCCCCTGGTCAAATGCGAATCTGATGATAACTGCTCTTCAAGTCAATCTTAGAAAAGATCACAGACCCACTAATTTGATCTAACAGATCATCAAGCCTCGGCATCGGAAATCTGTATCTGACAGTAATCTTGTTCAATGCTCTACTATCTGTGCACATTCTCCACGTCCCGTCCTTCTTCGGTACTAACAAAGCTGGCACAACACACGGACTTAAGCTTTCCTGCACATGCCCCTGTTCAAGCAATTCTTCCACTTGCCTCCTTAATTCTTCATGTTCCTTCGGACTCATTCGATAATGTGGTCTATGTGGCAACAATGCTCCCGGAACAAGATCAATTTGATGTTGAATGTCTCTCAGTGGCGGTAACTCCTTTGGTAACTCCTCTGGAAATACATCCTCAAATTCTTTCAATACTAGTTTCACTTCTTCTGGAATTTCAACCTCTTCACTGCTCTCACGCCCAATTAACAAGAATACTTCCGACTCTTCCTCAACCTCCTTAACAAACTCCTTCAAAGATAATAAAGTTTTCAGCTCTTCAATCTCCTCCAGTTTGTTTTCTTCTTGTTGTCGCTTCTTAGGAACCAAAGTGATTTTAGTACCTTCAAACAGGAAACTATAATTGTTGTTTCGCCCATCATGTTGCATCGCCCTATCATACTGCCATGGTCTTCCCAGCAACAAATGACAGACATCCATATCTACCACATCGCACCAGATTTCGTCTTTGTATTTCTTTCCAATTGAAAAATTCACACAAGCCCTTCGTCCAACCTTCACCTCCCCGCCTTTTCTCAACCAAGCCAGCTTGTATGGTTTCGGATGTTTCTCAGTCTTCAATGCCAACTTCCTCACAGCCTTTGAAGAAATTATATTATCACAGCTTCCAGCATCAATAACAAATTTGCAAACCTTCCCCAGGATAGTACATGTAGACTGAAAAATATTGCTCCTCAACCAACTACAATCCTCCTCTTGCTTTGGTGTCAAACAAGACCTCCTCATCATCAGATTACAACCTTCGTCTCCCGACACTTCTTCTTCCTCCTTATAAGGTGGTGAATTGAAACATTCAGCTTCTTCATCCTCATCCTCATCCTCTGCTATCATAGCTCTCTTCTTCGGCTTAGGACATTCATTACTTTTGTGGCCCATTTCTTGGCAATTGTAGCACTTGAAACTGTTATTGACTTTCGCCTTCCCAACCTCATTCACAACTGGTTTTGCAACAGCTTTTGAAACATTAAAACTTCCACTAACACCCTTCACTGGATTGTTGGAATTTGTAAACACACCACCTCCTCGTCTTCCCTGCTTCTCCCAAGCCAACGCCTTCTGGTGTGCTTCAGCAACTAATTTGGGATCAAACATGTTAACCATATCCTGTATCTGCATTCGCAACCCCCCAACAAATCTAGCTGTCAATTGTTCTTCTGTCTCCATAATATCATTCCTTGCAATCAGTTGATAAAATTCGTCAGCATAGTCATTCACAGATTTCGTCCCCTGTCTCAAGTTTTGCAACCTCTGATACATAAGCGACTGATAGTTATAAGGTAAGAATGTGGCTTTCATCATTTTCCTCATCTTTTCCCAAGCAACAATTTTTGACTTCCCCATCCGATCCCTAGTAAGTTTGGTTTGCTGCCACCATGCCATAGCTCTCCCCCTCAGTCTAGTAGCAACGAACTTCACTTTACGATCCTTCGGAACCTCCTTGAAGTCAAATATTTCTTCAACATAAGCTATCCAATCAAGGAACTCCTCGGCTTGCATACCTCCTTTGAACTCTGGTATTTCAGTCTTCATCCCAGACTCCCATTTTTGATCATACTTCGACTGATTTCTTCCTTGTCCACATCCTTGTCCATGAACACTACCACCATCATACTCTTCTTCAAAATCTGATGTATATCGATGTCGATCCTGAACACCAACATCTCTACTACCATCACGTCTTCCACCAACATCCCTTCTATCTACATTCCTCCGATCTTGATCATTCACATTCCTATCACGCCTTCGATCATCATCAACACTTCTTTCTCGATTGGAATGTGGTGAGACTCTACTTCCCCCATGGTTAGATTCAGGTGAAACCCTTCTCCGGTTTTGATTCATCTCTAACATCATCTTCTCTAATTGTCCAATCCCTTCATTAAGTTTATCACTAAAGTTTTCATTAATTCGTTGCTCCATCTCATCAGCTTCTTCTCTTTTATATAAAGCTTCTACGTTTTGGTGACGATTAGCTCTTCTCGGCGGCATGGTTGATTCTTCAAAACTTTGACTTTCGGCTCCACTCCAAATTCCAAACACCTTTCGAACTTAGATCTAAAATGAAATGGATCAAAAACTCCCACTTTGTTGCAAAAAAATGATGAACACGATGAACACAACTTCAACACTTCAAAAAAAATTGCACGGCTCAACACTTCAAACTCGGCTAACACTTCAACTTCGAAATTCTCGGCTCCAAGACTCGATTTAGCTATGATTGGCTAAAACAAGCTCTGATACCAAACTGACGCAGCGGATTACACAAAAACAATGTAGATCGATGAAAGTAGCAATCGATGGATTGATGAATACTGAAATGCCCGAATTCGTTGATCCGAAGATACCGAATTCTAGCTGTCTCTGACACGTTGATCGCGCACGATACCATGAAGAGAGATCTACAATTCTTCGAGCATTGATCAAGTGCACTTGATTCTGCGAATTGGCTTCAACGATCGAAGATTCGAGCGCACTCGAATGTCGAAGGTGGAGATAGGAGATTACACTCGACTACCAATTTGGATGAAAGCACAAAGCTAACAAATGAAATTTTATTCAAATCAACTAAACTTTTACAAATGACACAACCCCACTATTTATAGAGTTTTACAACACACGACTCAAAAATACAACACTTAGGTCGGCAGTGACCTATCAACTACGACTTACGACATAACTAAGGTCGTCTGCGACCTACAGACACAACACAGAACTACAGTATGAAACATAGCACATTACAACACATATTTACAACACATAGATCGGCCTCGACCTAAAATACAACTCACGCGACCTAACTTCAATACATCAGCCTCCATCAACGACCTAGTATAGGTCGTTAACGACCTACCACTTCACGCGACTTAAGAAATAGCTTTCTGGAAATCTTCATACGACCTACCCCATGAGCGACTTAAGAAGGCAGTAGTGAACGACCTAACAAAAGAAAGCAACGACCTAAAATAAAAGTGGCATCCAACTCAGCGACTTAACAAAGTTCACGACCTAACTCATAAGTCGGCAGCGACCTAACTCTCCCAGCGACCTAACTTAGGTCGTAACTCGTTCACGCGACCTAACTTAGGTCGTAGCTCAAAACAGTCTTCAACTGAAATATCGAAGCGACCTATCTTCTCGCGACCTAACTTCTTGCGACCTAACTTAGGTCGGAACATTTTCCTACGACCTATCGTAGGTCGAATCATATTTCTGCGACCTAACTTCTTGCGACCTAACTTAGGTCGTTCCTTTTCTCTGCGACCTAACATAGATCGTAACTCGTTAGGTCGTAGCACCTTATTCTTCAACTCGTTAGGTCGTAGCAACCTGTTAGGTCGTTCCAGCGATCTATTTCCCAGATGAAGCTCGCTAGGTCGTTCTAGCGACCTATCCCTTAACTCGTTAGGTCGTTTGGTTGCTTTAGACTCCCCCTCGTTAGGTCGTGAGCGACCTAAGACTTCTTCACTAGGTCGTGAACGACCTAAGCCTTGTGAATTCTTAGCTTGCACTACTTCGAGTCTGGCCTGAGCTACATCACGTTAGCTACTCATATTGACTAGAATCCATATGGCACTCAACAAATCAATTAACACAATATAAAACATTTTATATCACTAACAAATACGCACTCTCGTATATATATAAACACACACACACACACACACTCAAACTCATTCTAGGGTACTACTGACCCTATCACTGATGAGTAATCCCACAAAAGCCTAGGTATTCGCTCAACCTAAGCTCTAATACCACGTGTAACGAACGGACCACTCCGGACCCACCCCGGTAGGCTTTGCAACCATCCCGCTACCCTTCTGCTTTTCAACATAGGGGTACTCCTTCTTTTCAACATGGAGGTAACTACAAGTGGTACCTCGAATTGGCTTTTATGGCTAGCCTCGCGACATCCGTAGCCAACCCATCAAGGCCTTATACTACCTCTTATGGACATGTAGGGGTAAGTGTCTAAGCTTCATTACTATTCACAAAGCAAAAACCCCCTATCATGCGTGAAACTATCACCAAACAAATCTGATCCCGGTCTCTTTGAAACAACATTTGATATTTTTGGTAAACTCGACCCCGGTTCTATAGGAAATAAACAGACGAAAATAAGATCAGAGATCATCTCCTAACCGTTAATGGACATATTTCCTTATCAACGTCCTTGAAGAATGAAACGAGTTTATACGTACAATATAGCACCTTCGATGGTAACTGTACCATAAAATCCCCGTGTTTCTCCTAGATATTTCCAAAGTTATGTTTTTGGTCCAGATTTGATAGTCGGTTATTTAACTATCAAATAAAACAATCATTTAGCCAAAGATTCCATTACCCACTGAAATCACTAAGCCTTATTTAATTTAAATTTCAATAAGTTAAATCTCTTTATCAAAAAGGTATATGCTTATCTCACCGGAATAAGTATATTCACAAATCATTCCTTTCAAAATACTTGAAACTTTTTTCAAATAAATAAATGTGGAAAGTACCACACGGTATCAACCATGGATTCACAGCTCAATGATTACGTCTCTATCCCAGAGAAATCCAAACTTAAATGCAGGAAATCTCTGCCTCTCAATTTCTACCATGAAAGTATACCATTACTTTCCGATATCTTATTTAATAATTATCCCAAAATACTACTTATAAAGTTTATATATAAATTTTCCAAGTTTAATTTAGGTAAATACTATTTAATAAAAGTGATTATATAAAAACAATATTAATATTGAATAAATTATCTTGTGAAATAATAATAATGATTAATTCTTAATTTAAATCAAATCATTATAAAATAACTTTAATTAATAATTAAATATACTTTTAAACATTTTAAATAATTAATAACCTTGAGAAACATAATTAAATACTTTTAATTAATTTTTAAAAATCATAAAATAATTATCCTTAAAACAATCCTTTATTCAAAAATCAACTTCCAAATTTTAAAAGAGGCTTATTAATTCCAATGGTACTTAATCAAGATACCATTTGCTCCACAAAAATCTAGAATAGCAGATTCAGATATTCACATCAACCCATTTTAAACAATTAATTCAACATCATCTTGCCCAATATAATTATAAGAAAAAAATGTGACGATCCCAAATTTCAATACTTGAAATCCAGAATGCCGGAGCTTATAACACATTAAGTAATAACAAAACACAGCGGAAGAACAAAAGAACAATATATCATATAACTCAAATGATACAATATCCAATATGATATACAAAAATGATAAATATCAGAGATAACAATATACAATGCTACAGTGGAACAAGAACATGATATAGCAGCGGAACCAATAACTCTAAACAGCAATAGAAGCCTCCAAAAGAATCCAACTCAAACTGCAACTGCAACTCCAAATCTCCAGTAGCTCCAATCCAGAGATAGCTCGAACCACCATCTAATTGCAGTAACCAAGGTCAGCCGTGGATGTTGAAGTGAAACAAATGCGATCGCAAATCCAGATACTTCAAAGATATCAAATCTACACCTACTATTTGATTATCTGAAAAAAAAACCCAACTCTAGACCTTAACCTTTTTCCTTTGAAATTCGTTCATATTTTTAGTTTCAAAACAGAGCACAATATTTGTTTTATAATTTAAAACTTGGTACAGATTGTTATTTTTAAATTTTGAAACCTGCTGTCTATCAAAACAGACCCGAGCCAGAGAAAAATTTACTCAAGCCAAACACTCAAATACCCGAGCTCGCACTCGAGTCACACACGCAAAAACTTCGGGCTTGACCCGAGACAAAAGCTTCTTCCCCAACCAAGCTAAACCCAGACACGAAAATGTGCACATGCACGTGCACACGCCACCCGATTGCCTCCGACTAACCCTACCGCCTTCGTCAAGTCGACGACGACCATCACCAACCCTACTGCCTTCGTCAAGTCGACCAAACCTGGAAACAAACAACCATCAGAAAATCGTCTCGCCCCACCACGTTGATCCACCAGCGACCATGAATCTTCGACCACAGCTCCATCACGTCACCCAGCTTCTAACCCCCTTCATGTGTTCACCTCCGATGATCAATTGACATCATACGAGCCTCGACTACCTTGACATACAAAGCAGCTCCATAAACCCTAGATCACCATTGTACGGCCACCACGACCATCGAGAAATTCCCTGACCATTTTTCCTCGAATCTCCACTGCCCAGGCTACCTTCACCATTAATCCCGAGGTCCAAGAACTTTCCGATCATTGGAATTTACTTAAAATGTGATTTCCGTTCATCCCATGAATTCTCCCCAAAAACACCATTAAAAATCTTAATTTTATTTGTAAAAATCATAGATTTTGATAGCGAATCGGATTATATACCTGAAACAAGAAGTTATTGAAGTCGAATTTCAACATGGTTTTGAGATTTCACTGTAGTTTTTCTTTTTCAAAATATTTACTCAATATTTTTACTTGAAATTATTTTTAGAAACAATGTTACATTATTACAATCATCTTTGGTTTAAAGATCAAAACCTAACATTGATTATATGAGGAGATATTGAATTTAGTTTAAGGGATTCAAACCTGTAATTCAACAGGGTAATGTATATTTGCATATACACAGACATACACAGTTATTTTCATGTATATATATAAATGCAGGCATACTGAACAAACACTTATCATAGCATACTCCAAGTATCAAGCAAAGATAATTAAAATATACAAGTTTAGATTCTTAAAAGAAGGGGTTTGCTCACCTGGTACAGAAGGCAGGGAATAGAGAAGAACAGAGAAGCTTTGAAAATTTGAAAAACTAGAATTTGATTTATTCTTGAAAACTGAAAATTGTACTTGACTTTGATCTTTGCATTGATTCTTTTTGTTTTGAATCTCCAGACTTGAAAACTAAAGCTTTGAATTTCAGTTGATTTTTTGTTGCCTGCTTTTGATTTTAGTTTTGTTTCTCTGGTTTTGTTTTGATTTATTGCTTTCAGTTTTGAGGTTTTGATTTCTTTATTTTGTTTTCAGGTTTTTTTATGTTGAAGGAAAGAAAGATGAGAAGTGATATGAAATGAGGATCCTGGTTTCTTTCTAATGTATTTTTTTTATTTAAAAGAAAATTAAATTAAATGCCACTTGTAATTATAAATCTAACACTTGTTAATATTTTGAATTTAAAACTTTACAAATGTCATGAACAAGAAAATTTATGTTTAGACCTTATTTACTTAAGTATTTATGTTTACATAATTTTCTTGAATTTATTTACAAACTACATTTGTTTTCAAAAGATATATATACATATAGGTGAGTTTTAAAACTTTTATTTTTGTTTTATATACATATGTATATATTTTAATTACTTGTACTTATACAATCTAAAAAGAATTGAAAACAATTAATAAATAATCATACATATAAAATTCTTAATTTATAAAGCTTTGTAAATCAAATTTATTTATTACATCAATTTTATTTCCAATGTATTTATTTAATTTCAAAATCATATTTTACTTTGTACTTACACAATTTTATAACAATGATTTGAAATCAAATTATTCATTACTAACAATTATATAAATGTATTAGTTCTTCCAAATGTAAAGTTTAATAAATCCAATATTTATTTATAAGATACTTATCCTTGAATTTTTTATTTTCAAATTCCAAATAAAAATACCAATTCAACATTCTGTCTACAATAAAAATTTTATTTCCAAATACTCTATTTTAAAATACATATTTTTTCTTTATTCTGGAATTTTCATATTAATTCACAATTAATTTCAAAATTTTACATTAATTACCAATTTTTTTCAAAATTTAATCCCAAAGATTAAATAAATTATCAATTTATTTTTAGCTAAAATCCAGGAATGTTACAAAAAATTAGATGTCCATACAAATATGAAGCAGAACAGGGTTCAATTAGATGTCCATACAAAAATTAGATGTCCAAAAACACACATTTGAATGATAATGGCAGAACGGTGATTTATTCAGCCAATAAGGGTTCAATTAAATACAAATTAGCGGAACGGTGTTTTATTCCCCCACGGATGTCAAACCATCGTAATTATCTTAAACTAACTCATCATTATTCTTATCTGGAAAAATAACTTCAATAGACAGGTCATATAAATTTAAACATCAATATTTGTTTAAATCGGTTAATTAAATTCTGGCTGTTTAAAATTGCTATAAATTTTCAATTATTCAAACTCGACAACACTTCGTATGACGATGTATTGTTCATTGATGCGAACCCAATGCAATCAGTCTCGCGTTAACTGGATTTTGTATGCATTAGTTATAGCAATTTAAACTTCACAAAAAGGAATAAATATAATTAAACGATTTTAAATTGAAGCAAACTTCCTTCACCTCTTTCTCTGGGCCGAAGCCCATAACCAAACATAATTTAACATTTTATTTTGTTTTAAAACTTCCCTCCACCTTTTTTTAAAACAAGGGTCGAGCCCAAACCCACCTACCAAAGAAATTTGTTTCCCTTGCTTTCCTTTTCCCCTTCTTCTTCTCCCATATCATGTTTCCTAGCTTTCCCAAAAAAAAAGAAAATCGAGCATAGTTGTGCACACGTGCATGGTGCACAACACTCCGCACTCTAAATTGACATGCCGAGACCACCTACAGGCTTCCCTTCTCACCGACGTTCGACTGACCACCTCCGCCCATGCTCCTATTACCCAGCCTAATTTTTGACCATGAGCTGAAACCACAAGGTGACCTTCACTTCGAAAATCATCCCACCCAAGTCCCTCGATCAACGATAGCCATCCACTCCACCGTCATTGGCTCCGCCACCCACGACCCCACCTCTATGCCAACTACGACCATGCTCGACCACCCACTTCGATCGCAACCCATCAAATACCAAACACCCTACAAAATAATGCCTAAACCTTACAAATACCCCACTACACCAAATCAAAGTGAATTTCAAAATTTAGCCACGGTGAAACCCTCGGCCTAGTCACCACGCTCCTCCTCGACCAAACTGCATCGCCTATCGTCCACCACGTTGCCAGAAAATAATTTTTAAGTGGATTTAGATCATCTCTCCATTTCTTTTAAACCAAGCTATTAAAATCATGAAATCTTCACTAGAAATCCAATTTTCACCTAGCAATCTTGAATATATACATGAATCAATGATTTGAGCATGTTGAAATCGACAAAACTTGGGTTACTTACTGTATTTTAGCAAATTCACCCAATATACAAAATGAACAAGCTTCACATTATTTTTAACGTGATCTATACTCGAAAACAAACATTTCACTTGTTTACATCATCGGCTAATTCATAACGAAATGAGAGATATTGATTTTTGAACTAGAGTAAAAATGGGTTTTTCACCTCTGCTAAAATGACAGAGTGTTTAAAAACATTTCCAGGTATTTTAAAAAATTTAATTCTCACCTTGATCATGCTTAGGCCATTGAAACCTTCCAGTTGCACCTTAGTTTTATGATTTGAAATCTTGAGAAATCTTCTCTAGTTTTGGATTTGAACAGAATGCTTCCCATTTTTGTTTTTTTCTTTACAACATTTGTTTAGCGGAGCTTTGTTTTACAGTGCATTTTTGTTTATAGGCTTTCAAAAACTGAAGCCTACACACATACCAACACACACACACACATATACACACACTTGTTTACAAGACAAAATGATGCATATGTTCAATGTTTTGGGGCTCAAAAGATTTGCAGACCTATTGTACAAGGATTTTGTGATGGATTGAAATGAGGTGGCTTGAGTTGATATGATGTTGAGATGAAGAGAAGTTAAGTTGAATGTTTTGGTCTTTCCTATTTTTAACCAGACATGCGTATGTTTATATATTTCATTTGACTTGTAATTTTCTTGATCTTCATTTTTACTTGGTTAACTTTTGATTGTTTTCTCTTTTTATTTACTTGCAAAATTTATGACCAGATGTAAATTTTTATTTTGACTAAAAGACCGCGTTATTGAATATTAAAAATAAATATTCAAAACTCAATACGATAAAAATTCCGGGTCGCTACATTTCTTCTAGAGGATCTGTATTATAAAAGACTAAGAATGCATGAATCATTTTGGCATTTAAAAATATATATCTTTTTTGTTATTTTTAAAAGATATGAATGAATATATTTGTTATTGTATAATATTTTAGTTTCAGTGGCAAATTAATTTAAATTTGTGAGTGCAATGTAGTAGTATTTACATAATTTTTTTATTATTCTTTAACAATAGGTAAAAACAATTGTAAAAGACCCTATTGCAACGGGTAAAAACAGTGGTAATGATGTTATTGCAACAGACAAAAATAGTTGTAAATGATGTTATTGCAATGGAAAAAAACCGTTGTAAAATCTTCTGGATCTATTAGAAGATCGCCTAATAAGACAGGCGCTGGTCCGTTGCATAACCCCTATTACAACGGGTATTGCCCATTGTAAATGGGTATTTTTGTTGTAGTGCATTACTCTTAAAACTTAATAACAACGTTTATCCAGTGCTATCATTACTCTTAAAACATAACAACAGCGTTCATATAACACTGTAATTACTTCTAAAACACCAATAAATGCGATTTTAATAGAAATTTGTAAATGATGTTGTATGTTAATAACAGCATTTATCAATTGCTGATGAAAATGGAAAGCAAAACTGTAAAAATATTTGATAGCAAAATATTAACGCTGTAGTAGTTATAATAACAAGCTAAGAAAGACTGTTTAAAAACTATAAGCTAATTATAAACGCAGTACAAAAGAGCTTTCCACAGCATTTTTATTACGCCGCTGCAACTTATGTATCTACGATAGCATGTTGTTATACAACGTTTTTAATAATGCTGTCATTTCTTCTTATAGCATTTTTCGAACGCTGTGAAAAACTTTTTCTGGTATTGCGTGGAATGTTTTGTAATAGTTATATTCTATCTGCATCTAGGCAACGTTTGGGATTATTTAATGAATATGGAAATCTGCTAATGAAACATGTTTTGAAAATTTTTCATATTCCTATATTTCTGTTGTTAATGATACTATTAACTATCTCATTTTGTCACCGAAGAATAATACTACTGATGACTGCAGCATTAGTAGGGCTTATTTTCAGGCCTTGGAATGAGGGATGTTACAGTCATGTACGTAGCACTAACCTGACAAAGTAGCCTTGATTCTATCCATAAGAGTTAAAAAATGATGATTCTAGTAAGGTGTAGAAGTAATAGTGCTCTAACCCACCAAGCTTCACTTTTTACCAAATGGTAAATTAAGTTGAAAAGTTCGAAAATGTGGTAACTATACGAGACTTGGTTTTCATTTGCGATCGTTTGCATTTTTGTTGAATTGGACCAAATTAACTAAGCAATTATTTGGAGGAAAGACGAGAATCATATGGTATGGTTATTCACTTGGTAATGATATAACCTACGTATGAACTCGTCTTGCTGTTCTAGGATAAATGATAAAGAAATCCATCTAGATAGGAAATGATCTCCACGCTTACGTATTGGCTGTTTATTTTTGAAAGAACCGTAGTTGAGTTAACCAGAAAATCTATCGAGTGGTTTTGGAGTGTCTCCTAAGTGGGGAAGTGTACTTATACGAGATGACTCAAAAGCGTAACCACTTCTAAATAATATACATGTTGTATCTCTTGAAAGTGGATCTGGTCGAAATTTCGGAATCTATGAGGTTTGTTTGAAATGCTCAAAATCACGTAGAGGTTCGTGATTTGTTCGAGATGCTAAAATACATTTTAGGATTTGTGATCTGTTCGAGTTGTGGATCGTTTGTAAATATATTGAACATGACTTCACTATTAGTCGATGATAAAAGATAGAGTAGGATGCCCAGTCTAGGGGTTTGGCTTACCCAAAGGGGAACATCATCTCCATTCCTAGAGATGCTTTCGATATGTAGGGCCCATAGGTGTGACGAACACCCATGACCCCTGCACCGAACCTAGAGATAGTGCGTTGTAAAGTGTGCCAGGCGACCATGGACGATTGCCAAGGTAAATTTAAACAACAGAATCTATCGTATTACTCACAGCGCATGGACAAAATACAATAGAATATATATATAGTGAAGCTTCACAGAATAGAATCTCATGAATAAAACTTCATAATAGTTGAATACAAACATCTGAACAGTCAATACATCAAGCCTCACTACATAACACTCAGAGAATATACAAGCAGCGGAACATCCAGTACATATAGTAAGAAGATAATATGCAATCCTCCATCTCGTCTTCGACATCAGCACCGTGGAAAGCAAGAACAGCACCTGTCACCTGCTACCTAGTCTGCCCGTCCCAAAATGGACGAACAGCCCAAGGCAATAAGAGTTAAAACATAAAGCCTTGAGTCAGACAACAGTCTTAGTGAGCGGTAAATTAACTAACAACATACCAAAAGAGCATAAAGGAAAAGGAATAGGAATACAACCCTCCCACTCCACCTCTTTCTACAGTGATAGCCCCCAGACACACACTAAGCAGAAGCAAACATAGAAAAGCATACAATTTAAGGTAAAGCAATTATCACTCAAGTCAAGGGCGATGTTTTCCAAGTACAAACCCCCAAGGCCTAAACCAAGATCAGATAAGCACCCAGAAAATACCGCTCTTGAGACCGGATGACGATACAACCAAACATCCATGACTCTGGCTATCACTGTTATCATTGCTTCGATATCATCGTTAATTGAATGACCGGCTCTTTATTTCATCCGTCCGTCAAGGCCTAATGGAAACCCCGGTTCTAGACATAACTCTGCACGTCATCGTGACCCGTGCCTAGGACTATCGAATCTGCCCAGAGTACTTGACTACCAATCAGTAGCCTTCAGGAACTATCGAATCTGCCCAACGTACTCTTGCTTTGAGCATGCTAGAACCTTCAACAACGATGATATCTCAGCCTTCTAGTCATCCTCCTCGACGACTATTTCCATACTAGCTCAAGCGCCTCTCGAGCAAACCATTATCCTCAAACTCGAACCATTTCACCGAGTTATCAATCTGCTTGGAATGATCCCGTATGGATTAGACCAAGGCTATCTCATATCATACTTCGCCTCATCATCATCATAGCAAAGCTTCATCTCAACATTATCATCAAATCTATCCATATGAGCTTCCTCATCCGCCACATATGCCACGATCAGCTTTTCCAATTCAAGAGCCTTTCTCTTAGCTTTTGAATCTTCTTTGACCAACTTGTCTAAATCACATCATCAATCATCTAATTCATAGCAATAAATCCAGTCAAACATTAATCCAAGTAAACAAGCATTCAAATATGATCTAAATAGACAATTATAACAATAATGGCAATTTCGTAATTAAAGAGTCAAAAGTCTAACAAGCATGAAAACATGAGCAATATCTCTATAATCTTGATGAATGAACTTGCATAGGTTAACATGTAGTAAAATGGATGCCAAATCATTATGAACAATGGATCTATATGGATCTATACTTAGGATTAGGAAAATGCATGGAAATCACTACTTTAGCACAAAATCAAGCCAACGATCCGATATACTCCTTTGGATCCGTGTGAGATATAATCACCACTCACCAAATCACCTAAACACCTTAAAAGAAACCCACTTCAGATCTGGACAGCGAAGGATCTAACTCGATCTATCACCAATCCGCTTCAAACGATGAAATCTCTCTTCGAAGGATGAAGATCTTCAATCTAAGCTCTTGGATCTTCGATTTGATCTTCGATTTGGATGGAAGGAATCACAAGATTAGAGTGGAGAAAATAAGTGAAGAAGTGTAGAAGTCGAACTCTCAAAATGCAGCACTTCGTCGCTTCGAAATCCGGATCCCAAAAATGTAGAAAAACCCTCCTATTTATAGGCTGAAATCCACCTTAGGTCGCTCACTCGGAGTTAGGTCGTCCACGACCTACGACCTAAAACCCTTCGACCTAAAACCCTACGACCTAACAACCCCAAGCCTCTACGACCTAACCAGATGCGCTTCCTCGCGACCTATGACCTAACCAGATGCGCTTCCTCGCGACCTACGACCTAACACATGCGCATCCGCGACCTAACTGCTAAGCCTTTACGCGACCTAACACTCACGCGACCTAACACCCACGCGACCTAACTGACTAATGGCCTAGCGACCTAACTATACTTAGCAATCTACCTTAGGTCGCTTACGACCTAACTTCAACACAAGGTCATATGACCTAACTATTCCTTCCTTAGGTCGTTGCCAACCTATCCTTCTTAAGTCGCTAACTTACCCTGTTTCCTATACTGCTAACTCTTAGGTCGCTAAACTTCCTTAGGTCGCCTAATTCTATAGGTCGCTAACTCTTATAGGTCGCTAACTCTTATAGGTCGCTAAACTTCCTTAGGTCGCCTAATTCTATTGGTCGCTACAAACCCTTAATCGCTCAAAACCTTAGGTCGCTAACATCCTACAGGTCGTTCCAACCGACCTAACCTACCCTACGACCTAAGCCACCACACGACCTATCTTCTAAACGACCTAACTATCACACGACCTAACTCCTTAGGTCGTTCTAATCCTTAGGTCGCTCCACTTCACTATGTCGCCTACCTCATAACTCGCCAACTTCCTTAGGTCGCTCCAAACCTTCATACGACCTAAGACTTAGACTTTGGATGACTTATCAACAATGTGACCAAATGTCAATTGTTTTACGATGTTTCGATCCGTAAAAATACGGGTCGTTACATTCTCTCCCCCTTAGGAATTTCGCCCCCGAAATTCCAAACAAACAGAGCAATCAAAGACTATTCTGCATGCCTACCATCCATAGCAATCAACAAACCATGCATCCAATTCTAGCTTAGCATGCAGAATTCTAAAACTTAGAACAAGTTACAATGTCGTTAGATGACACGACACTTTAGGGCCATACCTTGAAGAGTTCAGGATGAGCTGCTTTCATGCTCTCTTCCACCTCCTATGTACAGTCGTTATCATCATCACTCCATTGTATCTTGAGCAACTTAACTATCTTCCTCCTAAGCTGTTTCGTGTCGGTTTCCACAACACGAAGCGACTTACGATGTCTCCTATCGACTGGATCAACTTCGAAATCTTCACAGCTATCAGCAGAAACCACTATATTCGAGTCGTGCACATACTTCCGTAGATATGATATATGAAAAACATTATGCACACTCAACATCTTTTTTGGTAACTCCAATCGGTAGGCGAGCTTTCCAATTCGCTCGATGATCGGGAATGGTCCAACAAATCTTGGAGTCAATTTTCCTTTCTTCCCGAATCGAATAACATTCTTCAGAGGAGAAATCTTCACAAAAACCATATCACCTACGACGAACTCCAAATCCTTACGACGCTTATCGGCATAACTTTTCTGACGGTCTTAGGCTGCCTTCATTCGTTGCCGAATGATCTCTATGCAATTCGAAGTCCGTCGAATCATCTCTGGCCCAAGCATCAGCTTTTCTCCTGTCTCTAACCAACATGTCGGAGAGTTACACGGTCTTCCATACAATGCTTCATACGGTGCCATACCAATGCTTGACTGCTAACTGTTATTATACAAAAATTCCACCAAATGAAGGTGATCTTCCCATGATCCTCCGAAATCCAAAACACAAGCTCTGAGGAGATCTTCCAAAACTCGGTTGACTCTCTCGGTCTGACCATCTGTTTGAGGATGATAAGCTGTACTCAAACACAACTAGGTTCCCAAAACTTCCAGGAAGCTCTTCCAAAATCCACTAGTGAACAATGGGTCTCGATCGCTCACTATACTCTTCGGAATACCATAGAATCGAACTATCCACTTAACATATAACTCAGCCAACTTTGATGCAGTCCTAGTCGGTCGAACAGGAATGAATCTTGCACTCTTAGTCAGACGATCTACAATGACCCAAATTCCTTCATTTTCCGTTCTTGTTCTAGGTAACCCATCAATAAAATCTATCGATACTTGCTCCCACTTCCATGTAGGAACTTCTAACGGCTGAAGCAATCCACTTGGCTTCTTCTGTTCGGCTTTTACCAACTGGTAGTTCATGCACTTAGAAATAAAATTTCCAACATCCTTCTTCATACCTTCCCAGTAATAGGTTCTCTTCATATCCCAATACATCTTATTTCCTCCTGGATGAATTGTCAACTTCGAGTGATGACTTTCCCTCAGAACTTCATTCCTCAATTCATCGATATCGGGAACAACTAGTCGTCCTTGCTTCCGAAGCTAACCCTCTCGATCGACCTCGAATCCTTTATCCTTTTCTGGGTCCAATCCAGATTCCAAATCACGGATAATCTTGACAAGCTTATCATCTCTCTTTTGACTCTCGCCAATTCTTTCCACAAGAGTCGGTCTTATTGATAAGTTTGCCAACATCTCAGGTTCCAATTCACATCTAGGCCTGAAGTCAAATCCAGCTAAATACTCGAGATTCTTCCATTCTGAAAACATGGCTCCCAATCCTACATGTCTTCGACTTAACGCATTTGCCAATACGTTACCCTTTCCCGGAGTATAAGCTATACCAAAATCATATGATGCCAAAAACTCTAGTCATCGTTGCTGCCGAAGATTCAAATCCTTTTAGGAGAAAAGATACTTCAACGACTTATGATCTATAAACAACTCGAATCGAACACCCAATATATAGTGTCTCCACATCTTCAGAGCAAAAACAATCGCCGCTAACTCCAAATCATGAGTCGGATAATTCCTTTCATGCGGCTTCAGTTGTCGACTGGCATACGCAACAACTTTATCCCTCTGCATCAGCACTGCTCCAAGTCCAGTACCACATGCGTCGGTGTAAACCACCATTTCATCATTCCTACTTGGAATAGTCAAAACAGGAGCACTTAACAATTGCTCTTTCAGGATTCCGAAAGCTTGCTCACACTTAGCATCCCATCTGAATACTTGGTTCTTTTTCGTCAATCCTGTTAACGATGCAGCTACCTTGTAGAAGTCTTTGATAAACCGTCGATAATATCCTGCTAATCCAAGAAAACTTCTCACATCAGATGCATTCTTAGGTCTGACCCAATCCTGGATTGCTGCCACCGTAGCGGGATCAACCGCTATTCCATTCCCAGAAATAATATGGCCTAAGAACCTCACTTCATTCTTCCAGAAGTGACACTTTGAAAACTTAGCTTTCAGCTGATGTTTCCGTAAGATTTCCAAAACAATACGCAAGTGCATCTTGTGCTCTTCTTCAGTTCTGGAATAAATCAGAATATCATCCACGAACACTAGCATGAACTTGCTCAACTGATCTCTGAACACTCTATTCATAAGATCCACAAAATATGCTGGCGCATTAGTCAATCCAAACGGCATTACCAGCCACTCAAAGAAACCGGATGGTGTCCTAAAAGCAGTCTTCGGCACACTATCCTTAGCCACTCTTAACTGGTGAAATCCCGTAGCCAAATCCATCTAAGAAAACACCTTAGCTTCGTGAAGCTGATCAAACAAGTCATCTATTCTTGGCAATGGATACTTGTTCTTCTTAGTCACTTTATTCAGCTCACGATAATCCACACACAACCTTAACGATCCATCTGCTTTGGTTGCGAACACAACTGGTGCACGCCATTCGGACACACTACGCCGAATGAATCCTTTCTGCAAAGGATCATCAACCTGCACCCTCAACTCTTGCTATTCCCTAGGCGCCATCCGCCTAAGAGGCATCACAACAGGTCTGGCTCCTTCAACTAGATCTATACGAAACTCGATCTCTCTATGCGGCGGTAACCCTTTGACCTCGTCAAAGACATCCTCAAATCCATTAGCGATTGGCATAGATGACAGTCCATCCCGTGGAACAACCAACGAATACATGAAGCTCATGAAGACGCCTTCTTCATGCTTATATCGTATCACAATCTTTCGCCCCTCCACATTCTCGACTGTCACCTCCAACCTTTCACAATCAACCTTTGCCGCATACTTCCTAAGCCAGTCCATACCCAAAATAATTCCGAACCCCGCAAAGTTCAGAACAAAATAATCACAAACAAAAGAGCAATCATGACTCGATACAATCAGACCACAGCATAGCATACACAAACAAGACGAACCCCCAACTGGATTAGTCACAACCAATGGCCTATCAACAATCTCCGGTTCTAAACCCAACCGGCCTATAAGTCCATTACAAACAAAAGAATGCGACGCCCCAGTATCAAATAACACTCTAACTGGAACACCACAAATGGAGAGAGCACCCTGAACCACCACACTCTTTCCCTTCTCTTCAGCGGTAGGAGCTTTTGAAGATGATGGAACAGCTCCCAAAGCATAGGCTTGCACAATCTGCTTGTCCTTCCGCGGTTCTGGACAATTCCTCTTAACATGCCCCAGCTTGTCACAGTTGTGGCACTTCACTGGAACCTTCGGATTCTTGCAATCCCTGGAGAAATGGCCCTTCTGCTGACAATTGAAGCAGGTCACTTCGCCCTTCGGCTTCTTCTGGCCATCCTTACCCTTTTGTTGCTGCTGCTTCCTCTTCTTGTTTCCACCCTGCTGTGGTCTAGACTCCTCCTGGGTCACAGCAACAACAGATCCCTCTTTAGGAAACAGATTCTCATGCCTGAGAGCCTTCTCTACAAGCTTCTCAAATGGATCGTCCAAATGATCCACCAACTGTCTCCCAAGAAAACTGTCCAAGCCTGTCACAAACTTCTCATTCTTCTGATACGAAGATTCAATATACGACCGGGCATACTTGGACAAAGCTTCAAACTCAGAAACATACTCAAGAACTGGTCTTCCACCTTGCTTGAGCTCCACAAACTTCTTGAACAAAACAGACTTCTGAGCTGTAGAAATGAACTTAGCTTCAAATCTGACTTGGAATTGCTCCCAAGTGATTTCTTCCTCCGGAGTATCAATGGTGATAGAGTTCCACCAATCAGAAGCTCTTCCTTGAAGCTGTCTTGATGCTAACTTCCTCTTAGTCGCATCCTCAATTCCCAAATCACTAAAGATCCTTCTACAAGCATCTATCCATCTTTGGACTTCAATGGTTGATTCTGTTCCCAAGAAAACCTTTCCTCCAAGAGCAATGTAGTCCTTACACAGCTTAGCAAAATCCACCGGTCTTGGAGTTTGAACTTGAACTCCAACATCCACCGATGGCCCCGGAGCTGGCATCCTTCTCATGATCGAAGTCATCATAGCTTCGAACATAGCAGCATAATCAACAGCCCCTTCAGTAGCACGGCCTTCCCTAGCAGCTGGTCTCCCTCTTCGACTCATCCTTAATATCTATAAAAAGGAATGATTAGCACACCTTGAGAAACAACTGCATAAAGGACTCAAACTCTACTAAGCTACTATATTATATATAGTAATCATCCATCAAAATACAATTACGTCTCTCATACGTAGTTACGTCAGCGAGCGTTGGGTAAAATCGATTAACCAAAGCTCTGATACCAAATGTGACGACCGCCCATGACCCCTGCACCGAACCTAGAGATAGTGCGTTGTAAAGTGTGCCAAGCGACCATGCACGATTGCCAAGGTAAATTTAAACAACAGAATCTATCGTATTACTCACAGCGCATGGACAAAATACAATAGAATATATATATAGTGAAGCTTCACATAATAGAATCTCATCAATAAAACTTCATAATAGTTGAATACAAACATCTGAACAGTCAATACATCAAGCCTCACTACATAACACTCAGAGAATATACAAGCAGCGGAACATCCAGTACATATAGTAAGAAGATAATATGCAATCCTCCAGCTCGTCTTCGACATCAGCACCGTGGAAAGCAAGAACATCACCTATCACCTGCTACCTAGTCTGCCCGTCCCAAAATGGACGAACCGCCCAAGGCAATAAGAGTTAAAACATAAAGCCTTGAGTCAGACAACAGTCTTAGTGAGCGGTAAATTAACTAACAACATACCAAAAGAGCATAAAGGAAAAGGAATAGGAATACAACCGTCCCACTCCACCTCTTTCTACAATGATAGCCCTCAGACACACACTAAGCAGAAGCAAACATAGCAAAGCATACAATTTAAGGTAAAGCAATTATCACTCGAGTCAAGGGCGATATTTTCCAAGTACAAACCCCCAAGGCCTAAACCAAGATCAGATAAGCACCCAAAAAATACCGCTCTTGAGATCGAATGACGATACAACCAAACATCCATGACTCTGGCTATCACTGTTATCATTGCTTCGATATCATCATTAATTGAATGACCAGCTCTTTATTTCATCCGTCCGTCAAGGGCTAATGGAAACCCCGGTTCTAGATATAACTCCGAACGTCATCGTGACCCGTGCCTAGGACTATAGAAACTGCCCAGAGTACTTGACTACCAATCAGTAGCCTTCAGGGACTATCGAATCTGCCCAACGTACTCTTGCTTTGAGCATGCTAGAACCTTCAACAACGATGATATCTCATCCTTCTAGTCATCCTCCTCGACGACTATTTCCATACTAGCTCAAGTGCCTCTCGAGCAAACCATTATCCTCAAACTCGAACCATTTCATCGAGTTATCAATTTGCTTGGAATGATCCCGTCTGGATTAGACCAAGGCTATCTCATATCATACTTCGCCTCATCATCATCATAGCAAAGCTTCATCTCAACATCATCATCAAATCTATCCATATGAGCTTCCTCATCCGCCACATATGCCACGAGTAGCTTTTCCAATTCAAGAGCCTTTCTCTTAGCTTTTGAATCATCTTTGACCATCTTGTCTAAATCAAATCATCAATCATCTAATTCATAGCAATTAATCAAGTCAAACATTAATCCAAGTAAACAAGCATTCAAATATGATCTAAATAGTCAATTATAACAATAATGGCAATTTCGTAATTAAAGAGTCAAAAGTCTAACAAGCATGAAAACATGAGCAATATCTCTATAATCTTGATGAATGAACTTGCATAGGTTAACATGTAGTAAAATGGATGCCAAATCATTATGAACAATGGATCTATATGGATCTATACTTAGGATTAGGAAAATGCATGGAAATCACTACTTTAGCACAAAATCAAGCCAATGATCTGATATACTCCTTTGGATCCGTGTGAGAGATAATCACCACTCACCAAATCACCTAAACACCTTAAAAGAAACCCACTTCAGATCTGGACAATGAAGGATCTAACTTGATCTATCACCAATCCGCTTCAAACGATGAAATCTCTCTTCGAAGGATGAAGATCTTCAATCTAAGCTCTTGGATCTTGATTTGATCTTCGATTTGGATTGAAGGAATCACAAGATTAGAGTGGAGAAAAGAAGTGAAGAAGTGTAGAAGTCGAACTCTCAAAATGGCAGCACTTCGTCGCTTCGAAATCCGGATCCCAAAAATGGAGAAAAACCCTCCTATTTATAGGCTGAAATCCACCTTAGGTCGCTCACTCGGAGTTAGGTCGTCCACGACCTACGACCTAAAACCCTTCGACCTAAAACCCTACGACCTAACAACCCCAAGCCTCTACGACCTAACCAGATGCGCTTCCTCGCGACCTACGACCTAACCAGATGCGCTTCCTCGCGACCTACGACCTAACACATGCGCATCCGCGACCTAACTGCTAAGCCTTTACACGACCTAACACTCATGCGACCTAACACCCACGCGACCTAACTGACTAATGGCCTAGCGACCTAACTATACTTAGCAATCTACCTTAGGTCGCTTACGACCTAACTTCAAGACAAGGTCATACGACCTAACTACTCCTTCCTTAGGTCGTTGCCGACCTATCCTTCTTAGGTCGCTAACTTACCCTGTTTCCTATACTGCTAACTCTTAGGTCGCTAAACTTCCTTAGGTCGCCTAATTCTATAGGTCGCTAACTCCTATAGGTCGCTAACTCTTATAGGTCGCTAACTCTTATAGGTCGCTAAACTTCCTTAGGTCGCCTAATTCTATAGGTCGCTACAAACCCTTAAATCGCTCAAAACCTTAGGTCGCTAACATCCTATAGGTCTCTCCAACCGACCTAACCTACCATACGACCTAAGCCACCACACGACCTATCTTCTAAACGACCTAACTATCACACGACCTAACTCCTTATGTTGTTCTAATCCTTAGGTCGCTCCACTTCACTAAGTCGCCTACCTCATAACTCGCCAACTTCCTTAGGTCACTCCAAACCTTCATACGACCTAAGACTTAGACTCTGGACGACTTATCAACAATGCGACCAAATGTCAATTGTTTTACGATGTTTCGATCCGTAAAAATACGGGTCGTTACAATAGGAGTTGATGATACTTGATTCCATATGGTTCTTGTTCACATGTTCAAACATGGGCTTATTGTGTTTGCCTTATGGTATATTTTATATAGTGATATACCCGCTCGGAAGATGAATTATGATCTTTGTCATGGGGATTCGCTTCAGTTTTTAAGCTAGATGTGTCTTCATGGAAAATCCATATGCGAACCCATCTTAGCGGTTTTGATTATACATCAATATTGTTGTGACGTGAAATGCAAGCAGCACAATTATTTTTTGATTTATATTCTTCACCTTAGAACATTATCAATTATATTTCAGAATGTACTTATTATATGATTTGACTCTTTTGAGAGGATAACCGTTACGTCGATCTAAAAAGATGCTGTTAGATGTCATATATATGTCTTGAGTTTCTCACACCATACTTATATTTGACAAATCTAACCCGTGGTTTTATTTATTTTTTCTTTATTTCCAAGGGTGCTCTTTCGAGCAGTTTTAGAAATGCAGGTTTTCGTTGGTGTTCATTGAGCTCTTGGAGAGGAATTGGATATTTAACTATTGTAGTATTCTTATTTTCGCTGTATTACTTTATGTATAAATATCAGCAATTGTAATAGCGGACAGTTATAACTACCTAGTTCATTGATAGTACTCTAATTATAACTCTGAAATGCAATGCATATTTGGTTAACACAGTTTGCTATCTTCTGATACCATATGATATCATTTCGCATGTGAGGTTCTGATGCTTTTGGTCTTCTCCTTCTTGTTTATTTTCTTTCCTTTTTTTTACTTTAACATTCTGTCTTTTGGACACTTGGGTATTCGGCATGTGAATATTGTTAATGTATTAATGTCGACTTTCGAAGATCGAAAAACCATTTGTTACATCATGGTACCAAAGTTGAAGGTTAAGCGAGAACCTTCACTTTAGTTGAGTGTAACTCATTAAGAGACAAGGTAATGTTATGCCCTATTATGAGTTAAGTGTATCATATATATGAGAGCGTTTATATATTTGGAATATATTAATAACATATAAGTATAAGTTGGTAGTGTAGTTGATTAATGCAAAGATTAATGATGTTCATAATATCCCTCATTGATTAGCTTAATTATGCTTGGCAACTATATGAGCATTTACTATTGTTTGCAAATTTATAACTAATTTACTTTTTTACAATATAGATTGGGTAGATAGTAATTGGAGGAATACCGAACAAACACCTTGTAAATTTAATTTTAAATTTTGACTATGAAGCATTCGATAATAATGGTTGACTAAAAAACTTAACTTTAACAAACGATGGTATTTATAAGCTAAAGAAAAGAAAGATATTTTAAGGATAAAAATTTGTGAAATGATGAAATAAGAAAGTGAATTTATATAAAATGGGTTATAAAATATGGTTCATAAATAAAAAGGATTTAAACTGAGGATTCAAGAACATAACTCCAGATGTTTTAGAAAAAAAAATTCAAGACTTTTTGAAAATAATAATAGTAATATTGAATGAGAAGATAAGTTATATAAAACGTTTATAAACTGAAGTAATATTTTATGAAATGTTTTATAAATAATACTGAATGAGGACTACTACATGGGAAAATGAATGTGACTTATATTTTTTTGAAAGAGGTTCAAATTCCTTTATTGCTAAAAGAAAAAAATAGACCAACGCTATCTAGTATATGCAAATACCAACAATCAAAGAAATTAAGAAAGTTGTAAGAACAAGAAATGGATATATGTTCTTTCTTCTAAGGTACGAATCCAAGGATTTTTCCAATTACAAGACAATTGTTTTCAAATAGATGCATGGCATGGCTTTCAGATGTCAAATAGAAATAATATGACCTAATTAAGATTGGTGATAGGAAAAGGTAATGCATGTATATTTTCTTTTAAGATACCGATTAAAGGATATTTCTTCTTATAAGATACAAAAACTGTAAAATAGTAACCTATACAAGACACTGGGTATCCGGCAAATATACATGACATATCTTTCGTAGATGCAAAAAAATCAAACGTAAGAAGGTACACATAGAGGAAGTTTAACTTCACCTACGATTTCATATTATCTATGTTCACAGATAAAAAATATTTTTAGTGACCTAGCAAGTACGGCATTTGCAACTACCATGTGACACACATTTCGAATGAGAAAAGTATAGGTGAGATTAAAAATCAAGAAATGAACAAGTCAGATGCATAAAGATTTGCATGTTAACAATGACGACCCGTAAAGGAAGAGATACTAACAGTTATACATATTACAACTTTACGCTTTATAATATGAATGGACTATGGAAACAACAACACTCGTTGAGATAAGAATGCTAACTCCACATTTTAGCAACTCAGCTTTTCTAATCTCCACTTGTACCCGTAAAGCTCGCACGTCCTCTACATTTCGTTGAATTTGCTGAGCAAATTTATCAGCCACTTTATCAATTTGCTGATTAAATTTTTTATTGAGCCTACTTCAAAAGATGTTTATAAAACAGTGAGGGAACAAAATTCATTATAAAAATTAAATAAAAAAGAAAAAGAAAAAAAAACAAACAGAGGGAGAAGAAGAAGAAATACTCTAGCTCGGGTTCTATGTTTTGTCTTTCTGTGACCATGTCAAGCTTCCTATCAAGCTTCATATGAAGCTTATCACGATCATGCTTTTTCGCCTCGTGTTCACGTTGAATCTGTACTCATATAACAACATAGTAATAAGGACAACAATGTTAATCTTCAGGTAAATTTCAAAATCTCAAAATGTGCGGCAGAGTTTATTCTGATGACCGTACTATGATGTTGGGTTTGGACATTATAGATAATCCAATGATGATAGCATATGCAGATTATAACTGATAATGGAATTAGTATTATGTCTAGGCAAAAATTTCTCCATCTTATTTATCATTTCAAGAACTTTTACTCAAATAGAACATATGTAGTTTTTCCAGGACTGGAACTTTCTAAATTAACGCACCGTCTAATTTTTTTTATTCGATCACCAGTCAAAATCTGGAGGAAAAAAAAGAAAAAAAGAAAGAAAAAAAAGAGCTTCACGTTGGCTGATTGGTAAGCAGATTATACTGAATGTTTAGTAGGCAAAGTAATCTGAACTTTTAATTTATTTTTCTACCGCTTCTTAATCTTGCATATAAGAAACATGATGATATCTTCTTCTTTCAGTCATTCAACGTACACTTTCCTCAAATTAACCATGTTATTAATAGTTTATTTACCCATTATTTATGTAAATGGTCAACATACTAAGGGTAGTGGTAATTTCTACTTCCATCTTTGACTAGTTTAGAATCACAGAAATAATCTAGTGATGCCATTTTATATTACATATCAAGAGTCCATAAGCGATGTCGTTAAATAAATAAAATATAAAAGCTATAAAGATGATTAATAATTAGCAAACAAACTATATGAACTGCTTTGATTTTTTCTTTCTATCTGTCAACATACAAAAACATTTTTATTTTTGTTTTTGCAACAGCAATTCTGGAGGCCCAGGGCAAAGGCAGTAGCAATTTCTATCCATCCCTACTAAATTTAAGACCATAGAAATTATTTAAAAACATATTTTCGTAGAAGCAAACTATTTACTTTAAAACATACTACAAATATAGTCTAGTTGCTACTTTCTGCCATTTTGTATTACATATCAAGAGTCCATAAGCGATGTCGTTAAACAAATAAAATATAAAAGCCCTAAAGATGATTAATAATTAGCAAACAAACTATATGAACTTCTTTGATTTTTTCTTCTATCTGGCAACATACAAAAGCATTTTTATTTTTATTTTTGCAACAGCAATTCTGGAGGCCCAGGGCAAAGGCAGTAACGAATTCTATCCATCCCTACTAAATTTAAGACCATAGAAATTATTTAAAAACAGATTTTCGTAGAAGCAAAAAATTTACTTTAAAACATACTACAAATATAGTCTAGTTGTTACTTTCTGCCATTTGAAACAACCCCAATAAAGTGGTTTTTTTAACCCTACAAAAATACATTAGAGCTATTGAATAGAGGCAATGTGGTTTCTTAGAGAAAAACTGCTGGAATATTCTATGTACCAACTAGTATTGCAGATAGTTTTTAAAAATGGCCTAAATACTAAGTTAACAACAAGTTGTTTAGATAGATAAAAAATCCTTAATAAGCAATAGTTAAAAACCATAGAACAATCACCTAAGATTACGAGTTAAACACATACCAAGAGTCCATAGTCAAGGAAAATAATGATATTAAGAACAATGGAGAATGAAGCAAGCTTGGCATCATCGAGACGACCAATGTACATGAGTGTGACTACCAACATAGCTAGCTAGAAACAACTACGAAAAAAGATTGAGAAACCCTAACCCTTTGACAGTATCTTATTTTCATTTGAGAAAAATATAATACATATTTTTTATATAAAGATTAAGTACAAGGTTTTAGCTACTAGTTTTTGGTATGATTTATTTAACAAAAGCATGTTGGAATTTATTCAAAAACAAATGACTCAAATAGATAAGAGCATTTAGTATTATTATTTTTTTAACAAAAAACAAATATGAAAGGATAATAACATTTGGTTTTTCTCTGCAGAAAAACAAATGAAATTTTAGTAGATAAAAACTATACTCCTTCATGACGACAAACATAAATCATTATACAAAAAAGTAAATCCATAACTTTTGAAAAATATAAAGCACACTGTATTGCTTGTTTATAATTGCATAAAACATTAGATTTGGCATGACAGCATCAGTGACTGTTTTTTGTAATATTTCACAGTCATGGTTTTGGATATTTTTTATTTTTTACATGTAGCTTAATTTTTGGCTTCATTTGATTTCAATGGTAGACCACCGCGTCCTCACACAACTCCTCTAATGCTTATTTTTTCATATTGATTTTATTTGTATTAATGCTTCCATCAAATTAATTATGCATTACAGTTCATTCACTATTTAATATCATTAATGTATCCTACCATATACATGGAGGGAAGTTAAAAAATACGAGGACAAGCTCATGCTCTATATCTTGTTGATGTAAGCGCATATAGAGCATGAGCTTGTCCTCGTTTGTTTTAACTTCCCTCCATGTATATGGAAGGATACATTAATGATATTAAATAATGAATGAACTGTAAAGCATAATTAATCTGATGGAAGCATTAATACAAAGAAAACCAATATGAAAAAAATAAGCATTAGAGGAGTTGTGTGAGGACGCGGTGGTCTACCATTGAAATCAAATGAAATACTCTGCCAAAAATTAAGCTACATGTAAAAAATTAAAAATATCCAAAACCATGACTGCGAAATATTACAAAAAACAGTCATTGATGCTATCAAGCCAAATCTAACATTTTTTACAACAAGGGTAAGCTTACTTAGTTTTATGAAATTACAAACAAGCAATATAGTGTGTTTTATATTCTTCAAAAGTTATGGATTTACTTTTTTGTATAATGATTTATGTTTGTCGTCACGAAGGAGTATGGTTTTTATCTACTAAAATTTCACCTGTCTTTCTGCAGAGAAAAACCAAATGTTATTATCCTTTCATATTTGTTTTTTGTTAAAAATAATAATAATACTAAATGCTCTTATCTATTTGAGTCATTTGTTTTTGAATAAACTCCAACATGCTTTTGTTAAATAAATCATACAAAAATCTAGTAGCTAAAACCTTGTACTTAATCTTTATATAAAAAATATGTATTATATTTTACTCAAATGAAAGTCAGATACTGTCAAAGGGTTAGGGTTTCTCAATCTTTTTTCGTAGTTGTTTCTAGCTAGCTATGTTGGTAGTCACACTCATGTACATTGGTCGTCTCGATGATGCCAAGCTTGCTTCATTCTCCATTGTTCTTAATATCATTATTTTCCTAGACTATGGACTCTTGGTATGTGTTTAGCTCGTAATCTTAGGTGATTGTTCTATGGTTTTTAACTATTGCTTATTAAGGATTTTTTTACCTATCTAAACCACTTGTTGTTAACTTACTATTTAGGTCATTTTTAAAAACTATCTGCAATACTACTTGGTACATAGAATATTCTAGTAGTTTTTCTCTAAGAAACCACATTGCCTCTATTCAATAGCTCTAATGTATTTTTGTAGGGTTAAAAAAACCGCTGTATTGGGGTTGTTTCAAATGGCAGAAAGCAGCAACTGGACTATATTTGTAGTATGTTTTAAAGTAAATCGTTTGCTTCTATGAAAATATGTTTTTAAATAATTTCTATGGTCTTAAATTTAGTAGGGATGGATAGAAATTGCTATTGCCTTTTCCCCGGGCCTCCAGAATTGCTGTTGCAAAAATAAAAATAAATATGCTTTTGTATGTTGCTAGATAGAAGAAAAAATCAAAGCAGTTCATATAGTTTGTTTGCTAATTATTAATCATCTTTAGAGCTTTTATATTTTATTTGTTTAACGACAACGCTTATGGACTCTTGATATGTAATACAAAATGGCAGAAAGTAGCAACTAGATTATATTTGTAGTATGTTTTAAAATAAATCGTTTGCTTCTACGAAAATTTGTTTTAAAATATTTTCTATGAATATAATTTGTTACAGATATCATGAGTATTAAATAAAATTTGTAACAGATGTCAAGAGTACTTGTAACTTCTAAAATCATCAATTTTCTAGTACGAATATGAATTTTGCAATTCTTCTTTGTATGCTATTTTGGCTGAACCATTTATTAAAGGGATCAACTGGATTAGATTACAATTAATTTGAAAGAATGAGGTAAATTTGAATTCAACCCGTTGATCTTTCCCACTTCCCAACCCGTTAGATGGTTCTATCTCTAATCATTTTGTTCGTGTGCGAAGCACGGGTGTGAACCCATTGATAATCAATAATGCTTATGCTACTTTTTAGAGCAGTTGATTGTCATTTCCTCTAAAATACATGAAAAATATTGTCCTTTAAACAAATGCATTAGTCAAACCTGTCTAGCTCGACGATGTAATTTGGCAGTGCTTCTGTTTGACATAAATCTAGCTGTTATCTGTTATGGAATCTATAGCTACTTCGATCTAAAATTGTTCCACAAATAAAATCCAATCAGGTCGAAACAACAAAATTATTATAAAGGCGGATGATGGAAAAACTACTCATTTATTCAATACCTTTACCTCAGAAGCATTGATCTGATTAAGAATGCTGCGGAGAGTGTAAGGAGTCTGAATAATTCTTCGACTGAAAATCCTTTCGTTTATCTCTCTGGAATAGTAACGCATATTTGAAATGAAAATGAAGTAAAATTCATATTTTAATGATTTGAAAAAAATAATAAGAAAAAGAGAGAAGCGTACTTGTTATAGGAGCGATCAGGATACCGAAAAGATTTCTGAAGACGACGAACCAACTGAAATCGAGAAAAGGCCATTGATGGAAAATCTTCGATCAAGTTTCAAAACCCTAGAGTACGAATGGGAAGTTCTGCATGTAGATGACGATGTTCGATCGAGAAGCAAAACCCTATTCGCAAACGGATACCCTTTTATAATCTCTACAGCTAAACATAGAAAATGAAAGCTTAAGTATTTTTTTATGTTTGATCTAATTGCTGGAGATCTTAGATTTGTTTGTGTCTTCCATTAAATATTCAGCGATTTAACGTAATTATATATTTATATGTATAAGTTTCCTTCACAAGTGCAAGATTAAATCTTGAATGTTCCCCTTTATAAAAAAGATTGAATTATCTTCCAATAATGTAAAATCCAATGCATTTAAATAGATCCGATTTCTAAAACAGGTAAGAAAAGTTAAAATCTAAATGATAATTTTATTATTAATTGTCAGCATAAATGAATCATACTGACACGTAATACTGTAATTGTTTCACAAAACGGATCGAATCATCTTATTTAAAGCTCCTAATCTTCCTAATTTAGGACCTCCACCAAATTCATGCACATCCGTTCGAATCTCATACTATTTTTCAACCGCATGTCACTTGGTTTCTATGCATGACTTGATAATTTTTACAATAAAGATCCTTAATGAATTAACAACATAATCATAAATATTTCCAAAGGCCATTTAAGTATGAAGAAAATAACATGTTTTTATGACATAAGAACAAAAATTTAAATTTATAATTAAACCCAGCTATACATTTTTATTCTAGCATCCCCATCATCTTCTTTTTCTTCTTTTTTACACGATTTGTTGCCATCAGTGGATGCAATCATTATATATTAGTGGAATTCCAAGTTTTGACGAGGGTATGGGTGTAAACATAATGGCGTCCTTAAAGGAGAATATTTTGGATAACACTAGATAAATGAATCTTCAATTTCTAGTTCATATTATCCTGCCTTTTATTATTTCGAAGAAAAGGCATCATATATAAACCTTGTGAATTGAGTTAGTGGGACTTGTTGAATTATCATCTTAACAAACATAAGGGACATGATGTTGTGGATCCAATCAATAGAAATTGCAGAATTATCACTTAACATAATATGTAGGATAGGTGATCTTTGAATGTTTCCACTTAGACTTCAATATCATTTATTTCCCTGTCCATATAGTATTAATATTAATTATGAACAATAATTTATCATGGAGAGAACTTTTGATAGTTTTGGATAATTATGGCAAGTGCTGTACCAACCCGTATTTTTGATAATTAAAAATCATAAATTTAGTAAGATTTTTGAGATTTAATATTACGAGAGAATAAATTTATGATTTTTAAATGGAAAAAAAAATCATTAGAACATAATTTAGTAATGTTGATTGAATGAAATTTACAATTATTTAATGAAATTCCAATTAATAGTAACAATGGAAGTTAATTAGGAAGAAAATTAAAGGTGTATTAAATTTAGTAAGAAACGAGTTTTTCCACCAATTATCGTTTGTGGAAACATTTGCAATGAAGGTTGACAAGGACCTTTCTGTAAATATGCTTTTCAAACAATGACTTGATCATCGGGATCATAGTTCAGAATTCGATGTCTCTAACTAGGGTCAGATGGAATACCTGATAAATCCACATGGATGCGACTTCGAATTCCTATGTTGTAACGACCCTGAATTTTGAACAATTTAAATTGAAAATATTTAATTAATTTTAAATATTTGAAACAATGATTTGACTTGAATTTCAAATTATCGGAATGAATTGGCGATTAAAATTTTGAATTTAATCTATTGAAAGTTGAATAAAATTTGAATCTTCAATTTTTAGCCGGTTAAAAATAATTTAAAGGCTTAGAAAATTCATACTGATAATACTGAAGATAATAGAAGCTTCGGAATTAAATTTGAAAGCGATTTGTTCAGTTTTGAAATATTATTGTTGAAATTGAATTTAAAAATAGTCTTCTGAGGCACAGTCTCGGAATTTGACGAAACCAGTTTCATTGGGTCCGTAATATTGAATTATTACCGGATTTCAATTTTCGTATTTATCGAAATTGTTTTATGAACATACGGCGTATAAACGCGTATAAAATTTAATTGAATTCAATTTGAATTTCTGTAACAACTGGGGTTTTGCCCAAAATTATAATCATCAATAAACGATTAAAGTTGACAGATATTTGCTGTTATTGTTGAAATTTTTATAACGATAAAATCTTCGTCAACTAACGATTTTATATCGAATTGTTAATTTTTGTTAGAATTTGGAATTTGCAAATCGATTGAAATTCTTTTATTTAAATTTTTATTTGTACGAATGAATATATACACATAGTTTAGATTTTAACAACAAAATTAAACAAGACAAAATAAAAATAATAAAAAAAATTAAGATAAATAAAAAAAATATACCCTACCCCTTAAATAATATCAGCCCATACCCTTATCACCAGCCCATTCTTCTGCAAAACCACGTTCTCCCCCCTTCCTCTGCTAAAAACACGGAAACCCTTTCCCCCTCTCTTTACAAATCAAACGAAAAATAAACAAACGAAAAGAAAAATAAATGGAGGCCTAAAGGAAAGAATTTCGTTCGATCGGCGATGAGTAAAACGGCGGCTTCGATCTGAAAATTAGGGCTTTTCGCCTCGCATTCGTTCTTTCGATGCTTGCTAGGGATTTGGCTCCATCTCGTTCGCGCGACTGCTCCGATAGCTAAGGTGAGTGGTTCCCTCCCCCACTCACATCAAATTCACGCGTAGTATGATGCTTCGACAGTTTAAATTTTGTTGGAATGCCGATGATGATAAGTGGTATTTATAGGGTTCGAAACCCTCGATTTTTGTTCGTTTGATTTAGTCACAAATTGTGCTTTGGCCGTCTGATAATTATTGGATGATTGCGATTTTGGCTTGACTAATTCTTATGTGAATATTTGTATATTTTGATTACCTGCTTCTCACGGCTTTGAATTGTTCAACTATGAGTTCGTAACTGCGACTTGAAATTTTCTGGAATTTGACTACTTCCGTGAGTAACCTATATAAAAAAATTATACAACTTAAGTATTGATATGATTGCTTGCTATTTTCTATGATAAATATGCAATGTATAAGTGAAATTCTGTTGTGAGTAAACTTTTGATTTAAAAAGCTTAAATCTGTTCCAATCGTTGATGCATGTGATAAATCAGTTGTAAATACGGTTTGCATGAATGAATGGATGTGAATGTATGTATATAGATAGGATAAGTCTGTGCATATGAATGCACATATATGTATTCTGTTTCTTGTTGAATGACAGTTACAAACCCATTCAAATAAATCCCACTCTCCTCATATAATCAATGTTAGGCATTGATCATGAAAATAATCTTGATTGTAAGAATGTAAACTTATTTTTAAAGATGGTTTTAAGAATTTACATTAAGTGATCATTTCGAATTATAAAATTTATAGTAAAATAAAAATAAAATCTTTCAAAAATGAAAATTCGAGTATTTTAATTTCAAATCTGGATTTCGTAACTAAATTCGTAATGGGAAAAGATGAATTTAGGTAGTTGTATCATGATCTTTAGATCTATGCTTGTTGAGAAAATGCAAGTTTAACTGAAAACACATTTTTGTGAAATTCTGGCATGCCTTTATTCTTTGACTTCATTTTGACTTTGGCATTCACTAACTTGATATTGGGTATGTTGATCTTGTTCGACTGTGATGTGCATTACAGTTTTGCTTTGATCGATCACTGTCTTGGTTTTCACTTTGTAATAGTTGAACAGTTTCTTTGTGAGCCTCTGGTCTTTGTTGCTGTTGCACTACATTGTTGTACTGCATATTCCAGTGTTGCTTTATTGAGTTGCATATAGCTCGGTGGCATTTGAGTCATATTGGCTGTGAAGTATGTTGATTTTTCTGCATTCACTTCTTGTTGTGTACTTGTAGTTGCATTTCATTGTTTCGAGTTTCATTGTTGTCTTCATTTTCTTGTGCATGTCTTTGCACTTGCACACTGTAGTTTGTTTAGTCTGGTGTTGTGCACATTGTATACTGTCTGCATTTTGTGTTGGTTTTGATCATGTGCACTTTTATAAATTTGAGTTTTGTTGGGTTGAGCTGATCATTTGATCTTCATGTGTAGCTTGTCTCGACTCAAGTCTGGTCTGTAGTTCTTGAAGTTCATTGTTATCTGTAGCATTGTTGGTGTTGTTCATGCCATTCTTGAACTTGTAGTTCGAACTGATTAGTCTCCAGTTTTCATGTATGCCTGGTCTTGTGTTATGATTATAGCCATAGTTGCTGGTTCCATAGCTTGGTTGTCTGCATTAGGACATTCTGTAGCCTGGTTGGATGTACTTTGTTGAAAATGTGTTTTGGCCTCTGACTTGTGTCCCATAGTTTGAATCTTTGCATCTCCTTCATCGTATATGTTGTACTTCAGTGCATAGTCATCTCAGTATAGTTTTATCCTTGCACATTTGGTTGAAAATTTGGGACTAGTTTATATGATGATTTTTGGGTTGGTCATTTGAACCTGTAGATGATTCAATGTTGTAGCCTTGATGAACCGTAATTGTGCATTTGTACATCTGATCATTGCATCCAGACTTTTGTTGTTTTGGTCATTCGAGTTCTTCATTCCAGTTTTCACATATGTACATTCATCTGATCTGATACAGTTGCATGTAGTTGCCATTGTAGTTGTACAGTCATTGATGTCTGCACTTGAACATGGTTTTGTGCCTTTTTGAACTAGTGTACGGCAGCCAATCAAATTTTTGATGGTTTTAAAGTGACAATTTTGATTGTTTTAAATTGATTTACTCGATTTGATAAATTGTTTATTCATCTCTGTTGATGATTTAAATCTGCTGATTTATTGTTAAACATTGTTAAGTGTTATATTTTCGTTATCCGATTTCTTTGTTAAAAGGGTCGGATAGACGAGAATTATTGTGACTGTCGTCTATTTAAATTATTATTGCCTATATGCACTAATAAACTGGTTTGAATTAGACTGACCTGTGTATTATTTTCTTTTGAATATAATACTCGGGTCAGACCGAGTATTTTTACAGCTTGAAGATTTTCGAGCAGCGAAGTTAGAGAGAGAGAGTAAAGAATCATTTATTTCAGGAGAAAATTGTATTTTTAGAAATTCCGCTGTATCAGTATTAAATGGTATAAACTCTGATGTATATAAAAAGATTTATAGTAATGAAATAAAGATTCATTTGTTTTTAATTCATTGTTATTATTCTGTGTTTCTGTGGCTGATTCTGTTTAAACCTTATAAACTAAATAACAATTCGCCTTTTTGAACGTTTCAAGTTGGTTTAATCACCGACTGGAGGCGGTCAGAAGGGGGAATGTTACAGAGTGGTATCAGAGCTTTGGTTTACACAAAGCTTAGTTTATGATGTTTAATATGAATAGTTACTAGAAACACTTTAAAAAGGAAACGTTTTTCAAATCCAAAGAAGTATAAAATTGAATAAAAAATAAAGATTTTTAACTTAAGAAAAGTTAAATTGAATTGAGTTAGTATTAATGAATATATGAATTTGAAATTTAACTAAAGGAAGTTAAATAAATTGAACTTGATTTGATAAATTATTGAGATGAAAATTTAAACTTGAAAGATAAGTTATTATATAACATGAATTGGAAAGTTTAAATTTATAAGTTGTTTAACTTATAAAATGAGAAAGTTTAAGTAAAACCAGTTTTTAAATGGTTAAACAGTTTTGATAAGTAAAACAAAATCTGAATTTTGAATAGTGATATGAATTTGACTTTAGTAAAGTTAAATAAAATAGAATTTCAAATAAATTTGAGGCAAACTTAAGCTGAATTAGTGAAAATAAATGCAAGTGAAGATAAATGAAACATAGCTTAAGTAATAGTGAATCAAATTGAATTTGATATCAAAATGAATTGATAAAGTGAAGAATCAATATGAATTTGAGTTATAAAAAGGAAATTCAACTTTAACTGTAAAAGTAAATTAGTGAATATGGTGAGTATAAAATTTTTTAATCTGAATTAGAATATAAACCAATTGAAATTAAGTGTGTTGAACCAAATTGAATGTAAGCAAAGTAAATAAATTTGGTTAAATTGAATAAATTTGGTTTTGCTAGTTGATTGTATAGAATTCATTAAGTATTAATGAAATTGAATTAATGGAAATTGAAAACTATGTAAATTGAATTCAAATTGAAGGATAAGTAAATTTAACTAGAATCAAATTTGATTTGAATCGAAAGCAAACTAACTTGAATATGAATTAGTGAATGTGAACTAATTGAATATGAATGAATGTTAGTAAAATCCAATGTGAATGAATCAAATGTGATTTAGATTGAAAAACCAAGTCGATGAATGATTTACTAAAGAACTAGTTGATTATCTTGGAAATGGAAAACTGATAAATTTATATAATAGTTTAAAGTGGAAATTTTGAATTATTATAAACGGGCTATATTGAAGATTTGAAAGTGTTGATAAAATATTGGAATTGTATAAGTGTTAAAAGTGAAATATTTAATGGATTTCATAAGTGGATGAAAAGTTTCAGAATTAAAAGTTTTATAATGTGAAGTTATAAAATGAATCGAAGTTGCGAAATAAAAGAATTTATAAGTAATTTACTTGTAAATTTAAAATTCTGATATAAAACTGAGTTATAAAGGAATGGGTTAATAAAGCAATTTTTATAAATTGAAGTCTTTATAAATAGGAATAGAATTTATAAACGTTGTTTATAAATTCGAAACTGACTTATTTTGATAAGTAAATTCTTATAGTTTGTTAAAAGATGTATATTCACAATTTTGGACCGTGAATATATTATTGAATAAAATGGACATGTTTGGGAAAGTGATATTTTAAAACGAAGTAATTGTTTTAAAAAGATGTTTTCAAAGCATTGAATATCGAAACCATAGATTTCAACATTCATTGTTGAAATAGACGTTTTCGAATATAAGGAAATGGTGGACTATAACACTGTTGTTATAGTAAATGATTTCCGAAAGGAAATGTTTTGTGTAGTATTGGGATTTATACATCTATCTAAATTTCGAATCCCTATACTAATGATTTTGAGTTGTCATAACGATGTTTTACATAACATTCGTTTTGACTCAAATAAAAATGTGAAAGAGAATGATTTCCTTAAATGATGAAATATATACTTAATTTTGATTAAAGTATATCGAATATTTTCAAATGTTGAAAATAAATTAGATTTGTGAATTACTTATTTTTAAATAAGTATGGAAATGTTTTTCCAAAGATGAAATGTTGTGAATATATTCCGTAAGGAATAAATGATTTGAAATTCATTTTTGAAGTCGAAGTTGAAAAGTTAAATGAGAATTTGAACAATTTGTTCAATTTGAAATTTTTCAAAAAGATTGAATCGTTGAGTTAAAATTGAGTTTAACTTCGACATCAAAGACAATATAAGTTGAGCTTTGAATTTCAGATGATGATTTGGATTGTATGTCTAACATTGTGAATTGATGACATAGCAATTGATCTCTATTAAATATATATCTGTTGGTGGCGGAGAATTTATTCTCTTAGCTTAACACCCTTCTCTGAGACGTACGAGCTCAGAGGTTATATATCGATAGACATCAATTCTGTGTTGAGAATTGACGATGTAGCGTGAAATCCAAATCGAATGTGAAAGTCGATAATAAATGGAATTATGAATATGAATTGGGTTTGAGATAACCTTAAAATTTCCAAATCGACTTAGAGGAAAATTTTGAAATCCTCTATTTTGTTATGAATATGGATATGTAAGTTTTTAGAACTTATATATATGAATGCGGTAAATTTGAAAACCGTTAGTTTGGAAACACATTGTTATGGAAATCTTATGTAAGCTTACATGGATATGATATGTACGAAATGTGAAATGAAAGTACTACATATATATGACATTATGTTTTCTAAACTGAGGATATGGAAAAGTACCTTCCATTTATTATTAGAGAAGGTATTGGAACTCTTGAAGAGTGTCCATTTGAAATTCGTAGCTACGTAGAATTTACATTTAGTCAGAGTGACTATTTGAATCGGAAATCCTTCACGATGGATCATCGTGATGAGATTAGATTGATGATTAGCGTAATTTGAGGGGCGAGATGCCCACAGTTACAAGCGATTCCACTGGGATAGTGGCGTAACCGCCGGGTTAACTGCAATCTAATGCCAGGCGAAATTTGAGGGGCGTGATGCCTACAGACACGAGCGATTCTACTGGGATAGTAGCGTAACCGCCGTGTGTACTGCAATCTATGGCGACAACCATGGCGAAATTTAAGAGATGTGAAATCTACAGCCACAAGCGACTCTACTGGGATAGTAGCGTAACCGCCGGGTGGAACTTTAATCCATGGGGGAACGTGCTTTCCATATCCATTTTTAAAAGAATTTTTAAAAGTATTTTCACTGGGAATTGAAGCAAGTATATTTAGTACTTGGAGATTTTTAGACCTGCGCCTGGCCAGCGTATGCCTAATGTCTGTGAGAACGAAGATGGACTTGTTAAATTTCGAGTTAGCAAGTATTTTCAAACTTTAAATAGCAAATCAATAGTTGAAATTAGAATTACATAATTCCTACCTAATAAATTAAGGAAGAGGATCTTTGAAATGTTTTGAAAGTCCACAGCTTTGGAAGAGATATATTGTATAAATCTCTAACGTGAAGAATTTTAAGTTTGAATCTGAGTTGTAAATAAAAAATGTTAGTAAAAGACTTTTGCGTTTTGATTTTAGAAATCAATGATTGTAGAAATCATTGAACAAAAGAGAAGATAAACAAAACTAGTGAGATTAAACAAATGAAATGAATCCTATATTCATTTATTTGTAATAAGTTTTAAGTTTAGTAAAAAATTGACTAGAGTATAAATATCGATGAAATTTTAACAACTTTTCCTTTTCGTGGACGAAAAGTTTTTAAGGAGGGGAGTTTGTAACGACCCTGAATTTTGAACAATTTAAATTGAAAATATTTAATTAATTTTAAATATTTGAAACGATGATTTGACTTGAATTTCAAATTATCGGAATGAATTGGCGATTAAATTTTTGAATTTAATCTATTGAAAGTTGAATAAAATTTGAATCTTCAATTTTTAGCCGGTTAAAAATAATTTAAAGGCTTAGAAAATTCATATTGATAATACTGAAGATAATAGAAGCTTCGGAATTAAATTTGAAAGCGATTTGTTCAGTTTTGAAATATTATTGTTGAAATTGAATTTAAAAATAGTCTTCCGAGGCACAGTCTCGGAATTTGACGAAACCAGTTTCATTGGGTCCGTAATATTGAATTATTACCGGATTTCAATTTTCGTATTCATCGAAATTGTTTTATGAACATACGGCGTATAAACGCGTATGAAATTTAATTGAATTCAATTTGAATTTCTGTAACAACTGGGGTTTTGCCCAAAATTATAATCATCAATAAACGATTAAAGTTGACAGATATTTACTGTTATTGTTGAAATTTTTATAACGATAAAATCTTCGTCAATTAACGATTTTATATCGAATTGTTAATTTCTGTTAGAATTTGGAATTTGCAAATCGATTGAAATTCTTTTATTTAAATTTTTATTTGTACGAATGAATATATACACATAGTTTAGATTTTAACAACAAAATTAAACAAGACAAAATAAAAATAATAAAAAAAATTAAGATAAAAAAAAAAAATATACCCTACCCCTTAAATAATATCAGCCCATACCCTTATCACCAGCCCATTCTTCTGCAAAACCACGTTCTCCCCCCTTCCTCTGCTAAAAACACGGAAACCCTTTCCCCCTCTCTTTACAAATCAAACGAAAAATAAACAAACGAAAAGAAAAATAAATGGAGGCCTAAAGGAAAGAATTTCGTTCGATCGGCGATGAGTAAAACAGCGGCTTCGATCTGAAAATTAGGGCTTTTCGCCTCGCGTTCGTTCTTTCGATGCTTGCTAGGGCTTCGGCTCCATCTCGTTCGCGCGACTGCTCCGATAGCTAAGGTGAGTGGTTCCCTCCCCCACTCACATCAAATTCACGCGTAGTATGATGCTTCGACAGTTTAAATTTTGTTGGAATGCCGATGTGACGACCCGCCCTTCTCGACCCTCGAAAATCGACACAAAACACTCAACAGTATAATATGCCGATGATCGAATGCCGGAAAAAGACAGATTGTAGAAAAAGAAAGAAGGTAGAAGAAGAAGAAACTAAACAACAACAGAACCTCACAGTCGCAGCGGAATAAAATATAATATATAGAATAGAACTTTACACAAATGAAAACTATATCTGTTTATATACAATACATCATCATCAGAGTATATCAATACAACCAGTCAATCAGTCAATACAACAATCACAGCAGCGGAATAATACAAGTACGAGAAATACGTCTCGAACTCCAGCTCCTCTCCTGAGCTCCATAGCAACCTATCCTGAAATATACTCGGTCTGACCCGAGCATTATAATAAAATAACACCCGAGTCAGTCTGGAATACCAGCGCATCATAAATACATCCAAACTGATTATTAAAGTTTCAAAATCCTTTGGAAACAAAAGCATCTCGTAAGACCACGCCACAAATAAACATGTCGGGTTTTTACCTTACGATAGCTAAAACACTTTTATATTAAAATCCTCTGATATTATAATAGTGTCTATAGAAAGTAAAATAGAATCTAGCTGAAATGCTTGCATCTCACATTTCAACAATAGTTGGGCACAATCAAAACCGTACAGGCACGTAGGGAGAATGGATTTCCAACGAATGACTAGGCACTGGGGTACCACCTGTCACAGTACGTGGCCTAGATCACAGTACCGAGGAGTACGCCCGCTCCCCTGCAACACAAAGCCGGAATCATCCCTTACTGGATAATTCCAAGTAAAATCACCCCACGGTTGGGATCAGCAACCGCACCACTAAGCCGAATATAAAGGGACATCTAGACAGGGATGACTTTACTCTCAAGTGGGGGCTACCCACGAAGCCTTGCTGCATAACCCCTGATTTTCAGTCATTCCCGGTTGATGAGGCTTGAGGCTAAACGATACCTTTATAGCACATATCCCTTAGAATGCCCATCGTCCACTTGACGATGTCACGAAAGCATTCGTCCATACAAGTCCGTCCCGGGTCCGAACGGAACCGAAGGCACTATTCCTACTACATCCATTTTGGAAATATCCTCAGGATTAGTAGCGACTAGCCCTTGCACTTCACTGCTCCATCTTCGACTCCGAACACGTTACACGAAACGTACAAACCGAATTGAAGTGGTATTCGAGTCTCCAAACCTAGAATCCCGGTATACGGAAACTCGATCCCGGTCTCTTCGAAACGATCGCGCATTTGGCCAATATTGATAGTCGGTGATTTAACTATCAATTAATGTTCACAAACATCCATACACATCCATCACACAATAAATAATCTCCATATTATTTATTTTCTTCTAATATCTTTCAAAGATATATTTTCACATTTTCAAAACTCATTTGAAAACAATTTTCCACTCTTCCTTTACAAGGTAAATCTTTTACCCTTTATTCCCATCGGGAATAACCAAGTATAAAACAATTTGCATTTAAAACAGTTAAAAATACTTTATACTGAAATATACTTTAAAATATGAAAATTACTTCTATTTATTTACTCAAAATATAAATTTAAAATATGTGAAGAAAACTAGTTATTAACACATAAACTTTGATTTTAAAAATAAGGGTTTTAGTTTAACTAAATTCAAAATAGCGTTATAAGAAGAAAAATGCTAATTTTAACAACTTAAGCTAAAACCAACTTTTAAATAAATCCATTTGTAAAAATAATTGCTAATATACTCCCAAATTATTACGGTATTAAAAATTATTAATTTATTTCTTTAAAAATAACGATTTCTTAAAAATACTTTTAAAACGATTTAAAACTTAACCTTAGTTAAATAAAATCTTTTTATAAACATTTACTTGGTTTTCCCAGGGAAACACTTTCCCGTTTCTAAACATTCCAAAGTACTCTTTCATATAAATCCACTGATTTATTTCAAGTCAATTATGTTTTACAACATAAATCCCAAATCCCATATTTAACTATGACTTCATCCGAAGTTCACACCCAATTTCCCATATCCGGAAATTCATTTTTAATTCATAGTTTAAAACATTTTAAATTAAACATTTTTGGTGAATTCCCAATGGAAGCCAAATTTCCAATTCACTTAATTAAATTCCAATGAAATACGGCATTTCAAAACATTCTATTTTTCATTTGAACTTGTTAATTTATAGTTGGAAACTCCATTTAACATATTTTTAATTTTCGGATAACATTAGCCATTATTAAAATAAACACCGTTATTTTAAACAATTTATAATTTCATAAATTTAATCTCCAGAAAATTTATATTTCATATTTATCGATTGATAAAAAATTTCCACAATATTAAATCCCAATTTTACCAATTTTTTTTTATTTCCCATTCCAAACCAGATTTCAAATTCTATTTTTCAAAAATTCTTAATTTAACAATTTACTTATTTCGTAAAAACCCAATTTTGTCCATTTACAAATTAAATTCTGTAATTATGATTTATACAACAATTTCACAACACAATTTAATTTCCAGATTTATCAATCACAACATATAAACAGGTATTCACTAACAAATATAAAATAATTGCTACAATTGTGAGGAATCCAGTTGGATCCCTCCAACCTGTTTCTTCCTGCATCACAAATGTTAGCACATCACAATATAAATATCAATCCAGACAGATAAACACAAATATAGACAATCAACCACACAGATATTTAAATATCAATTATTTATAATGTCTAGCATCCAGATGTGAGTGAGAATAACTCGCCTTGAGTTTCGGAGAGCGTTCGAAATTTAAATTAAACCGAACGACGTTCAATTAACCCAAATTTCTACTTGCCCGGAATGATTCCGGAACTGCATCATTGCGAAGTACGTCTCTCTGCGATTCCAACGGTTCCAGTTTCGTCTCAATCTGATAACGTACGAGCGAGTTACGGTTTTATGAAGTTTGAATTTAAATTTGAAAACAATTTCCTTTTATAAAATTTTACCCTCAATCTCAGCCATTACTTTGCAAACCAAATCACGGCCGCACGAAGACATCACCTTCTCCTTCGTACGCACACGATACAGGAAACAAAGAACCCATCCTCACAACCTAGGGCTTGATGCCGCAACCCCCACGTCGAGATTCAGCTCGATCGGCGACTACCCCCTTGAAGCCCCACACCAGCTCCATCTCCCTCTGGAACGCGCGCGAGCTCGGTCATTCCCAGCTCTCAAAAACGTGCTCGAACTTCCAACGAACGGCCCCAATTTTCACCTTCGTTCGATGACCATAGTTGCGATCCACCGTTGATTTGGTAGAGCTTCCCGAGCTCTTCGATTTCTATTTAGAAGATGCGGTCTCTAGATGAACAGATCGTGAGAAAAATGAGGGGAAGAATCGGCCAAGCGTGGCCATTGAAACGTTGGAGGCGGCTGAACGTGATTGCTAGGGTTTTGAGAAAGATAATTGCATATATAATATTGTTTAATATTATTTTAATATCGTTTTCAATCATTTTATCACTCACGCCAACGAACTCCAATTCTCACATTCCGACAGGCTATCCTAGGGTTTTTCCATGTTCCAGACACAATGGAATAGGTTTCGTAAGCCAATTTGATCGTATGCACGAGATACGGAATTAAACGATCGATTTAAAATTGAATCGGTTAAATCGATTTCGATGCGTTTCGAGCTGCCACGGTCAAACGACAACTCCGATTGCTACGAAAATTGAAATCCGATAATAACTATTTATTACGGATCCAATGGAACTGGTTTCGTCGAATTCCGAGACTATGCCCTGGAAAGCTATTTTAACTCGTCTATTAAATCGGGCGATTTTCTGAAATTATCAGAAACGCTTAAAAATTCACTTTTAAAATTTTATTAACTTAAAAATAAATCATATAAAATTTATAAACACATTAAAAATCATTCTGGCTCATTCCAGACTAAAATCTGATTAAATTGCATTTTAATAATATTAAATTCATTTTTAAATTAATATAAAATTCCAAATAATAACTTGTCGACTTTTAAATTCATCTAAAAATCCAACATTATTATTTATACCCAATCGAGCTTAAAATACATTTAAACACCATTTTTATAATCATTTACCCCAAATTCACCTTTTTATCCCAATTTCGAATATTAAATTATTATTTTCCCATAAATCAAATTCAACCCGAAATTACTATAATTAAAAATTACAGCTTATTTCATTGATTGAATCTGAATCTATTCATTTTAAAATCAATTAAGGATCCACATTAAACATTTAAAATGAATTAAATGTTCAAATTCAATGGCTTAAAAATACGGGATGTTACATTCCTCCCCCCTTATAAAAATTTCGTCCCCGAAATTTGCTAAGGTAGAAATATACTTCCCAACTCATTTTCTTACCCAATTTGCTTAGTTAAAAGCTTATATTCACTTTCCAAAATCCTTTAGCTCAACTCCAAATTCATTTGCTTCATTTACATTCAAAAGCTTTTGAATTTTAACCCATTTCAAAATAACTTTCCAAGTTAATAAATTTTCCCAAAAACCCCAAAAATTTCTAACTCCCAAAATTTCTGGAAAATTTTGGCGGAGTTTCCTTTGCACGGAGGAGCTTCTGCGATATCGCAGGATACACAAATATATATACATCGGCTCACACGGCCGAAAACCAAAATATATCATAATATATATATCATTTTCCTAATTATTTTTGCGTAGGCGTACCTTTTAGCAAATTTTTTATAGCGAGCGGCTAATATATCGCATATACGCGCTCCAACTCTCTCAAACGCCTCCCGTACCTGTACTTACTCAACAAACTCATCAGTTTTCAAAGATATGAGCAATTTCATAACATTTCCAATACAAATGCAAACCAAACATATCCATTTCATAGCCAAACCAAGCATAGTTCATAATTTAACTATGTTAACCATACTTTATTAACAATCCAAAGATTTCAATCATCTTTTAATTTCTTATTCAAATCCAGACTTCATTTTTATTTCGCTTGAATGCTTTAAATTCAAGTTCACCAGATTTAATTCCATATTTATTTCAACCAATTCATTTCTATCTCAATATGATTAACATATGCCTTTCTTACATTTTTAATTTTAACTTACATTCCAAATTTGATTTACAATCAAATTTCATTTTAAACTTGAAGCATTCGCATTTCTTTTATGATCCATTTCCAATCATATGCAAAATTACTCATAAAAAGGTCAATTCATTCCTATTGATTTAAAGTCCATTCCATTTGATATTTTTAACCAATTCACTTGCATTCATATACTAATTCTTTAAATTAGATTCCAATCCATATCAACTTATCCAAAAATCAATTTCAATTGCTTGTTAAACCACTCAACTCCGAATACAAGCAATTTCATGTCATTCAAGCAAAATAATCACCACTTAAGCTTATAACCATTTAAAATTAATTTCAACTTAGATTCATATAAATTTTATTCCATTTCAAGGTTCACAAACCAAATATTTTCTCTTCCCAATGTAATTGTTAAATTACATTTTCCTTACATCTTTATTTCCATTAACCAATTCAAATTTACATTAATATCATTCATTCCTGAGTTATTTACAACTCTTATATTTTTAAATCATCACATTAATTAATTTAAAACTCATTTCACTTGCATTTCAGTTTATTTCCTAACAATTCCATTCAAGATTACTCAATAAAGCTTATACTTAATCATTTGTTTTAGTTCTCTCAAGTATCCACACATTTCCATTTCTTCTTGAATCAATTTTATTTTATTTTCATTTGATTCTCCTTCAAATCAAATTTCAATCCATTTACAAAGTTTAATGCTCTTCGTTTATTTATCCAATCCATTTTAGATTTATTTTATCAACAAAGAGACCATTTAAATTATTTCTCTCATTTGAATTTACCTACAATTCAAACCATCGCTATTATAATCTAATCCCATTATACATTCTCACTTCCCACATTTATTACCAAACTTAAATCCCATCCCAAAACTGGATTTTTTCCTTACTTTCTAAATTTTGACCAAACTATCAAAATTCTATTTATTGCAATACAAATTCCATTTAATTTAGCTTACACGAGATTTATTTCCAAACAACCATTTTGGATTTAATTGAGTAAGCATTTACTTCATTCAACATCACTTCAACTAAATTAAATTTCCATTTAATTAAATTCTTATCCAAATTTAATTCAAGGTTAACTAGATTATATATGAATTTTCAATTTAATTCCTTTCCAGAATTAATTCAAGTTCATCTAAATTTTATTTAGCCCACCTGAATTTAAACCATTTCCTTTACTACTTTAAATAAGAATTTAACTACATTCATTCTTATTCATAACACAACAGAAATTTTAATATTCAGCTTAATTCCATCTTAGTCGAAGTTAAACCAAATTCAGTTTAATCTTAATTCTCCATATCCAAGTTCAACTTATTTACTAACTTCAGTTCACTTACCTCTTTTATATTTTATAATTGTTTCACCTTACTTTGCATTCCATTTAAAATTAAGTTCGAATTCACCATTCCACTTATTATTTCCATTTGTGATTATAATTCCATTTTACTTGAGTTAAAATCAAATCTTCCATTCTCAAGTTCTCCAACTTATTTACTATTTAAGTTCATTCACATCTTTTATATCTCACTTTACCTTATCTTACTTTACATTTCATTTAGGATTGAGTTTGAATTTGCCTCACCATCCAGCTATTTCCATTAATGAACTTCAATTCCACTTCTATATTAAGAGTTTATATTGCTCTTTTACGTCCATTTCCATTTAATCACAACTTCAAATTATAACACTTTATAACTTAAGAATATGAATTCATTTGCACAATCATAAGCATTTACATTTCACCGTTATATCCAATTCAATCTCATTCCAATTCATTCAGGATTAATTCAATTTCAAATTCTCAATTTTATTTAACTTATCATAAGTTAAATCCAAATATATTCCATTCACCTTCATTTCTCCAAAGTAAATTTTAAATTTCAGTATTAAAATTTCCATCCTTCCTTTCTCACTTAAATCAACTTTACTTTCAACATTATAGTTGATTTATTCCAAATTTTACCTTTTATTTTAAACAGAATTCCCATAATTCAATTTACCCGGATTTATTTCAAAACCAATTCGAAATAAAAATCAACACATTTCTCTTTTGATATTCAAATCAAATACCAAATTCCAAAACAAACTGCTTTTACCAAACAATTTTCCTTTGAAAATTCCAAAATCACTTGTTTCCCAAACAAGTCCAAACAATGTCATAACCAACTATTTTGGTAGCAATCCATCACTTTAGAAACTCGAAAATGAATTCTAATGATGTGGCCAGCATCATCAGGATTATTTTCCAGCGACTGAAGTGAGTTCAATGCTTTCCACTTCCAAAATTCACATCAAAACAATTTATATTCAAAAATATTTCCCTAAAATATACTCCATTCTTACAAATGCTTTTGAAAACATTTCTAACATTTCCACAAAGTCAAACTCCCAAAACTTTGTTTAATTCCATTTGAAATCCCTTTCAAAATTTCCGAGGTCAAAATTCTAGTTTAAATCAAATTTTAATTTTTACTTTTCTTATTTAAAACATATCCAGTCAATTCCATTCGGTTATAAACCATTTTAATATTTTAACTTCTTATTTTCTTATATATATCATTTCAAATTTTAGATCATGTTTTAATTTCTTATTTAATTATAGAAGAAACAACCAAACAAGCATCCAATACATATAATAATTTAGAAAATTATTTCTTTTTATATCAAAATACAATTTTGAGTAAAATTATTTCATTTACCCACTTTAAAAATGATACTATGTCGGTTTATCTTGTTTAAGAGTTTAGAAACCCCTATCGATACGGTTGTACTTCCCGCACCGACCAGAATTCATAAACACTCAACCGATAAGTCAACACAGTACAAAAACAATTTTATATCCACTAACAAGTACGCTCTCATAGCTATTATTACACTCAACTCATTATAGAGTACTTCTGACTCTATTTAACATGAGAATTTTCCCACCAAAGCCTAGGTTATCGCCAATCTAAGCTCTGATACCAAGTGTGACGACCCGCCCTTCTCGACCCTCGAAAATCGACACAAAACACTCAACAGTATAATATGCCGACGATCGAATGCTGGAAAAAGACAGATTGTAGAAAAAGAAAGAAGGTAGAAGAAGAAGAAACTAAACAACAACAGAACCTCACAGTCGCAGCGGAATAAAATATAATATATAGAATAGAACTTTACACAAATGAAAACTATATCTGTTTATATACAATACATCATCATCAGAGTATATCAATACAACCAATCATAACCAGTCAATACAACAATCACAGCAGCGGAATAATACAAGTACGAGAAATACGTCTCGAACTCCAGCTCCTCTCCTGAGCTCCATAGCAACCTATCCTGAAATATACTCGGTCTGACCCGAGCATTATAATAAAATAACACCCGAGTCAGTCTGGAATACCAGCGCATCATAAATACATCCAAACTGATTATTAAAGTTTCAAAATCCTTTGGAAACAAAAGCATCTCGTAAGACCACGCCACAAATAAACATGTCGGGTTTTTACCTTACGATAGCTAAAACACTTTTATATTAAAATCCTCTGATATTATAATAGTGTCTATAGAAAGTAAAATAGAATCTAGCTGAAATGCTTGCATCTCACATTTCAACAATAGTTGGGCACAATCAAAACCGTACAGGCACGTAGGGAGAATGGATTTCCAACGAATGACTAGGCACTGGGGTACCACCTGTCACAGTACATGGCCTAGATCACAGTCCCGAGGAGTACGCCCGCTCCCCTGCAACACAAAGCCGGAATCATCCCTTACTGGATAATTCCAAGTAAAATCACCCCACGGTTGGGATCAGCAACCGCACCACTAAGCCGAATATAAAGGGACATCTAGACAGGGATGACTTTACTCTCAAGTGGGGGCTACCCACGAAGCCTTGCTGCATAACCCCTGATTTTCAGTCATTCCCGATTGATGAGGCTTGAGGCTAAACGATACCTTTATAGCACATATCCCTTAGAATGCCCATCGTCCACCTGACGATGTCACGAAAGCATTCATCCATACAAGTCTGTCCCGGGTCCGAACGAAACCGAAGGCACTATTCCTACTACATCCATTTTCGAAATATCCTCAGGATTAGTAGCGACTAGCCCTTGCACTTCACTGCTCCATCTTCGACTCCGAACACGTTACACGAAACGTACAAACCGAATCGAAGTGGTATTCGAGTCTCCAAACCTAGAATCCCGGTATACGGAAACTCGATCCCGGTCTCTTCGAAACGATCGCGCATTTGGCCAATATTGATAGTCGGTGATTTAACTATCAATTAATGTTCACAAACATCCATACACATCCATCACACAATAAATAATCTCCATATTATTTATTTTCTTCTAATATCTTTCAAAGATATATTTTCACATTTTCAAAACTCATTTGAAAACAATTTTCCACTCTTCCTTTACAAGGTAAATCTTTTACCCTTTATTCCCATCGGGAATAACCAAGTATAAAACAATTTGCATTTAAAACAGATAAAAATACTTTATACTGAAATATACTTTAAAATATGAAAATTACTTCTATTTATTTACTCAAAATATAAATTTAAAATATGTGAAGAAAACTAGTTATTAACACATAAACTTTGATTTTAAAAATAAGGGTTTTAGTTTAACTAAATTCAAAATAGCGTTATAAGAAGAAAAATGCTAATTTTAACAACTTAAGCTAAAACCAACTTTTAAATAAATCCATTTGTAAAAATAATTGCTAATATACTCCCAAATTATTACGGTATTAAAAATTATTAATTTATTTCTTTAAAAATAATGATTTCTTAAAAATACTTTTAAAACGATTTAAAACTTAACCTTAGTTAAATAAAATCTTTTTATAAACATTTACTTGGTTTTCCCAGGGAAACACTTTCCCGTTTCTAAACATTCCAAAGTACTCTTTCATATAAATCCACTGATTTATTTCAAGTCAATTATGTTTTACAACATAAATCCCAAATCCCATATTTAACTATGACTTCATCCGAAGTTCACACCCAATTTCCCATATCCGGAAATTCATTTTTAAATCATAGTTTAAAACATTTTAAATTAAACATTTTTGGTGAATTCCCAATGGAAGCCAAATTTCCAATTCACTTAATTAAATTCCAATGAAATACGGCATTTCAAAACATTCTATTTTTCATTTGAACTTGTTAATTTATAGTTGGAAACTCCATTTAACATATTTTTAATTTTCGGATAACATTAGCCATTATTAAAATAAACACCGTTATTTTAAACAATTTATAATTTCATAAATTTAATCTCCAGAAAATTTATATTTCATATTTATCGATTGATAAAATTTTTCCACAATATTAAATCCCAATTTTACCAATTTTTTTTTTCCCATTCCAAACCAGATTTCAAATTCTATTTTTCAAAAATTCTTAATTTAACAATTTACTTATTTCGTAAAAACCCAATTTTGTCCATTTACAAATTAAATTCTGTAATTATGATTTATACAACAATTTCACAACACAATTTAATTTCCAGATTTATCAATCACAACATATAAACAGGTATTCACTAACAAATATAAAATAATTGCTACAATTGTGAGGAATCCAGTTGGATCCCTCCAACCTGTTTCTTCCTGCATCACAAATGTTAGCACATCACAATATAAATATCAATCCAGACAGATAAACACAAATATAGACAATCAACCACACAGATATTTAAATATCAATTATTTATAATGTCTAGCATCCAGATGTGAGTGAGAATAACTCGCCTTGAGTTTCGGCGAGCGTTCGAAATTTAAATTAAACCGAACGACGTTCAATTAACCCAAATTTCTACTTGCCCGGAATGATTCCGGAACTGCATCATTGCGAAGTACGTCTCTCTGCGATTCCAACGGTTCCAGTTTCGTCTCAATCTGATAACGTACGAGCGAGTTACGGTTTTATAAAGTTTGAATTTAAATTTGAAAACAATTTCCTTTTATAAAATTTTACCCTCAATCTCAGCCATTACTTTGCAAACCAAATCACGGCCGCACGAAGACATCACCTTCTCCTTCGTACGCACGCGATACAGGAAACAAAGAACCCATCCTCACAACCTAGGGCTTGATGCCGCAACCCCCACGTCGAGATTCAGCTCGATCGGCGACTACCCCCTTGAAGCCCCACACCAGCTCCATCTCCCTCTGGAACGCGCGCGAGCTCGGTCATTCCCAGCTCTCAAAAACGTGCTCGAACTTCCAACGAACGGCCCCAATTTTCACCTTCGTTCGATGACCATAGTTGCGATCCACCGTTGATTTTGTAGAGCTTCCCGAGCTCTTCGATTTCTATTTAGAAGATGCGGTCTCTAGATGAACAGATCGCGAGAAAAATGAGGGGAAGAATCGGCCAAGCGTGGCCATTGAAACGTTGGAGGCGGCTGAACGTGATTGCTAGAGCTTTGAGAAAGATAATTGCATATATAATATTGTTTAATATTATTTTAATATCGTTTTCAATCATTTTATCACTCACGCCAACGAACTCCAATTCTCACATTCCGACAGGCTATCCTAGGGTTTTTCCATGTTCTGGACACAATGGAACAGGTTTCGTAAGCCAATTTGATCGTATGCACGAGATACGGAATTAAACGATCGATTTAAAATTGAATCGGTTAAATCGATTTCGATGCGTTTCGAGCTGCCACGGTCAAACGACAACTCCGATTGCTACGAAAATTGAAATTCGATAATAACTATTTATTATGGATCCAATGGAACTGGTTTCGTCGAATTCCGAGACTATGCCCCGGAAAGCTATTTTAACTCGTCTATTAAATCGGGCGATTTTCTGAAATTATCAGAAACGCTTAAAAATTCACTTTTAAAATTTTATTAACTTAAAAATAAATCATATAAAATTTATAAACACATTAAAAATCATTCTGGCTCATTCCAGACTAAAATCTGATTAAATTGCATTTTAATAATATTAAATTCATTTTTAAATTAATATAAAATTCCAAATAATAACTTGTCGACTTTTAAATTCATCTAAAAATCCAACATTATTATTTATACCCAATCGAGCTTAAAATACATTTAAACACCATTTTTATAATCATTTACCCCAAATTCACCTTTTTATCCCAATTTCGAATATTAAATTATTATTTTCCCATAAATCAAATTCAACCCGAAATTACTATAATTAAAAATTACAGCTTATTTCATTGATTGAATCTGAATCTATTCATTTTAAAATCAATTAAGGATCCACATTAAACATTTAAAATGAATTAAATGTTCAAATTCAATGGCTTAAAAATACGGGATGTTACAGCCGATGATGATAAGTGGTATTTATAGGGTTCGAAACCCTCGATTTTTGTTCGTTTGATTTAGTCACAAATTGTGCTTTGGCCGTCTGATAATTATTGGATGATTGCGATTTTGGCTTGACTAATTCTTATGTGAATATTTGTATATTTTGATTACCTGCTTCTCACGGCTTTGAATTGTTCAACTATGAGTTCGTAACTGCGACTTGAAATTTTCTGGAATTTGACTACTTCCGTGAGTAACCTATATAAAAAAAATATACAACTTAAGTATTGATATGATTGCTTGCTATTTTCTGTGATAAATATGCAATGTATAAGTGAAATTCTGTTGTGAGTAAACTTTTGATTTAAAAAGCTTAAATCTGTTCTAATCCTTGATGCATGTGATAAATCAGTTGTAAATACGGTTTGCATGAATGAATGGATGTGAATGTATGTATATAGATAGGATAAGTCTGTGCATATGAATGCACATATATGTATTCTGTTTCTTGTTGAATGACAGTTACAAACCCATTCAAATAAATCCCATTCTCCTCATATAATCAATGTTAGGCATTGATCATGAAAATAATCTTGATTGTAAGAATGTAAACTTATTTTTAAAGATGGTTTTAAAAATTTACATTAAGTGATCATTTCGAATTATAAAATTTACAGTAAAATAAAAATAAAATCTTTCAAAAATGAAAATTCGAGTATTTTAATTTCAAATCTGGATTTCGTAACTAAATTCGTAATGGGAAAAGATGAATTTAGGTAGTTGTATCATGATCTTTAGATCTATGCTTGTTGAGAAAATGCAAGTTTAACTGAAAACACATTTTTGTGAAATTCTGGCATGCCTTTATTCTTTGACTTCATTTTGACTTTGGCATTCACTAACTTGATATTGGGTATGTTGATCTTGTTCGACTGTGATGTGCATTACAGTTTTGCTTTGATCGATCACTGTCTTGGTTTTCACTTTGTAATAGTTGAACAGTTTCTTTGTGAGCCTCTGGTCTTTGTTGCTGTTGCACTGCATTGTTGTACTGCATATTCCAGTGTTGCTTTATTGAGTTGCATATAGCTCGGTGGCATTTGAGTCATATTGGCTGTGAAGTATGTTGATTTTTCTGCATTCACTTCTTGTTGTGTACTTGTAGTTGCATTTCATTGTTTCGAGTTTCATTGTTGTCTTCATTTTCTTATGCATGTCTTTGCACTTGCACACTGTAGTTTGTTTAGTCTGGTGTTGTGCACATTGTATACTGTCTGCATTTTGTGTTGGTTTTGATCATGTGCACTTTTATAAATTTGAGTTTTGTTGGGTTGAGCTGATCATTTGATCTTCATGTGTAGCTTGTCTCGACTCAAGTCTGGTCTGCAGTTCTTGAAGTTCATTGTTATCTGTAGCATTGTTGGTGTTGTTCATGCCATTCTTGAACTTGTAGTTCGAACTGATTAGTCTCCAGTTTTCATGTATGCCTGGTCTTGTGTTATGATTATAGCCATAGTTGCTGGTTCCATAGCTTGGTTGTCTGCATTAGGACATTCTGTAGCCTGGTTGGATGTACTTTGTTGAAAATGTGTTTTGGCCTCTGACTTGTGTCCCATAGTTTGAATCTTTGCATCTCCTTCATCGTATATGTTGTACTTCAGTGCATAGTCATCTCAGTATAGTTTTATCCTTGCACATTTGGTTGAAAATTTGGGACTAGTTTATATGATGATTTTTGGGTTGGTCATTTGAACCTGTAGATGATTCAATGTTGTAGCCTTGATGAACCGTAATTGTGCATTTGTACATCTGATCATTGCATCCAGACTTTTGTTGTTTTGGTCATTCGAGTTCTTCATTCCAGTTTTCACATATGTACATTCATCTGATCTGATACAGTTGCATGTAGTTGCCATTGTAGTTGTACAGTCATTGATGTCTGCACTTGAACATGGTTTTGTGCCTTTTTGAACTAGTGTACGGCAGCCAATCAAATTTTTGATGGTTTTAAAGTGACAATTTTGATTGTTTTAAATTGATTTACTCGATTTGATAAATTGTTTATTCATCTCTGTTGATGATTTAAATCTGCTGATTTATTGTTAAACACTGTTAAGTGTTATATTTTCGTTATCCGATTTCTTTGTTAAAAGGGTCGGATAGACGAGAATTATTGTGACTGTCGTCTATTTAAATTATTATTGCCTATATGCACTAATAAACTGGTTTGAATTAGACTGACCTGTGTATTATTTTCTTTTGAATATAATACTCGGGTCAGACCGAGTATTTTTACAGCTTGAAGATTTTCGAGCAGCGAAGTTAGAGAGAGAGTAAAGAATCATTTATTTCAGGAGAAAATTGTATTTTTAGAAATTCCCCTGTATCAGTATTAAATGGTATAAACTCTGATGTATATAAAAAGATTTATAGTAATGAAATAAAGATTCATTTGTTTTTAATTCATTGTTATTATTCTGTGTTTCTATGGCTGATTCTGTTTAAACCTTATAAACTAAATAACAATTCGCCTTTTTGAATGTTTCAAGTTGGTTTAATCACCGACTGGAGGCGGTCAGAAGGGGGAATGTTACATATGTTAAGAATAATTGTTTCTTAAGTACCGTTGCTCGCATTCAGAAAACGATTGGCAACAAGATCAAAAGACGGGTAGCCAAAGGAATAGGGTTTTCCAGCAGTGGAAAAAGCAAGGATGGCAAGCTCAGCTTCGCATAGAATGGAAAGCTCGTTAGCTTTTTTGAAGAGGCAGGCTTTGGCTTTGAGAAGCTCAGTTTACGGGATTCTTTCATGTTCTTTGCCACCATCCTTGATTGTTTTGAGTTCTTATTTGTATTTAGAGTTTTCTGACGAAGATGTACAGGCTGAACGTTTATGTAGAGAAAATAACGCGTAATCTTTTTTAAAAGGCAAGTTAAGGCTAAATATATTTAATTGGTAATAACAGATTATGGCATTGATTTGATTTGCTGATTAACAAATATTTTACCCGAATAAGTCCAAATTATTAATTATACTAACTAGGATATATCAGGACATTGTTACCATCTTTGGTGATACGTATATAAACTCCCATATTTTACCATTTATTCTCCTAATACCTTCCAGTTTCAACTTTGGCTTCATTTCTTATGTAAAGCTATTTTCTATTTCTATTTTCAGTGTTGGTCTTTATTTTACTTTTTTGGTAGATCACATTCAAATTTATTTCATTTTATATAATTTTGTTTGGCTGAATTTTTTTTAAAGATCTAGTGAATAAGTTTGGCTTGTATATTCTGAAAACATACATACAGAAGCATGTTCTAATGATTTACGCTAGCACTAATGATTTTGGTCAGTGCAAGCTATGATTTATTTTGCTAAAATTTCTTGGGTTCTGTAACTGAAATGACACGTTGTATGAAAATAAATAATAGGTATTATTAGACATAATAATCATTCCTTTTTTGAAGTTTTTGTCATTTTTATCATTCATTATGTTTCTACAATGTAAACCACCTGTTTTTCAACTTTATTTGTTAGGTAAAAATTTTCATTTTGGTAAATGATAATAACCATCGAATTTCAAATTCACGTCATTTAGTATAATTTTGATGAATTTTCTATGTTTTACATAGTGCAAATCAAGCGAATATTTTGAATTTAAACATTTCTAGTTAATTAATTTGTAATATATTGTAAAAATATATGTTTTATGCAAATATATACTAAAAGAATACATTCTCAAAACTATCACCGCTAACACATTTTTGGTAGCTTCATCGAAACATACATTTTAACCTAATAACCCTGATATAATCTTTTTCGTCCAAACTTAACCTAAATGGTTTGGATTTATGATTCAGTTTATTACCATTTTGATGGTGATGAGATGTATTATGCTTTTATATTTTGTTAATATTAGGCATGTGATTTAGCCAATTTTACACTAATAATATGAAAAAAGCAACCAAAGGGTTCTCAACAAACATTCTAAAGTACAATAGGAACAAAATGGAAAGTCCTTAAATTCAATTGTGCCACTATGGAAACCAAAAGAAAAATTTTGATTTATTTTTCTTTCCTTATTTGAAGTTGTGTAAGATTACATATGATTTGAATATTTGATATTTGATATTTTGAGCACAATTTAAAAGCAAGTAGGTTGATAGCTGACATAATGGAACTGCATTAAATTTTGTGTGTAATCTATTTAATTTATGAAACATAAATTTATGAAACATAAATTAAACACAAATTGTGTTAACAACTATAAAATGAGTGAAATACATTTGAAAAGAAAAATAAGCAGACAACTAAAGGGATTCTTTGTTTTGAATTTTAAATTTTAAATTAAATCTACTATTTTTATATACATGACATGTGTACGTTGTTTAGAAGCCCAGCATATTGGTAACTAGTACAACTGTAGAGAACCAACCGTTCGATTACGTAGAATAAAAAAAAATTAGTATAGATTTTCATTAATTCCAGATAAACGTCAAATAATAATATATGTCTATGTATGTGTGTATATGGAAAATTTATTTCGACACAAATAGATAGCACAATTGACCATACATTGAATTTCAACCACAAAATTACCCTTTGATTTCTACCCCAAACGTGAATGCAATAGCGGTCCAGATCAACTATATTATCAATCGTCATTTACTTTTTTGTTAAATAATCGGATTATATATATAGACACACATCCCCACATATACATACATATACATACATACTACATATAGATCTTAAAATGACACATGGTTGGACTTCAGAACTCTTCTATTGATTGCATATGAGGTAAGTTAAAACAATTTGACAAACATCTTAAGACTATTTATAATTAATTAATAAAATGTGTATGGTTAAGAATTTTGGAATGGTAATCGATTCATAATTACTATTTATTCACACAAAGTTATAACGTCATACTAAACATAATGGATTTATTGCGGAGTATATGATATTTAATTTTACAAAAGATTAATTATGTTTTTTAAGCAATAAACTTGAATATTTCCCGAATAAACCTGTTGTACCATAATTATTTTATAGAGAAGTTTCACTCATTAATGAACTTACAATCCGTGCATCATAATTCAATGTGTTTGTAACATTTAAAGTGAAATTAATGTCCCTTTTCAACTTTTTTTCCTAACTTCACCATATACTATTACATTGAAAACGAATTCGTATTCCTTCGTCCATTCTTTTATTGCGCATCCATTTTTTGCAATTCTCAATCCACTCCATCCACATTTATTGTTTTAGTAACTGCTCATTAGTTTATTTTTATCTATTTCTGATGACGTGGCGTCTCTGTATAAATACCACACCTGATTATCTTCCTACTACACTATTATGTAACCCGTGCGTTGCACACGATAATGTTGTTAAAAAATATTATTTATATTTTAATTATTGCTAAAATATAATTTTATTATGCAATAAATATGATAAATTTATTGTGATACATTAACCATAAACTAAAGTGATTTGTGACATTCAGATAAAAGGTTGATTGTTCGATACTCGTTAACTACATATCTTTGTAAAAATTAATGTACCAACTCAAAAAAATTATAATTAAATAGTTAATATTGTATGAATTAAGTCTGTGGGTGCAGTGCGGTGGAAATGAGGCTTGGGTTCTGGTAAAAAGACCTAGGTTCGATTCCTATCATGCGCTTCCCCATCCTATATTCCTAAACACGTAACTTCACTATTTTCTTAATATGATTGTTTTATATATATATATATATTGATTTATCATCTTATTTCTTGAAGGATGTATAAATGGATTAATGAACATTAAACAAATTTAATTTATTTAAATAATTTGAATTAATGATCGACATAACTAATTAAATAAAAATGGTAAATGTAAAAAAAGTTAAAATTAGGAAGAGGTTTTTTTACAAATTAGTAATTGAGAAGAGCATAGACTTTATGGTTAGGTTATCTGTATGTGAACTTTTTTTTGATTCAAACACGAACTTTTATTCATTTTTAAACAATTTTATCCTTGTAGTTAACCATAGATTTCATGTTCTTGTAGAAGGGTCATGCTTACAACGGTGATAGTTGCAAAATAATGTTATGTAGCATTTAGTTGAGTTATGAGTTAGGTGTGGTTTGATAATATGTTGAAGGTGAGAATGTTTGTATAATTTAATTTTTATCGGTTTAATCTGTGCGTTCAAATTATAACGCTGTAAAATATAAATTTATAATCTTTTAAAGGTTGTTAAAAATGAAATTATGTTATGTAATGTAATGTATGATATTTTTTTGAGATAAATGAATTAAAATAAAAGAATTATTATTATTTATGTATACATTTATGTTATGTGATATATATATATATATCTTCATATATCTGCATAAAGAAGAAATAATTTTATTATTTTTCTCATATATATGAATATTGTATAAATTGAAATCCTCTTATTTTTAGGATTTATAAGATGGATTAATAAATATCAGTTAATCATATTTATTTTAATAGTTTAAATTTTAGATCACACAATTAGTTAAATATATAGACTTAAATGTAAAATATTAAAAGTTAATTGAGAAAGGTTTCTAAGTAATTGTAAAAAAAATTAATTTTTTAGGTATTTGAAGTTAATAGAATTTACAGTGTAATGTATGACAAATTCATTTAGTAAATAAATCTGTTGTTGTTATTAATGTGTATGATTTTTATTATGCAATTTATTTATATATATTTGCATCAAATTTTTTTTACCAATTTGTTATGCATCTAAAATATACACATTGAAAATTTCATCTTTTAGGATTTATTATAAATATTAGTTGATTAAGTTTATCAATTAGTTTAAATTTTAGATTATGTAATTAATTTAAATGTGTGGACTATAATGTAAAATTTTGAGAAAGAACCATGAAATATTTGTAAATAATTGTAGATTCTTTTAATAATAGATATTCAAATGTAAAATAGTGTAAAAAGTTTAGTAGAATAATTGTATAGTAGTATATCATAGGATTTTGAAAATAAAATATCTACTTAGAGAGAATTAAGGAGAACACATATAACTCCTAGAATTAATGAGAGAGTTTTAAATTCTTCTGCTTTAATATTATTTAATTGATTTCATCTCCATTTCTAAGAAGAAAGCATCTCATGGTAATGGCAATTCAAGCGCAATTTCAAAATCCAATTCCATATTTCCACAACAACCTCCTGCAAGATTTTCAATCGCAAAACATTGACTGTGCAAGCAATCTAACAAACTACCGTGCCCCATTTTCCAATAAAGGAGTCCACGGAGATGATTCGGAAAATTCTTCAAGCAGTTGCACTTATTCAGATATACTTCCATCTCATTTGGACAATTACAACCTCAAAATCGATGATGTGGTTCAAGCTCAGGTAGTGTATTTTGCTATTAATTGGTTATGATCAGGTTAAGTTATCGTGGAAAACTAAGACCTTCCCTCTTTCTAAAACTTACTTGTCTTACTTTCCTTCTCACGTTCATATTTATGAATCGCCGTCAAGATGTGTATTATGGATAATTATAAATTATAAGTGGAAATTACTTGTGGCTAATTTCCACTTATAAATATATATCTTAAGAAATCATGTTAATGTTGGTAAAATTATCCAAATACCTCTTGAATTTCATTTACTTTTTTTTAAATGTTCATTTTATAAAAGAAAACTAGAAGAGAGTTAGAGGTTTTTTATAATTATAAAGAAATAAATTTTATTATTAGTTTATACAGAATTAGAAACTTAAACTAGAGCCTGAGCGAATTCAATATAGGCAGTATCAAGATTTATGTCTACAATAGAGCATAAATTAATTCAGATTTTGCATACTAAAACAGTGGAGTACGAATCTATAGTGTGCAAGAACCGAGAATTGGAAGAAAAAATTCAACAAATCAGCGAAGAGAATCAGATTTGGTACAACTTCATGAAGGATAAAGAATTGAAGGCAGTGAGCTTGAATGTGATATTGGATAAAGTGCTACAACAAAACCCTATTCAGTTTAACGAAATTGGTGCAAATGAAGCGTATGGTGACAGTGATGAAACCACATTGGCTGCGGATGATGCCACGTAGTGTAATTATGAAGTAGAGGGGACTTGTAAAGTCACTGGTTGGAATTCGACGAAACAATGGCTGTGTAGGATGTGTATGGTAATGAAAGTCAGCATGCTTGTTATTCCATTTTGACATCTTTGCCTCACGGCACATGTCCGGTTTGCGGTATGTGGAAGAAGGCCTCCTTGTAGGTTCTCTTAGGTTGGTTTGGTTTGATCTTTCTAATAACTTCTGTTTATTTTGTTTATATAGTAATGATTGGTGTAATTGGATTAATTTTTTAGTACATTGAATTTGTATTATCCGTTTGCTTGTTTCCTTTAAATACAATTAGTTTATACATACACACACACATAATTAGTTTAGTTAATTTGTCATTATTTGTTATTGTGGTTTGTTTAGTCGGATATGAGTCAAGATTGAGGAAAAATGCGAAAGCTTAATTTTAAGTAAAAAAGTTTGAGGTAACATGTATAAAGTTGATAGAACAGCTATATATATTTCTATTTATTAACTTATTAGCGTTTTGATAACAGAAACTCTACATATTCAGGTCTGTAATTTGTCACCGATATGTGAATAGTTTGGGGTCTAGAGTGTAAAATAGTAGATTGAAAGCAAGGTTCAAAATTTGGGTTTTGGACATTTTTTTAATTTTGGTAATGTTTCGAAAATTTCGGGAATTCCGATTCAATTTTGTTCCATCTTTGATTACATTATTGTTCTATTTTTTAACATAAGTAAACTAAATATACTATCAAATGCCTATACAAAATTTACAGTTATATTTTCTAGATATCTAATGTCTAAAATTTACCCAACATACTGATCATATTCTTTCAGCCTAGCATTTTATTTTATTTTATTTCGCAAATACCCAATATTCATATTCTTACCTACGGTCCATCAAGGATATAACCTATACCCTGTTCATTTTTACTAAAGCCTAGTTTTTCATTTCATTCATCTCCTCTAACACCCTAACTTTCTAGATCTACATCCACTACTCCACTCCTTATTTCGGTCTTTCTATTTTAAAATAGAGGAAACATAACCTTACACCCTTTCAAATATGAAGATGTCGCACAACCATTGTACTTAATTTCAACAGTTGTACATACAAGCTCGAAATAGATGGAAAATTTCTTTGCATGTTTTCTATTCCTTAATCTGTTATTGTACATTCTCCAGAATTTACATTTATTTTTCCATGAAATGATTTTGCTTTTTACTAATGTATTCGGAAATTGTTTTTTGTCAGTTCCATCTCGGTTAGTGACGGAGCCTGACTTGGATGGCCGAAATTCCATCATGTTGGGCGAACTCCTGAACAATGATTGAAAGTAAAGCTTGGATAGCGTATGCATATCTATGATTTCTGGCAATGCACATATGCTGTACAATGCTTATACACTGTGCAAATGCGTATTGAATTATCGTCAAAAGGCTGAAGCGATGATAATTTATACTTTTCAATTCTAATTCATTCATTATCAAAACCATAATTCCTTAAAGTAGATCACCCCCACACACTTCAATGGCAGCGTTTGACATTTTCAATCCGATCAAAATTGTAGACGTAAGTTGTATACATTTTTAAATAACTTATTAGGCTCTCTTTCCAAATTAAATCAACTTACCCACTTTAATGAATAGTTCATCTTTCACAAGCGAAAAACTAGTCCATTTGATACAGAATTCTGTTAATCCCTGCATTTTGAAACCGACTATTGGGGCGATTTGCCTACTGTCACTAGCCAAAATAAAATACTTTAAAGTTCAAAAAAACATGTAAAGCATTCATGTGCTTTCTAAATACTACATTTCCTTTACTTCGATAGCAAAATATCTCCTCCTCCAATCTCCCATTCAAATCCCAATTCATGATCAATTCTTGTTAAGAAAATGAAAACAATAAAACAGATTGACCCCAAATCAAAGCATGAAAGCTTAGCTAAATGGATTGAAATCCCAAATGCGTAAAATCAACACTCAGATCTCTATCGCCCACCACCAAATGGAACAAACCAACTCCTCATAAATTGTCGCAACAAGTCTTGTCAGGTACTTTAGCTATAGAAAATTGAATTTATTATACTTGGTAGCCTCGAGATTTGATTTGAATTGATTTTATTATACATGTTAGCCTGCAAATTTGATTTTTATCCTCGAAAACTCATTAATGATATTTATTCACTTTTTTTCTTCTAATTTTCATTAAATTTAATGTGTTTTAATTTGATAGAGTTATTTATAAGAAAGTTGAGTTTGCAAGTATAGTGTTATTAGGAACTACGATCATTTCCTTATAATTTTGATTCTCACTTTTGGTTTGAATATATTAATGAATTCCTTATGTTAATTATGTCTAGAATTATTTCTTTTATAATAACTAATATTGACTAGCGGAAGAAATGTATTCCTAAACTATTTAGGATAAACCTTCTTTTATACTGTTAATGGACTAATATATTCCTAAACAACCCAAATTAATAAGGACTACTTATTTGATTCATAACTTGATTAATACCTTGATCCCGTTAAAGCTTTGTAAACCTATTCTGTCTTTCCAAATTCAAAGATCTTTTTATAAAATATAACTCTTTTACTTAGTTCCTTTTATTAAGTAAAACCCAATTTATAAAACAAATTCATTAGCTTTAAAACCTTTTTTATAAAATGATATTATTATTTAAAGCATATTCTTAAGTTAATTAAACAAATTTAAAACACCATTAGTAAAATTTGAAAAAATGGAATTTGATTTATTCTTGAAAACTGAAAATTGTACTTGACTTTGATCTTTGCATTGATTCTTTTTGTTTTGAATCTCCAGACTTGAAAACTGAAGCTTTGAATTTCAGTTGATTTTTTGTTGCCTGCTTTTGATTTTAGTTTTGTTTCTCTGGTTTTGTTTTGATTTATTGCTTTCAGTTTTGAAGTTTTGATTTCTTTATTTTGTTTTCAGGTTTTTTTATGTTGAAGGAAAGAAATATGAGAAGTGATATGAAATGAGGATCCTGGTTTCTTTCTAATGTATTTTTTTTATTTAAAAGAAAATTAAATTAAATGCCACTTGTAATTATAAATCTAACACTTGTTAATATTTTGAATTTAAAATTTTACAAATGTCATGAACAAGAAAATTTATGTTTAGTCCTTATTTACTTAAGTATTTATGTTTACATAATTGTCTTGAATTTATTTACAAACTATATTTGTTTTCAAAAGATATATATACATATAGGTGAGTTTTAAAACTTTTATTTTTGTTTTATATACATATGTATATATTTTAATTACTTGTACTTATACAATCTAAAAAGAATTGAAAACAATTAATAAATAATCATACATATAAAATTCTTAATTTATAAAGCTTTATAAATCAAATTTATTTATTACATCAATTTTATTTCCAATGTATTTATTTAATTTCAAAATCATATTTTACTTTGTACTTACACAATTTTATAACAATGATTTGAAATCAAATTATTCATTACTAACAATTATATAAATGTATTAGTTCTTCGAAATGTAAAGTTTAATAAATCCAATATTTATTTATAAGATATTTATCCTTGAATTTTTTATTTTCAAATTCCAAATTAAAATACCAATTCAACATTCTGTCTACAATAAAAATTTTATTTCCAAATACTCTATTTTAAAATACATATTTTTTCTTTATTCTGGAATTTTCATATTAATTCACAATTAATTTCAAAATTTTACATTAATTACCAATTTTTTTCAAAATTTAATCCCAAAGATTTTTTAGCTAAAATCCAGGAATGTTACAAAAAATTAGATGTCCATACAAATATAAAGCAGAACAATGTTTTATTTCTGCTAGTTAATGTCCAAAAACACACATTTGAATGATAATGGCAGAACGGTGATTTATTCTGCCAATAAGGGTTCAATTAAATACAAATTAGCGGAACAGTGTTTTATTCCACCAACAGATGTCAAACCATCGTAATTGTCTTAAACTAACTCATCATTATTATTATTTGGCCAAATAACTTCAATAGACAGGTCATATAAATTTAAACATCAATATTTGTTTAAATCGGTTAATTAAATTCTGGCTGTTTAAAATTGCTATAAATTTTCAATTATTAAAACTCGACAACACTTCGTATGACGATATATTGTTCATTGATGCGAACCCAACGCAATCAGTCTCGCGTTAACTGGATTTTGTATGCATTAGTTATAGCAATTTAAACTTCACAAAAAGGAATAAATATAATTAAACGATTTTAAACTGAAGCAAACTTCCTTCACCTCTTTCTCTGGGCCGAAGCCCATAACCAAACATACTTGAACATTTTATTTTGTTTTAAAACTTCCCTCCACTTCGAAAATCATCCCACCCAAGTCCCTCGATCAACGATAGCCATCCAGTCCACCGTCATTGGCTCCGCCACCCAAGACCCCACCTCTATGCCAACTGCGACCATGCTCGACCACCCACTTCGATTGCAACCCATCAAATACCAAACACCATACAAAATAATGCCTAAACCTTACAAATACCCCACTACACCAAATCAAAGTGAATTTGAAAATTTAGCCACGGTGAAACCCTCGGCCTAGTCACCACGCTCCTCCTTGACCAAACCGCACCGCCTATCGTCCACCACGTTGCCAGAAAATTATTTTTAAGCGGATTTAGATCATCTCTCCATTTCTTTTAAACCAAGCTATTAAAAATCATGAAATCTTCACTAGAAATCCTATTTTCACCTAGCAATCTTGAATATATACATGAATCAATGATTTGAGCATGTTGAAATCGACAAAACTTGGGTTACTTACTGTATTTTAGCAAATTCGCCCAATATACAAAATGAACAAGCTTCACATTATTTTTAACGTGATCTATACTCAAAAACAAACATTTCACTTGTTTACATCATCGGCTAATTCATAACGAAATGAGAGATATTGATTTTTGAACTAGAGTAAAAATGGGTTTTTCACCTCTGCTAAAATGACGGAGTGTTTAAAAACATTTCCAGGTATTTTAAAAAATTTCATTCTCACCTTGATCATGCTTCGGCCATTGAAACCTTCCAGTTGCATCTTAGTTTTATGATTTGAAATCTTGAGAAATCTTCTCTAGTTTTGGATTTGAACAGAATGCTTCCCTTTTTTGTTTTTTTTCTTTACAACATTTGTTTAACGGAGCTTTGTTTTACAGCGCATTTTTGTTTATAGGCTTTCAAAAACTGAAGCCTACACACATACCAACACACACACACACATATACTGTAACGTCCCGGATTTTCGCGTTCGAAAATCGACATCCATACTTTACATCGTACTCGAATGTCGTAGATTCGAGCGTTCAAATCCGAGTCGCCGGAGCTTATAACACAGTTAAGTAAATAACACAGCGGAAGAAATGAATAATACATTGATATACAATATCTGATACAACAGAATGATACAATGAATATCAATATACATCAGAGATATGATACAACAAATAGCAGCGGATAAGAAAATATGATAACATCAGCAGCGGATAATCTCCATCTTCAAAACGCCAATCCAGATATAGCTCGAACTCCCAATAACGAGGCACAAAGATAAGCAAGTGCAGTCCGATCCAAAGACTGAACTAGCTCCAGATAATCTACTAATCTGACTATCTGAAAAACCCAACTCTAGACTGCTCGTGTAGAAAAATTTTGAGCATCCAGAGTTTAGGAAAGAAACAATAAACTCCGGATCAGTCATGGGACTGGTGTGAGCAACAAAAACAGTTTATCTTTGAAACAAATAGCAGAGAATTTTAAAGTCAATTCGCAATGCTTTTGGAAAATGAAACTACCATAAGACCTCCCACCACACACACAATGCAAACGCAGAATTGGAGAAGATTTCTTCTTATGATAGTCAAAGATGCTTACTACGCAAAATCAAATCATTTGATATTATTACTAGTGCATAGTGTAGAAAACAATTTCGAAAGTAGAATATAAATCTTAGCCAGCATAGACATTTCGCACTTATGCCTACTATAGCTACCATGTTCAATAGCAGGTTACCACCACATTCCATGGCAGGTAATACAACTAAAACCGTACAGGGCTCGTATTGTTTTGTTTGGATTTCCAACAAATGGTCAGGCTAAGGAACTTCCTATTCCACGAAAGAAACGCCTCTGGCGGGACGTTCCGAGAACCAACTGTTCTCTGCCAAACAAGGCCGGCAACCCCTTTTCCCAAGGGATAAAAGAAACCTCAGATATGCCACCCCCGGTCCTTTGGGACCTTTAACCGAGCGCTCGATAACCAACATCACACATCATAAAGAAAGTGTATCCACATGAGTAAGTATCTGGGCTCCATACCATGATACTACCCTTTTCCAGAAGGAATGGTCATACCCTAGGGGAGCTACCCCTGAAAACCTTGCCGCACAATTCCTGTTTCGACCATTACCGGGTTGTGAGGCTCGACGAAGTCTCGTCCACAAAGCTACGCTTTTTCAAAAAAACACGCTTTGGGTCAACAGATGATCAACCTATGATCACAAAGATAAATGATCAAACAAAAGATCATATCACAAATGATCAAACATTGGTCATCACACAGCAACACTCAGCATGCCACATTACCAAATTGGGATATATCGCTGATAAATTTCAACTACATAACCTCTGAGCTCGTACGTCTCAGAGAAGGGTGTTAAGCTAAGAGAATAAATTCTCCGCCACCAAACAGAAATGTATTTGAAAGAAATCGGCTTTATATCTCAAAGTGTAATGTCAGACATGTATCCATATAAGTCTGTTCCGGGTTCGAACAGAACCGAAGGCACTTCTCACGAAGCCCTTGCAATTCCGGATAACTTTCGATCACGTCCGGACTTCCCGTCACAAAAGAGTGATATAAATCTCTATACCGGCGCGACTCAGTGCAGAGACATTCGACAGGTTGTCCTTTCATTTTCGAAAAATATCCGGTCTTCAACACCGGTCTTCAAATGCTATCCATATACGACGTATCACTATTCGGAATGAGTTATACGACCCAAAGGTCCTTTCCCGGCAAACCCGAATAGTGAGCGAAATATTTAAAAACATACGGATATTGGGATTTCAATTAAGTCACAACTTAAACCCAAACTTTCTTTGCAAATGGTTTAACAAATTACCATTTTAATCTTTTTTAAACAAAAAAGATTCAATTCATAAAGTTCACTTAATTTCACAAAGATTCATTCATAGATTTTCCAAATCAATTTCCCTTTTCAATTTGATTAATTCGTTAAATCTTTAAATCAAAGATTTAACTCATAGTTTTCAAAACAATTTCATTTCGAATGGGTTAAACAAATCATCACTTTAAATCTGTTAAAAATAGACAGATTTAATTCATAGCTTTCAAAAAGAATTCATTCATAACTTGGAAAATCCATTTTTCAATTCACTTGAAATTCCTTTAATTTAAACTGGAATTTCTTTTCTTATCTAAAAGCTTTTATCATTTGAAAACAACAGTTTTTTTCTTTGGAAATCTGATTCATTCATACTAGTTGAAATCCTTGGGTTAAATCCAAATTCCCAACTTATACTTTTAAAATGGTTTAATTCATACAAACACATTTTTATCATCTTTTATCCCTAGTTTCCAAATCATAGATTTAATTTCAAACTTGAATTCAAATTTAAATCTAGTTATTTAAATTTTCAAAAACTCAGTTAAGTTATTCAAAATAACTTTTATCTTTGAAATTCCATTTCAAAAGCTTTTCACATTTTATTTTAAACCCAAATTTCAAATTTCAAAATCAATTGAAATTAAAATTTCAATTTCAAAAACATCAAATTTAAATTATCTGTGACTTAACTGATTTCCACGTGAAATCCATATTTGTGTGTGTAACAGTGTGGTCCAGGGGTTTCACACAGTATAGTGCAACATCAATCAATCATCACAGATTCAATCATATCAATATCGATAAGCGGTATAATCTATAACGCTTATTGTTCATTCACAGATCATAGATATATATATCACAGATAATCAATTACAGATCGCAACATAAATCAGGATGTATCACAAAGCATCATATATCAGGGATATCAAACAATCAAATCATCAAATAGAATCCAAACATTCATAAGTAGGGTCGATTTAATTGTCTGATTAATTCAAATCAGATTAAGTTCTTATGAATTATTAATTCTGGTTAATTAACATTAATTAATTATAAACTATTTTAATAAATTAACATTTAATCATTTATTAATTAACCTTTAATTATTAAATAATTATCCTTTAATTATTTAATTCACCATCTAATTAATTATCTTTAATTAATTGATTAACCCCTTTCGTTTTATTTATTTATCCTTAATTGGTTACAACATTTTAAGTGATTAAGTAAGTAAACCTTTAATTAATTACTTTAATTAATCAATCCTTTTAATCATCTACCTTAATTAATTAAAGATAAACCCCTTTTTTTTTTATTAATAATCACTAAAATCTAAATTATCTTTAAGATAAATCATTTCTCTAATTAATGATCTAATTTTCATTAACTTATGCATTTCGAAAACATTTTACTTTCGAATTTATTTTAAGATTTCATTTCAATTTTGAAATTTAAAAATGAATACAGATTTAACCTAACCAGTTTTTAGAAACAACTCACAAATTCTTTACATTACATGTTAAAGACATTCTTATCTTATAAAAGGATTTTACAAGAATTTTGAAACCAAATTTATTTTAAGTTCAAATCACTTTAAATATATTTCTAACATTTAAACTTGGTTTAAACATTATAACTGGAAATTTTTTGTTTGGGCCTAATCCATTTAAAACAAACCCGAGCAAACCCAGCTTCGTACTCGAGTCACCCTCGGGTTCTTCTCATCTTTTCCCCGAGTCTCTTCCCTTTCTTCTCCGTGCTTCCTTCTTCTATTCTTTTTTTTCCTTTTAGTTTACGTAAATTTAAATTTTAACAGTAGGTAACAATACTCACGCATTCGAGCACGAACCCGAAGTAATCACCCTCCCTTCTCGAGTATCACTCGCGTCACTTCCCACCATCAACCTGACACCAACAATAACGTGCTCGTGCACGTGCACGGCGGCACGACTCGTCACCGGCGATCACCAACCTCATCGGCAAGTCGCAAGTTACCTCTAGGCTCGAAATCAAAATTCGAATTGCCTGTAAAAATTCGAATTCGAAATTTCAGCAAATTGCTCGAAACTGAAGCTTAACCAAAACGTCAAAGACCCTCGTCACCATCGCACGTACCACCGGAGGCGCTCGAACTTCGGCCACGCTTCGACAATCCACCAAGCAACCTTCCACCTGAATTTAGTGCGACTCGGTCGCGTAATGATGACAAACTCACCATGCTTACAGACGAGTTCAAAAGCTCAACAAAAACCCTAAATCGATCTTGCTTCATAAATTTACCCAATGGAAAAATTATTTCATATTTTTCTCGAAATCGCTGGTGTCCATACTATCTTCGTATCAAATTTCAATTTTTGAAATTGATTAAAGTGTCAGAAATTTGTATAATTGCAGATTTTATTTAAATTCAAACTGCTTGAAACAAACCTATCAAAAAAACTTAAATTTTGTTTTAAAAATCATGACTTGCCATATGGATTCAATATAAAATCTTGAATCAATGTTTTACAATATTCGAATTTCCCATACCTTCCTCTTCCTACTGTAAAATCAAGTTTACAGAGTCAATATTTTAAAATCGAGCCTAAAACAAATTCTAGGTCTTAATTTAAGTTCAAATGAACCTATTCTATTTGAATCCCTAAGCTTAATAATGTTTGTATAAAAATGTATCAAATTTTTTTTTCTTTGCTTTACTCTGTGACCAGAACAGGAAGAACAACCATCTAAACTTCATAATGAAATACATACGTATACAGAACCAATTATTTAAAAATAGACAGTAAAACCCAAAGTTATTCATGGATCAATACACAAATTTAAATTTTTAAGGTTGTATCTTTACTCACAGGCATTTCAAAACAAAGTAGGTGAAGTTTGCTCACCTTGTTTCCTGGAAATGGACAGAGACAGTGAGGCCTGGTTGTTGAAGTTTGAGTTGTCTCAAGTTAAAACAGTTTGATTTCATCCTAATTTCCAGCTTCCTGATTTTACTCTGTTTTGAAATGATTTTGATTTCTCGTTTTATTTGTTTGATATTCCTTTACTTCATCCCAGAGAAAACTGCTTACTCAAAAATTGAAGCTCCACTTCTCTTTTTTTTCTTTTCTTTGAACTGAGTTTGTTGTTTTAAATTGAAGTTTGTTTCAGTATTTTTTTCTTTCTTTCTTCAGTTTTGAAATGGAATGAACTGGAATGAGGATTTGATGCATATAAAAAGAAGCATGCAGTGTATTTTTTTTTTGTACAAAAAGCATGCTGAAGACACTTGCATTAAATGCTTTGATACTTTTTTTTTTCTTTGTTGTTCTTTTGCCATACTTACTTCGGCTGATATGCATATTATATTGTGTACTAAGGTGAAGGCATTAAATGCCTGAGTACTTGTTGTTCCCTTATGATATTTATTTTTCTTTTCTTCTTGCCTACTCTTGCTTTAACTTGGCTGAGACATGATTTTGTTATGGTGGCTAAAGCTATTTGTCTTGTTTTATTTGTTTACTTTGCTTTAGATTTTATCTAAGTGTTCATATTTATTTTTATTTGTTCTTGTTGACTATACTTTGTTTTGTTTATTTACTTGTTCGCATACTTGCATTTGTATTTGTTTGCTGTTTTCAATGGAATGTTGTTTGTTTTTAACTTTGTATTGTAAATAAATTTCTATTTTGATTATGTTGTTTGAATTTAACTATATGTTACTTTATATTTTAAAATTTATCTTATTATATATATCTATTTGAATTTGTCAAATTTATTTTCTATTCCTAGTTTAAATATTTATTGTTATCTTACTTTAATATTTATTATCTTGTATTTAATTTATAATTTCAAATTATTATTAACCATCAATCTTAATATTTATTATTATTATCAATTATTTATTTACAATTTAAACTCAAGTCAAATATATATTATATTATTTCAAATTTAGTCAGATATGGTCAAACACATATATATTCACATATATACAATATTTACAATATTATTAAATTTAAATGATTTATCCAGAATATACTTGAACCCAGGGAAACTCGCATCACTTAAATCGATAAATTTCACAACTTTAATTCAAAATTTGAATTAATTATTAATTTTAAATATATATAAAATTCGGGGTTGTTACAAACTTCCCCCCTTAAAAGAATTTCGTCCTCGAAATTCGCAGGCACGAAAACAACACAGAGATAGACAGATTCGATCTTCTATAATTCCTCAAACTTACGATATGGATTCCGAATTCAAGTCGGAATATCTCAGAATACATACCAATTTGTTCCTCTTCGGACTTTGGTATTCACAAGAAATTTCAATAAAATTTCAAATTTGGTTTTAAACGATATAGTTTTATTGATTAAATTCAAATTCAGCCCTATATTCTTTTAATCAATTTACCTCAATTTCAAATTTCTTTAAGGTTTAAATCAAAAAGCTGATTAGAAGTCGATGAAGATACGAAATAAGAATCTCCTACAACGGTTCGTAGAGCCATCATCACACCGAAACTTCTTCTTGTAGCTGATACGAAGCAATGAAAAGAATTTGGAAACGAATCAAAGAAAATTGATAGAGAAAGATTGTTTCCACTGTTGCAGGGTATTGACCATTTATAGTCGTATTTCCCTGTCCCCTATCTCGTCTTCTTCTAGCACTCATATCTACTATCAGTGGATAGTAAGAGAATTTACTGAGACGTTCAGACGGATATCTGAGAATTACTCATTCTAGAGTTTACTTCACTCTATCTCTAATGAGCTACTTAACGTGTTATACTCCTAAGCTAAAGTTCAACCTTAGCTCTGATACCAAATGTAACGTCCCGGATTTTCGCGTTCGAAAATCGACATCCATACTTTACATCGTACTCGAATGTCGTAGATTCGAGCGTTCAAATCCGAGTCGCCGGAGCTTATAACAAAGTTAAGTAAATAACACAGCGGAAGAAATGAATAATACATTGATATACAATATCTGATACAACAGAATGATACAATGAATATCAATATACATCAGAGATATGATACAACAAATAGCAGCGGATAAGAAAATATGATAACATCAGCAGCGGATAATCTCCATCTTCAAAACGCCAATCCAGATATAGCTCGAACTCCCAATAACGAGGCACAAAGATAAGCAAGTGCAGTCCGATCCAAAGACTGAACTAGCTCCAGATAATCTACTAATCTGACTATCTGAAAAACCCAACTCTAGACTGCTCGTGTAGAAAAATTTTGAGCATCCAGAGTTTAGGAAAGAAACAATAAACTCCGGATCAGTCATGGGACTGGTGTGAGCAACAAAAACAGTTTATCTTTGAAACAAATAGCAGAGAATTTTAAAGTCAATTCGCAATGCTTTTGGAAAATGAAACTACCATAAGACCTCCCACCACACACACAATGCAAACGCAGAATTGGAGAAGATTTCTTCTTATGATAGTCAAAGATGCTTACTACGCAAAATCAAATCATTTGATATTATTACTAGTGCATAGTGTAGAAAACAATTTCGAAAGTAGAATATAAATCTTAGCCAGCATAGACATTTCGCACTTATGCCTACTATAGCTACCATGTTCAATAGCAGGTTACCACCACATTCCATGGCAGGTAATACAACTAAAACCGTACAGGGCTCGTATTGTTTTGTTTGGATTTCCAACAAATGGTCAGGCTAAGGAACTTCCTATTCCACGAAAGAAACGCCTCTGGCGGGACGTTCCGAGAACCAACTGTTCTCTGCCAAACAAGGCCGGCAACCCCTTTTCCCAAGGGATAAAAGAAACCTCAGATATGCCACCCCCGGTCCTTTGGGACCTTTAACCGAGCGCTCGATAACCAACATCACACATCATAAAGAAAGTGTATCCACATGAGTAAGTATCTGGGCTCCATACCATGATACTACCCTTTTCCAGAAGGAATGGTCATACCCTAGGGGAGCTACCCCTGAAAACCTTGCCGCACAATTCCTGTTTCGACCATTACCGGGTTGTGAGGCTCGACGAAGTCTCGTCCACAAAGCTACGCTTTTTCAAAAAAACACGCTTTGGGTCAACAGATGATCAACCTATGATCACAAAGATAAATGATCAAACAAAAGATCATATCACAAATGATCAAACATTGGTCATCACACAGCAACACTCAGCATGCCACATTACCAAATTGGGATATATCGCTGATAAATTTCAACTACATAACCTCTGAGCTCGTACGTCTCAGAGAAGGGTGTTAAGCTAAGAGAATAAATTCTCCGCCACCAAACAGAAATGTATTTGAAAGAAATCGGCTTTATATCTCAAAGTGTAATGTCAGACATGTATCCATATAAGTCTGTTCCGGGTTCGAACAGAACCGAAGGCACTTCTCACGAAGCCCTTGCAATTCCGGATAACTTTCGATCACGTCCGGACTTCCCGTCACAAAAGAGTGATATAAATCTCTATACCGGCGCGACTCAGTGCAGAGACATTCGACAGGTTGTCCTTTCATTTTCGAAAAATATCCGGTCTTCAACACCGGTCTTCAAATGCTATCCATATACGACGTATCACTATTCGGAATGAGTTATACGACCCAAAGGTCCTTTCCCGGCTAACCCGAATAGTGAGCGAAATATTTAAAAACATACGGATATTGGGATTTCAATTAAGTCACAACTTAAACCCAAACTTTCTTTGCAAATGGTTTAACAAATTACCATTTTAATCTTTTTTAAACAAAAAAGATTCAATTCATAAAGTTCACTTAATTTCACAAAGATTCATTCATAGATTTTCCAAATCAATTTCCCTTTTCAATTTGATTAATTCGTTAAATCTTTAAATCAAAGATTTAACTCATAGTTTTCAAAACAATTTCATTTCGAATGGGTTAAACAAATCATCACTTTAAATCTGTTAAAAATAGACAGATTTAATTCATAGCTTTCAAAAAGAATTCATTCATAACTTGGAAAATCCATTTTTCAATTCACTTGAAATTCCTTTAATTTAAACTGGAATTTCTTTTCTTATCTAAAAGCTTTTATCATTTGAAAACAACAGTTTTTTTCTTTGGAAATCTGATTCATTCATACTAGTTGAAATCCTTGGGTTAAATCCAAATTCCCAACTTATACTTTTAAAATGGTTTAATTCATACAAACACATTTTTATCATCTTTTATCCCTAGTTTCCAAATCATAGATTTAATTTCAAACTTGAATTCAAATTTAAATCTAGTTATTTAAATTTTCAAAAACTCAGTTAAGTTATTCAAAATAACTTTTATCTTTGAAATTCCATTTCAAAAGCTTTTCACATTTTATTTTAAACCCAAATTTCAAATTTCAAAATCAATTGAAATTAAAATTTCAATTTCAAAAACATCAAATTTAAATTATCTGTGACTTAACTGATTTCCACGTGAAATCCATATTTGTGTGTGTAACAGTGTGGTCCAGGGGTTTCACACAGTATAGTGCAACATCAATCAATCATCACAGATTCAATCATATCAATATCGATAAGCGGTATAATCTATAACGCTTATTGTTCATTCACAGATCATAGATATATATATCACAGATAATCAATTACAGATCGCAACATAAATCAGGATGTATCACAAAGCATCATATATCAGGGATATCAAACAATCAAATCATCAAATAGAATCCAAACATTCATAAGTAGGGTCGATTTAATTGTCTGATTAATTCAAATCAGATTAAGTTCTTATGAATTATTAATTCTGGTTAATTAACATTAATTAATTATAAACTATTTTAATAAATTAACATTTAATCATTTATTAATTAACCTTTAATTATTAAATAATTATCCTTTAATTATTTAATTCACCATCTAATTAATTATCTTTAATTAATTGATTAACCCCTTTCGTTTTATTTATTTATCCTTAATTGGTTACAACATTTTAAGTGATTAAGTAAGTAAACCTTTAATTAATTACTTTAATTAATCAATCCTTTTAATCATCTACCTTAATTAATTAAAGATAAACCCCTTTTTTTTTTATTAATAATCACTAAAATCTAAATTATCTTTAAGATAAATCATTTCTCTAATTAATGATCTAATTTTCATTAACTTATGCATTTCGAAAACATTTTACTTTCGAATTTATTTTAAGATTTCATTTCAATTTTGAAATTTAAAAATGAATACAGATTTAACCTAACCAGTTTTTAGAAACAACTCACAAATTCTTTACATTACATGTTAAAGACATTCTTATCTTATAAAAGGATTTTACAAGAATTTTGAAACCAAATTTATTTTAAGTTCAAATCACTTTAAATATATTTCTAACATTTAAACTTGGTTTAAACATTATAACTGGAAATTTTTTGTTTGGGCCTAATCCATTTAAAACAAACCCGAGCAAACCCAGCTTCGTACTCGAGTCACCCTCGGGTTCTTCTCATCTTTTCCCCGAGTCTCTTCCCTTTCTTCTCCGTGCTTCCTTCTTCTATTCTTTTTTTTCCTTTTAGTTTACGTAAATTTAAATTTTAACAGTAGGTAACAATACTCACGCATTCGAGCACGAACCCGAAGTAATCACCCTCCCTTCTCGAGTATCACTCGCGTCACTTCCCACCATCAACCTGACACCAACAATAACGTGCTCGTGCACGTGCACGGCGGCACGACTCGTCACCGGCGATCACCAACCTCATCGGCAAGTCGCAAGTTACCTCTAGGCTCGAAATCAAAATTCGAATTGCCTGTAAAAATTCGAATTCGAAATTTCAGCAAATTGCTCGAAACTGAAGCTTAACCAAAACGTCAAAGACCCTCGTCACCATCGCACGTACCACCGGAGGCGCTCGAACTTCGGCCACGCTTCGACAATCCACCAAGCAACCTTCCACCTGAATTTAGTGCGACTCGGTCGCGTAATGATGACAAACTCACCATGCTTACAGACGAGTTCAAAAGCTCAACAAAAACCCTAAATCGATCTTGCTTCATAAATTTACCCAATGGAAAAATTATTTCATATTTTTCTCGAAATCGCTGGTGTCCATACTATCTTCGTATCAAATTTCAATTTTTGAAATTGATTAAAGTGTCAGAAATTTGTATAATTGCAGATTTTATTTAAATTCAAACTGCTTGAAACAAACCTATCAAAAAAACTTAAATTTTGTTTTAAAAATCATGACTTGCCATATGGATTCAATATAAAATCTTGAATCAATGTTTTACAATATTCGAATTTCCCATACCTTCCTCTTCCTACTGTAAAATCAAGTTTACAGAGTCAATATTTTAAAATCGAGCCTAAAACAAATTCTAGGTCTTAATTTAAGTTCAAATGAACCTATTCTATTTGAATCCCTAAGCTTAATAATGTTTGTATAAAAATGTATCAAATTTTTTTTTCTTTGCTTTACTCTGTGACCAGAACAGGAAGAACAACCATCTAAACTTCATAATGAAATACATACGTATACAGAACCAATTATTTAAAAATAGACAGTAAAACCCAAAGTTATTCATGGATCAATACACAAATTTAAATTTTTAAGGTTGTATCTTTACTCACAGGCATTTCAAAACAAAGTAGGTGAAGTTTGCTCACCTTGTTTCCTGGAAATGGACAGAGACAGTGAGGCCTGGTTGTTGAAGTTTGAGTTGTCTCAAGTTAAAACAGTTTGATTTCATCCTAATTTCCAGCTTCCTGATTTTACTCTGTTTTGAAATGATTTTGATTTCTCGTTTTATTTGTTTGATATTCCTTTACTTCATCCCAGAGAAAACTGCTTACTCAAAAATTGAAGCTCCACTTCTCTTTTTTTTCTTTTCTTTGAACTGAGTTTGTTGTTTTAAATTGAAGTTTGTTTCAGTATTTTTTTCTTTCTTTCTTCAGTTTTGAAATGGAATGAACTGGAATGAGGATTTGATGCATATAAAAAGAAGCATGCAGTGTATTTTTTTTTTTGTACAAAAAGCATGCTGAAGACACTTGCATTAAATGCTTTGATACTTTTTTTTTTCTTTGTTGTTCTTTTGCCATACTTACTTCGGCTGATATGCATATTATATTGTGTACTAAGGTGAAGGCATTAAATGCCTGAGTACTTGTTGTTCCCTTATGATATTTATTTTTCTTTTCTTCTTGCCTACTCTTGCTTTAACTTGGCTGAGACATGATTTTGTTATGGTGGCTAAAGCTATTTGTCTTGTTTTATTTGTTTACTTTGCTTTAGATTTTATCTAAGTGTTCATATTTATTTTTATTTGTTCTTGTTGACTATACTTTGTTTTGTTTATTTACTTGTTCGCATACTTGCATTTGTATTTGTTTGCTGTTTTCAATGGAATGTTGTTTGTTTTTAACTTTGTATTGTAAATAAATTTCTATTTTGATTATGTTGTTTGAATTTAACTATATGTTACTTTATATTTTAAAATTTATCTTATTATATATATCTATTTGAATTTGTCAAATTTATTTTCTATTCCTAGTTTAAATATTTATTGTTATCTTACTTTAATATTTATTATCTTGTATTTAATTTATAATTTCAAATTATTATTAACCATCAATCTTAATATTTATTATTATTATCAATTATTTATTTACAATTTAAACTCAAGTCAAATATATATTATATTATTTCAAATTTAGTCAGATATGGTCAAACACATATATATTCACATATATACAATATTTACAATATTATTAAATTTAAATGATTTATCCAGAATATACTTGAACCCAGGGAAACTCGCATCACTTAAATCGATAAATTTCACAACTTTAATTCAAAATTTGAATTAATTATTAATTTTAAATATATATAAAATTCGGGGTTGTTACAAACTTCCCCCCTTAAAAGAATTTCGTCCTCGAAATTCGCAGGCACGAAAACAACACAGAGATAGACAGATTCGATCTTCTATAATTCCTCAAACTTACGATATGGATTCCGAATTCAAGTCGGAATATCTCAGAATACATACCAATTTGTTCCTCTTCGGACTTTGGTATTCACAAGAAATTTCAATAAAATTTCAAATTTGGTTTTAAACGATATAGTTTTATTGATTAAATTCAAATTCAGCCCTATATTCTTTTAATCAATTTACCTCAATTTCAAATTTCTTTAAGGTTTAAATCAAAAAGCTGATTAGAAGTCGATGAAGATACGAAATAAGAATCTCCTACAACGGTTCGTAGAGCCATCATCACACCGAAACTTCTTCTTGTAGCTGATACGAAGCAATGAAAAGAATTTGGAAACGAATCAAAGAAAATTGATAGAGAAAGATTGTTTCCACTGTTGCAGGGTATTGACCATTTATAGTCGTATTTCCCTGTCCCCTATCTCGTCTTCTTCTAGCACTCATATCTACTATCAGTGGATAGTAAGAGAATTTACTGAGACGTTCAGACGGATATCTGAGAATTACTCATTCTAGAGTTTACTTCACTCTATCTCTAATGAGCTACTTAACGTGTTATACTCCTAAGCTAAAGTTCAACCTTAGCTCTGATACCAAATGTAACGTCCCGGATTTTCGCGTTCGAAAATCGACATCCATACTTTACATCGTACTCGAATGTCGTAGATTCGAGCGTTCAAATCCGAGTCGCCGGAGCTTATAACAAAGTTAAGTAAATAACACAGCGGAAGAAATGAATAATACATTGATATACAATATCTGATACAACAGAATGATACAATGAATATCAATATACATCAGAGATATGATACAACAAATAGCAGCGGATAAGAAAATATGATAACATCAGCAGCGGATAATCTCCATCTTCAAAACGCCAATCCAGATATAGCTCGAACTCCCAATAACGAGGCACAAAGATAAGCAAGTGCAGTCCGATCCAAAGACTGAACTAGCTCCAGATAATCTACTAATCTGACTATCTGAAAAACCCAACTCTAGACTGCTCGTGTAGAAAAATTTTGAGCATCCAGAGTTTAGGAAAGAAACAATAAACTCCGGATCAGTCATGGGACTGGTGTGAGCAACAAAAACAGTTTATCTTTGAAACAAATAGCAGAGAATTTTAAAGTCAATTCGCAATGCTTTTGGAAAATGAAACTACCATAAGACCTCCCACCACACACACAATGCAAACGCAGAATTGGAGAAGATTTCTTCTTATGATAGTCAAAGATGCTTACTACGCAAAATCAAATCATTTGATATTATTACTAGTGCATAGTGTAGAAAACAATTTCGAAAGTAGAATATAAATCTTAGCCAGCATAGACATTTCGCACTTATGCCTACTATAGCTACCATGTTCAATAGCAGGTTACCACCACATTCCATGGCAGGTAATACAACTAAAACCGTACAGGGCTCGTATTGTTTTGTTTGGATTTCCAACAAATGGTCAGGCTAAGGAACTTCCTATTCCACGAAAGAAACGCCTCTGGCGGGACGTTCCGAGAACCAACTGTTCTCTGCCAAACAAGGCCGGCAACCCCTTTTCCCAAGGGATAAAAGAAACCTCAGATATGCCACCCCCGGTCCTTTGGGACCTTTAACCGAGCGCTCGATAACCAACATCACACATCATAAAGAAAGTGTATCCACATGAGTAAGTATCTGGGCTCCATACCATGATACTACCCTTTTCCAGAAGGAATGGTCATACCCTAGGGGAGCTACCCCTGAAAACCTTGCCGCACAATTCCTGTTTCGACCATTACCGGGTTGTGAGGCTCGACGAAGTCTCGTCCACAAAGCTACGCTTTTTCAAAAAAACACGCTTTGGGTCAACAGATGATCAACCTATGATCACAAAGATAAATGATCAAACAAAAGATCATATCACAAATGATCAAACATTGGTCATCACACAGCAACACTCAGCATGCCACATTACCAAATTGGGATATATCGCTGATAAATTTCAACTACATAACCTCTGAGCTCGTACGTCTCAGAGAAGGGTGTTAAGCTAAGAGAATAAATTCTCCGCCACCAAACAGAAATGTATTTGAAAGAAATCGGCTTTATATCTCAAAGTGTAATGTCAGACATGTATCCATATAAGTCTGTTCCGGGTTCGAACAGAACCGAAGGCACTTCTCACGAAGCCCTTGCAATTCCGGATAACTTTCGATCACGTCCGGACTTCCCGTCACAAAAGAGTGATATAAATCTCTATACCGGCGCGACTCAGTGCAGAGACATTCGACAGGTTGTCCTTTCATTTTCGAAAAATATCCGGTCTTCAACACCGGTCTTCAAATGCTATCCATATACGACGTATCACTATTCGGAATGAGTTATACGACCCAAAGGTCCTTTCCCGGCTAACCCGAATAGTGAGCGAAATATTTAAAAACATACGGATATTGGGATTTCAATTAAGTCACAACTTAAACCCAAACTTTCTTTGCAAATGGTTTAACAAATTACCATTTTAATCTTTTTTAAACAAAAAAGATTCAATTCATAAAGTTCACTTAATTTCACAAAGATTCATTCATAGATTTTCCAAATCAATTTCCCTTTTCAATTTGATTAATTCGTTAAATCTTTAAATCAAAGATTTAACTCATAGTTTTCAAAACAATTTCATTTCGAATGGGTTAAACAAATCATCACTTTAAATCTGTTAAAAATAGACAGATTTAATTCATAGCTTTCAAAAAGAATTCATTCATAACTTGGAAAATCCATTTTTCAATTCACTTGAAATTCCTTTAATTTAAACTGGAATTTCTTTTCTTATCTAAAAGCTTTTATCATTTGAAAACAACAGTTTTTTTCTTTGGAAATCTGATTCATTCATACTAGTTGAAATCCTTGGGTTAAATCCAAATTCCCAACTTATACTTTTAAAATGGTTTAATTCATACAAACACATTTTTATCATCTTTTATCCCTAGTTTCCAAATCATAGATTTAATTTCAAACTTGAATTCAAATTTAAATCTAGTTATTTAAATTTTCAAAAACTCGGTTAAGTTATTCAAAATAACTTTTATCTTTGAAATTCCATTTCAAAAGCTTTTCACATTTTATTTTAAACCCAAATTTCAAATTTCAAAATCAATTGAAATTAAAATTTCAATTTCAAAAACATCAAATTTAAATTATCTGTGACTTAACTGATTTCCACGTGAAATCCATATTTGTGTGTGTAACAGTGTGGTCCAGGGGTTTCACACAGTATAGTGCAACATCAATCAATCATCACAGATTCAATCATATCAATATCGATAAGCGGTATAATCTATAACGCTTATTGTTCATTCACAGATCGTAGATATATATATCACAGATAATCAATTACAGATCGCAACATAAATCAGGATGTATCACAAAGCATCATATATCAGGGATATCAAACAATCAAATCATCAAATAGAATCCAAACATTCATAAGTAGGGTCGATTTAATTGTCTGATTAATTCAAATCAGATTAAGTTCTTATGAATTATTAATTCTGGTTAATTAACATTAATTAATTATAAACTATTTTAATAAATTAACATTTAATCATTTATTAATTAACCTTTAATTATTAAATAATTATCCTTTAATTATTTAATTCACCATCTAATTAATTATCTTTAATTAATTGATTAACCCCTTTCGTTTTATTTATTTATCCTTAATTGGTTACAACATTTTAAGTGATTAAGTAAGTAAACCTTTAATTAATTACTTTAATTAATCAATCCTTTTAATCATCTACCTTAATTAATTAAAGATAAACCCCTTTTTTTTTTATTAATAATCACTAAAATCTAAATTATCTTTAAGATAAATCATTTCTCTAATTAATGATCTAATTTTCATTAACTTATGCATTTCGAAAACATTTTACTTTCGAATTTATTTTAAGATTTCATTTCAATTTTGAAATTTAAAAATGAATACAGATTTAACCTAACCAGTTTTTAGAAACAACTCACAAATTCTTTACATTACATGTTAAAGACATTCTTATCTTATAAAAGGATTTTACAAGAATTTTGAAACCAAATTTATTTTAAGTTCAAATCACTTTAAATATATTTCTAACATTTAAACTTGGTTTAAACATTATAACTGGAAATTTTTTGTTTGGGCCTAATCCATTTAAAACAAACCCGAGCAAACCCAGCTTCGTACTCGAGTCACCCTCGGGTTCTTCTCATCTTTTCCCCGAGTCTCTTCCCTTTCTTCTCCGTGCTTCCTTCTTCTATTCTTTTTTTTCCTTTTAGTTTACGTAAATTTAAATTTTAACAGTAGGTAACAATACTCACGCATTCGAGCACGAACCCGAAGTAATCACCCTCCCTTCTCGAGTATCACTCGCGTCACTTCCCACCATCAACCTGACACCAACAATAACGTGCTCGTGCACGTGCACGGCGGCACGACTCGTCACCGGCGATCACCAACCTCATCGGCAAGTCGCAAGTTACCTCTAGGCTCGAAATCAAAATTCGAATTGCCTGTAAAAATTCGAATTCGAAATTTCAGCAAATTGCTCGAAACTGAAGCTTAACCAAAACGTCAAAGACCCTCGTCACCATCGCACGTACCACCGGAGGCGCTCGAACTTCGGCCACGCTTCGACAATCCACCAAGCAACCTTCCACCTGAATTTAGTGCGACTCGGTCGCGTAATGATGAAAAACTCACCATGCTTACAGACGAGTTCAAAAGCTCAACAAAAACCCTAAATCGATCTTGCTTCATAAATTTACCCAATGGAAAAATTATTTCATATTTTTCTCGAAATCGCTGGTGTCCATACTATCTTCGTATCAAATTTCAATTTTTGAAATTGATTAAAGTGTCAGAAATTTGTATAATTGCAGTTTTTATTTAAATTCAAACTGCTTGAAACAAACCTATCAAAAAAACTTAAATTTTGTTTTAAAAATCATGACTTGCCATATGGATTCAATATAAAATCTTGAATCAATGTTTTACAATATTCGAATTTCCCATACCTTCCTCTTCCTACTGTAAAATCAAGTTTACAGAGTCAATATTTTAAAATCGAGCCTAAAACAAATTCTAGGTCTTAATTTAAGTTCAAATGAACCTATTCTATTTGAATCCCTAAGCTTAATAATGTTTGTATAAAAATGTATCAAATTTTTTTTTCTTTGCTTTACTCTGTGACCAGAACAGGAAGAACAACCATCTAAACTTCATAATGAAATACATACGTATACAGAACCAATTATTTAAAAATAGATAGTAAAACCCAAAGTTATTCATGGATCAATACACAAATTTAAATTTTTAAGGTTGTATCTTTACTCACAGGCATTTCAAAACAAAGTAGGTGAAGTTTGCTCACCTTGTTTCCTGGAAATGGACAGAGACAGTGAGGCCTGGTTGTTGAAGTTTGAGTTGTCTCAAGTTAAAACAGTTTGATTTCATCCTAATTTCCAGCTTCCTGATTTTACTCTGTTTTGAAATGATTTTGATTTCTCGTTTTATTTGTTTGATATTCCTTTACTTCATCCCAGAGAAAACTGCTTACTCAAAAATTGAAGCTCCACTTCTCTTTTTTTTCTTTTCTTTGAACTGAGTTTGTTGTTTTAAATTGAAGTTTGTTTCAGTATTTTTTTCTTTCTTTCTTCAGTTTTGAAATGGAATGAACTGGAATGAGGATTTGATGCATATAAAAAGAAGCATGCAGTGTATTTTTTTTTTGTACAAAAAGCATGCTGAAGACACTTGCATTAAATGCTTTGATACTTTTTTTTTTCTTTGTTGTTCTTTTGCCATACTTACTTCGGCTGATATGCATATTATATTGTGTACTAAGGTGAAGGCATTAAATGCCTGAGTACTTGTTGTTCCCTTATGATATTTATTTTTCTTTTCTTCTTGCCTACTCTTGCTTTAACTTGGCTGAGACATGATTTTGTTATGGTGGCTAAAGCTATTTGTCTTGTTTTATTTGTTTACTTTGCTTTAGATTTTATCTAAGTGTTCATATTTATTTTTATTTGTTCTTGTTGACTATACTTTGTTTTGTTTATTTACTTGTTCGCATACTTGCATTTGTATTTGTTTGCTGTTTTCAATGGAATGTTGTTTGTTTTTAACTTTGTATTGTAAATAAATTTCTATTTTGATTATGTTGTTTGAATTTAACTATATGTTACTTTATATTTTAAAATTTATCTTATTATATATATCTATTTGAATTTGTCAAATTTATTTTCTATTCCTAGTTTAAATATTTATTGTTATCTTACTTTAATATTTATTATCTTGTATTTAATTTATAATTTCAAATTATTATTAACCATCAATCTTAATATTTATTATTATTATCAATTATTTATTTACAATTTAAACTCAAGTCAAATATATATTATATTATTTCAAATTTAGTCAGATATGGTCAAACACATATATATTCACATATATACAATATTTATAATATTATTAAATTTAAATGATTTATCCAGAATATACTTGAACCCAGGGAAACTCGCATCACTTAAATCGATAAATTTCACAACTTTAATTCAAAATTTGAATTAATTATTAATTTTAAATATATATAAAATTCGGGGTCGTTACATATACACACTTGTTTACAAGACAAAATGATGCATATGTTCAATGTTTTGGGGCTCAAAAGATTTGCAGACCTGCTGTACAAGGATTTTGTGATGGATTGAAATGAGGTGGCTTGAGTTGATATGACGTTGAGATGAAGAGAAGTTAAGTTGAATGTTTTGGTCTTTCCTATTTTTAACCAGACATGCGTATGTTTATATATTTCATTTGACTTGTAATTTTCTTGATCTTCATTTTTACTTGGTTAACTTTTGATTGTTTTCTCTTTTTATTTACTTGCAAAATTTATGACCAGATGTAAATTTTTATTTTGACTAAAAGACCGCGTTATTGAATATTATAAATAAATATTCAAAACTCAAGACGATAAAAATTCCGGGTCGCTACATTTCTTCTAGAGGATCTGTATTATAAAAGACTAAGAATGCATGAATCATTTTGGCATTTAAAAATATATATCTTTTTTGTTAGTTTTAAAAGATATGAATGAATATATTTGTTATTGTATAATATTTTAGTTTCAGTGGAAAATTAATTTAAATTTGTGAGTGCAATGTAGTAGTATTTACATAATATTTTTTATTCTTTAACAATAGGCAAAAACAATTGTTAACGACCCTATTGCAATGGGTAAAAACAGTGGTAATGATGTTATTGCAACAGAAAAAAACAGTTGTAAATGATGTTATTGCAATGGACAAAAACCGTTGTAAAATCTTCTGGATCTATTACAAGATCGCCTAATAAGACAGGCGCTCGTCCGTTGCGTAACCCCTATTACAACGGGTATTGCCCATTGTAAATGGGTATTTTTGTTGTAGTGCATTACTCTTAAAACTTAATAACAACGTTTATCCAGTGCTATCATTACTCTTAAAACATAACAACAACGTTCATATAGCGCTGTAATTACTTCTAAAACACCAATAAATGCGCTTTTAATAGAAATTTGTAAATGATGTTGTATGTTAATAACAGCATTTATCAATTGCTGATGAAAATGGAAAGAAAAACTGTAAAAATATTTGATAGCAAAATATTAACGCTGTAGTAGTTATAATAACAAGCTAAGAAAGACTGTTTCAAAACTATAAGCTAATTATAAACGTAATACAAAAGAGCTTTCCAAAGCTTTTTTATTACGCTGCTGCAACTTATGTATCTACGATAGCATGTTGTTATACAACGTTTTTAATAATGCTGTCATTTCTTCTTATAGCATTTTTCGAACGCTGTGAAAAACTTTTTCTGGTATTGCGTGGAATGTTTTGTAATAGTTATATTCTATCTGCATCTAGGCAACGTTTGGGATTATTTAATGAATATGGAAATCTGCTAATGAAACATGTTTTGAAATTTTTTCATATTCCTATATTTCTGTTGTTAATGATACTATTAACTATCTCATTTTGTCAGCGAAGAATAATACTACTGATGACTGCAGCATTAGTAAGGCTTATTTTCGGGCCTTGGAATGAGGGATGTTACAGTCATGTACGTAGCACTAACCTGACAAAGTAGCCTTGATTCTATCCATAAGAGTTAAAAAATGATGATTCTAGTAAGGTGTAGAAGTAATAGTGCTCTAACCCACCAAGCTTCACTTTTTACCAAAGGGTAAATTAAGTTGAAAAGTTCGAAAATGTGATAACTATACGAGACTTGGTTTTCATTTGCGATCGTTTGCATTTTTGTTGAATTGGACCAAATTAACTAAGCAATTATTTGGAGGAAAGACGAGAATCATATGGTATGGTTATTCACTTGGTAATGATATAACCTACGTATAAACTCGTCTTGCTGTTCTAGGATAAATGATAAAGAAATCCATCTAGATAGGAAATGATCTCCACGCTTACGTATTGGCTGTTTATTTTTGAAAGAACCGTAGTTGAGTTAACCAGAAAATCTATCGAGTGGTTTTGAAGCGTCTCCTAAGTGGGGAAGTGTACTTATACGAGATGACTCAAAAGCGTAACCACTTCTAAACAATATACATGTTGTATCTCTTGAAAGTGGATCTGGTCGAAATTTCGAAATCTATGAGGTTTGTTTGAAATGCTCAAAATCACGTAGAGGTTCGTGATTTGTTCGAGATGCTAAAATACATTTTTGGATTCGTGATCTGTTCGAGTTATGGATCGTTTGTAAATATATTGAACATGACTTCACTATTAGTCGATGATAAAAGATAGAGTAGGATGCACAGTCTAGGGGTTTGGCTTACCCAAAGGGGTACGTCATCTCCATTTCTAGAGTTGCTTTCGATATGTAGGGCCTATAGGAGTTGATGATACTTGATTCCACATGGTTCTTGTTCGCATGTTCAAACATGGGCCTATTGTGTTTGCCTAATGGTATATTTTATATAGTGATATACCCGCTCGAAAGGTGAATTATGATCTTTGTCATGGGGATTTGCTTCAGTTTTTAAGCTAGATGTGTCTTCATGGAAAATCCATATGCGAACCCATCTTAGCGGTTTTGATTATACTTCAATATTGTTGTGCCGTGAAATGCAAGCAGCACAATTATTTTTTGATTTATATTCTTCACCTTAGAACATTATCTATTATATTTCAGAATGTACTTATTATATGGTTTGACTCTTTTGAGAGGATAACCGTTACGTCGATCTAAAAAGATGCTGTTAGATGTCATATATATGTCTTGAGTTTCTTACACCATACTTATATCTGACAAATCTAACCCGTGGTTTTATTTATTTTTTCCTTATTTCCAAGGGTGCTCTTTCGAGCAGTTTTAGAAATGCAGGTTTTCGTTGGTGTTCATTGAGCTCTTGAAGAGGAATTGGATATTTAACTATTGTAGTATTCTTATTTTCGCTGTATTACATTATGTATAAATATCAGCAATTGTAATAGCGGACAGTTATAACTACCTAGTTCGTTGATAGTACTCTAATTATAACTCTGAAATGCAATGCATATTTGGTTAACACAGTTTGCTATCTTCTGATAGCATATGTTATCATTTCACATGTGAGGTTCTGATGCTTTTGGTCTTCTCCTTCTTGTTCATTTTCTTTCCTTTTTTTTACTATGACATTCTGTCTTTTGGACACTTGGGTATTCGGCACGTGAATATTGTTAATGTATTAATGTCGACTTTAGAAGATCGAAAAACCATTTGTTACATCGTGGTACCAAAGCTGAAGGTTAAGCGAGAACCTTCACTTTAGTTGAGTGTAACTCATTAAGAGACAAGGTAATGTTATGCCCTATTATGAGTTAAGTGTATCATATATATGAGAGCGTTTATATATTTGGAATATATTAATAACATATAAGTATAAGTTGGTAGTGTAGTTGATTAATGCAGAGATTAATGATGTTCATAATATCCCTAATTGATTAGCTTAATTATGCTTGGCAACTATATGAGCATTTACTATTGTTTGCAAATTTATAACTATTTTACTTTTTTACAATATAGATTGGGTAGATAGTAATTGGAGGAATACTGAACAAACACCTTGTAAATTTAATTTTAAATTTTGACTATGAAGCATTCGATAATAATGGTTGACTAAAAAACATAACTTTAACAAACGATGGTATTTATAAGCTAAAGAAAAGAAAGATATTTTAAGGATAAAAATTTGTGAAATGATGAAATAAGAAAGTGAATTTATATAAAATGGGTTATAAAATATGGTTCATAAATAAAAGGGATTTAAACTGAGGATTCAAGAACATAACTCCAGATGTTTTAGAAAAAAAATTCAGGACTATTTGAAAATAATAATAGTAATATTGAATGAGAAGATAAGTTGTATAAAACGTTTATAAACTGAAGTAATATTTTATGAAATGTTTTATAAATAATACTGAATAAGGACTACTACATGGGAAAATGAATGCGACTTATATTTTTGTTGAAAGAGGTTCAAATTCCTTTATTGCTAAAAGAAAAAATAGACCAACGCTATCTAGTATATGCAAATACCAACAATCAAAGAAATTAAGAAAGTTGTAAGAACAAAAAATGGATATATGTTCTTTCTTCTAAGGTACGAATCCAAGGATATTGCCAATTACAAGACAATTGTTTTCAAATAGATGCATGGCATGGCTTTCAGATGTCAAATAGAAATAATATGACCTAATTAAGATTGGTGATAGGAAAAGGTAATGCATGTATATTTTCTTTTGAGATACCGATTAAAGGATATTTCTTCTTATAAGATACAAAAACTGTAAAATAGTTACCTATACAAGACACTGGGTATCCGGCAAATATACATGGCATATCTTTCGTAGATGCAAAAAATCAAACGTAAGAAGGTACACATAGAGGAAGTTTAACTTCACCTACGATTTCATATTATCTATTTTCACAGATAAAAAATATTTTTAGTGACCTAGCAAGTACGGCATTTGCAATTACCATGTGACACACATTTCGAATGAGAAAAGTATAGGTGAGATTAAAAATCAAGAAATGAACAAGTTAGATGCATAAAGATTTGCATGTTAACAATGACGACTCGTAAAGGAAGAGATACTAACAGTTATACATATTACAACTTTACGCTTTATAATATGAATGGACTATAGAAACAACAACACTCGTTGAGATAAGAATGCTAACTCCACATTTTAGCAACTCAGCTTTTCTAATCTCCACCTGTACCCGTAAAGCTCGCACGTCCTCTACATTTCGTTGAATTTGCTGAGCAAATTTATCAGCCACTTTATCAATTTGCTGACTAAATTTTTTATTGAGCTTACTTCAAAAGATGTTTATAAAACAGTGAGGGAACAAAATTCATTATAAAAATTAAATAAAAAATAAAAAGAAAAAAAAACAAACAGAGGGAGAAGAAGAAGAAATACTCTAGCTTGGGTTCTATGTTTTGTCTTTCTGTGACCATGTCAAGCTTCCTATCAAGCTTTATATGAAGCTTATCACGATCATGCTTTTTCGCCTATTGTTCATGTTGAATCTGTACTCATATAACAACTTAGTAATAAGGACAACAATGTTAAACTTCAGGTAAATTTCAAAATCTCAAAATGTGCGGCAGAGTTTATTCTGATGACCGTACTATGGTGTTGGGTTTGGACATTGTAGATAATCCAACGATGATAGCATATGCAGATTATAACTGATAATGGAATTAGTATTATGTCTAGGCAAAAATTTCTCCATCTTATTTATCATTTCAAGAACTTTTACTCAAATAGAACATATGTAGTTTTTCCAGGACTGGAACTTTCTAAATTAATGCACCGTCTAATTTTTTTTATTCGATCACCAGTCAAAATCTGGAGGAAAAAAAAGAAAAAAAGAAAGAAAAAAAAGAGCTTCATGTGGACTGATTGGTAAGCAGATTATACGGACTGTTTAGTAGGCAAAGTAATCCGAACTTTTAATTTATTTTTCTACTGCTTCTTAATCTTGCATATAAGAAACATGATGATATCTTCTTCTTTCAGTCATTCAACGTACACTTTCCTCAAATTAACCATGTTATTAATAGTTTATTCACCCATTATTTATGTAAATGGTCAACATACTAAGGGTAGTGGTAATTTCTACTTCCATCTTTGACTAGTTTAAAATCACAGAAATAATCTAGTAATGCCATTTTATATTACATATCAAGAGACCATAAGCGATGTCGTTAAACAAATAAAATATAAAAGCTATAAAGATGATTAATAATTAGCAAACAAACTATATGAACTGCTTTGATTTTTTCTTTCTATCTGTCAACATACAAAAGCATTTTTATTTTTGTTTTTGCAACAGCAATTCTGGAGGCCCAGGGCAAAGGCAGTAGCAATTTCTATCCATCCCTACTAAATTTAAGACCATAGAAATTATTTAAAAACAGATTTTCGTAGAAGCAAACTATTCACTTTAAAACATACTACAAATATAGTCTAGTTGCTACTTTCTGCCATTTTATATTACATATCAAGAGTCCATAAGCGATGTCGTTAAATAAATAAAATATAAAAGCCCTAAAGATGATTAATAATTAGGAAACAAACTATATGAACTGCTTTGATTTTTTCTTCTATCTAGCAACATACAAAAGCATTTTTATTTTTATTTTTGCAACAGCAATTCTGGAGGCCCAGGGCAAAGGCAGTATCGATTTCTATCCATCCCTACTAAATTTAAGACCATAGAAATTATTTAAAAACAGATTTTCGTAGAAGCAAATAATTTACTTTAAAACATACTACAAATATAGTCTAGTTGCTGCTTTCTGCCATTTGAAACAACCCCAATAAAGTGGTTTTTTTAACCCTACAAAAATACATTAGAGGTATTGAATAGAGGCAATGTGGTTCTTAGAGAAAAACTGCTGGAATATTCTATGTACCAACTAGTATTGCAGATAGTTTTTAAAAATGGCCTAAATACTAAGTTAACAACAAGTGGTTTAGATAGATAAAAAATCCTTAATAAGAAATAGTTAAAAACCATAGAACAATCACCTAAAATTACGATTTAAACACATACCAAGAGTCCATAGTCAAGGAAAATAAAGATATTAAGAACAATGGAGAATGAAGCAAGCTTGGCATCATCAAGACGACCAGTGTAAATGAGTGTGACTACCAACATAGCTAGCTAGAAACAACTACGAAAAAAGATTGAGAAACCCTAACCCTTTGACTGTATCTGACTTTTATTTGAGAAAAATATAATACATATTTTTTATATAAAGATCAAGTACAAGGTTTTAGCTACTATTTTTTGGTATGATTTATTTAACAAAAGCATGTTGGAATTTATTCAAAAACAAATGACTTAAATAGATAAGAGCATTTAGTATTATTGTTTTTTTAACAAAAAACAAATATGAAAGGATAATAACTTTTGGTTTTTCTCTGCAGAAAGACAGGTGAAATTTTAGTAGATAAAAACTATACTCCTTCATGACGATAAACATAAATCATTATACAAAAAAGCAAATCCGTAACTTTTGAAGAATATAAAACACACTGTATTGCTTGTTTGTAATTGCATAAAACTAAGTAAACTTACCCTTGTTGTAAAAAACATTAGATTTGGCATGACAGCATCAGTGACTGTTTTTTGTAATATCTCACAGTCATGGTTTTGGATATTTTTTATTTTTTACATGTAACTTAATTTTTGGCTTCATTTGATTTTAATGGTAGACCACCGCGTCCTCACACAACTCCTCTAATGCTTATTTTTTCATATTGATTTTCTTTGTATTAATGCTTCCATCAAATTAATTATGCTTTACAGTTAATTCACTATTTAATATCATTAATGTATCCTACCATATACATGGAGGGAAGTTAAAAAAACAAGGACAAGCTCATGCTCTATATCTTGTTGATGTAAGCAAGCATATAGAGCATGAGCTTGTCCTCGTTTGTTTTAACTTCCCTCCATGTATATGGAAGGATACATTAATGATATTAAATAGTGAATGAATTGTAAAGCATAATTAATCTGATGGAAGCATTAATACAAAGAAAATCAATATGAAAAAAATAAGCATTAGAGGAGTTGTGTGAGGACGCGGTGGTCTACCATTGAAATCAAATGAAATAATCTGCCATAAATTAAGCTACATGTAAAAAATAAAAAATATCCAAAACCATGACTGTGAAATATTACAAAAAACAGTCACTGATGCTGTCAAGCCAAATCTAACGTTTTTTACAACAAGGGTAAGCTTACTTAGTTTTATGCAATTACAAACAAGCAATACAGTGTGTTTTAAATTCTTCAAAAGTTATGGATTTACTTTTTTGTATAATGATTTATGTTTGTCGTCACGAAGGAGTATGGTTTTTATCTACTAAAATTTCACCTATCTTTCTACAGAGAAAAACCAAATGTTATTACCCTTTCATATTATTTTTTGTTAAAAATAATAATAATACTAAATTCTCTTATCTATTTGAGTCATTTGTTTTTGAATAAACTCCAACATGCTTTTGTTAAATAAATCATACCAAAAACTAGTAGCTAAAACCTTGTACTTAATCTTTATATAAAAAATATGTATTATATTTTTCTCAAATGAAAGTCAGATACTGTCAAAGGGTTAGGGTTTCTGTAACGACCCAGAATTTTGGACCATTCGCGTCCATTATAAGTGTATAGGTAGACACTCATGCCGGAGTTGAATTGCTCAAAATACCGCGTTGTTAATTTAAATTTGGCAAAACTGAACATATACAGTAAATAGATATAATCACAGATCACAGACACAGAGTAATAAATGCAGCGGAAATAAAAGAGATAGTAGTTCATGAAGCTACTATATGAATATATAAAATACATCAGAGTTTACAACAGAAGAGTAATACGATACATCAGAGTTAAACTAAATACAACGGAAGAGTAACAGATACAAATCAGAATACATCACTGGAATCATCGAATATCTGAAAGCTGGATAGATAGCTGGATCTCCAAGCGAAGCTCCAACTCCAAAGGTGAGTCTCGAATACTGGTACACTCAGTCTGACCCGAGCGTAAAGCAGAAACACAAGACACTCGAGTCAGGATTAACATTCTTATATTAATAAATCCAACTCAAGTGAAATAGCAATTGAAATACAAGTAACTCAAAGGATGTTTGGAATAACCATCCTTTAAGGATCCGTTAAACTATCTACTAGGTAGTAATGTACGCTAAGTAGATAATGTCTATCAGTAATATAAAGATATCAAAGTAGGGTTAAGCAGGGCCCATACACCTCTTAACCTGTTTATTCCCAAAAGCATATACAAGACCGTAGTTTCCCCAAAACCGGAAGTCACCAGAGGGCAATCCATATACTAAAGGTACAAATCAAAATCGTAGTGGTCGCGAATAGGATAATCAGTATGACAAGGTACATGAGGCGATACCAACTAGGATACTAGTAGTTGCCTGATCCGGACTGATGTTGGGCATAGCAGCTACTACCCCAACACCGCGAAACAACACTCCCAAATCGAGGGGTGCACCCAAATCGGATCACAAAAGTAATAGATATGGTATCGAAGAAGTGTGTCCGCTAGAGATGGCGATCCTCAATGGCCCGGCGCGGCTCCTGTTTTAGTCATGTCAAGGGTCATCCAAAATCGTTCTCTTTCTTCAGTCAACGCGTTCATCAAAACCATCCACTTCGTTCTGGATCAACACTCCGCGTATAGTTATTAAAGTGGTTTCGGTTCAGATAGAGAGTATATCCACTACCGATCCCGGTCTCTTTAATAACTTTCGTAATTATTACACCGATTGGTCGTTTATATATTTCAAAAACCAAATCAATTTCAATTTCAAATAGAATTCGTAAATCAACATTTCATTCGTCTTTCTAAACCAATTTCCAAAATTTACATTTTCAAAACTTCCAAATTACCATTTCAAGATCTTATAATTCAATTTCAATCTTTATTTAAAACCATTCAAATATTGATTCAAGTTCGTATATAAGATTCATTCCGAAATCATTTTAAATCAATTTAATTTAACATTCAAATCAATTTAAACTCATTTATCGAATTCATTCAATATTCGTTAAGTTATTTTATCATTCAAACAATTCCTATTAAATTTCCAATTCATTAAATCAATTCTTAAGTTCAACTTCATTAAATCAAAACTTACAATTTTTGAATTAAACTAAATTCGTCAAACCAAATTCTTTAAATTTCAAGTCTTATATTAATTTCAATAAATCACATTTTATTTCTTGTTAAAGAAATTCATTTTCACTTATTTACTTACTTAAATAATTTTCCAAACTTAATTAATAAAGAAACTCAATTTCAATTATTACGAAGTAAAATTCACTTATTCAAAAATTCAATTTCATTTAATCATCAAACAATTCAATCTTATTTAATTATTCAAAACTTAATTATTAAATAATTTCACAGTTTAATAATTTCAAGCTTAATTATAATTTCAAACTTAATTATTAAATCATTTCAAAGTTTAATTCAATCATTTCTCAAATTAAACAACATTCTTACATTAATTACATTGTTAATATTTTATTTCATATTTACATATTAACATTTTCCTTTCGTTACATTCAAATTCCAACTCATTTCAAAACCATATTATTTATTCAAATAAATCTTCGTTTTATTTTTAAATCAAATTATTGACCAATCGGGTTTTTATTTAATTTCCTATCCTAGGTCAAAGTTCAATTTTGGGTATTTATCATTTCAACCCGATTCCAATTCAATTCAAAATCAAAACATATCAAAGGGAACTTGCAGTGTGATAACTGGGATGGTGTCAAAGTAAATAAACAAGCAATAACAACAACCGATATCAATCCAATAATCAATTCAAATAATCCCGAAATAACCGTATTAATTCGCATTGTTATTTGTACGAATTAATATAATTATTTCTAGAATCTACACTATCATTTCATGTAGATTAAAGATTATTACATTACGGTTTTTCACTTGTCATCTATTTACAATTTCATACATCATAAATTTAACAATATACATTCAGTGGTTCAAAATGTAATTAAGCAAGTCATACGTGTCAATGGATTTAACAGTTAAAGGGGTCATATTATACAAATGTCAGTTAATCAAATTTAACATTTAATTATCCTATATCAAGTTCAATTTCATACTATTTATCATTTTAACATTAACAATTTAACGTCCAATATAAACATCAACAATCAATCAATTATCAGCCAAACCGTATTATCAACGCATAAATAATTAACAAATAATGGTGTCAGATGTCACAGGTGAACTGATACAGGCAATAGCATATATAACAGTGTAATTAACTAACAGCAGCATATTTCAATTATCGTTTCAATTGAAATCAAATTTAATAAATAAAAGAACGTTAATCGTGAGTGAGTGCTCACCTTCCGAGGCTAGAGCGATAGACAATGAAGTGGAGGTACGAAATCCAGACGCGAATTCCAAAGTAAAGCTAGATTGACACGAATCAATGAGTAGAGCTGATAATTAAAAATGGACGAAATCAATTAGATAGGGATCGATGAAGATAATTGATACCGGTGAACTTATATATAACTATAAATAACTATATATAAAAATCCTATACAACCTACAATTTACAAGTAACTTCCAAAATTTATATATATACACACCATATGGCTTGTAACCACTATATATAAAATTATATACATGTTTTAAAACGTACCACATATATTAGAATCCAACATATATAACTTTAGTCATCAAAATAGCCATATATGGCAACAGTTTAAAATCAACAGTAAATAAACGAAATATGCTAAGTAGACCAAAATGTAACAAAACAAGATGGATGAATAGCACGCGGCTGAAAAAAAAAAATTTTTTTTTTTTTTTTTTACATAAATGAGTAGACCAGAATGTATACTTTATATAAAATTTACATAATATATACTTTGTAAGACAAATCAAAAAGACAAACTTCCTTTATACTATATACTACAGAAACCTTTCATATATAAACCTTTCAAACACTACAACTACTGTACGGCTATATGAACAAGTTTTAAAGGAAATATACTTCGATCCCATGCATGTAACCCAATTTGTCTACACACGTTATATATACATGTATAGATGCTATACATAAAGTATACTAATATATTATAAAACTAGTATAACTATACTCAAAATAAATGTAAAATATGCAGACTCACGGTAAACTACAACTAATATACTATATAGGTTAATATAAGTGCACAGTCAAACCCATAAGTAAAACTAAATGTATGTTAAATCTAACCTTGTACATAACATGCAAACTAACACCTTATTTGGTAATCATACATATAAGCTAACACATAAATCTATATGTATCTCTACAGAACTTTGAAAAACATACGTATATTATATATATAACCAATTCATAAATAAAACATGCAGATATATATTAAACTATGGCAGCTTATTCATCAAAACTAAATCTTCCTATATATGTTTTTTAAACATTATAAATTTCAAATATCAAATTCTTAAACCAAAATATATATAGCCTACAACTTGCAATACATTTACAACATATATACAATACATACGTGTAGTAGAGATGAGATGGACATCGCTCGGCGAAGAAGAATAGATGAGGTGGATCGGCTGAAGGCGGGTCGGCAGATGGAGCTCGCGATGGCTCGGCTGTCGGCGTCAAGTTAGCGAGGTCGAAGTGGAGGTGGAAGATCACGACAGAGGTGGTAGCTAAATGGGCGAGCTGCTGTGTACAGAGGTGGCTGAGGGGATGAGCCCAGGTTCGGTGATTGGGTGCAGCTGATGTTGGTTGGCTTTGGCAACAGGGTGGTGGCGCAGGGTTGCGTGGGAGAGGGAGGAGATGGATGGTCAGTGGGGTCTCGGTTGGAGGCCAGAACAGTGGGGAAGGTCGGAGGAAAACAGTGGGTGTGTCAGGGAGCAGGGTTGCTGGTTGTTCGTAGCCGAGGCTGAGGAGTTTGGGTCGGTAGGCTGGGGTTGGCGGCGAGCACGGTGATGGAAGGTTGGGCGGAAGTCATGGTGAGAGGGTCGTGAGCTTCGGCCATGAAAGAATGGAAACTGAAGAAGGTGAAATGCTTCAGGAGTACAACCTTATTATATATTATTATATTTTGTATATATATCTCGAGCAGAACAAAAGGTTGAAATGAACAGTTTGGGATGCTAAAAGGCTGAGTTAAATTCAGAGAATAATAAAATTCATGACCGAAATTTCTGGAAATAATAATGACAATTGGGTATTGGTATTACACGTTAGATATTTGAATAGTCACGGGACATAAAAAGGCTCAAAACGGTTACCGATACAGCTAACCGTTACACAGATATCACCGCATACCGGTACTTCGAAACCGACAACTGAATATACCGTAAAGATCAGCACAACGAGACGATCAAAGCGATATACAGAAATCAGTGGTACGATCATCCGATAAAAATCGATATCGGTACCAGAATACTGCTATTTTGCAGAAAATAAGAACGACGGAGCCAAAGATGTCCGAATTTGGAAAAACGACAAACTGAAATCTTGCTCAGAAGATGGTTTAGAATTTTTCTATGTAAAAATATTTAGGTTTCGGAAACATTTTATTTTCATTACTTTTTAACTGATTGAATTGAAGTGAATTTACGCGCGAAATAAACTTTCATATTTTCGGACGAAAATTTACCAGTTGCTATGTTTAACTAGACGTATTCCAAATATAAAATTTTTAATTCAAAATTTTATCGTTTAAAATTTCACACCATTTTAACTAATTACGTTATTAAAACGGTTGAAATTTACGGGTCGTTACACTCTCCCCCACTCAAAACTTTTCGTCCCCGAAAAGGAACGAGGTAGGAGAATAGGAACAACAAGAAAGAAAAACAGATTTTGAAATACAAAACAACAATTAATTTAAACCAAATAAATTCAAATTTAAATCAATTGATATTCAATAATTGATTTAATCCATTTGATTTCACTAAAATCAATCTCAACTATTTCTAAATTCATTATCTTATTATCCAATTATCCTTAATTTACAATTTCTAAAACCATAAGTTTGAATAATCTTTATTATAATCATAATTTTATTCTACCATTTAAATTCTTTTTATTCCAAATTATTGTTAAATTTAATCTACTTAATATATCTATTCACATATATTTAACCTATATAAATTAATTTAAACCATAAAAGTTTCGATTTAAATTAATTTACATCTATTAATTTCTTTTAAACTCAAGATATTTTCATATGTTGATCAAATTTCAATTTATTAATTCTTTCAAAACAATTTATTAATTCTTTCAAAACAATTTTATTTCATTATTAACTGAGTTTTACTTATTATCCTATCTAACTCTATTAACATCTTTATAATCAAAATTTAGTGTATAACATTTATTATAAACACTCAATTTTATTTATAAATTCAATTTATCTTATATATTATCCAATTACATATTCAACTTCTGAATGATTTAGGTAAGTTGTATTAGAATGCAGTTGAACAATATACAAATAAAATTTTCCCAATTCAATTATTCAAGTTTAAATATTTATTTCAAATTTTGATTTTATTTATAATTAAAATCATCCTTTAACAAAATTTAAGAATTTGATTTCCGATTAACTTTAAACAATTTGGAGATATATATATATATATTTATATCAAATCAAATTAAATTTTAAAATAAGATACTTATATATATAAATCAAATTATATTGAAGAAATTCAAATCAAAATATTTTTCAAAACAAACCGTAGCAAAGCTACAGAATAGTATCTCCACTTCGAAACTCGAAAATGAACGTCGATGATGCGGCCGCCATCACCGAAATTATTTTCCAGCGACAAAGAGCAGAGCACTGATTTTATCATTTTAAAAATTCTTTGAAAACGATTTCTATTCGAAAAATACTTCCAATAATATATACTTTAAAATTAAAAACAAAGTTCGAAATCACCGGAAACTAAATTCTCAAATTTCTGAATTAAATTCATTTCAAATTTCAAATCAATTTATAAGCCGTATTTATAAATTTATTTAGAACAATAAATGATAATCAAATATTATCATCTCAACAACAATTTAATCAACTTATTAAATTCCAGAAAATTTTAACTTATATTTTTTTTTTCAATATAATCAACAAATTTATATCATTTACCAAATTTGAAAATAATATTGTGTCAGTTTGCTCTGTTCAAGTGTTTTGGAAATCCTATCGATAGCGTTGATCAGACGAATCGATCGGAAACCCAAATCAACATCAACAACTCAAACAACACAATATAAAAACATTTTAAAATTAATTTACAATTACAATTCCTCACCTAACGATACAATAATGGATTTAAAAGCAAGGATGGAGATTCAAATTTTTGATAGACTCAATCAAAGAGAATTTCGATTCGAAGATAGGTTTGAAACAAAGACGAGATAATTAAATAACAAAATAAGGCGATGGATAAGTCTATATAAGTCGCGGGCAACCTTAACCGGGTCAACCGTGACTTCAAGAATAAGATCATTGTAGAATTTCGGGCAAATCTACATTCGATCTCAAGAATTAGAATTCAGATATAGCAGGAGATAGATAGCATCGTAAACCGAGGATACAGAAATCTCCGGTAAATCAATGCCTATTATAAAGGAGTTTTGCTCCTTTACGAATCATTCAAAGTTTGGCAAGACCGCCGATTCATTATAAAGATCATTCGAGGTGGAGTTATGTGATGCTCCAGAACTGAAAGAAGACGAATAGTGAGGGACACGAATGAAATTTGGAACCGTAGGGAACGTTCCAAAATTCAAAGAAATTGAGTCAAGGGAAGAGATTGAAACTCGAATGAGAGTGATTCTGTAAATACATTTACCCTATATGTTGAGTTTGCCTAGAGCTACCAAAGCTCTGATACCAACTGTAACGACCCAGAATTTTGGACCATTCGCGTCCATTATAAGTGTATAGGTAGACACTCATGCCGGAGTTGAATTGCTCAAAATACCACGTTGTTAATTTAAATTTGGCAAAACTGAACATATACAGTAAATAGATATAATCACAGATCACAGACACAGAGTAATAAATGCAGCGGAAATAAAAGAGATAGTAGTTCATGAAGCTACTATATGAATATATAAAATACATCAGAGTTTACAACAGAAGAGTAATACGATACATCAGAGTTAAACTAAATACAACGGAAGAGTAACAGATACAAATCAGAATACATCACTGGAATCATCGAATATCTGAAAGCTGGATAGATAGCTGGATCTCCAAGCGAAGCTCCAACTCCAAAGGTGAGTCTCGAATACTGGTACACTCAGTCTGACCCGAGCGTAAAGCAGAAACACAAGACACTCGAGTCAGGATTAACATTCTTATATTAATAAATCCAACTCAAGTGAAATAGCAATTGAAATACAAGTAACTCAAAGGATGTTTGGAATAACCATCCTTTAAGGATCCGTTAAACTATCTACTAGGTAGTAATGTACGCTAAGTAGATAATGTCTATCAGTAATATAAAGATATCAAAGTAGGGTTAAGCAGGGCCCATACACCTCTTAACCTGTTTATTCCCAAAAGCATATACAAGACCGTAGTTTCCCCAAAACCGGAAGTCACCAGAGGGCAATCCATATACTAAAGGTACAAATCAAAATCGTAGTGGTCGCGAATAGGATAATCAGTATGACAAGGTACATGAGGCGATACCAACTAGGATACTAGTAGTTGCCTGATCCGGACTGATGTTGGGCATAGCAGCTACTACCCCAACACCGCGAAACAACACTCCCAAATCGAGGGGTGCACCCAAATCGGATCACAAAAGTAATAGATATGGTATCGAAGAAGTGTGTCCGCTAGAGATGGCGATCCTCAATGGCCCGGCGCGGCTCCTGTTTTAGTCATGTCAAGGGTCATCCAAAATCGTTCTCTTTCTTCAGTCAACGCGTTCATCAAAACCATCCACTTCGTTCTGGATCAACACTCCGCGTATAGTTATTAAAGTGGTTTCGGTTCAGATAGAGAGTATATCCACTACCGATCCCGGTCTCTTTAATAACTTTCGTAATTATTACACCGATTGGTCGTTTATATATTTCAAAAACCAAATCAATTTCAATTTCAAATAGAATTCGTAAATCAACATTTCATTCGTCTTTCTAAACCAATTTCCAAAATTTACATTTTCAAAACTTCCAAATTACCATTTCAAGATCTTATAATTCAATTTCAATCTTTATTTAAAACCATTCAAATATTGATTCAAGTTCGTATATAAGATTCATTCCGAAATCATTTTAAATCAATTTAATTTAACATTCAAATCAATTTAAACTCATTTATCGAATTCATTCAATATTCGTTAAGTTATTTTATCATTCAAACAATTCCTATTAAATTTCCAATTCATTAAATCAATTCTTAAGTTCAACTTCATTAAATCAAAACTTACAATTTTTGAATTAAACTAAATTCGTCAAACCAAATTCTTTAAATTTCAAGTCTTATATTAATTTCAATAAATCACATTTTATTTCTTGTTAAAGAAATTCATTTTCACTTATTTACTTACTTAAATAATTTTCCAAACTTAATTAATAAAGAAACTCAATTTCAATTATTACGAAGTAAAATTCACTTATTCAAAAATTCAATTTCATTTAATCATCAAACAATTCAATCTTATTTAATTATTCAAAACTTAATTATTAAATAATTTCACAGTTTAATAATTTCAAGCTTAATTATAATTTCAAACTTAATTATTAAATCATTTCAAAGTTTAATTCAATCATTTCTCAAATTAAACAACATTCTTACATTAATTACATTGTTAATATTTTATTTCATATTTACATATTAACATTTTCCTTTCGTTACATTCAAATTCCAACTCATTTCAAAACCATATTATTTATTCAAATAAATCTTCGTTTTATTTTTAAATCAAATTATTGACCAATCGGGTTTTTATTTAATTTCCTATCCTAGGTCAAAGTTCAATTTTGGGTATTTATCATTTCAACCCGATTCCAATTCAATTCAAAATCAAAACATATCAAAGGGAACTTGCAGTGTGATAACTGGGATGGTGTCAAAGTAAATAAACAAGCAATAACAACAACCGATATCAATCCAATAATCAATTCAAATAATCCCGAAATAACCGTATTAATTCGCATTGTTATTTGTACGAATTAATATAATTATTTCTAGAATCTACACTATCATTTCATGTAGATTAAAGATTATTACATTACGGTTTTTCACTTGTCATCTATTTACAATTTCATACATCATAAATTTAACAATATACATTCAGTGGTTCAAAATGTAATTAAGCAAGTCATACGTGTCAATGGATTTAACAGTTAAAGGGGTCATATTATACAAATGTCAGTTAATCAAATTTAACATTTAATTATCCTATATCAAGTTCAATTTCATACTATTTATCATTTTAACATTAACAATTTAACGTCCAATATAAACATCAACAATCAATCAATTATCAGCCAAACCGTATTATCAACGCATAAATAATTAACAAATAATGGTGTCAGATGTCACAGGTGAACTGATACAGGCAATAGCATATATAACAGTGTAATTAACTAACAGCAGCATATTTCAATTATCGTTTCAATTGAAATCAAATTTAATAAATAAAAGAACGTTAATCGTGAGTGAGTGCTCACCTTCCGAGGCTAGAGCGATAGACAATGAAGTGGAGGTACGAAATCCAGACGCGAATTCCAAAGTAAAGCTAGATTGACACGAATCAATGAGTAGAGCTGATAATTAAAAATGGACGAAATCAATTAGATAGGGATCGATGAAGATAATTGATACCGGTGAACTTATATATAACTATAAATAACTATATATAAAAATCCTATACAACCTACAATTTACAAGTAACTTCCAAAATTTATATATATACACACCATATGGCTTGTAACCACTATATATAAAATTATATACATGTTTTAAAACGTACCACATATATTAGAATCCAACATATATAACTTTAGTCATCAAAATAGCCATATATGGCAACAGTTTAAAATCAACAGTAAATAAACGAAATATGCTAAGTAGACCAAAATGTAACAAAACAAGATGGATGAATAGCACGCGGCTGAAAAAAAAAAATTTTTTTTTTTTTTTTACATAAATGAGTAGACCAGAATGTATACTTTATATAAAATTTACATAATATATACTTTGTAAGACAAATCAAAAAGACAAACTTCCTTTATACTATATACTACAGAAACCTTTCATATATAAACCTTTCAAACACTACAACTACTGTACGGCTATATGAACAAGTTTTAAAGGAAATATACTTCGATCCCATGCATGTAACCCAATTTGTCTACACACGTTATATATACATGTATAGATGCTATACATAAAGTATACTAATATATTATAAAACTAGTATAACTATACTCAAAATAAATGTAAAATATGCAGACTCACGGTAAACTACAACTAATATACTATATAGGTTAATATAAGTGCACAGTCAAACCCATAAGTAAAACTAAATGTATGTTAAATCTAACCTTGTACATAACATGCAAACTAACACCTTATTTGGTAATCATACATATAAGCTAACACATAAATCTATATGTATCTCTACAGAACTTTGAAAAACATACGTATATTATATATATAACCAATTCATAAATAAAACATGCAGATATATATTAAACTATGGCAGCTTATTCATCAAAACTAAATCTTCCTATATATGTTTTTTAAACATTATAAATTTCAAATATCAAATTCTTAAACCAAAATATATATAGCCTACAACTTGCAATACATTTACAACATATATACAATACATACGTGTAGTAGAGATGAGATGGACATCGCTCGGCGAAGAAGAATAGATGAGGTGGATCGGCTGAAGGCGGGTCGGCAGATGGAGCTCGCGATGGCTCGGCTGTCGGCGTCAAGTTGGCGAGGTCGAAGTGGAGGTGGAAGATCACGACAGAGGTGGTAGCTAAATGGGCGAGCTGCTGTGTACAGAGGTGGCTGAGGGGATGAGCCCAGGTTCGGTGATTGGGTGCAGCTGATGTTGGTTGGCTTTGGCAACAGGGTGGTGGCGCAGGGTTGCGTGGGAGAGGGAGGAGATGGATGGTCAGTGGGGTCTCGGTTGGAGGCCAGAACAGTGGGGAAGGTCGGAGGAAAACAGTGGGTGTGTCAGGGAGCAGGGTTGCTGGTTGTTCGTAGCCGAGGCTGAGGAGTTTGGGTCGGTAGGCTGGGGTTGGCGGCGAGCACGGTGATGGAAGGTTGGGCGGAAGTCATGGTGAGAGGGTCGTGAGCTTCGGCCATGAAAGAATGGAAACTGAAGAAGGTGAAATGCTTCAGGAGTACAACCTTATTATATATTATTATATTTTGTATATATATCTCGAGCAGAACAAAAGGTTGAAATGAACAGTTTGGGATGCTAAAAGGCTGAGTTAAATTCAGAGAATAATAAAATTCATGACCGAAATTTCTGGAAATAATAATGACAATTGGGTATTGGTATTACACGTTAGATATTTGAATAGTCACGGGACATAAAAAGGCTCAAAACGGTTACCGATACAGCTAACCGTTACACAGATATCACCGCATACCGGTACTTCGAAACCGACAACTGAATATACCGTAAAGATCAGCACAACGAGACGATCAAAGCGATATACAGAAATCAGTGGTACGATCATCCGATAAAAATCGATATCGGTACCAGAATACTGCTATTTTGCAGAAAATAAGAACGACGGAGCCAAAGATGTCCGAATTTGGAAAAACGACAAACTGAAATCTTGCTCAGAAGATGGTTTAGAATTTTTCTATGTAAAAATATTTAGGTTTCGGAAACATTTTATTTTCATTACTTTTTAACTGATTGAATTGAAGTGAATTTACGCGCGAAATAAACTTTCATATTTTCGGACGAAAATTTACCAGTTGCTATGTTTAACTAGACGTATTCCAAATATAAAATTTTTAATTCAAAATTTTATCGTTTAAAATTTCACACCATTTTAACTAATTACGTTATTAAAACGGTTGAAATTTACGGGTCGTTACAGTTTCTCAATCTTTTTTCGTAGTTGTTCTTAGCTAGCTATGTTGGTAGTCACACTCATGTACATTGGTCGTCTCGATGATGCCAAGCTTGCTTCATTCTCCATTGTTCTTAATATCATTATTTTCCTAGACTATGGACTCTTGGTATGTGTTTAGCTCGTAATCTTAGGTGATTGTTCTATGGTTTTTAACTATTGCTTATTAAGGATTTTTTTTTACCTATCTAAACCACTTGTTTTTAACTTAATATTTAGGTCATTTTTAAAAACTATCCGCAATACTACTTGGTACATAGAATATTCCAGTAGTTTTTCTCTAAAAAACCACATTGCCTCTATTCAATATCTCTAATGTATTTTTGTAGGGTTAAAAAAACCGCTGTATTGGAGTTGTTTCAAATGGCAGAAAGCAGCAACTAGACTATATTTGTAGTATGTTTTAAAGTAAATCGTTTGCTTCTACGAAAGTATGTTTTTAAATAATTTCTATGGTCTTAACTTTAGTAGGGATGGATAGAAATTGCTATTGCCTTTTCCCTGGGCCTCCAGAATTGCTGTTGCAAAAATAAAAATAAATATGCTTTTGTATGTTGCTAGATAAAAGAAAAAATCGAAGTAGTTCATATAGTTTGTTTGCTAATTATTAATCATCTTTAGAGCATTTATATTTTATTTGTTTAACGACAACGCTTATGGACTCCTGATATGTAATACAAAATGGGAGAAAGTAGCAACTAGATTATATTTGTAGTATGTTTTAAAATAAATCGTTTGCTTCTACGAAAATCTGTTTTAAAATTATTTCTATGAATATAATTTGTTACAGATATCATGAGTATTAAATAAAATTTGTAACAGCTGTCAAAAGTACTTGTAACTTCCAAAATCATCAATTTTCTAGTACGAATATGAATTTTGCAATTCTTCTTTGTATGCTATTTTGGATGAACTATTTATTAAAGGGATCAACTGGATTAGATTACAATTAATTTGAACGAATGAGGTAAATTTGAATTCAACCCGTTGATCTTTCCCAATTCCCAACCCGTTAGATGGTTCTATCTCTAATCATTTTGTTCGTGTGCGAAGCACGGGTTTGAACCCCTTGATAATCAATAACGCTTAGGCTACTTTTTACAGCAGTTGATTGTCATTTCTCTAAAATACATGAAAAATATTGTCCTTTAAACAAATGCATTAGTCAAACCTGTCTAGCTCGACGATGTAATTTGGCAGTGCTTCTGGTTGACATAAATCTAGCTGTTATATGTTATGGAATCTATAGCTGCTTCGATCTAAAATTGTTCCACAAATAAAATCCAATCAGGTCGAAACAACAAAATTATTATAAAGGCGGATGATGGAAAAACTACTCATTTATTCAATACCTTTACCTCAGAAGCATTGATCTGATTAAGAATGCTGCGGAGAGTGTAAGGAGTCTGAATAATTCTTCAACTGAAAATCCTTTCGTTTATCTCTCTGGAATAGTAATGCATATTTGAAATGAAAATGAAGTAAAATTCATATTTTAAAGATTTGAAAAAAATAATAAGAAAAAGAGAGAAGCGTACTTGTTATAGGAGCGATCAGGATACCGAAAAGATTTCTGAAGACGACGGACCAACTGAAATCAAGAAAAGGCCATTGATGGAAAATCTTCGATCAAGTTTCAAAACCCTAGAGTACGAATGGGAAGTTCTGCATGTAGATGACGCTGTTCGATCGAGAAGCAAAACCCTATTCGCAAACGGATACCCTTTTATAATCTCTACAGCCAAACATAGAAATTGAAAGCTTAAGTATTTTTTTATGTTTGATCTAATTGCTGGAGATCTTAGATTTTTTTGTATCTTCCATTAAATATTCAGCGATTTAACGTAATTATATATTTATATGTATAAGTTTCCTTCACAAGTGCAAGATTAAATCTTGAATGTTCCCCTTTATAAAAAAAGATTGAATTATCTGCCAATAACGTAAAATTCAATGCGTTTAAATAGATCCGATTTCTAAAACAGGTAAGAAAAGTTAAAATCTAAATGATAATTTTATTATTAATTGTTAGCATAAATGAATCATACTGACACGTAATACTGTAATTGTTTCACAAAACGGATCGAATCATCTTATTTAAAGCTCCTAATCTTCCTAATTTAGGACCTCCACCAAATTCATGCACATCCGTTCTAATCTCATACTATTTTTCAACAACGTGTCACTTGGTTTCTATGCATGACTTGATAATTTTTACATTAAAGATCCTTAATGAATTAACAACATAATCATAAATATTTCCAAAGGCCATTTAAGTATGAAGAAAATAGCATGTTTTTATGACATAAGAACAAAAATTTAAATTTATAATTAAACCCAGCTATACATTTTTATTCTAGCATCCCCATCATCTTCTTTTTCTTCTTTTTTACATGATTTGTTGCCATCAGTGGATGCAATCATTATATATTAGTGGAATTCCAAGTTTTGACGAGGGTATGGGTGTAAACATAATGGCGTCCTTAAAGGAGAATATTTTGGATAACACTAGATAAATGAATCTTCAATTTCTAGTTCATATTATCCTGCCTTTTATTATTTCGAGGAAAAGGCATCATATATAAACCTTGTGAATTGAGTTAGTGGGACTTGTTGAATTATCATCTTAACAAACATAAGGGACATGATGTTGTGGATCCAATCAATAGAAATTGCAGAATTATCACTTAACATAATATGTAGGATACGTGATCTTTGAATGTTTCCACTTAGACTTCAATATTATTTATTTCCCTATCCATATAGTATTAATATTAATTATGAACAATAATTTATCATGGAGAGAACTTTTGATAGTTTTGGATAATTATGGCAAGTGTTGTACCGACCCGTATTTTTGATAATTAAAAATCATAAATTTAGTAAGATTTTTGAAATTTAATATTACGAGAGAATAAATTTATGATTTTTAAATGGAAAAAAAAATCATTAGAACATAATTTAGTAATGTTGATTGAATGAAATTTACAATTATTTAATGAAATTCCAATTAATAGTAACAATGGAAGTTAATTAGGAAGAAAATTAAAGGTGTATTAAATTTAGTAAGAAATGAGTTTTTCCACCAATTATCGTTTGTGGAAACATTTGCAGTGAAGGTTGACAAGGACCTTTCTATAAATATGCTTTTCAAACAATGACTTGATCATCGGGATCATAGTTCAGAATTCGATGTCTCTAACTAGGGTCAGATGGAATACCGGATAAATCCACTTGGATGCGACTTCGAATTCCTATGTTAAGAATAATTGTTTCTTGAGTACTGTTGCTCACATTCAGAAAACGATTGGCAACAAGATAAAAAGATGGGTAGCCATAGGATTAGGGTTTTCCAGCAGTGGAAAAAGCAAGGATGGCAAGCTCAGCTTCGCATAGAATGGAAAGCTCATTAGCTTTTTTGAAGAGGCAGGCTTTGGTCTTTGAGAAGCTCACTTTACGGGATTCTTTCATGTTCTTTGCCACCATCCTTGATTGTTTTGAGTTCTTATTTTTATTTAGAGTTTTCTGACGAAGATGTACAGGCTGAACATTTATGTAGAGAAAATAACGCGTAATCTTTTTTAAAAGGCAAGTTAAGGCTAAATATATTTAATTGGTAATAACAGATTATGGCATTGATTTGATTTGCTGATTAACAAATATTTTACCCGAATAAGTCCAAATTATTAATTATACTAACTAGGATATATCAGGACATTGTTACCATCTTTGGTGATACGTATATAAACCCCCATATTTTACCATTTATTCTCCTAAGAATAAGTTTGGCTTGTATATTCTGAAAACATACATACAGAAGCAATTTATTTTGCTAAAATTTCTTGGGTTCTGTAACTGAAATGACACGTTGTATGAAAATAAATAATAGGTATTATTAGACATAATAATCATTCCTTTTTTGAAGTTTTTGTCATTTTTATCATTCAATATGTTTCTACAATGTAAACCACCTGTTTTTCAACTTTATTTGTTAGGTGAAAATTTTCATTTTGGTAAATGATAATAACCATCGAATTTCAAATTCACGTCATTTAGTATAATTTTGATGAATTTTCTATGTTTTACATAGTGCAAATCAAGCGAATATTTTGAATTTAAACATTTCTAGTTAATTAATTTGTAATATATTGTAAAAATATATGTTTTATGCAAATATATACTGAAAGAATACATTCTCAAAACTATCACCGCTAACACATTTTTGGTAGCTTCATCGAAACATACATTTTAACCTAATAACCATGATATAATCTTTTTCGTCCAAACTTAATCTAAATGGTTTGGATTTATGATTCAGTTTATTACCTTTTTGATGGTGATGAGATGTATTATGCTTTTATATTTTGTTAATATTAGGCATGTGATTTAGCCAATTTTACACTAATAATATGAAATAAGCAACCAAAGGGTTCTCAACAAACATTATAAAGTACAATAGGAACAAAATGGAAAGTCGTTAAATTCAATCGTGCCACTATAGAAACCAAAAGAAAAATTTTGATTTATTTTTCTTTACTTATTTGAAGTTGTGTAAGATTACATATGATTTGAATACTTGATATTTGATATTTTAAGCACAATTTAAAAGCAAGTAGGTTGATAGCTGACATAATGGAACTGCATTAAATTTTGTGTGTAATCTATTTAATTTATGAAACATAAATTTATGAAACATAAATTGAACACAAATTGTGTTAACAACTATAAAATGAGTGAAATACATTTGAAAAGAAAAATAAGCAGACAACTAAAGGGATTCTTAGTTTTGAATTTTTAATTTTAAATTAAATCTACTATTTTTATATACATGACATGTCACGACCCGCCTTTCTCGACCCTCGAAAATCGACACAAAATACTCAACAGTATAATATGCCGACGATCGAATGCCGGAAAAGACAGATTGTAAAGGATAAGAAAGTAGATAGAAGAAGAAAGAACCAACCAAATCAGAAATCTCACAATCGCAGCGGATAAAATATAATATATAGAACAGATCTTTACACAAATGAAAACTATATCTTTTTATATACAATACATCATCAGAGTCCATCACAACACAATCAATAGTAATCAGATACATGACTAACAACAATCATAGCAGCGGAATATAAACAAGTACGAATAATACGCCTCGACTCCAGCTCCTCTTCTGCTCCATAGCAACCTATCCTGTAATATACTCGGTCTGACCCAAGCATTATAATAAAATAACACCCGAGTCAGTCTGAAATACCAGCGCATCATAAATACATCCAAACTGATTATTTAAGTTTCAAAAATCCTTTGAAACAAAAGCATCTCGTAAGACCACGCCACAAATAAACATGTCGGGTTTTTACCTTACGATAGCTAAAACACTTTTTATAAAAATCCTCTGATATTATAATAGTGTCTAGATACAAATACTTATTAAAATAGCTGAAATTGTTACATGATTAAATTCCAGCATACTAGGTATACAAACAAATACCGTACAAGGCACGTAGGGAAAATGGATTTCCAACGAATGACTAGGCACTGGGGTACCACCTGTCACAGTACGTGGCCTAGATCACAGTACCGAGGAGTACGCCCGCTCCCTTGCAACACAAGACCGGAATCACCTATGGGCAATTCCGAATATGATCACCCCGCGGTTGGGATCAGCAACCGCACCACTAAGCCGAAATAAAAAGGGACATCTAGACAGGGATGACCATACTCTCCAGTGGGTGCTACCCACGAAGCCTTGCTGCATATCCCCTGATTTTCAGTCATTCCCGGTTGATGAGGCTTGAGGCTTAGCGTTACCTTTACAGAACATTACACTTTGAATGCCCATCGTCCACCTGACGATGTCACGAAAGCATTCGTCCATACAAGTCCGTCCCGGGTCCGAACGGAACCGAAGGCACTATTCCTACTACATCCATTTGGAAATATCCTCAAGATTAGTAGCGACTAGCCCTTGCACTTCACTGCTCCATCTTCGACTCCGAACACGTTACACGAAACGTACAAACCGGATCGAAGTGGTATTCGAGTCTCCAGACCTAGAATCCCGGTATACGGAAACTCGATCCCGGTCTCTTCGAAACGATCAGCGCATTTGGCCAATATTGATAGTCGGTGATTTAACTATCAATTAATGTTCACAAACATCCATACACATCCATCACACAATAAATAATCTCCATATTATTTATTTTCTTTTAATATCTTTCAAAGATATATTTTCACATTTTCAAAACTCATTTGAAACCAATTTTCCACTCTTCCTTTACAAGGTAAACCTTTTACCCTTTATTCCCATCGGGAATAACCAAGTATAAAACAATTTGCATTTAAAACAGTTAAAAATACTTTATACTGAAATATACTTTAAAATATGAAAATTTCTTCTATTTATTTACTCAAAATATAAATTTAAAATATGTGAAGAAAACTAGTTATTAACACATAAACTTTGATTTTAAAAATAAGGGTTTTAGTTTAACTAAATTCAAATAGCGTTATAAGAAGAAAAATACTAATTTTAACAACTTAAGCTAAAACCAACTTTTAAATAAATCCATTTGTAAAAATAATTGCTAATATACTCCCAAATTATTACGGTATTAAAAATTATTAATTTATTTCTTTAAAAATAACGATTTCTTAAAAATACTTTTTAAAACAATTTAAAACTTAACCTTAGTTAAATAAAATCTTTTTATAAACATTTACTTGGTTTTTCCCAGGGAAACACTTTCCCGTTTCTAAACATTCCAAAGTACTCTTTCATATAAATCCACTGATTTATTTCAAGTCAATTATGTTTTACAACATAAATCCCAAATCCCATATTTAACTATGACTTCATCCGAAGTTCACACCCAATTTCCCATATCCGGAAATTCATTTTTAAATTATAGTTTAAACATTTTTAAATAAACATTTTGGTGAATTCTCAATGAAAGCCAAATTTTCACTTCACTTAGTTAAATTCCAATGAAATACGGCATTTCAAAACATTCTATTTTTCATTTGAACTTGTTAATTTATAGTCGGAAACTCCATTTTAACATATTTTTAATTTCCGGATAACATTAATCATTATTTAAACAAACACCGTTATTTTAAACAATTTATAATTTCATAAATTTAATCTCCAGAAAATTTATATTTCATATTTATCGATTGATAAATTTTCCCACAATATTAAATCCCAATTTTACCAATTTTTTTCATTTCCCATTCCAAACCAGATTTCAAATTCTATTTTTCAAAAATTCTTAATTTAACAATTTACTTATTTCGTAAAAACCCAATTTTGTCCATTTATAAATTAAATTCTGTAATTATGATTTATACAACAATTTCACAACACAATTAAATTACCAGATTTATCAATCACAACATATAAACAGGTATTCACTAACAATTATAAAATAATTGCTACAATTGTGAGGAATCCAGTTGGATCCCTCCAACCTGTTTCTCCCTGCATCCACAAATATTAGCACATCACAATATAAATATTAATCCAGACTGATAATAACAATTATATTCAGCCATCCACACGGATATTTAAATATTAACTATTTAAAATGCCTAGCATCCAGATGTGAGTGAGAAAACTCACCTTGAGTTTAGGCGAGCGTTCGAAATTTAAATTAAACCAGACAGTGTCCGATTTAACTCAAATTTTTACTTGCCCGGAATGACTCCGGATCTGTACCATCACATAGCACTCGTCTCTGCGATTCCAACGCCACCAATTTCGTTAAAATCTGAGGTCGTACGAATAAGTTATGAATTTACAAAGTATTGAAATCGATTTGAAAACATTTTTTTTTTAACTTTACCATCACAAAATCTCGGCCCTCCATCACTAAACGAGCCCGCCCTCCTTCTTCCTTCGCGTTCGTGTCCAGGGTGATAAAACCCATAGCCGCCTCTAGGGTTAGCAATCACCGTCCCTTTCGTCGAGTTCGACAATGATCTGAACCCACCCCGAGAAGCACCACCTCGCACTCCACCAACGTCATCCACCTCGTACCACTCGGCCCCCCCTACGCACAGATATTCGTGCACGAATACACCACGAACGCGGCTGCCTCTTCCCCTCTATTCTCCACGAAACTCGATCTCAACCGTTCACCTCGAAGAACTCGCCATCCTCTTCATATTTCCAGTTGAAAATTTCTGAAATCGTTGCTTGGATTTCGAGATTTTCGAAGGAGAAAACTAGGAGATATTGGCCACTGAAATAAAAGAACGGTGGCGGCTGAAAGATGTTAGGGTTTCGTTTAGTGAAAACGTATATTTATATAATTGTTTAATATTATTTTATTCTCGTTCCACTCAATTTATCACTTTCGCATCGAACTCCAATCCTTACGTACCAACCGGATATCCTAGGGTTTTTCTGCGTTCCGGACACGATGGAACAGGTTCCGTAAGCTAATTTGATCGTATGCGCGAGATACAGAATTAAACGATCAATTTAAAATTAAATCGGTTAAAACGATTTCTATGCGTTTCGAGCTGCCACGGTCAAACAACAACTCCGATTGCTTCAAAAATTGAAATCCGATAATAACTAACTATTACGGATCCAACGAAACTGGTTTCGTCGAATTCCGAGACTGTGTCCCGGAAGGCTATTTTAACTCATCTATTAAATCGAGCGATTTTCAAAATTGACGAGAACGTTTAAAATTTCACTTTTAAAATTTTATTAACTTAACAATAAATCATATAAAATATATAAACACATTAAAAATCATTCTGGCTCATTTTAGACTAAAATCTGATTAAATTGCATTTTAATAATATTAAATTCATTTTTAAATTAATATAAAATCCCAAATAATAATTTATTCACTTAAAAATTCATCTAAAATCCCAACAATATTATTTATAACCAATCGAACCTAAAAATACATTTAAACACCATTTTATAATCATTTACCCCAAATTCACCCTTTATCCCAATCCCGAATATTTAATTATTATTATCCAATCTCACATTAAACCTCCACATTAGAAATTATCACTTGTTGTTTTAGTTTAAACCAATTCTTTTTAGTTCAAAATAAATCTTAAACCCATATTAAATATTTAAAAATGAATTAAATGTTCAAATTCAATGGCTTAAAAATACGGGATGTTACATTCCTTCCCCCTTATAAAAATTTCGTCCCCGAAATTTGCTAAGGTAGAAAATACTCTCCAACCCATTTATTTCCAAATTGGCTGAGTTAAAAACTTATATACATTTTCCCAAAATCCTTTAGCTCAATCCCAAACTCATGTGCTTCACTAATCCAAAAGCTTTACTTTTAACTTTATTTCAAAATAACTTTACTAGTTATTAAAAACTTTCCCAAAAACCCCAAAAAATTTCTAACTCCCAAAATTTCTGAAAATTTTTGGCGGAGTCTCCTTTGCACGGAGGAGCTTCTGCGATATCGCAGGATACACAAATATATATACATCGGCTCACATGGCCGGAAACCAAAATATATCACAATATATATAACAATTTCCCAATTATATTTGCGTAGGCGTACCTCTTAGCAAATTTTAATAGCGAGCAGCTAATCTAACGCATATACGCGCTCCAACTCTCTCGAACGCCTTCCGTACCTGTACTAAACTCAAGCAAACTCATCAATTTCAAGATATGAGCATTTTAATAACATTTCCAATGTAAATGCAAGCCAAATATATCCATTTCATAACCAAACCAAGCAAATTTTATAATTATGCATGCTAACCACCTTTATAAACAATTTCACAATTCCGACATCATTTTAAAGCTTCTTTACAAACCCAAACTTCATAGTTTAACAATGTCACTATATTTTCAACAATCCAAAGATTTCAATCACTTTCGAATCACTTATTCAAGTCTACTTCATTTTATTTCATTTGAATGCTTTAAATTCAAGTTCACTACATACAATTCATATTTATCTCAACCGATTCATTTCCACTTCAATATGATTACATATGCCTCTCTTACCTTTTAATTTTACTTACATTCCAAATTTGATTTACAATCAAATTTCATTTTAAACTTGAAACATTTGCATTTCAGTTATGAACCATTTCCATTCATATGCAAACATTACTCATTAATAGGTCGATTCATTCCTATTGATTCAGAATCAATTTCATTTGCTATTCTAAACTAATATACTTGCATTCATATACTAATTCTTTGAATTAGATTCCACTCCAGTTCAATTTATACAAAACTCAATTTCAATTGCTTGTTAAAACAACTTACTTCCGAATACATGCCAATTTCATGTCATTCAAACAAAATAATCACCACTCAAACTTATAACCATTTAAAATTAATTTCAACTCAGATCTATATTAATTTTATTCCATTTTCATGGTTCACAATCCAAGTATCTTTATTCCAATGCAATTTGTTAATTAAATTAAACTTTCCTTACATTTTATTTCATCTCAATAATAAATTAATACAATTTCACTTGCAATTCCATTTTATTATTTAACAAATTGTATTCAAGATTACTTAATAAGCCCATTCAAAATCATTTTGTTTTTCTTTCAAGATGCTTAAGTTCTTCCACACAATTTCCATCATCTTCTTATATCAATTTAATTTTATTTCCATTTGATTCTCATCCAATCAAATTTCAATTCATTTACAACTTTAATGCTCTTTGTTTATTTATCCAATCCATGTTAGATTTATTCATTAACAAAGAGATCACTTTAAATTATTTCTCTCATTTGAATTTTATTTACAATTCAAACCATCACTATTATAAGCTAATTCCATTATTCATTCATACTTTCCAATATTTATTACCAAAATTAAATTCCATTCCAAAACTGGATTTGTTTACCTTTCAAATTTTGACCAAACTATCAAAATTCTATTCATTACCATACACATTCCATTTAATTTAGTTTACACAAATTCATTCCCAAACAATTATTTTGGATTTAATTTAGTGAGCATTTACTCCATTTAACCTCATTTCAACTAAATTAAATTTCCTTCCAATTCTATTCTTATCCAAATTTTAATCAAGTTTAACTAAATTTTATTTAGCCAAAATTAAATTCATCCACCTCCTTTACTACTTCAATAATAATTGAATTCTATTCAATATTGCTTATAATGCATTTAAGTTTTGAATTCCACTTCAATTTATTCCTCCATAAATAAATTCAAAACTTATTTATTATTTAAGTTCATTCACATCTTTTATATCTCACTTTACTTTATCTTACTTTACATTCCATTAAGGGTTAAGTTTGAATTCACCTCTCCATCCAGCTATACCCCATTTGTGATTATAATTCCATTGTACTTGTATTTACAATCAAATTTTCCATCTTTAGGTTCATCAACTTATTTATTTATAAGTTTACATTGCTCATTTTAATCCATTTACATCTTATAATCACAATTCCTAATTTCATATTATAAGTATAACACTTAATAGTTTATTGGTACAATTTGTTACACAATGACCCACAATTACAAAGTCATTTAATCATTCAACTTAACTCAAATTAATTCCAATTTCCAATTTTATTTAACTTATCCCAAGTTAAATTCAACTTCTATTCACTTCAATAACTTCAGTTACTTCCATTTACCCAAATTAAATTTTAATTTCAGGATTAAAATTTCCATCCTTCCTTCCTCACTTAAATCAACTTTACTTCCAAAATTATAGTTGATTTATTTCAATTTCCACATTTTTACTTTAACAGAATTCCCAGAATTCAATTTACCCGGATTTATTTCAAAACCACTTTGAAATATAAATCAACCCATTTCCATTTGATATCCAAATCAAATACCAAATTCCAAAACAATCTATTTTTAACAAACAAATTTTCCTTTTTGAAAATTCTAAAATTACTTGTTTCTCAAACAAGTCCAAACAATATTATAACCACTATTTTGGTAGCAATCCATCACTTTAGAAACTCGAAAATGAATTCTAATGATGTGGCCAGCATCATCAAGATTATTTCCCAGCGACTGAAGTGAGTTCAATGCTTTCCACTTCCCAAATTCACTTCAAATCAATTTCCATTCAAAAATATTTTCCAAAATATACTCCATCATTGACTTCAATAGCTTTGGAAAACATTTCAACATTTCCAAGGTTTTCTAAATTCCCAAATCCTTTATTTTAATTCATTTAAAACACTTCTCAAAATTTCGGGCATTTAAAATTCTGGTTTAAAGCAAATTTTAATTATACTTCTTCTTACTTAAACCATATTCAGTTAATTCTGTTTAGTTATAAACCATTTAAATATTTTAAATTCTTATTTGCTTATAAATCATTTCAAATTTTAGATCATATTTTAATTTCTTACTTGATTATAGAAGAAACAACCAAACAAGCATCCAATACATATAATAATTTAGAAAAATTATTTCTTTTTATCAAAATATAGCTTTGGGTAAAATTATTTCATTTACCCACTTTAAAAATAATACTATGTCGGTTTATCTTGTTTAAGAGTTTAGAAACCCCTATCGATACGGTTGTACTTCCCGCACCGACCAGAATTCATAAACACTCAACCGATAAGTCAACACAATACAAAACAATTTTATATCCACTAACAAGTACGCTCTCATAGCTATTATTACACTCAACTCATTATAGAGTACTTCCTACTCTATTTAAAAATGAGTAATTTCCCACCAAAGCCTAGGTTGTCGCCAATCTAAGCTCTGATACCAACTCTCACGACCCGCCTTTCTCGACCCTCGAAAATCGACACAAAATACTCAACAGTATAATATGCCGACGATCGAATGCCGGAAAAGACAGATTGTAAAGGATAAGAAAGTAGATAGAAGAAGAAAGAACCAACCAAATCAGAAATCTCACAATCGCAGCGGATAAAATATAATATATAGAACAGATCTTTACACAAATGAAAACTATATCTTTTTATATACAATACATCATCAGAGTCCATCACAACACAATCAATAGTAATCAGATACATGACTAACAACAATCATAGCAGCGGAATATAAACAAGTACGAATAATACGCCTCGACTCCAGCTCCTCTTCTGCTCCATAGCAACCTATCCTGTAATATACTCGGTCTAACCCGAGCATTATAATAAAATAACACCCGAGTCAGTCTGGAATACCAGCGCATCATAAATACATCCAAACTGATTATTTAAGTTTCAAAAATCCTTTGAAACAAAAGCATCTTGTAAGACCACGCCACAAATAAACATGTCGGGTTTTTACCTTACGATAGCTAAAACACTTTTTATAAAAATCCTCTGATATTATAATAGTGTCTAGATACAAATACTTATTAAAATAGCTGAAATTGTTACATGATTAAATTCCAGCATACTAGGTATACAAACAAATACCGTACAAGGCACGTAGGGAAAATGGATTTCCAACGAATGACTAGGCACTGGGGTACCACCTGTCACAGTACGTGGCCTAGATCACAGTACCGAGGAGTACGCCCGCTCCCCTGCAACACAAGACCGGAATCACCTATGGGCAATTCCGAATATGATCACCCCGCGGTTGGGATCAGCAACCGCACCACTAAGCCGAAATAAAAAGGGACATCTAGACAGGGATGACCATACTCTCCAGTGGGTGCTACCCACGAAGCCTTGCTGCATATCCCCTGATTTTCAGTCATTCCCGGTTGATGAGGCTTGAGGCTTAGCGTTACCTTTACAGAACATTACACTTTGAATGCCCATCGTCCACCTGACGATGTCACGAAAGCATTCGTCCATACAAGTCCGTCCCGGGTCCGAACGGAACCGAAGGCACTATTCCTACTACATCCATTTGGAAATATCCTCAGGATTAGTAGCGACTAGCCCTTGCACTTCACTGCTCCATCTTCGACTCCGAACACGTTACACGAAACGTACAAACCGGATCGAAGTGGTATTCGAGTCTCCAGACCTAGAATCCCGGTATACGGAAACTCGATCCCGGTCTCTTCGAAACGATCAGCGCATTTGGCCAATATTGATAGTCGGTGATTTAACTATCAATTAATGTTCACAAACATCCATACACATCCATCACACAATAAATAATCTCCATATTATTTATTTTCTTTTAATATCTTTCAAAGATATATTTTCACATTTTCAAAACTCATTTGAAACCAATTTTCCACTCTTCCTTTACAAGGTAAATCTTTTACCCTTTATTCCCATCGGGAATAACCAAGTATAAAACAATTTGCATTTAAAACAGTTAAAAATACTTTATACTGAAATATACTTTAAAATATGAAAATTTCTTTTATTTATTTACTCAAAATATAAATTTAAAATATGTGAAGAAAACTAGTTATTAACACATAAACTTTGATTTTAAAAATAAGGGTTTTAGTTTAACTAAATTCAAATAGCGTTATAAGAAGAAAATACTAATTTTAACAACTTAAGCTAAAACCAACTTTTAAATAAATCCATTTGTAAAAATAATTGCTAATATACTCCCAAATTATTACGGTATTAAAAATTATTAATTTATTTCTTAAAAAATAACGATTTCTTAAAAATACTTTTTAAAACAATTTAAAACTTAACCTTAGTTAAATAAAATCTTTTTATAAACATTTACTTGGTTTTTCCCAGGGAAACACTTTCCCGTTTCTAAACATTCCAAAGTACTCTTTCATATAAATCCACTGATTTATTTCAAGTCAATTATGTTTTACAACATAAATCCCAAATCCCATATTTAACTATGACTTCATCCGAAGTTCACACCCAATTTCCCATATCCGGAAATTCATTTTTAAATTATAGTTTAAACATTTTTAAATAAACATTTTGGTGAATTCTCAATGAAAGCCAAATTTTCACTTCACTTAGTTAAATTCCAATGAAATACGGCATTTCAAAACATTCTATTTTTCATTTGAACTTGTTAATTTATAGTCGGAAACTCCATTTTAACATATTTTTAATTTCCGGATAACATTAATCATTATTTAAACAAACACCGTTATTTTAAACAATTTATAATTTCATAAATTTAATCTCCAGAAAATTTATATTTCATATTTATCGATTGATAAATTTTCCCACAATATTAAATCCCAATTTTACCAATTTTTTTCATTTCCCATTCCAAACCAGATTTCAAATTCTATTTTTCAAAAATTCTTAATTTAACAATTTACTTATTTCGTAAAAACCCAATTTTGTCCATTTATAAATTAAATTCTGTAATTATGATTTATACAACAATTTCACAACACAATTAAATTTCCAGATTTATCAATCACAACATATAAACAGGTATTCACTAACAATTATAAAATAATTGCTACAATTGTGAGGAATCCAGTTGGATCCCTCCAACCTGTTTCTCCCTGCATCCACAAATATTAGCACATCACAATATAAATATCAATCCAGACTGATAATAACAATTATATTCAGCCATCCACACAGATATTTAAATATTAACTATTTAAAATGCCTAGCATCCAGGTGTGAGTGAGAAAACTCACCTTGAGTTTCGACGAGCGTTCGAAATTTAAATTAAACCGGACAGTGTCCGATTTAACTCAAATTTTTACTTGCCCGGAATGACTCCGGATCTGTACCATCACGTAGCACTCGTCTCTACGATTCCAACGCCACCAATTTCGTTAAAATCTGAGGTCGTACGAATAAGTTATGAATTTACAAAGTATTGAAATCGATTTGAAAACATTTTTTTTAACTTTACCATCACAAAATCTCGGCCCTCCATCACTAAACGAGCCCGCCCTCCTTCTTCTTCATTCGCGTTCGTGTCCAGGGTGATAAAACCCATAGCCGCCTCTAGGGTTAGCAATCACCGTCCCTTTCGTCGAGTTCGACAATGATCTGAACCCACCCCGAGAAGCACCACCTCGCACTCCACCAACGTCATCCACCTCGTACCACTCGGCCCCCCCTACGCACGGATATTCATGCACGAATACACCACGAACGCGGCTGCCTCTTCCCCTCTATTCTCCACGAAACTCGATCTCAACCGTTCACCTCGAAGAACTCGCCATCCTCTTCATATTTCCAGTTGAAAATTTCTGAAATCGTTGCTTGGATTTCGAGACTTTTGAGGGAGAAAACTAGGAGATATTGGCCACTGAAATAAAAGAACGGCGGCGGCTGAAAGATGTTAGGGTTTCGTTCAGTGAAAACGTATATTTATATAATTGTTTAATATTATTTTATTCTCGTTCCACTCAATTTATCACTTACGCATCGAACTCCAATCCTTACGTACCAAACGGCTATCCTAGGGTTTTTCTGCGTTCCGGACACGATGGAACAGGTTCCGTAAGCTAATTTGATCGTATGCGCGAGATACAGAATTAAACGATCAATTTAAAATTAAATCGGTTAAAACGATTTCTATGCGTTTCGAGCTGCCACGGTCAAACAACAACTCCGATTGCTTCAAAAATTGAAATCCGATAATAACTAACTATTACAGATCCAACGGAACTGGTTTCGTCGAATTCCGAGACTGTGTCCCGGAAGGCTATTTTAACTCGTCTATTAAATCGAGCGATTTTCAAAATTGACGAAAACGTTTAAAATTTCACTTTTAAAATTTTATTAACTTAACAATAAATCATATAAAATATATAAACACATTAAAAATCATTCTGGCTCATTTCAGACTAAAATCTGATTAAATTGCATTTTAATAATATTAAATTCATTTTTAAATTAATATAAAATCCCAAATAATAATTTATTCACTTAAAAATTCATCTAAAATCCCAACAATATTATTTATAACCAATCGAACCTAAAAATACATTTAAACACCATTTTATAATCATTTACCCCAAATTCACCCTTGATCCCAATCCCGAATATTTAATTATTATTATCCAATCTCACATTAAACCTCCACATTAGAAATTATCACTTGTTGTTTTAGTTTAAACCAATTCTTTTTAGTTCAAAATAAATCTTAAACCCATATTAAATATTTAAAAATGAATTAAATGTTCAAATTCAATGGCTTAAAAATACGGGATGTTACATGACATGTGTACGTTGTTTAGAAGCCCAGTATATTGGTAACTAGTACAAATGTAGAGAACCAACCGTTCGATTACGTAGAATAAAAAAAAAATTAGTATAGATTTTGTCACGTCCCGAAATTTTCGACTTTCGAAAATTCGACATCGATACTCACTTTATCGACTGCCGAGCAATCGAGTGCCGGAAACTCCAGTAGTGAGGGTTTTAGATAAAGAAAAAGAAAAAGTAGAAGAAGAAGAAGATAGAAGAAAAAGAGAAGAAAGAAAGAAGAAGAACAACAGAAAACATCTGAACGACATCAATAGAAACACAGAACAGAGACAATATCAGAATCTTACACATCGCAGCGGAACAATATATAATAGATAAACACTAGTCTTTTAAAACAAAGAACTATATCAGTTTATACATACATCAATCATCAGAGTCAATATACAACAATGGACAGTTATATAAACTTGTCCTCATACAGAATACACAGCGGAATAAATACTATTAGATACAAATACTACGTCTCATCATCCAGCTTATCTCCAAAGCTCCAGAATATCCAGAATATCCTGATAATCTAACTCTAGACTGCCCGTGTGGAAATTGGTGGGCACCCAGAGTTTAGAAGGGAACAATAAACTCCGAGTCAGTCATGGTGACTGGTGTGAGATCGCAAAACAGTTATTCTTTAAAATAAACAACAGGAAAATTTAAAGTCAATTCGAAATGCTTTTGGAAAATGAAACTACCATAAGACCTCCCACCACACACACAATGCAAACGCAGACTTGGAGGAGATTTCTTCTTATGATAGTCAAAGATGCTTACTACGCGAAAAATCAAATTCTTTTTGATATTATTATTAGTGCATAGTGTAGAAAACATTTCGAAAGTAGAATATAAATCTTAGCCAGCATAGGTACCATTATAGTATGCTTGCTATAGCTACCATATTAAATGGCAGGTTCTACAACTAAAACCGTACAAGGCTCGTATTGTTTCTTTGGATTTCCAACAAATGGTCAGGCTAAGGAACTTCCTATCCACGATGGGTACGTCCCTGGAATAGACGACCCGAGAACCTAACCGGATCTCTGCCAACACAAGGTCGGGTTACCTCTGCAAAAATAGGTAACTACTGACACGCGTATGTCATCCCCCGATCGTCACCGATCTTCCCGAGGATCCCCGACTTCCAACAAACCACAAAGTAATAATAACTGTGCAGCAACCACAGAGGTTAAGTATCTGGGCTCCATACCATGATACCACCTTTATCCAGAAGGAATGACATACACTAAGGGGCGCTACTCCCTAGAACCTTGCTGCATTCGTCCTGTTTCGACCATTTCCGGGGTGTGAGGCTCGACGAAGTCTCGTCCACAAAGCTACGCTTTCTACAAAGCCCTGCTTTGGGTCAAACAAAATGATCAACCTATGATCACAAAGATATAAGATCAAACAAATGATCATATCACAAATGATCAAACACTGATCATTTCACAGCAACACTCAGTATGCCACGTTACCAAATTGGGATATATCGCTGATAAATTTCAACTACATAACCTCTGAGCTCGTACGTCTCAGAGAAGGGTGTTAAGCTAAGAGAATAAATTCTCCGCCACCAACAGAAATGTATTTGAAAGAAATCAGCTTTATATCTCAAATTGTAACGTCAGACACACAATCCATACAAGTCTGTTCCGGGATCGAACAGAACCGAAGGCACTTCTCACGAAGCCCTTGCATATCCGGATAATTTTCAATCACGTTAGGACTTCCCGTCACTAAGGGTGATAAAACCTCTAAATCGAAGATCAGTCGATGTAGAGTAACTCGAAGGTAATCCTTCCGTTTTCAAAAATATCCGGTCTTCAACACCGGTCTTCGAATGCAATTCATAACGACGTATCACATATTCGGAATGGGTTATACGACCCCAGGGTCCTTTCCCGGCTAACCCGAATAGTGAGCGATTATTTAAAAATAAGTGTGGCATTCAATTTCATCCAATTCACAACAAATACCTATCTAAAGGTAATTATTGATAGTCGGTTATTTAACTATCAATAAAGATGCGCAACATCATCAGATTCCAAATAATTTTCCCAAATTATTTATTCTTCAAAAATATCTTTATAAGATATAAAATTTCCACACTTAACCATTTGAAAACAATTTCAAATATTCACTTTTCAATTTATCTTTAAAAGATAAAAACTCAAACGGTTCATTTCACATTGGAAAAGCATTTCCATACTTATTTAAAAATAAGTAATTCACAAATCATTTATTTTCAACACTTAGAAAATATTCGATATACTTAAAATCAAAATTAAGTATATATCTCATTCTTTAAGGAAATCATTCTTAAATCACATTTATTTGAGTCAAAACGAATGTTGCGTAAAACATCGTTACGACGACTCGAAATCACTAGTATAGGGATTCAGAATTTAGATAGATATATAAATCCCAATACTATATAAAATATTTCCTTTCGGAAATCATTTACTATAACAACAGTGTTATAGTCCACCATTTCCTTATTTCTCGAAAACGTCTATTTCAACAATAAATGTTGAAATCTATGATTTCGATAGTTCACACGTTTTAAAACATCTTTTAAAACAATTAACTTCACTTCAAATATCACTTTTCCAAAATTATATCCATTTTACTTAAAAATATATTCACTGTCCAAAATCGTGAATATACTTCACTAACCCCATTTCAGTCTTTTCTACACATTTTATTTCAATAAAAATTCGCTATTTAAAATCGCGAATACATCTTCTATAATGTCCTTCTATATTTAATTTATCCAATCAATTGATTCCGAATTTATAAAACAACGTTTATAAATTCTATTTCTATTTTCTAATGACTTCAATTTAATAAATCTTCTTTATTAATAATTCGATCAATATCCCATTTAAAGGCAACAATCCAAGTTACAAGTAAATTTCTTATCAGTCTTTATTCTACAACTTCATTCATTTTATAACTTCATCCATTTTATAACCTCATTCATTTTATAAATCTATAAACTTCAACTTTTATAAATCTATAAACTTCAAATCTTCGCAATTTATAATTCTATCAATTTTCTATCTTGCCAGTTTATAATTCTGTAAGTTTCATATCTTTACAATTTAACACTTATGAAAACTCGTTTTAAAATTTCAATAATTTCAATTGATAAATATAGATTTTGTACATTTTTTTATAATACTTTAAAAATCTCAATTTAACCCATTCTAAAATTAAATCGACTTTCATTTCAAAAGTCACACTTTGGTTATATTTCACAATTTAAAATTTTCATAACTTTAAATTTATAACATTCATTTATTTAAGATAAATAAATTCCAAAATTTAATGAATCGTATACTTTCCAAAAATCACTTCAAAATCCCTTTTAAAGTAAAAATCGTTTATTTTAAACTTTAAAAATTGAACCCGATGATGCAACGCATCAATTAGTCAATCACAACAGTCAACATCTTATCTCAACATATGATACAGAATACATCACAATATCTGTACATAAATAACTACTGTGAGGAATCCAGTTGGATCCCTCCAACCTGTTTCCCTGCATCCACAGATGTTAGCACAATACCAATTCCGCTCCAGTACGGAATTATCGCGGTATATGGGTTTTTATAAATCCGCTTACTAACGGCGCAATAGGGTCTCATCCGCTATACGAGGCGGGAAATCATCAATCCAGTATATACATATGCCAATATGTATATACTGCTATATATATAGATATATCCTATCATATCTAATATCACAATCAATAGCAATCAACACGATCAATAACTGCAAATAAATATTTTCCTTCGAGTGAGAAAATCTCACCTTAGCTTTTAATTGCAATCCGTTTCCATTTCAGTTTTGTTTTCTCGATTTTAACCTGGTATAAACAATTTTATAAAATCTATTAATATTCGAATTAAATCGAATAATCAATTTTCATTTGTTAATTCTAATTATCCCAAGATTTTATTTTAAACCAATTTCTTTTAATAAATTTGTTTAACTAAAAATTAAATTCGAAACTAAATTTCCTTCGATAAATATTTTTACACTTAAAACATTTATTTTCATAATCCTATCTATATATAAATAAATTTCTGTTTATAAAAAAAATGATTTTTTATCCCTCACCGTTAAACTAAAATCTCATTCCTATATAAGTTTCAAACATGCATGTGTATATTTTCTTTTGAAACCATATATATATACTTATAAAAATAAACTATATTAAAAATCTAATTTTCTATAATACTTATATAAATTTTCTGTTTATAGTTTATCCCCTATCTATAGATTACAACAGAGCTCATCTTTACTGTATTATTATTATCACTATTTTTCTTTTCAATCTGTATATACTTTTATTAATCAAGTAAAAAAAACAAAAAAAACAAAAACAACGAAGGAAAAGAATCGAATGCCTTACCAACGATCTCAACCCCGACACTGTCACAACCCTTGGCCAGAACTCACGATGTCTTCACGCGAGCTCGCGCCACCCAAACTGCAGCCCCAAGGCTCACACGCGACTTCATCGAAGAACTCAAATCTGGCAGTGATTTGAATCGCGACTTCACCCCACTCGCGAATCCACTTCGCTGCTGCCCTAGCTTCGCCTCCCAGTCGAACGCGTTCTTCGACACATCAAGTTGACGTTGCCACAACCCTAGCTGCACGCCGCCTCAAGTCCCCATTGGCCAGCGATTCGCGACCATCCCCTAAATTGCGACCCCCAAGACTCGAGCCTCCTGCGCATACATAACGTCGCCACCACGTCGTCTACGACATGGCGTACCCTCGCGCCGAGGTCGACTGGCAGTGCGACACTGCGACAATGTCGCGATGGACTTTTTCGATTCGAATTCAATCGAACTTCGCCTCTTCTGAATGGATGAAGAACGGAGGAAGAGAGAGCTCGGGATTGTTTTTTTTTTTCTTTGATTATGAACGAAGATTTGTTTCGTTTATTTTTTTTTCTCTAAAAGGAAGAGGGACTCGATTTCTATTTGAACTGGAAGTGAAGACAATAGCGGCCATTGTTATTTCCTTTGAACGAGATTTATATTTTCTCTGAAATCTTTAATTGAGGAACCAGAGAAGGTTGCGTGGGATTTAAAAAGAAAAGAGGGGACAAGAGAACGATGATTAAGCAGAGTAGGTCGACTTGTTCAGAAGTAGGGTGGCTGATGTTGACAAAATTTAAAATTTAAAATTCAATTTGAATTCGTTTAAATCTCCACGCGTTTATGTGTCGTACGTTCACATATCAACTCTGATAAATACGAAATTTGAAATCCGGTAATAATTCAATATTACGGACCCAAGGGAACCGGTTTCGTCGAATTCCGAGACTGTTTGAAAATTGACTATTTTTAAATATCGATTCGAACAATTCAATTCAATACTGCACAGAACAGTTTCAAATTCAATCCTGATAGTTCGATTAGCTTCGGTATTATCAATACGAATTTTAAAAGTTTTCGAAATATTTTCCTTCAACTCAAAATTGAAGATATAAATTTTTATTCAACATCAATAGATAAATTTTTTTGTCCAACTTCAATTGATTAAATTTTATAATTAAATCGTCAATTTCAAAATTATATCGGGATTCAAATTAAATCATCGTTCAAATATTTAAAATTAATTAAATATTCTCAATTTAATTCGTTCGAAATTCTGGGTCGTTACAGACTTCCCTCCTTAAAAGAATTTCGTCCTCGAAATTACAAGTTAGGGAAAAATAGTCCTTAACTCGTCTACTCTTTTTCCAACATCCAATAGTTTTATCAAATTTCAAAACAAATCTTCCTACTAGAGATTCGTTATCAATTCAACTAAATTTTCCAACTCAAATTATAAGTTCCAACAACATTGTTTACTTAATAATTCAAATTTAAATTTAAATTCAAATTTTAAACTTCCAAATTTCCTCAAAAATTTTCTAACACTCGAAATTTTCGAAAAATTTCGCCAGCGTCTCCTTTGCGCGGCTAATACGGTACGACTACAAAACGTCCCTACGGACTCTCAGATTTCAAAAAGAAAAAGAAAAAGCCAAGCGGCTAGAGAGAAATCATCAAAAACTCATATTAAAATTCAAATACGTACCTTTTCGAGCAAATTCAAATTCATCTTCGAAATTAAATTCCAATTCCTTTATACCTGTATATCCTACTAGCCATTATATCTAGTTATAACATTCAAATCATTTTGCAAATTCGATTACAAAATTTTCAATATAACTGCTTATATCATTTCTAATTCGCTATTGAAGTTATATCCATTATCTTCAATTTTACATTTCAGATTTTATTTGAATTCAATTTCACATTTCAATTCCTCATTCGAATACAATTCACAATTCCAATCTAATTTGGATTTAGTTTACTTCTGGATATTGAATTTTATCAATTAACTTTAGTTCACTTCAAACTAATTTCAAAACTTCATTTAATTTCACACAATTCAACTTCATTTTCAATATACAGTTTTAATTCCAGTTTTATCCTTTTACTCATTTCCAAAATTTATTTGCGGTTTGCTATTTTGGTTTATAACCACTCACATTTAACTGGATTTCCAATTCGAATTCAATTTATCTTTCTTTTACAATTATTGAATTTAATTCGTTCCAAACCTTATTAATTTGGTTAATATTCAATTAGCTTCACTTACTAACTTTCAGTTTAATACTTCATTTATCAAATTCAATTCCAGTTCTATTTACTTTCAAATTCAAAATGAATTTTAACATTTCAATTTTATTTTCTGGCACTTGCAATCGCAATTCATTCATTCATTCACTAATTCATTCGTTTTTCAATTTGAATTTCATTCTAATCAAATTTCAATATTCTATAAGTTATCAACTTATTACTAGTAATATTTCATAAGTATTTGAAATAGGATTCCAGAGTCGTTTCCACTTTTTCAAAACCATTTGAAAACAATTCAAATTCCATTTGAATTTCCAAACAAAACTCAAATTTTCAAACAACTCCTATTTAAAACAATTTGGCAGCAATTTCTCTTTTGGAAACCCGAAAATGAACACCGGTGATGTCGCGATCATCATCGGAATTATTTTCCAGCGACCTAAAAGAGTTTAGAGCTTTCAACTCTCCAAAATATTTCTCAAAACCTTCGAAATTCATTTTCAACTCCAAAAATGATTTAACTTTCCAAATCTCCAAAATTTTCAAGTTCCTTTCAAAACATTTCCAAAAACTTCTCTGGAATTCCGTTTTAAATTACAATTCACATTTATAATTTACATTCTCTAATTTCATTCGTATGTGAATAAATTTCTTAACTTTGGAGTTTCGGTTTGAATTTCTTATCCAATTTCATATAATAATGATAACATTTCCATATTATCACTTCCTAACAACCAAACATCCATATACTATGATAATTCATAGAAAATCATTTCTTTTCTATACAAAAATAGTTTTGGGTAAAATTATCTCATTCACCCTATTTAAAATCAATACTGTGTCGGTTTATCTTGTTTAAGAGTTTAGAAACCACTATCGATTACAGTTAGCTAGACTGCACCGACCAGAATCCATAAACAATCAACCGATAAGTCAACACAATACAAAACAATTTCATATTCAAATAACAAATACGCGCTCATATCTATTATTACACTCAACTCATTCTAGAGTACTACTGACTCTATCTCTAATGAGTAACACCCAACAGAGCAGGGTTGTCGCTTAACCATATGCTCTGATACCACTCTGTCACGTCCCGAAATTTTCGACTTTCGAAAATTCGACATCGATACTCACTTTATCGACTGCCGAGCAATCGAGTGCCGGAAACTCCAGTAGTGAGGGTTTTAGATAAAGAAAAAGAAAAAGTAGAAGAAGAAGAAGATAGAAGAAAAAGAGAAGAAAGAAAGAAGAAGAACAACAGAAAACATCTGAACGACATCAATAGAAACACAGAACAGAGACAATATCAGAATCTTACACATCGCAGCGGAACAATATATAATAGATAAACACTAGTCTTTTAAAACAAAGAACTATATCAGTTTATACATACATCAATCATCAGAGTCAATATACAACAATGGACAGTTATATAAACTTGTCCTCATACAGAATACACAACGGAATAAATACTATTAGATACAAATACTACGTCTCGTCATCCAGCTTATCTCCAAAGCTCCAGAATATCCAGAATATCCTGATAATCTAACTCTAGACTGCCCGTGTGGAAATTGGTGGGCACCCAGAGTTTAGAAGGGAACAATAAACTCCGAGTCAGTCATGGTGACTGGTGTGAGATCGCAAAACAGTTATTCTTTAAAATAAACAACAGGAAAATTTAAAGTCAATTCGAAATGCTTTTGGAAAATGAAACTACCATAAGACCTCCCACCACACACACAATGCAAACGCAGACTTGGAGGAGATTTCTTCTTATGATAGTCAAAGATGCTTACTACGCGAAAAATCAAATTCTTTTTGATATTATTATTAGTGCATAGTGTAGAAAACATTTCGAAAGTAGAATATAAATCTTAGCCAGCATAGGTACCATTATAGTATGCTTGCTATAGCTACCATATTAAATGGCAGGTTCTACAACTAAAACCGTACAAGGCTCGTATTGTTTCTTTGGATTTCCAACAAATGGTCAGGCTAAGGAACTTCCTATCCACGATGGGTACGTCCCTGGAATAGACGACCCGAGAACCTAACCGGATCTCTGCCAACACAAGGCCGGGTTACCTCTGCAAAAATAGGTAACTACTGACACGCGTATGTCATCCCCCGATCGTCACCGATCTTCCCGAGGATCCCCGACTTCCAACAAACCACAAAGTAATAATAACTGTGCAGCAACCACAGAGGTTAAGTATCTGGGCTCCATACCATGATACCACCTTTATCCAGAAGGAATGACATACACTAAGGGGCGCTACTCCCTAGAACCTTGCTGCATTCGTCCTGTTTCGACCATTTCCGGGGTGTGAGGCTCGACGAAGTCTCGTCCACAAAGCTACGCTTTCTACAAAGCCCTGCTTTGGGTCAAACAAAATGATCAACCTATGATCACAAAGATATAAGATCAAACAAATGATCATATCACAAATGATCAAACACTGATCATTTCACAGCAACACTCAGTATGCCACGTTACCAAATTGGGATATATCGCTGATAAATTTCAACTACATAACCTCTGAGCTCGTACGTCTCAGAGAAGGGTGTTAAGCTAAGAGAATAAATTCTCCGCCACCAACAGAAATGTATTTGAAAGAAATCAGCTTTATATCTCAAATTGTAACGTCAGACACACAATCCATACAAGTCTGTTCCGGGATCGAACAGAACCGAAGGCACTTCTCACGAAGCCCTTGCATATCCGGATAATTTTCAATCACGTCAGGACTTCCCGTCACTAAGGGTGATAAAACCTCTAAATCGAAGATCAGTCGATGTAGAGTAACTCGACGGTAATCCTTCCGTTTTCAAAAATATCCGGTCTTCAACACCGGTCTTCGAATGCAATTCATAACGACGTATCACATATTCGGAATGGGTTATACGACCCCAGGGTCCTTTCCCGGCTAACCCGAATAGTGAGCGATTATTTAAAAATAAGTGTGGCATTCAATTTCATCCAATTCACAACAAATACCTATCTAAAGGTAATTATTGATAGTCGGTTATTTAACTATCAATAAAGATGCGCAACATCATCAGATTCCAAATAATTTTCCCAAATTATTTATTCTTCAAAAATATCTTTATAAGATATAAAATTTCCACACTTAACCATTTGAAAACAATTTCAAATATTCACTTTTCAATTTATCTTTAAAAGATAAAAACTCAAACGGTTCATTTCACATTGGAAAAGCATTTCCATACTTATTTAAAAATAAGTAATTCACAAATCATTTATTTTCAACACTTAGAAAATATTCGATATACTTAAAATCAAAATTAAGTATATATCTCATTCTTTAAGGAAATCATTCTTAAATCACATTTATTTGAGTCAAAACGAATGTTGCGTAAAACATCGTTACGACGACTCGAAATCACTAGTATAGGGATTCAGAATTTAGATAGATATATAAATCCCAATACTATATAAAATATTTCCTTTCGGAAATCATTTACTATAACAACAGTGTTATAGTCCACCATTTCCTTATTTCTCGAAAACGTCTATTTCAACAATAAATGTTGAAATCTATGATTTCGATAGTTCACACGTTTTAAAACATCTTTTAAAACAATTAACTTCACTTCAAATATCACTTTTCCAAAATTATATCCATTTTACTTAAAAATATATTCACTGTCCAAAATCGTGAATATACTTCACTAACCCCATTTCAGTCTTTTCTACACATTTTATTTCAATAAAAATTCGCTATTTAAAATCGCGAATACATCTTCTATAATGTCCTTCTATATTTAATTTATCCAATCAATTGATTCCGAATTTATAAAACAACGTTTATAAATTCTATTTCTATTTTCTAATGACTTCAATTTAATAAATCTTCTTTATTAATAATTCGATCAATATCCCATTTAAAGGCAACAATCCAAGTTACAAGTAAATTTCTTATCAGTCTTTATTCTACAACTTCATTCATTTTATAACTTCATCCATTTTATAACCTCATTCATTTTATAAATCTATAAACTTCAACTTTTATAAATCTATAAACTTCAAATCTTCGCAATTTATAATTCTATCAATTTTCTATCTTGCCAGTTTATAATTCTGTAAGTTTCATATCTTTACAATTTAACACTTATGAAAACTCGTTTTAAAATTTCAATAATTTCAATTGATAAATATAGATTTTGTACATTTTTTTATAATACTTTAAAAATCTCAATTTAACCCATTCTAAAATTAAATCGACTTTCATTTCAAAAGTCACACTTTGGTTATATTTCACAATTTAAAATTTTCATAACTTTAAATTTATAACATTCATTTATTTAAGATAAATAAATTCCAAAATTTAATGAATCGTATACTTTCCAAAAATCACTTCAAAATCCCTTTTAAAGTAAAAATCGTTTATTTTAAACTTTAAAAATTGAACCCGATGATGCAACGCATCAATTAGTCAATCACAACAGTCAACATCTTATCTCAACATATGATACAGAATACATCACAATATCTGTACATAAATAACTACTGTGAGGAATCCAGTTGGATCCCTCCAACCTGTTTCCCTGCATCCACAGATGTTAGCACAATACCAATTCCGCTCCAGTACGGAATTATCGCGGTATATGGGTTTTTATAAATCCGCTTACTAACGGCGCAATAGGGTCTCATCCGCTATACGAGGCGGGAAATCATCAATCCAGTATATACATATGCCAATATGTATATACTGCTATATATATAGATATATCCTATCATATCTAATATCACAATCAATAGCAATCAACACGATCAATAACTGCAAATAAATATTTTCCTTCGAGTGAGAAAATCTCACCTTAGCTTTTAATTGCAATCCGTTTGCATTTCAGTTTTGTTTTCTCGATTTTAACCTGGTATAAACAATTTTATAAAATCTATTAATATTCGAATTAAATCGAATAATCAATTTTCATTTGTTAATTCTAATTATCCCAAGATTTTATTTTAAACCAATTTCTTTTAATAAATTTGTTTAACTAAAAATTAAATTCGAAACTAAATTTCCTTCGATAAATATTTTTACACTTAAAACATTTATTTTCATAATCCTATCTATATATAAATAAATTTCTGTTTATAAAAAAAATGATTTTTTATCCCTCACCGTTAAACTAAAATCTCATTCCTATATAAGTTTCAAACATGCATGTGTATATTTTCTTTTGAAACCATATATATATACTTATAAAAATAAACTATATTAAAAATCTAATTTTCTATAATCCTTATATAAATTTTCTGTTTATAGTTTATCCCCTATCTATAGATTACAACAGAGCTCATCTTTACTGTATTATTATTATCACTATTTTTCTTTTCAATCTGTATATACTTTTATTAATCAAGTAAAAAAACAAAAAAAACAAAAACAACGAAGGAAAAGAATCGAATGCCTTACCAACGATCTCAACCCCGACACTGTCACAACCCTTGGCCAGAACTCACGATGTCTTCACGCGAGCTCGCGCCACCCAAACTGCAGCCCCAAGGCTCACACGCGACTTCATCGAAGAACTCAAATCTGGCAGTGATTTGAATCGCGACTTCACCCCACTCGCGAATCCACTTCGCTGCTGCCCTAGCTTCGCCTCCCAGTCGAACGCGTTCTTCGACACATCAAGTTGACGTTGCCACAACCCTAGCTGCACGCCGCCTCAAGTCCCCATTGGCCAGCGATTCGCGACCATCCCCTAAATTGCGACCCCCAAGACTCGAGCCTCCTGCGCATACATAACGTCGCCACCACGTCGTCTACGACATGGCGTACCCTCGCGCCGAGGTCGACTGGCAGTGCGACACTGCGACAATGTCGCGATGGACTTTTTCGATTCGAATTCAATCGAACTTCGCCTCTTCTGAATAGATGAAGAATGGAGGAAGAGAGAGCTCGGGATTGTTTTTTTTTTCTTTGATTATGAACGAAGATTTGTTTCGTTTATTTTTTTTTTCTCTAAAAGGAAGAGGGACTCGATTTCTATTTGAACTGGAAGTGAAGACAATAGCGGCCATTGTTATTTCCTTTGAACGAGATTTATATTTTCTCTGAAATCTTTAATTGAGGAACCAGAGAAGGTTGCGTGGGATTTAAAAAGAAAAGAGGGGACAAGAGAACGATGATTAAGCAGAGTAGGTCGACTTGTTCAGAAGTAGGGTGGCTGATGTTGACAAAATTTAAAATTTAAAATTCAATTTGAATTCGTTTAAATCTCCACGCGTTTATGTGTCGTACGTTCACATATCAACTCTGATAAATACGAAATTTGAAATCCGGTAATAATTCAATATTACGGACCCAAGGGAACCGGTTTCGTCGAATTCCGAGACTGTTTGAAAATTGACTATTTTTAAATATCGATTCGAACAATTCAATTCAATACTGCACAGAACAGTTTCAAATTCAATCCTGACAGTTCGATTAGCTTCGGTATTATCAATACGAATTTTAAAAGTTTTCGAAATATTTTCCTTCAACTCAAAATTGAAGATATAAATTTTTATTCAACATCAATAGATAAAATTTTTTGTCCAACTTCAATTGATTAAATTTTATAATTAAATCGTCAATTTCAAAATTATATCGGGATTCAAATTAAATCATCGTTCAAATATTTAAAATTAATTAAATATTCTCAATTTAATTCGTTCGAAATTCTGGGTCGTTACAGATTTTCATTAATTCCAGATAAACATCAAATAATAATATATGTCTATGTATGTGTGTATATGGAAAATTTATTTCGACACAAATAGATAGCACAATTGACCATACATTGAATTTCAACCACAAAATTACCCTTCGATTTCTACCCCAAACGTGAATGCAATAGCGGTCTAGATCGACTATATTATCAATCGTCATTTACTTTTTTGTTAAATAATCGGATTATATATATAGACACACATCCCCACATATACATACATACTACATATAGATCTTAAAATGACACATGGTTGGACTTCAGAACTCTTCTATTGATTGCATATGAGGTAAGTTAAAACAATTTGACAAACATCTTAAGACTATTTATAATTAATTAATAAAATGTGTATGGTTAAGAATTTTGGAATGGCAATCGATTCATAATTACTATTTATTCACATAAAGTTATAACGTCATACTAAACATAATGGATTTATTGTGGAGTATATGATATTTAATTTTACAAAAGATTAATTATGTTTTTTAAGCAATAAACTTGAATATTTGCCGAATAAACCTATTGTACCATAATTATTTTATAGAGAAGTTTCACTCATTAATGAACTTACAATCCGTGCATCATAATTCAATGTGTTTGTAACATTTAAAGTGAAATTAATGTCCCTTTTCAACTTTTTTTCCTAACTTCACCATATACTATTACATTGAAAACGAATTCGTATTCCTTCGTCCGTTCTTTTACTGCGCATCCATTTTTTGCAATTCTCAATCCACTCCATCCACATTTATTGTTTTAGTAACTGCTCATTAGTTTATTTTTATCTATTTCTGATGACGTGGCATCTCTGTATAAATACCACACCTGATTATCTTCCTACTACACAAGTGTGTAACCCGTGCGTTGCACACGGTAATGTTGTTAAAATATATTATTTATATTTTAATTATTGCTAAAATATAATTTTATTATGCAATAAATATGATAAATTTATTGTGATACATTAACCATAAACTAAAGTGATTTGTGACATTCAGATAAAAGGTTGATTGTTCGATACTCGCTAACTACGTATCTTTGTAAAAATTAATGTACCAACTCAAAAAAATTATAATTAAATAGTTAATATTGTATGTATTAAGTCCGTGGGTGCAGTGCGGTGGAAATGAGGCTTGGGTTTTGGTAAAAAGACCTAGGTTCCATTCCTATCATGCGCTTCCCCATCCTATATTCCTAAACACGTAACTTCACTATTTTGTTAATATGATTGTTTTATATATATATATATATTGATTTATCATCTTATTTCTTGAAGGATTTATAAATGGATTAATGAACATTAAACAAATTTAATTTATTTAAATAATTTGAATTAATGATCGACATAACTAATTAAATAAAAATGGTAAATGTAAAAAAAGTTAAAATTAGGAAGAGGGTTTTTTACAAATTTGTAATTGAGAAGAGCATAGACTTTATGGTTAGGTTATCTGTATGTGAACTTTTTTTTGATTCAAACACGAACTTTTATTCATTTTTAAACAATTTTATCCTTGTAGTTAACCATAGATTTCATGTTCTTGTAGAAGGGTCATGCTTACAGCGGTGATAGTTGCAAAATAATGTTATGTAGCATTTAGTTGAGTTATGAGTTAAGTGTGGTTTGATAATATGTTGAAGGTGAGAATGTTTGTATAATTTAATTTTTATCGGTTTAATCTGTGCGTTCAAATTATAACGTTGTAAAATATAAATTTATAATCTTTTAAAGGTTGTTAAAAATGAAATTATGTTATGTAATGTAATGTATGATATTTTTTTGAGATAAATGAATTAAAATAAAAGAATTATTATTATTTATGTATACATTTATGTTATGTGATATATATATATATATCTTCATATATCTGCATAAAGAAGAAATAATTTTATTATTTTTCTCATATATATGAATATTGTATAAATTGAAATCCTCTTATTTTTAGGATTTATAAGATGGATTAATAAATATCAGTTAATCATATTTATTTTAATAGTTTAAATTTTAGATCACACAATTAGTTAAATATATAGACTTAAATGTAAAATATTAAAAGATAATTTAAAAAGGTTTCTAAGTAATTGTAAAAAAATTAAATTTTTAGGTATTTGAAGTTAATAGAATTTACAGTGTAATGTATGACAAATTCATTTAGTAAATAAATCTGTTGTTGTTATTAATGTGTATGATTTTTATTATGCAATTTATTTATATATATTTGCATCGAATTTTTTTACCAATTTGTTATGCATCTAAAATATACACATTGAAAATTTCATCTTTTAGGATTTATTATAAATATTAGTTGATTAAGTTTATCAATTAGTTTAAATTTTAGATTATGTAATTAATTTAAATGTGTGGACTATAATGTAAAATTTTGAGAAAGAACCATGAAATATTTGTAAATAATTGTAGATTCTTTTAATAATAGATATTCAAATGTAAAATAGTGTAAAAAGTTTAGTAGAATAATTGTATAGTAGTATATCATAGGATTTTGAAAATAAAATATCTACTTAGAGAGAATTAAGGAGAACACATATAACTCCTAGAATTAATGAGAGAGTTTTAAATTCTTCTGCTTTAATATTATTTAATTGATTTCATCTCCATTTCTAAGAAGAAAGCATCTCATGGTAATGGCAATTCAAGCGCAATTTCAAAATCCAATTCCATATTTCCACAACAACCTCCTGCAAGATTTTCAATCGCAAAACATTGACTGTGCAAGCAATCTAACAAACTACCGTGCCCCATTTTCCAATAAAGGAGTCCACGGAGATGATTCGGAAAATTCTTCAAGCAGTTGCACTTATTCAGATATACTTCCATCTCATTTGGACAATTACAACCTCAAAATCGATGATGTGGTTCAAGCTCAGGTAGTGTATTTTGCTATTAATTGGTTATGATCAGGTTAAGTTATCGTGGAAAACTAAGACCTTCCCTCTTTCTAAAACTTACTTGTCTTACTTTCCTTCTCACGTTCATATTTATGAATCGCCGTCAAGATGTGTATTATGGATAATTATAAATTATAAGTGGAAATTACTTGTGGCTAATTTCCACTTATAAATATATATCTTAAGAAATCATGTTAATGTTGGTAAAATTATCCAAATACCTCTTGAATTTCATTTACTTTTTTTTAAATGTTCATTTTATAAAAGAAAACTAGAAGAGAGTTAGAGGTTTTTTATAATTATAAAGAAATAAATTTTATTATTAGTTTATACAGAATTAGAAACTTAAACTAGAGCCTGAGCGAATTCAATATAGGCAGTATCAAGATTTATGTCTACAATAGAGCATAAATTAATTCAGATTTTGCATACTAAAACAGTGGAGTACGAATCTATAGTGTGCAAGAACCGAGAATTGGAAGAAAAAATTCAACAAATCAGCGAAGAGAATCAGATTTGGTACAACTTCATGAAGGATAAAGAATTGAAGGCAGTGAGCTTGAATGTGATATTGGATAAAGTGCTACAACAAAACCCTATTCAGTTTAACGAAATTGGTGCAAATGAAGCGTATGGTGACAGTGATGAAACCACATTGGCTGCGGATGATGCCACGTAGTGTAATTATGAAGTAGAGGGGACTTGTAAAGTCACTGGTTGGAATTCGACGAAACAATGGCTGTGTAGGATGTGTATGGTAATGAAAGTCAGCATGCTTGTTATTCCATTTTGACATCTTTGCCTCACGGCACATGTCCGGTTTGCGGTATGTGGAAGAAGGCCTCCTTGTAGGTTCTCTTAGGTTGGTTTGGTTTGATCTTTCTAATAACTTCTGTTTATTTTGTTTATATAGTAATGATTGGTGTAATTGGATTAATTTTTTAGTACATTGAATTTGTATTATCCGTTTGCTTGTTTCCTTTAAATACAATTAGTTTATACATACACACACACATAATTAGTTTAGTTAATTTGTCATTATTTGTTATTGTGGTTTGTTTAGTCGGATATGAGTCAAGATTGAGGAAAAATGCGAAAGCTTAATTTTAAGTAAAAAAGTTTGAGGTAACATGTATAAAGTTGATAGAACAGCTATATATATTTCTATTTATTAACTTATTAGCGTTTTGATAACAGAAACTCTACATATTCAGGTCTGTAATTTGTCACCGATATGTGAATAGTTTGGGGTCTAGAGTGTAAAATAGTAGATTGAAAGCAAGGTTCAAAATTTGGGTTTTGGACATTTTTTTAATTTTGGTAATGTTTCGAAAATTTCGGGAATTCCGATTCAATTTTGTTCCATCTTTGATTACATTATTGTTCTATTTTTTAACATAAGTAAACTAAATATACTATCAAATGCCTATACAAAATTTACAGTTATATTTTCTAGATATCTAATGTCTAAAATTTACCCAACATACTGATCATATTCTTTCAGCCTAGCATTTTATTTTATTTTATTTCGCAAATACCCAATATTCATATTCTTACCTACGGTCCATCAAGGATATAACCTATACCCTGTTCATTTTTACTAAAGCCTAGTTTTTCATTTCATTCATCTCCTCTAACACCCTAACTTTCTAGATCTACATCCACTGCTCCACTCCTTATTTCGGTCTTTCTATTTTAAAATAGAGGAAACATAACCTTACACCCTTTCAAATATGAAGATGTCGCACAACCATTGTACTTAATTTCAACAGTTGTACATACAAGCTCGAAATAGATGGAAAATTTCTTTGCATGTTTTCTATTCCTTAATCTGTTATTGTACATTCTCCAGAATTTACATTTATTTTTCCATGAAATGATTTTGCTTTTTACTAATGTATTCGGAAATTGTTTTTTGTCAGTTCCATCTCGGTTAGTGACGGAGCCTGACTTGGATGGCCGAAATTCCATCATGTTGGGCGAACTCCTGAACAATGATTGAAAGTAAAGCTTGGATAGCGTATGCATATCTATGATTTCTGGCAATGCACATATGCTGTACAATGCTTATACACTGTGCAAATGCGTATTGAATTATCGTCAAAAGGCTGAAGCGATGATAATTTATACTTTTCAATTCTAATTCATTCATTATCAAAACCATAATTCCTTAAAGTAGATCACCCCCACACACTTCAATGGCAGCGTTTGACATTTTCAATCCGATCAAAATTGTAGACGTAAGTTGTATACATTTTTAAATAACTTATTAGGCTCTCTTTCCAAATTAAATCAACTTACCCACTTTAATGAATAGTTCATCTTTCACAAGCGAAAAACTAGTCCATTTGATACAGAATTCTGTTAATCCCTGCATTTTGAAACCGACTATTGGGGCGATTTGCCTACTGTCACTAGCCAAAATAAAATACTTTAAAGTTCAAAAAAACATGTAAAGCATTCATGTGCTTTCTAAATACTACATTTCCTTTACTTCGATAGCAAAATATCTCCTCCTCCAATCTCCCATTCAAATCCCAATTCATGATCAATTCTTGTTAAGAAAATGAAAACAATAAAACAGATTGACCCCAAATCAAAGCATGAAAGCTTAGCTAAATGGATTGAAATCCCAAATGCGTAAAATCAACACTCAGATCTCTATCGCCCACCACCAAATGGAACAAACCAACTCCTCATAAATTGTCGCAACAAGTCTTGTCAGGTACTTTAGCTATAGAAAATTGAATTTATTATACTTGGTAGCCTCGAGATTTGATTTGAATTGATTTTATTATACATGTTAGCCTGCAAATTTGATTTTTATCCTTGAAAACTCATTAATGATATTTATTCACTTTTTTTCTTCTAATTTTCATTAAATTTAATGTGTTTTAATTTGATAGAGTTATTTATAAGAAAGTTGAGTTTGCAAGTATAGTGTTATTAGGAACTACGATCATTTCCTTATAATTTTGATTCTCACTTTTGGTTTGAATATATTAATGAATTCCTTATGTTAATTATGTCTAGAATTATTTCTTTTATAATAACTAATATTGACTAGCGGAAGAAATGTATTCCTAAACTATTTAGGATAAACCTTCTTTTATACTGTTAATGGACTAATATATTCCTAAACAACCCAAATTAATAAGGACTACTTATTTGATTCATAACTTGATTAATACCTTGATCCCGTTAAAGCTTTGTAAACCTATTCTGTCTTTCCAAATTCAAAGATCTTTTTATAAAATATAACTCTTTTACTTAGTTCCTTTTATTAAGTAAAACCCAATTTATAAAACAAATTCATTAGCTTTAAAACCTTTTTTATAAAATGATATTATTATTTAAAGCATATTCTTAAGTTAATTAAACAAATTTAAAACACCATTAGTAAAATTTGAAAAAATGGAATTTGATTTATTCTTGAAAACTGAAAATTGTACTTGACTTTGATCTTTGCATTGATTCTTTTTGTTTTGAATCTCCAGACTTGAAAACTGAAGCTTTGAATTTCAGTTGATTTTTTGTTGCCTGCTTTTGATTTTAGTTTTGTTTCTCTGGTTTTGTTTTGATTTATTGCTTTCAGTTTTGAAGTTTTGATTTCTTTATTTTGTTTTCAGGTTTTTTTATGTTGAAGGAAAGAAATATGAGAAGTGATATGAAATGAGGATCCTGGTTTCTTTCTAATGTATTTTTTTTATTTAAAAGAAAATTAAATTAAATGCCACTTGTAATTATAAATCTAACACTTGTTAATATTTTGAATTTAAAATTTTACAAATGTCATGAACAAGAAAATTTATGTTTAGTCCTTATTTACTTAAGTATTTATGTTTACATAATTGTCTTGAATTTATTTACAAACTATATTTGTTTTCAAAAGATATATATACATATAGGTGAGTTTTAAAACTTTTATTTTTGTTTTATATACATATGTATATATTTTAATTACTTGTACTTATACAATCTAAAAAGAATTGAAAACAATTAATAAATAATCATACATATAAAATTCTTAATTTATAAAGCTTTATAAATCAAATTTATTTATTACATCAATTTTATTTCCAATGTATTTATTTAATTTCAAAATCATATTTTACTTTGTACTTACACAATTTTATAACAATGATTTGAAATCAAATTATTCATTACTAACAATTATATAAATGTATTAGTTCTTCGAAATGTAAAGTTTAATAAATCCAATATTTATTTATAAGATATTTATCCTTGAATTTTTTATTTTCAAATTCCAAATTAAAATACCAATTCAACATTCTGTCTACAATAAAAATTTTATTTCCAAATACTCTATTTTAAAATACATATTTTTTCTTTATTCTGGAATTTTCATATTAATTCACAATTAATTTCAAAATTTTACATTAATTACCAATTTTTTTCAAAATTTAATCCCAAAGATTTTTTAGCTAAAATCCAGGAATGTTACAAAAAATTAGATGTCCATACAAATATAAAGCAGAACAATGTTTTATTTCTGCTAGTTAATGTCCAAAAACACACATTTGAATGATAATGGCAGAACGGTGATTTATTCTGCCAATAAGGGTTCAATTAAATACAAATTAGCGGAACAGTGTTTTATTCCACCAACAGATGTCAAACCATCGTAATTGTCTTAAACTAACTCATCATTATTATTATCTGGCCAAATAACTTCAATAGACAGGTCATATAAATTTAAACATCAATATTTGTTTAAATCGGTTAATTAAATTCTGGCTGTTTAAAATTGCTATAAATTTTCAATTATTAAAACTCGACAACACTTCGTATGACGATATATTGTTCATTGATGCGAACCCAACGCAATCAGTCTCGCGTTAACTGGATTTTGTATGCATTAGTTATAGCAATTTAAACTTCACAAAAAGGAATAAATATAATTAAACGATTTTAAATTGAAGCAAACTTCCTTCACCTCTTTCTCTGGGCCGAAGCCCATAACCAAACATACTTGAACATTTTATTTTGTTTTAAAACTTCCCTCCACTTCGAAAATCATCCCACCCAAGTCCCTCGATCAACGATAGCCATCCAGTCCACCGTCATTGGCTCCGCCACCCAAGACCCCACCTCTATGCCAACTGCGACCATGCTCGACCACCCACTTCGATTGCAACCCATCAAATACCAAACACCATACAAAATAATGCCTAAACCTTACAAATACCCCACTACACCAAATCAAAGTGAATTTGAAAATTTAGCCACGGTGAAACCCTCGGCCTAGTCACCACGCTCCTCCTCGACCAAACCGCACCGCCTATCGTCCACCACGTTGCCAGAAAATTATTTTTAAGCGGATTTAGATCATCTCTCCATTTCTTTTAAACCAAGCTATTAAAAATCATGAAATCTTCACTAGAAATCCTATTTTCACCTAGCAATCTTGAATATATACATGAATCAATGATTTGAGCATGTTGAAATCGACAAAACTTGGGTTACTTACTGTATTTTAGCAAATTCGCCCAATATACAAAATGAACAAGCTTCACATTATTTTTAACGTGATCTATACTCAAAAACAAACATTTCACTTGTTTACATCATCGGCTAATTCATAACGAAATGAGAGATATTGATTTTTGAACTAGAGTAAAAATGGGTTTTTCACCTCTGCTAAAATGACGGAGTGTTTAAAAACATTTCCAGGTATTTTAAAAAATTTCATTCTCACCTTGATCATGCTTCGGCCATTGAAACCTTCCAGTTGCATCTTAGTTTTATGATTTGAAATCTTGAGAAATCTTCTCTAGTTTTGGATTTGAACAGAATGCTTCCCTTTTTTGTTTTTTTCTTTACAACATTTGTTTAACGGAGCTTTGTTTTACAGCGCATTTTTGTTTATAGGCTTTCAAAAACTGAAGCCTACACACATACCAACACACACACACACATATACACACTTGTTTACAAGACAAAATGATGCATATGTTCAATGTTTTGGGGCTCAAAAGATTTGCAGACCTGCTGTACAAGGATTTTGTGATGGATTGAAATGAGGTGGCTTGAGTTGATATGACGTTGAGATGAAGAGAAGTTAAGTTGAATGTTTTGGTCTTTCCTATTTTTAACCAGACATGCGTATGTTTATATATTTCATTTGACTTGTAATTTTCTTGATCTTCATTTTTACTTGGTTAACTTTTGATTGTTTTCTCTTTTTATTTACTTGCAAAATTTATGACCAGATGTAAATTTTTATTTTGACTAAAAGACCGCGTTATTGAATATTATAAATAAATATTCAAAACTCAAGACGATAAAAATTCCGGGTCGCTACATTTCTTCTAGAGGATCTGTATTATAAAAGACTAAGAATGCATGAATCATTTTGGCATTTAAAAATATATATCTTTTTTGTTAGTTTTAAAAGATATGAATGAATATATTTGTTATTGTATAATATTTTAGTTTCAGTGGAAAATTAATTTAAATTTGTGAGTGCAATGTAGTAGTATTTACATAATATTTTTTATTCTTTAACAATAGGCAAAAACAATTGTAAACGACCCTATTGCAATGGGTAAAAACAGTGGTAATGATGTTATTGCAACAGAAAAAAACAGTTGTAAATGATGTTATTGCAATGGACAAAAACCGTTGTAAAATCTTCTGGATCTATTACAAGATCGCCTAATAAGACAGGCGCTCGTCCGTTGCGTAACCCCTATTACAACGGGTATTGCCCATTGTAAATGGGTATTTTTGTTGTAGTGCATTACTCTTAAAACTTAATAACAACGTTTATCCAGTGCTATCATTACTCTTAAAACATAACAACAACGTTCATATAGCGCTGTAATTACTTCTAAAACACCAATAAATGCGCTTTTAATAGAAATTTGTAAATGATGTTGTATGTTAATAACAGCATTTATCAATTGCTGATGAAAATGGAAAGAAAAACTGTAAAAATATTTGATAGCAAAATATTAACGCTGTAGTAGTTATAATAACAAGCTAAGAAAGACTGTTTCAAAACTATAAGCTAATTATAAACGTAATACAAAAGAGCTTTCCAAAGCTTTTTTATTACGCTGCTGCAACTTATGTATCTACGATAGCATGTTGTTATACAACGTTTTTAATAATGCTGTCATTTCTTCTTATAGCATTTTTCGAACGCTGTGAAAAACTTTTTCTGGTATTGCGTGGAATGTTTTGTAATAGTTATATTCTATCTGCATCTAGGCAACGTTTGGGATTATTTAATGAATATGGAAATCTGCTAATGAAACATGTTTTGAAATTTTTTCATATTCCTATATTTCTGTTGTTAATGATACTATTAACTATCTCATTTTGTCAGCGAAGAATAATACTACTGATGACTGCAGCATTAGTAAGGCTTATTTTCGGGCCTTGGAATGAGGGATGTTACAGTCATGTACGTAGCACTAACCTGACAAAGTAGCCTTGATTCTATCCATAAGAGTTAAAAAATGATGATTCTAGTAAGGTGTAGAAGTAATAGTGCTCTAACCCACCAAGCTTCACTTTTTACCAAAGGGTAAATTAAGTTGAAAAGTTCGAAAATGTGATAACTATACGAGACTTGGTTTTCATTTGCGATCGTTTGCATTTTTGTTGAATTGGACCAAATTAACTAAGCAATTATTTGGAGGAAAGACGAGAATCATATGGTATGGTTATTCACTTGGTAATGATATAACCTACGTATAAACTCGTCTTGCTGTTCTAGGATAAATGATAAAGAAATCCATCTAGATAGGAAATGATCTCCACGCTTACGTATTGGCTGTTTATTTTTGAAAGAACCGTAGTTGAGTTAACCAGAAAATCTATCGAGTGGTTTTGAAGCGTCTCCTAAGTGGGGAAGTGTACTTATACGAGATGACTCAAAAGCGTAACCACTTCTAAACAATATACATGTTGTATCTCTTGAAAGTGGATCTGGTCGAAATTTCGAAATCTATGAGGTTTGTTTGAAATGCTCAAAATCACGTAGAGGTTCGTGATTTGTTCGAGATGCTAAAATACATTTTTGGATTCGTGATCTGTTCGAGTTATGGATCGTTTGTAAATATATTGAACATGACTTCACTATTAGTCGATGATAAAAGATAGAGTAGGATGCACAGTCTAGGGGTTTGGCTTACCCAAAGGGGTACGTCATCTCCATTTCTAGAGTTGCTTTCGATATGTAGGGCCTATAGGAGTTAATGATACTTGATTCCACATGGTTCTTGTTCGCATGTTCAAACATGGGCCTATTGTGTTTGCCTAATGGTATATTTTATATAGTGATATACCCGCTCGAAAGGTGAATTATGATCTTTGTCATGGGGATTTGCTTCAGTTTTTAAGCTAGATGTGTCTTCATGGAAAATCCATATGCGAACCCATCTTAGCGGTTTTGATTATACTTCAATATTGTTGTGCCGTGAAATGCAAGCAGCACAATTATTTTTTGATTTATATTCTTCACCTTAGAACATTATCTATTATATTTCAGAATGTACTTATTATATGGTTTGACTCTTTTGAGAGGATAACCATTACGTCGATCTAAAAAGATGCTGTTAGATGTCATATATATGTCTTGAGTTTCTTACACCATACTTATATCTGACAAATCTAACCCGTGGTTTTATTTATTTTTTCCTTATTTCCAAGGGTGCTCTTTCGAGCAGTTTTAGAAATGCAGGTTTTCGTTGGTGTTCATTGAGCTCTTGAAGAGGAATTGGATATTTAACTATTGTAGTATTCTTATTTTCGCTGTATTACATTATGTATAAATATCAGCAATTGTAATAGCGGACAGTTATAACTACCTAGTTCGTTGATAGTACTCTAATTATAACTCTGAAATGCAATGCATATTTGGTTAACACAGTTTGCTATCTTCTGATAGCATATGTTATCATTTCACATGTGAGGTTCTGATGCTTTTGGTCTTCTCCTTCTTGTTCATTTTCTTTCCTTTTTTTTACTATGACATTCTGTCTTTTGGACACTTGGGTATTCGGCACGTGAATATTGTTAATGTATTAATGTCGACTTTAGAAGATCGAAAAACCATTTGTTACATCGTGGTACCAAAGCTGAAGGTTAAGCGAGAACCTTCACTTTAGTTGAGTGTAACTCATTAAGAGACAAGGTAATGTTATGCCCTATTATGAGTTAAGTGTATCATATATATGAGAGCGTTTATATATTTGGAATATATTAATAACATATAAGTATAAGTTGGTAGTGTAGTTGATTAATGCAGAGATTAATGATGTTCATAATATCCCTAATTGATTAGCTTAATTATGCTTGGCAACTATATGAGCATTTACTATTGTTTGCAAATTTATAACTATTTTACTTTTTTACAATATAGATTGGGTAGATAGTAATTGGAGGAATACTGAACAAACACCTTGTAAATTTAATTTTAAATTTTGACTATGAAGCATTCGATAATAATGGTTGACTAAAAAACATAACTTTAACAAACGATGGTATTTATAAGCTAAAGAAAAGAAAGATATTTTAAGGATAAAAATTTGTGAAATGATGAAATAAGAAAGTGAATTTATATAAAATGGTTTATAAAATATGGTTCATAAATAAAAGGGATTTAAACTGAGGATTCAAGAACATAACTCCAGATGTTTTAGAAAAAAAATTCAGGACTATTTGAAAATAATAATAGTAATATTGAATGAGAAGATAAGTTGTATAAAACGTTTATAAACTGAAGTAATATTTTATGAAATGTTTTATAAATAATACTGAATAAGGACTACTACATGGGAAAATGAATGCGACTTATATTTTTGTTGAAAGAGGTTCAAATTCCTTTATTGCTAAAAGAAAAAATAGACCAACGCTATCTAGTATATGCAAATACCAACAATCAAAGAAATTAAGAAAGTTGTAAGAACAAAAAATGGATATATGTTCTTTCTTCTAAGGTACGAATCCAAGGATATTGCCAATTACAAGACAATTGTTTTCAAATAGATGCATGGCATGGCTTTCAGATGTCAAATAGAAATAATATGACCTAATTAAGATTGGTGATAGGAAAAGGTAATGCATGTATATTTTCTTTTGAGATACCGATTAAAGGATATTTCTTCTTATAAGATACAAAAACTGTAAAATAGTTACCTATACAAGACACTGGGTATCCGGCAAATATACATGGCATATCTTTCGTAGATGCAAAAAATCAAACGTAAGAAGGTACACATAGAGGAAGTTTAACTTCACCTACGATTTCATATTATCTATTTTCACAGATAAAAAATATTTTTAGTGACCTAGCAAGTACGGCATTTGCAATTACCATGTGACACACATTTCGAATGAGAAAAGTATAGGTGAGATTAAAAATCAAGAAATGAACAAGTTAGATGCATAAAGATTTGCATGTTAACAATGACGACTCGTAAAGGAAGAGATACTAACAGTTATACATATTACAACTTTACGCTTTATAATATGAATGGACTATAGAAACAACAACACTCGTTGAGATAAGAATGCTAACTCCACATTTTAGCAACTCAGCTTTTCTAATCTCCACCTGTACCCGTAAAGCTCGCACGTCCTGTACATTTCGTTGAATTTGCTGAGCAAATTTATCAGCCACTTTATCAATTTGCTGACTAAATTTTTTATTGAGCTTACTTCAAAAGATGTTTATAAAACAGTGAGGGAACAAAATTCATTATAAAAATTAAATAAAAAATAAAAAGAAAAAAAAACAAACAGAGGGAGAAGAAATACTCTAGCTTGGGTTCTATGTTTTGTCTTTCTGTGACCATGTCAAGCTTCCTATCAAGCTTTATATGAAGCTTATCACGATCATGCTTTTTCGCCTATTGTTCATGTTGAATCTGTACTCATATAACAACTTAGTAATAAGGACAACAATGTTAAACTTCAGGTAAATTTCAAAATCTCAAAATGTGCGGCAGAGTTTATTCTGATGACCGTACTATGGTGTTGGGTTTGGACATTGTAGATAATCCAACGATGATAGCATATGCAGATTATAACTGATAATGGAATTAGTATTATGTCTAGGCAAAAATTTCTCCATCTTATTTATCATTTCAAGAACTTTTACTCAAATAGAACATATGTAGTTTTTCCAGGACTGGAACTTTCTAAATTAATGCACCGTCTAATTTTTTTTATTCGATCACCAGTCAAAATCTGGAGGAAAAAAAAGAAAAAAAGAAAGAAAAAAAAGAGCTTCATGTGGACTGATTGGTAAGCAGATTATACGGACTGTTTAGTAGGCAAAGTAATTCGAACTTTTAATTTATTTTTCTACTGCTTCTTAATCTTGCATATAAGAAACATGATGATATCTTCTTCTTTCAGTCATTCAACGTACACTTTCCTCAAATTAACCATGTTATTAATAGTTTATTCACCCATTATTTATGTAAATGGTCAACATACTAAGGGTAGTGGTAATTTCTACTTCCATCTTTGACTAGTTTAAAATCACAGAAATAATCTAGTAATGCCATTTTATATTACATATCAAGAGACCATAAGCGATGTCGTTAAACAAATAAAATATAAAAGCTATAAAGATGATTAATAATTAGCAAACAAACTATATGAACTGCTTTGATTTTTTCTTTCTATCTGTCAACATACAAAAGCATTTTTATTTTTGTTTTTGCAACAGCAATTCTGGAGGCCCAGGGCAAAGGCAGTAGCAATTTCTATCCATCCCTACTAAATTTAAGACCATAGAAATTATTTAAAAACAGATTTTCGTAGAAGCAAACTATTCACTTTAAAACATACTACAAATATAGTCTAGTTGCTACTTTCTGCCATTTTATATTACATATCAAGAGTCCATAAGCGATGTCGTTAAATAAATAAAATATAAAAGCCCTAAAGATGATTAATAATTAGGAAACAAACTATATGAACTGCTTTGATTTTTTCTTCTATCTAGCAACATACAAAAGCATTTTTATTTTTATTTTTGCAACAGCAATTCTGGAGGCCCAGGGCAAAGGCAGTATCGATTTCTATCCATCCCTACTAAATTTAAGACCATAGAAATTATTTAAAAACAGATTTTCGTAGAAGCAAATAATTTACTTTAAAACATACTACAAATATAGTCTAGTTGCTGCTTTCTGCCATTTGAAACAACCCCAATAAAGTGGTTTTTTTAACCCTACAAAAATACATTAGAGGTATTGAATAGAGGCAATGTGGTTCTTAGAGAAAAACTGCTGGAATATTCTATGTACCAACTAGTATTGCAGATAGTTTTTAAAAATGGCCTAAATACTAAGTTAACAACAAGTGGTTTAGATAGATAAAAAATCCTTAATAAGAAATAGTTAAAAACCATAGAACAATCACCTAAAATTACGATTTAAACACATACCAAGAGTCCATAGTCAAGGAAAATAAAGATATTAAGAACAATGGAGAATGAAGCAAGCTTGGCATCATCAAGACGACCAGTGTAAATGAGTGTGACTACCAACATAGCTAGCTAGAAACAACTACGAAAAAAGATTGAGAAACCCTAACCCTTTGACTGTATCTGACTTTTATTTGAGAAAAATATAATACATATTTTTTATATAAAGATCAAGTACAAGGTTTTAGCTACTATTTTTTGGTATGATTTATTTAACAAAAGCATGTTGGAATTTATTCAAAAACAAATGACTTAAATAGATAAGAGCATTTAGTATTATTGTTTTTTTAACAAAAAACAAATATGAAAGGATAATAACTTTTGGTTTTTCTCTGCAGAAAGACAGGTGAAATTTTAGTAGATAAAAACTATACTCCTTCATGACGATAAACATAAATCATTATACAAAAAAGCAAATCCGTAACTTTTGAAGAATATAAAACACACTGTATTGCTTGTTTGTAATTGCATAAAACTAAGTAAACTTACCCTTGTTGTAAAAAACATTAGATTTGGCATGACAGCATCAGTGACTGTTTTTTGTAATATCTCACAGTCATGGTTTTGGATATTTTTTATTTTTTACATGTAACTTAATTTTTGGCTTCATTTGATTTTAATGGTAGACCACCGCGTCCTCACACAACTCCTCTAATGCTTATTTTTTCATATTTATTTTCTTTGTATTAATGCTTTCATCAAATTAATTATGCTTTACAGTTAATTCACTATTTAATATCATTAATGTATCCTACCATATACATGGAGGGAAGTTAAAAAAACAAGGACAAGCTCATGCTCTATATCTTGTTGATGTAAGCAAGCATATAGAGCATGAGCTTGTCCTCGTTTGTTTTAACTTCCCTCCATGTATATGGAAGGATACATTAATGATATTAAATAGTGAATGAATTGTAAAGCATAATTAATCTGATGGAAGCATTAATACAAAGAAAATCAATATGAAAAAAATAAGCATTAGAGGAGTTGTGTGAGGACGCGGTGGTCTACCATTGAAATCAAATGAAATAATCTGCCATAAATTAAGCTACATGTAAAAAATAAAAAATATCCAAAACCATGACTGTGAAATATTACAAAAAACAGTCACTGATGCTGTCAAGCCAAATCTAACGTTTTTTACAACAAGGGTAAGCTTACTTAGTTTTATGCAATTACAAACAAGCAATACAGTGTGTTTTAAATTCTTCAAAAGTTATGGATTTACTTTTTTGTATAATGATTTATGTTTGTCGTCACGAAGGAGTATGGTTTTTATCTACTAAAATTTCACCTATCTTTCTACAGAGAAAAACCAAATGTTATTACCCTTTCATATTATTTTTTGTTAAAAATAATAATAATACTAAATGCTCTTATCTATTTGAGTCATTTGTTTTTGAATAAACTGCAACATGCTTTTGTTAAATAAATCATACCAAAAACTAGTAGCTAAAACCTTGTACTTAATCTTTATATAAAAAATATGTATTATATTTTTCTCAAATGAAAGTCAGATACTGTCAAAGGGTTAGGGTTTCTCAATCTTTTTTCGTAGTTGTTTTTAGCTAGCTATGTTGGTAGTCACACTCATGTACATTGGTCGTCTCGATGATGCCAAGCTTGCTTCATTCTCCATTGTTCTTAATATCATTATTTTCCTAGACTATGGACTCTTGGTATGTGTTTAGCTCGTAATCTTAGGTGATTGTTCTATGGTTTTTAACTATTGCTTATTAAGGATTTTTTTTTACCTATCTAAACCACTTGTTTTTAACTTAATATTTAGGTCATTTTTAAAAACTATCCGCAATACTACTTGGTACATAGAATATTCCAGTAGTTTTTCTCTAAAAAACCACATTGCCTCTATTCAATATCTCTAATGTATTTTTGTAGGGTTAAAAAAACCGCTGTATTGGAGTTGTTTCAAATGGCAGAAAGCAGCAACTAGACTATATTTGTAGTATGTTTTAAAGTAAATCGTTTGCTTCTACGAAAGTATGTTTTTAAATAATTTCTATGGTCTTAACTTTAGTAGGGATGGATAGAAATTGCTATTGCCTTTTCCCTGGGCCTCCAGAATTGCTGTTGCAAAAATAAAAATAAATATGCTTTTGTATGTTGCTAGATAAAAGAAAAAATCGAAGTAGTTCATATAGTTTGTTTGCTAATTATTAATCATCTTTAGAGCATTTATATTTTATTTGTTTAACGACAACGCTTATGGACTCCTGATATGTAATACAAAATGGGAGAAAGTAGCAACTAGATTATATTTGTAGTATGTTTTAAAATAAATCGTTTGCTTCTACGAAAATCTGTTTTAAAATAATTTCTATGAATATAATTTGTTACAGATATCATGAGTATTAAATAAAATTTGTAACAGCTGTCAAAAGTACTTGTAACTTCCAAAATCATCAATTTTCTAGTACGAATATGAATTTTGCAATTCTTCTTTGTATGCTATTTTGGATGAACTATTTATTAAAGGGATCAACTGGATTAGATTACAATTAATTTGAACGAATGAGGTAAATTTGAATTCAACCCGTTGATCTTTCCCAATTCCCAACCCGTTAGATGGTTCTATCTCTAATCATTTTGTTCGTGTGCGAAGCACGGGTTTGAACCCCTTGATAATCAATAACGCTTAGGCTACTTTTTACAGCTGTTGATTGTCATTTCTCTAAAATACATGAAAAATATTGTCCTTTAAACAAATGCATTAGTCAAACCTGTCTAGCTCGACGATGTAATTTGGCAGTGCTTCTGGTTGACATAAATCTAGCTGTTATATGTTATGGAATCTATAGCTGCTTCGATCTAAAATTGTTCCACAAATAAAATCCAATCAGGTCGAAACAACAAAATTATTATAAAGGCGGATGATGGAAAAACTACTCATTTATTCAATACCTTTACCTCAGAAGCATTGATCTGATTAAGAATGCTGCGGAGAGTGTAAGGAGTCTGAATAATTCTTCAACTGAAAATCCTTTCGTTTATCTCTCTGGAATAGTAATGCATATTTGAAATGAAAATGAAGTAAAATTCATATTTTAAAGATTTGAAAAAAATAATAAGAAAAAGAGAGAAGCGTACTTGTTATAGGAGCGATCAGGATACCGAAAAGATTTCTGAAGACGACGGACCAACTGAAATCAAGAAAAGGCCATTGATGGAAAATCTTCGATCAAGTTTCAAAACCCTAGAGTACGAATGGGAAGTTCTGCATGTAGATAACGCTGTTCGATCGAGAAGCAAAACCCTATTCGCAAACGGATACCCTTTTATAATCTCTACAGCCAAACATAGAAAATGAAAGCTTAAGTATTTTTTTATGTTTGATCTAATTGCTGGAGATCTTAGATTTTTTTGTATCTTCCATTAAATATTCAGCGATTTAACGTAATTATATATTTATATGTATAAGTTTCCTTCACAAGTGCAAGATTAAATCTTGAATGTTCCCCTTTATAAAAAAAGATTGAATTATCTGCCAATAACGTAAAATTCAATGCGTTTAAATAGATCCGATTTCTAAAACAGGTAAGAAAAGTTAAAATCTAAATGATAATTTTATTATTAATTGTTAGCATAAATGAATCATACTGACACGTAATACTGTAATTGTTTCACAAAACGGATCGAATCATCTTATTTAAAGCTCCTAATCTTCCTAATTTAGGACCTCCACCAAATTCATGCACATCCGTTCTAATCTCATACTATTTTTCAACAACGTGTCACTTGGTTTCTATGCATGACTTGATAATTTTTACATTAAAGATCCTTAATGAATTAACAACATAATCATAAATATTTCCAAAGGCCATTTAAGTATGAAGAAAATAGCATGTTTTTATGACATAAGAACAAAAATTTAAATTTATAATTAAACCCAGCTATACATTTTTATTCTAGCATCCCCATCATCTTCTTTTTCTTCTTTTTTACATGATTTGTTGCCATCAGTGGATGCAATCATTATATATTAGTGGAATTCCAAGTTTTGACGAGGGTATGGGTGTAAACATAATGGCGTCCTTAAAGGAGAATATTTTGGATAACACTAGATAAATGAATCTTCAATTTCTAGTTCATATTATCCTGCCTTTTATTATTTCGAGGAAAAGGCATCATATATAAACCTTGTGAATTGAGTTAGTGGGACTTGTTGAATTATCATCTTAACAAACATAAGGGACATGATGTTGTGGATCCAATCAATAGAAATTGCAGAATTATCACTTAACATAATATGTAGGATACGTGATCTTTGAATGTTTCCACTTAGACTTCAATATTATTTATTTCCCTATCCATATAGTATTAATATTAATTATGAACAATAATTTATCATGGAGAGAACTTTTGATAGTTTTGGATAATTATGGCAAGTGTTGTACCGACCCGTATTTTTGATAATTAAAAATCATAAATTTAGTAAGATTTTTGAAATTTAATATTACGAGAGAATAAATTTATGATTTTTAAATGGAAAAAAAAATCATTAGAACATAATTTAGTAATGTTGATTGAATGAAATTTACAATTATTTAATGAAATTCCAATTAATAGTAACAATGGAAGTTAATTAGGAAGAAAATTAAAGGTGTATTAAATTTAGTAAGAAACGAGTTTTTCCACCAATTATCGTTTGTGGAAACATTTGCAGTGAAGGTTGACAAGGACCTTTCTATAAATATGCTTTTCAAACAATGACTTGATCATCGGGATCATAGTTCAGAATTCGATGTCTCTAACTAGGGTCAGATGGAATACCGGATAAATCCACTTGGATGCGACTTCGAATTCCTATGTTAAGAATAATTGTTTCTTGAGTACTGTTGCTCACATTCAGAAAACGATTGGCAACAAGATAAAAAGATGGGTAGCCATAGGATTAGGGTTTTCCAGCAGTGGAAAAAGCAAGGATGGCAAGCTCAGCTTCGCATAGAATGGAAAGCTCATTAGCTTTTTTGAAGAGGCAGGCTTTGGTCTTTGAGAAGCTCACTTTACGGGATTCTTCCATGTTCTTTGCCACCATCCTTGATTGTTTTGAGTTCTTATTTTTATTTAGAGTTTTTTGACGAAGATGTACAGGCTGAACATTTATGTAGAGAAAATAACGCGTAATCTTTTTTAAAAGGCAAGTTAAGGCTAAATATATTTAATTGGTAATAACAGATTATGGCATTGATTTGATTTGCTGATTAACAAATATTTTACCCGAATAAGTCCAAATTATTAATTATACTAACTAGGATATATCAGGACATTGTTACCATCTTTGGTGATACGTATATAAACCCCCATATTTTACCATTTATTCTCCTAAGAATAAGTTTGGCTTGTATATTCTGAAAACATACATACAGAAGCAATTTATTTTGCTAAAATTTCTTGGGTTCTGTAACTGAAATGACACGTTGTATGAAAATAAATAATAGGTATTATTAGACATAATAATCATTCCTTTTTTGAAGTTTTTGTCATTTTTATCATTCAATATGTTTCTACAATGTAAACCACCTGTTTTTCAACTTTATTTGTTAGGTGAAAATTTTCATTTTGGTAAATGATAATAACCATCGAATTTCAAATTCACGTCATTTAGTATAATTTTGATGAATTTTCTATGTTTTACATAGTGCAAATCAAGCGAATATTTTGAATTTAAACATTTCTAGTTAATTAATTTGTAATATATTGTAAAAATATATGTTTTATGCAAATATATACTGAAAGAATACATTCTCAAAACTATCACCGCTAACACATTTTTGGTAGCTTCATCGAAACATACATTTTAACCTAATAACCATGATATAATCTTTTTCGTCCAAACTTAATCTAAATGGTTTGGATTTATGATTCAATTTATTACCTTTTTGATGGTGATGAGATGTATTATGCTTTTATATTTTGTTAATATTAGGCATGTGATTTAGCCAATTTTACACTAATAATATGAAATAAGCAACCAAAGGGTTCTCAACAAACATTATAAAGTACAATAGGAACAAAATGGAAAGTCCTTAAATTCAATCGTGCCACTATAGAAACCAAAAGAAAAATTTTGATTTATTTTTCTTTACTTATTTGAAGTTGTGTAAGATTACATATGATTTGAATACTTGATATTTGATATTTTAAGCACAATTTAAAAGCAAGTAGGTTGATAGCTGACATAATGGAACTGCATTAAATTTTGTGTGTAATCTATTTAATTTATGAAACATAAATTTATGAAACATAAATTGAACACAAATTGTGTTAACAACTATAAAATGAGTGAAATACATTTGAAAAGAAAAATAAGCAGACAACTAAAGGGATTCTTAGTTTTGAATTTTTAATTTTAAATTAAATCTACTATTTTTATATACATGACATGTCACGACCCGCCTTTCTCGACCCTCGAAAATCGACACAAAATACTCAACAGTATAATATGCCGACGATCGAATGCCGGAAAAGACAGATTGTAAAGGATAAGAAAGTAGATAGAAGAAGAAAGAACCAACCAAATCAGAAATCTCACAATCGCAGCGGATAAAATATAATATATAGAACAGATCTTTACACAAATGAAAACTATATCTTTTTATATACAATACATCATCAGAGTCCATCACAACACAATCAATAGTAATCAGATACATGACTAACAACAATCATAGCAGCGGAATATAAACAAGTACGAATAATACGCCTCGACTCCAGCTCCTCTTCTGCTCCATAGCAACCTATCCTGTAATATACTCGGTCTGACCCAAGCATTATAATAAAATAACACCCGAGTCAGTCTGGAATACCAGCGCATCATAAATACATCCAAACTGATTATTTAAGTTTCAAAAATCCTTTGAAACAAAAGCATCTCGTAAGACCACGCCACAAATAAACATGTCGGGTTTTTACCTTACGATAGCTAAAACACTTTTTATAAAAATCCTCTGATATTATAATAGTGTCTAGATACAAATACTTATTAAAATAGCTGAAATTGTTACATGATTAAATTCCAGCATACTAGGTATACAAACAAATACCGTACAAGGCACGTAGGGAAAATGGATTTCCAACGAATGACTAGGCACTGGGGTACCACCTGTCACAGTACGTGGCCTAGATCACAGTACCGAGGAGTACGCCCGCTCCCTTGCAACACAAGACCGGAATCACCTATGGGCAATTCCGAATATGATCACCCCGCGGTTGGGATCAGCAACCGCACCACTAAGCCGAAATAAAAAGGGACATCTAGACAGGGATGACCATACTCTCCAGTGGGTGCTACCCACGAAGCCTTGCTGCATATCCCCTGATTTTCAGTCATTCCCGGTTGATGAGGCTTGAGGCTTAGCGTTACCTTTACAGAACATTACACTTTGAATGCCCATCGTCCACCTGACGATGTCACGAAAGCATTCGTCCATACAAGTCCGTCCCGGGTCCGAACGGAACCGAAGGCACTATTCCTACTACATCCATTTGGAAATATCCTCAAGATTAGTAGCGACTAGCCCTTGCACTTCACTGCTCCATCTTCGACTCCGAACACGTTACACGAAACGTACAAACCGGATCGAAGTGGTATTCGAGTCTCCAGACCTAGAATCCCGGTATATGGAAACTCGATCCCGGTCTCTTCGAAACGATCAGCGCATTTGGCCAATATTGATAGTCGGTGATTTAACTATCAATTAATGTTCACAAACATCCATACACATCCATCACACAATAAATAATCTCCATATTATTTATTTTCTTTTAATATCTTTCAAAGATATATTTTCACATTTTCAAAACTCATTTGAAACCAATTTTCCACTCTTCCTTTACAAGGTAAATCTTTTACCCTTTATTCCCATCGGGAATAACCAAGTATAAAACAATTTGCATTTAAAACAGTTAAAAATACTTTATACTGAAATATACTTTAAAATATGAAAATTTCTTCTATTTATTTACTCAAAATATAAATTTAAAATATGTGAAGAAAACTAGTTATTAACACATAAACTTTGATTTTAAAAATAAGGGTTTTAGTTTAACTAAATTCAAATAGCGTTATAAGAAGAAAAATACTAATTTTAACAACTTAAGCTAAAACCAACTTTTAAATAAATCCATTTGTAAAAATAATTGCTAATATACTCCCAAATTATTACGGTATTAAAAATTATTAATTTATTTCTTTAAAAATAACGATTTCTTAAAAATACTTTTTAAAACAATTTAAAACTTAACCTTAGTTAAATAAAATCTTTTTATAAACATTTACTTGGTTTTTCCCAGGGAAACACTTTCCCGTTTCTAAACATTCCAAAGTACTCTTTCATATAAATCCACTGATTTATTTCAAGTCAATTATGTTTTACAACATAAATCCCAAATCCCATATTTAACTATGACTTCATCCGAAGTTCACACCCAATTTCCCATATCCGGAAATTCATTTTTAAATTATAGTTTAAACATTTTTAAATAAACATTTTGGTGAATTCTCAATGAAAGCCAAATTTTCACTTCACTTAGTTAAATTCCAATGAAATACGACATTTCAAAACATTCTATTTTTCATTTGAACTTGTTAATTTATAGTCGGAAACTCCATTTTAACATATTTTTAATTTCCGGATAACATTAATCATTATTTAAACAAACACCGTTATTTTAAACAATTTATAATTTCATAAATTTAATCTCCAGAAAATTTATATTTCATATTTATCGATTGATAAATTTTCCCACAATATTAAATCCCAATTTTACCAATTTTTTTCATTTCCCATTCCAAACCAGATTTCAAATTCTATTTTTCAAAAATTCTTAATTTAACAATTTACTTATTTCGTAAAAACCCAATTTTGTCCATTTATAAATTAAATTCTGTAATTATGATTTATACAACAATTTCACAACACAATTAAATTTCCAGATTTATCAATCACAACATATAAACAGGTATTCACTAACAATTATAAAATAATTGCTACAATTGTGAGGAATCCAGTTGGATCCCTCCAACCTGTTTCTCCCTGCATCCACAAATATTAGCACATCACAATATAAATATTAATCCAGACTGATAATAACAATTATATTCAGCCATCCACACGGATATTTAAATATTAACTATTTAAAATGCCTAGCATCCAGATGTGAGTGAGAAAACTCACCTTGAGTTTCGGCGAGCGTTCGAAATTTAAATTAAACCGGACAGTGTCCGATTTAACTCAAATTTTTACTTGCCCGGAATGACTCCGGATCTGTACCATCACATAGCACTCGTCTCTGCGATTCCAACGCCACCAATTTTGTTAAAATCTAAGGTCGTACGAATAAGTTATGAATTTACAAAGTATTGAAATCGATTTGAAAACATTTTTTTTTTTAACTTTACCATCACAAAATCTCGGCCCTCCATCACTAAACGAGCCCGCCCTCCTTCTTCCTTCGCGTTCGTGTCCAGGGTGATAAAACCCATAGCCGCCTCTAGGGTTAGCAATCACCGTCCCTTTCGTCGAGTTCGACAATGATCTGAACCCACCCCGAGAAGCACCACCTCGCACTCCACCAACGTCATCCACCTCGTACCACTCGGCCCCCCCTACGCACAGATATTCATGCACGAATACACCACGAACGCGGCTGCCTCTTCCCCTCTATTCTCCACGAAACTCGATCTCAACCGTTCACCTCGAAGAACTCGCCATCCTCTTCATATTTCCAGTTGAAAATTTCTGAAATCGTTGCTTGGATTTCGAGATTTTCGAAGGAGAAAACTAGGAGATATTGGCCACTGAAATAAAAGAACGGTGGCGGCTGAAAGATGTTAGGGTTTCGTTTAGTGAAAACGTATATTTATATAATTGTTTAATATTATTTTATTCTCGTTCCACTCAATTTATCACTTTCGCATCGAACTCCAATCCTTACGTACCAACCGGCTATCCTAGGGTTTTTCTGCGTTCCGGACACGATGGAACAGGTTCCGTAAGCTAATTTGATCGTATGCGCGAGATACAGAATTAAACGATCAATTTAAAATTAAATCGGTTAAAACGATTTCTATGCGTTTCGAGCTGCCACGGTCAAACAACAACTCCGATTGCTTCAAAAATTGAAATCCGATAATAACTAACTATTACGGATCCAACGAAACTGGTTTCGTCGAATTCCGAGACTGTGTCCCGGAAGGCTATTTTAACTCGTCTATTAAATCGAGCGATTTTCAAAATTGACGAGAACGTTTAAAATTTCACTTTTAAAATTTTATTAACTTAACAATAAATCATATAAAATATATAAACACATTAAAAATCATTCTGGCTCATTTTAGACTAAAATCTGATTAAATTGCATTTTAATAATATTAAATTCATTTTTAAATTAATATAAAATCCCAAATAATAATTTATTCACTTAAAAATTCATCTAAAATCCCAACAATATTATTTATAACCAATCGAACCTAAAAATACATTTAAACACCATTTTATAATCATTTACCCCAAATTCACCCTTTATCCCAATCCCGAATATTTAATTATTATTATCCAATCTCACATTAAACCTCCACATTAGAAATTATCACTTGTTGTTTTAGTTTAAACCAATTCTTTTTAGTTCAAAATAAATCTTAAACCCATATTAAATATTTAAAAATGAATTAAATGTTAAAATTCAATGGCTTAAAAATACGGGATGTTACATTCCTTCCCCCTTATAAAAATTTCGTCCCCGAAATTTGCTAAGGTAGAAAATACTCTCCAACCCATTTATTTCCAAATTGGCTGAGTTAAAAACTTATATACATTTTCCCAAAATCCTTTAGCTCAATCCCAAACTCATGTGCTTCACTAATCCAAAAGCTTTACTTTTAACTTTATTTCAAAATAACTTTACTAGTTATTAAAAACTTTCCCAAAAACCCCAAAAAAATTCTAACTCCCAAAATTTCTGAAAATTTTTGGCGGAGTCTCCTTTGCACGGAGGAGCTTCTGCGATATCGCAGGATACACAAATATATATACATCGGCTCACATGGCCGGAAACCAAAATATATCACAATATATATATCAATTTCCCAATTATATTTGCGTAGGCGTACCTCTTAGCAAATTTTAATAGCGAGCAGCTAATCTAACGCATATACGCGCTCCAACTCTCTCGAACGCCTTCCGTACCTGTACTAAACTCAAGCAAACTCATCAATTTCAAGATATGAGCATTTTAATAACATTTCCAATGTAAATGCAAGCCAAATATATCCATTTCATAACCAAACCAAGCAAATTTTATAATTATGCATGCTAACCACCTTTATAAACAATTTCACAATTCCGACATCATTTTAAAGCTTCTTTACAAACCCAAACTTCATAGTTTAACAATGTCACTATATTTTCAACAATCCAAAGATTTCAATCACTTTCGAATCACTTATTCAAGTCTACTTCATTTTATTTCATTTGAATGCTTTAAATTCAAGTTCACTACATACAATTCATATTTATCTCAACCGATTCATTTCCACTTCAATATGATTACATATGCCTCTCTTACCTTTTAATTTTACTTACATTCCAAATTTGATTTACAATCAAATTTCATTTTAAACTTGAAACATTTGCATTTCAGTTATGATCCATTTCCATTCATATGCAAACATTACTCATTAATAGGTCGATTCATTCCTATTGATTCAGAATCAATTTCATTTGCTATTCTAAACTAATATACTTGCATTCATATACTAATTCTTTGAATTAGATTCCACTCCAGTTCAATTTATACAAAACTCAATTTCAATTGCTTGTTAAAACAACTTACTTCCGAATACATGCCAATTTCATGTCATTCAAACAAAATAATCACCACTCAAACTTATAACCATTTAAAATTAATTTCAACTCAGATCTATATTAATTTTATTCCATTTTCATGGTTCACAATCCAAGTATCTTTATTCCAATGCAATTTGTTAATTAAATTAAACTTTCCTTACATTTTATTTCATCTCAATAATAAATTAATACAATTTCACTTGCAATTCCATTTTATTATTTAACAAATTGTATTCAAGATTACTTAATAAGCCCATTCAAAATCATTTTGTTTTTCTTTCAAGATGCTTAAGTTCTTCCACACAATTTCCATCATCTTCTTATATCAATTTAATTTTATTTCCATTTGATTCTCATCCAATCAAATTTCAATTCATTTACAACTTTAATGCTCTTTGTTTATTTATCCAATCCATGTTAGATTTATTCATTAACAAAGAGATCACTTTAAATTATTTCTCTCATTTGAATTTTATTTACAATTCAAACCATCACTATTATAAGCTAATTCCATTATTCATTCATACTTTCCAATATTTATTACCAAAATTAAATTCCATTCCAAAACTGGATTTGTTTACCTTTCAAATTTTGACCAAACTATCAAAATTCTATTCATTACCATACACATTCCATTTAATTTAGTTTACACAAATTCATTCCCAAACAATTATTTTGGATTTAATTTAGTGAGCATTTACTCCATTTAACCTCATTTCAACTAAATTAAATTTCCTTCCAATTCTATTCTTATCCAAATTTTAATCAAGTTTAACTAAATTTTATTTAGCCAAAATTAAATTCATCCACCTCCTTTACTACTTCAATAATAATTGAATTCTATTCAATATTGCTTATAATGCATTTAAGTTTTGAATTCCACTTCAATTTATTCCTCCATAAATAAATTCAAAACTTATTTATTATTTAAGTTCATTCACATCTTTTATATCTCACTTTACTTTATCTTACTTTACATTCCATTAAGGGTTAAGTTTGAATTCACCTCTCCATCCAGCTATACCCCATTTGTGATTATAATTCCATTGTACTTGTATTTACAATCAAATTTTCCATCTTTAGGTTCATCAACTTATTTATTTATAAGTTTACATTGCTCATTTTAATCCATTTACATCTTATAATCACAATTCCTAATTTCATATTATAAGTATAACACTTAATAGTTTATTGGTACAATTTGTTACACAATGACCCACAATTACAAAGTCATTTAATCATTCAACTTAACTCAAATTAATTCCAATTTCCAATTTTATTTAACTTATCCCAAGTTAAATTCAACTTCTATTCACTTCAATAACTTCATTTACTTCCATTTACCCAAATTAAATTTTAATTTCAGGATTAAAATTTCCATCCTTCCTTCCTCACTTAAATCAACTTTACTTCCAAAATTATAGTTGATTTATTTCAATTTCCACATTTTTACTTTAACAGAATTCCCAGAATTCAATTTACCCGGATTTATTTCAAAACCACTTTGAAATATAAATCAACCCATTTCCATTTGATATCCAAATCAAATACCAAATTCCAAAACAATCTATTTTTAACAAACAAATTTTCCTTTTTGAAAATTCTAAAATTACTTGTTTCTCAAACAAGTCCAAACAATATTATAACCACTATTTTGGTAGCAATCCATCACTTTAGAAACTCGAAAATGAATTCTAATGATGTGGCCAGCATCATCAAGATTATTTCCCAGCGACTGAAGTGAGTTCAATGCTTTCCACTTCCCAAATTCACTTCAAATCAATTTCCATTCAAAAATATTTTCCAAAATATACTCCATCATTGACTTCAATAGCTTTGGAAAACATTTCAACATTTCCAAGGTTTTCTAAATTCCCAAATCCTTTATTTAAATTCATTTAAAACACTTCTCAAAATTTCGGGCATTTAAAATTCTGGTTTAAAGCAAATTTTAATTATACTTCTTCTTACTTAAACCATATTCAGTTAATTCTGTTTAGTTATAAACCATTTAAATATTTTAAATTCTTATTTGCTTATAAATCATTTCAAATTTTAGATCATATTTTAATTTCTTACTTGATTATAGAAGAAACAACCAAACAAGCATCCAATACATATAATAATTTAGAAAAATTATTTCTTTTTATCAAAATATAGCTTTGGGTAAAATTATTTCATTTACCCACTTTAAAAATAATACTATGTCGGTTTATCTTGTTTAAGAGTTTAGAAACCCCTATCGATACGGTTGTACTTCCCGCACCGACCAGAATTCATAAACACTCAACCGATAAGTCAACACAATACAAAACAATTTTATATCCACTAACAAGTACGCTCTCATAGCTATTATTACACTCAACTCATTATAGAGTACTTCCTACTCTATTTAAAAATGAGTAATTTCCCACCAAAGCCTAGGTTGTCGCCAATCTAAGCTCTGATACCAACTCTCACGACCCGCCTTTCTCGACCCTCGAAAATCGACACAAAATACTCAACAGTATAATATGCCGACGATCGAATGCCGGAAAAGACAGATTGTAAAGGATAAGAAAGTAGATAGAAGAAGAAAGAACCAACCAAATCAGAAATCTCACAATCGCAGCGGATAAAATATAATATATAGAACAGATCTTTACACAAATGAAAACTATATCTTTTTATATACAATACATCATCAGAGTCCATCACAACACAATCAATAGTAATCAGATACATGACTAACAACAATCATAGCAGCGGAATATAAACAAGTACGAATAATACGCCTCGACTCCAGCTCCTCTTCTGCTCCATAGCAACCTATCCTGTAATATACTCGGTCTAACCCGAGCATTATAATAAAATAACACCCGAGTCAGTCTGGAATACCAGCGCATCATAAATACATCCAAACTGATTATTTAAGTTTCAAAAATCCTTTGAAACAAAAGCATCTTGTAAGACCACGCCACAAATAAACATGTCGGGTTTTTACCTTACGATAGCTAAAACACTTTTTATAAAAATCCTCTGATATTATAATAGTGTCTAGATACAAATACTTATTAAAATAGCTGAAATTGTTACATGATTAAATTCCAGCATACTAGGTATACAAACAAATACCGTACAAGGCACGTAGGGAAAATGGATTTCCAACGAATGACTAGGCACTAGGGTACCACCTGTCACAGTACGTGGCCTAGATCACAGTACCGAGGAGTACGCCCGCTCCCCTGCAACACAAGACCGGAATCACCTATGGGCAATTCCGAATATGATCACCCCGCGGTTGGGATCAGCAACCGCACCACTAAGCCGAAATAAAAAGGGACATCTAGACAGGGATGACCATACTCTCCAGTGGGTGCTACCCACGAAGCCTTGCTGCATATCCCCTGATTTTCAGTCATTCCCGGTTGATGAGGCTTGAGGCTTAGCGTTACCTTTACAGAACATTACACTTTGAATGCCCATCGTCCACCTGACGATGTCACGAAAGCATTCGTCCATACAAGTCCGTCCCGGGTCCGAACGGAACCGAAGGCACTATTCCTACTACATCCATTTGGAAATATCCTCAGGATTAGTAGCGACTAGCCCTTGCACTTCACTGCTCCATCTTCGACTCCGAACACGTTACACGAAACGTACAAACCGGATCGAAGTGGTATTCGAGTCTCCAGACCTAGAATCCCGGTATACGGAAACTCGATCCCGGTCTCTTCGAAACGATCAGCGCATTTGGCCAATATTGATAGTCGGTGATTTAACTATCAATTAATGTTCACAAACATCCATACACATCCATCACACAATAAATAATCTCCATATTATTTATTTTCTTTTAATATCTTTCAAAGATATATTTTCACATTTTCAAAACTCATTTGAAACCAATTTTCCACTCTTCCTTTACAAGGTAAATCTTTTACCCTTTATTCCCATCGGGAATAACCAAGTATAAAACAATTTGCATTTAAAACAGTTAAAAATACTTTATACTGAAATATACTTTAAAATATGAAAATTTCTTTTATTTATTTACTCAAAATATAAATTTAAAATATGTGAAGAAAACTAGTTATTAACACATAAACTTTGATTTTAAAAATAAGGGTTTTAGTTTAACTAAATTCAAATAGCGTTATAAGAAGAAAATACTAATTTTAACAACTTAAGCTAAAACCAACTTTTAAATAAATCCATTTGTAAAAATAATTGCTAATATACTCCCAAATTATTACGGTATTAAAAATTATTAATTTATTTCTTTAAAAATAACGATTTCTTAAAAATACTTTTTAAAACAATTTAAAACTTAACCTTAGTTAAATAAAATCTTTTTATAAACATTTACTTGGTTTTTCCCAGGGAAACACTTTCCCGTTTCTAAACATTCCAAAGTACTCTTTCATATAAATCCACTGATTTATTTCAAGTCAATTATGTTTTACAACATAAATCCCAAATCCCATATTTAACTATGACTTCATCCGAAGTTCACACCCAATTTCCCATATCCGGAAATTCATTTTTAAATTATAGTTTAAACATTTTTAAATAAACATTTTGGTGAATTCTCAATGAAAGCCAAATTTTCACTTCACTTAGTTAAATTCCAATGAAATACGGCATTTCAAAACATTCTATTTTTCATTTGAACTTGTTAATTTATAGTCGGAAACTCCATTTTAACATATTTTTAATTTCCGGATAACATTAATCATTATTTAAACAAACACCGTTATTTTAAACAATTTATAATTTCATAAATTTAATCTCCAGAAAATTTATATTTCATATTTATCGATTGATAAATTTTCCCACAATATTAAATCCCAATTTTACCAATTTTTTTCATTTCCCATTCCAAACCAGATTTCAAATTCTATTTTTCAAAAATTCTTAATTTAACAATTTACTTATTTCGTAAAAACCCAATTTTGTCCATTTATAAATTAAATTCTGTAATTATGATTTATACAACAATTTCACAACACAATTAAATTTCCAGATTTATCAATCACAACATATAAACAGGTATTCACTAACAATTATAACATAATTGCTACAATTGTGAGGAATCCAGTTGGATCCCTCCAACCTGTTTCTCCCTGCATCCACAAATATTAGCACATCACAATATAAATATCAATCCAGACTGATAATAACAATTATATTCAGCCATCCACACAGATATTTAAATATTAACTATTTAAAATGCCTAGCATCCAGGTGTGAGTGAGAAAACTCACCTTGAGTTTCGACGAGCGTTCGAAATTTAAATTAAACCGGACAGTGTCCGATTTAACTCAAATTTTTACTTGCCCGGAATGACTCCGGATCTATACCATCAGGTAGCACTCGTCTCTGCGATTCCAACGCCACCAATTTCGTTAAAATCTGAGGTCGTACGAATAAGTTATGAATTTACAAAGTATTGAAATCGATTTGAAAACATTTTTTTTTAACTTTACCATCACAAAATCTCGGCCCTCCATCACTAAACGAGCCCGCCCTCCTTCTTCTTCATTCGCGTTCGTGTCCAGGGTGATAAAACCCATAGCCGCCTCTAGGGTTAGCAATCACCGTCCCTTTCGTCGAGTTCGACAATGATCTGAACCCACCCCGAGAAGCACCACCTCGCACTCCACCAACGTCATCCACCTCGTACCACTCGGCCCCCCCTACGCATGGATATTCGTGCACGAATACACCACGAACGCGGCTGCCTCTTCCCCTCTATTCTCCACGAAACTCGATCTCAACCGTTCACCTCGAAGAACTCGCCATCCTCTTCATATTTCCAGTTGAAAATTTCTGAAATCGTTGCTTGGATTTCGAGATTTTTGAGGGAGAAAACTAGGAGATATTGGCCACTGAAATAAAAGAACGGCGGCGGCTGAAAGATGTTAGGGTTTTGTTCAGTGAAAACGTATATTTATATAATTGTTTAATATTATTTTATTCTCGTTCCACTCAATTTATCACTTACGCATCGAACTCCAATCCTTACGTACCAACCGGCTATCCTAGGGTTTTTCTGCGTTCCGGACACGATGGAACAGGTTCCGTAAGCTAATTTGATCGTATGCGCGAGATACAGAATTAAACGATCAATTTAAAATTAAATCGGTTAAAACGATTTCTATGCGTTTCGAGCTGCCACGGTCAAACAACAACTCCGATTGCTTCAAAAATTGAAATCCGATAATAACTAACTATTACAGATCCAACGGAACTGGTTTCGTCGAATTCCGAGACTGTGTCCCGGAAGGCTATTTTAACTCGTCTATTAAATCGAGCGATTTTCAAAATTGACGAAAACGTTTAAAATTTCACTTTTAAAATTTTATTAACTTAACAATAAATCATATAAAATATATAAACACATTAAAAATCATTCTGGCTCATTTCAGACTAAAATCTGATTAAATTGCATTTTAATAATATTAAATTCATTTTTAAATTAATATAAAATCCCAAATAATAATTTATTCACTTAAAAATTCATCTAAAATCCCAACAATATTATTTATAACCAATCGAACCTAAAAATACATTTAAACACCATTTTATAATCATTTACCCCAAATTCACCCTTGATCCCAATCCCGAATATTTAATTATTATTATCCAATCTCACATTAAACCTCCACATTAGAAATTATCACTTGTTGTTTTAGTTTAAACCAATTCTTTTTAGTTCAAAATAAATCTTAAACCCATATTAAATATTTAAAAATGAATTAAATGTTCAAATTCAATGGCTTAAAAATACGGGATGTTACATGACATGTGTACGTTGTTTAGAAGCCCAGTATATTGGTAACTAGTACAAATGTAGAGAACCAACCGTTCGATTACGTAGAATAAAAAAAAATTAGTATAGATTTTGTCACGTCCCGAAATTTTCGACTTTCGAAAATTCGACATCGATACTCACTTTATCGACTGCCGAGCAATCGAGTGCCGGAAACTCCAGTAGTGAGGGTTTTAGATAAAGAAAAAGAAAAAGTAGAAGAAGAAGAAGATAGAAGAAAAAGAGAAGAAAGAAAGAAGAAGAACAACAGAAAACATCTGAACGACATCAATAGAAACACAGAACAGAGACAATATCAGAATCTTACACATCGCAGCGGAACAATATATAATAGATAAACACTAGTCTTTTAAAACAAAGAACTATATCAGTTTATACATACATCAATCATCAGAGTCAATATACAACAATGGACAGTTATATAAACTTGTCCTCATACAGAATACACAGCGGAATAAATACTATTAGATACAAATACTACGTCTCGTCATCCAGCTTATCTCCAAAGCTCCAGAATATCCAGAATATCCTGATAATCTAACTCTAGACTGCCCGTGTGGAAATTGGTGGGCACCCAGAGTTTAGAAGGGAACAATAAACTCCGAGTCAGTCATGGTGACTGGTGTGAGATCGCAAAACAGTTATTCTTTAAAATAAACAACAGGAAAATTTAAAGTCAATTCGAAATGCTTTTGGAAAATGAAACTACCATAAGACCTCCCACCACACACACAATGCAAACGCAGACTTGGAGGAGATTTCTTCTTATGATAGTCAAAGATGCTTACTACGCGAAAAATCAAATTCTTTTTGATATTATTATTAGTGCATAGTGTAGAAAACATTTCGAAAGTAGAATATAAATCTTAGCCAGCATAGGTACCATTATAGTATGCTTGCTATAGCTACCATATTAAATGGCAGGTTCTACAACTAAAACCGTACAAGGCTCGTATTGTTTCTTTGGATTTCCAACAAATGGTCAGGCTAAGGAACTTCCTATCCACGATGGGTACGTCCCTGGAATAGACGACCCGAGAACCTAACCGGATCTCTGCCAACACAAGGCCGGGTTACCTCTGCAAAAATAGGTAACTACTGACACGCGTATGTCATCCCCCGATCGTCACCGATCTTCCCGAGGATCCCCGACTTCCAACAAACCACAAAGTAATAATAACTGTGCAGCAACCACAGAGGTTAAGTATCTGGGCTCCATACCATGATACCACCTTTATCCAGAAGGAATGACATACACTAAGGGGCGCTACTCCCTAGAACCTTGCTGCATTCGTCCTGTTTCGACCATTTCCGGGGTGTGAGGCTCGACGAAGTCTCGTCCACAAAGCTACGCTTTCTACAAAGCCCTGCTTTGGGTCAAACAAAATGATCAACCTATGATCACAAAGATATAAGATCAAATAAATGATCATATCACAAATGATCAAACACTGATCATTTCACAGCAACACTCAGTATGCCACGTTACCAAATTGGGATATATCGCTGATAAATTTCAACTACATAACCTCTGAGCTCGTACGTCTCAGAGAAGGGTGTTAAGCTAAGAGAATAAATTCTCCGCCACCAACAGAAATGTATTTGAAAGAAATCAGCTTTATATCTCAAATTGTAACGTCAGACACACAATCCATACAAGTCTGTTCCGGGATCGAACAGAACCGAAGGCACTTCTCACGAAGCCCTTGCATATCCGGATAATTTTCAATCACGTCAGGACTTCCCGTCACTAAGGGTGATAAAACCTCTAAATCGAAGATCAGTCGATGTAGAGTAACTCGACGGTAATCCTTCCGTTTTCAAAAATATCCGGTCTTCAACACCGGTCTTCGAATGCAATTCATAACGACGTATCACATATTCGGAATGGGTTATACGACCCCAGGGTCCTTTCCCGGCTAACCCGAATAGTGAGCGATTATTTAAAAATAAGTGTGGCATTCAATTTCATCCAATTCACAACAAATACCTATCTAAAGGTAATTATTGATAGTCGGTTATTTAACTATCAATAAAGATGCGCAACATCATCAGATTCCAAATAATTTTCCCAAATTATTTATTCTTCAAAAATATCTTTATAAGATATAAAATTTCCACACTTAACCATTTGAAAACAATTTCAAATATTCACTTTTCAATTTATCTTTAAAAGATAAAAACTCAAACGGTTCATTTCACATTGGAAAAGCATTTCCATACTTATTTAAAAATAAGTAATTCACAAATCATTTATTTTCAACACTTAGAAAATATTCGATATACTTAAAATCAAAATTAAGTATATATCTCATTCTTTAAGGAAATCATTCTTAAATCACATTTATTTGAGTCAAAACGAATGTTGCGTAAAACATCGTTACGACGACTCGAAATCACTAGTATAGGGATTCAGAATTTAGATAGATATATAAATCCCAATACTATATAAAATATTTCCTTTCGGAAATCATTTACTATAACAACAGTGTTATAGTCCACCATTTCCTTATTTCTCGAAAACGTCTATTTCAACAATAAATGTTGAAATCTATGATTTCGATAGTTCACACGTTTTAAAACATCTTTTAAAACAATTAACTTCACTTCAAATATCACTTTTCCAAAATTATATCCATTTTACTTAAAAATATATTCACTGTCCAAAATCGTGAATATACTTCACTAACCCCATTTCAGTCTTTTCTACACATTTTATTTCAATAAAAATTCGCTATTTAAAATCGCGAATACATCTTCTATAATGTCCTTCTATATTTAATTTATCCAATCAATTGATTCCGAATTTATAAAACAACGTTTATAAATTCTATTTCTATTTTCTAATGACTTCAATTTAATAAATCTTCTTTATTAATAATTCGATCAATATCCCATTTAAAGGCAACAATCCAAGTTACAAGTAAATTTCTTATCAGTCTTTATTCTACAACTTCATTCATTTTATAACTTCATCCATTTTATAACCTCATTCATTTTATAAATCTATAAACTTCAACTTTTATAAATCTATAAACTTCAAATCTTCGCAATTTATAATTCTATCAATTTTCTATCTTGCCAGTTTATAATTCTGTAAGTTTCATATCTTTACAATTTAACACTTATGAAAACTCGTTTTAAAATTTCAATAATTTCAATTGATAAATATAGATTTTGTACATTTTTTTATAATACTTTAAAAATCTCAATTTAACCCATTCTAAAATTAAATCGACTTTCATTTCAAAAGTCACACTTTGGTTATATTTCACAATTTAAAATTTTCATAACTTTAAATTTATAACATTCATTTATTTAAGATAAATAAATTCCAAAATTTAATGAATCGTATACTTTCCAAAAATCACTTCAAAATCCCTTTTAAAGTAAAAATCGTTTATTTTAAACTTTAAAAATTGAACCCGATGATGCAACGCATCAATTAGTCAATCACAACAGTCAACATCTTATCTCAACATATGATACAGAATACATCACAATATCTGTACATAAATAACTACTGTGAGGAATCCAGTTGGATCCCTCCAACCTGTTTCCCTGCATCCACAGATGTTAGCACAATACCAATTCCGCTCCAGTACGGAATTATCGCGGTATATGGGTTTTTATAAATCCGCTTACTAACGGCGCAATAGGGTCTCATCCGCTATACGAGGCGGGAAATCATCAATCCAGTATATACATATGCCAATATGTATATACTGCTATATATATATAGATATATCCTATCATATCTAATATCACAATCAATAGCAATCAACACGATCAATAACTGCAAATAAATATTTTCCTTCGAGTGAGAAAATCTCACCTTAGCTTTTAATTGCAATCCGTTTCCATTTCAGTTTTGTTTTCTCGATTTTAACCTGGTATAAACAATTTTATAAAATCTATTAATATTCGAATTAAATCGAATAATCAATTTTCATTTGTTAATTCTAATTATCCCAAGATTTTATTTTAAACCAATTTCTTTTAATAAATTTGTTTAACTAAAAATTAAATTCGAAACTAAATTTCCTTCGATAAATATTTTTACACTTAAAACATTTATTTTCATAATCCTATCTATATATAAATAAATTTCTGTTTATAAAAAAAATGATTTTTTATCCCTCACCGTTAAACTAAAATCTCATTCCTATATAAGTTTCAAACATGCATGTGTATATTTTCTTTTGAAACCATATATATATACTTATAAAAATAAACTATATTAAAAATCTAATTTTCTATAATACTTATATAAATTTTCTGTTTATAGTTTATCCCCTATCTATAGATTACAACAGAGCTCATCTTTACTGTATTATTATTATCACTATTTTTCTTTTCAATCTGTATATACTTTTATTAATCAAGTAAAAAAAACAAAAAAAACAAAAACAACGAAGGAAAAGAATCGAATGCCTTACCAACGATCTCAACCCCGACACTGTCACAACCCTTGGCCAGAACTCACGATGTCTTCACGCGAGCTCGCGCCACCCAAACTGCAGCCCCAAGGCTCACACGCGACTTCATCGAAGAACTCAAATCTGGCAGTGATTTGAATCGCGACTTCACCCCACTCGCGAATCCACTTCGCTGCTGCCCTAGCTTCGCCTCCCAGTCGAACGAGTTCTTCGACACATCAAGTTGACGTTGCCACAACCCTAGCTGCACGCCGCCTCAAGTCCCCATTGGCCAGCGATTCGCGACCATCCCCTAAATTGCGACCCCCAAGACTCGAGCCTCCTGCGCATACATAACGTCGCCACCACGTCGTCTACGACATGGCGTACCCTCGCGCCGAGGTCGACTGGCAGTGCGACACTGCGACAATGTCGCGATGGACTTTTTCGATTCGAATTCAATCGAACTTCGCCTCTTCTGAATGGATGAAGAACGGAGGAAGAGAGAGCTCGGGATTGTTTTTTTTTTCTTTGATTATGAACGAAGATTTGTTTCGTTTATTTTTTTTTTCTCTAAAAGGAAGAGGGACTCGATTTCTATTTGAACTGGAAGTGAAGACAATAGCGGCCATTGTTATTTCCTTTGAACGAGATTTATATTTTCTCTGAAATCTTTAATTGAGGAACCAGAGAAGGTTGCGTGGGATTTAAAAAGAAAAGAGGGGACAAGAGAACGATGATTAAGCAGAGTAGGTCGACTTGTTCAGAAGTAGGGTGGCTGATGTTGACAAAATTTAAAATTTAAAATTCAATTTGAATTCGTTTAAATCTCCACGCGTTTATGTGTCGTACGTTCACATATCAACTCTGATAAATACGAAATTTGAAATCCGGTAATAATTCAATATTACGGACCCAAGGGAACCGGTTTCGTCGAATTCCGAGACTGTTTGAAAATTGACTATTTTTAAATATCGATTCGAACAATTCAATTCAATACTGCACAGAACAGTTTCAAATTCAATCCTGACAGTTCGATTAGCTTCGGTATTATCAATACGAATTTTAAAAGTTTTCGAAATATTTTCCTTCAACTCAAAATTGAAGATATAAATTTTTATTCAACATCAATAGATAAATTTTTTTGTCCAACTTCAATTGATTAAATTTTATAATTAAATCGTCAATTTCAAAATTATATCGGGATTCAAATTAAATCATCGTTCAAATATTTAAAATTAATTAAATATTCTCAATTTAATTCGTTCGAAATTCTGGGTCGTTACAGACTTCCCTCCTTAAAAGAATTTCGTCCTCGAAATTACAAGTTAGGGAAAAATAGTCCTTAACTCGTCTACTCTTTTTCCAACATCCAATAGTTTTATCAAATTTCAAAACAAATCTTCCTACTAGAGATTCGTTATCAATTCAACTAAATTTTCCAACTCAAATTATAAGTTCCAACAACATTGTTTACTTAATAATTCAAATTTAAATTTAAATTCAAATTTTAAACTTCCAAATTTCCTCAAAAATTTTCTAACACTCGAAATTTTCGAAAAATTTCGCCAGCGTCTCCTTTGCGCGGCTAATACGGTACGACTACAAAACGTCCCTACAGACTCTCAGATTTCAAAAAGAAAAAGAAAAAGCCAAGCGGCTAGAGAGAAATCATCAAAAACTCATATTAAAATTCAAATACGTACCTTTTCGAGCAAATTCAAATTCATCTTCGAAATTAAATTCCAATTCCTTTATACCTGTATATCCTACTAGCCATTATATCTAGTTATAACATTCAAATCATTTTGCAAATTCGATTACAAAATTTTCAATATAACTGCTTATATCATTTCTAATTCGCTATTGAAGTTATATCCATTATCTTCAATTTTACATTTCAGATTTTATTTGAATTCAATTTCACATTTCAATTCCTCATTCGAATACAATTCACAATTCCAATCTAATTTGGATTTAGTTTACTTCTGGATATTGAATTTTATCAATTAACTTTAGTTCACTTCAAACTAATTTCAAAACTTCATTTAATTTCACACAATTCAACTTCATTTTCAATATACAGTTTTAATTCCAGTTTTATCCTTTTACTCATTTCCAAAATTTATTTGCGGTTTGCTATTTTGGTTTATAACCACTCACATTTAACTGGATTTCCAATTCGAATTCAATTTATCTTTCTTTTACAATTATTGAATTTAATTCGTTCCAAACCTTATTCATTTGGTTAATATTCAATTAGCTTCACTTACTAACTTTCAGTTTAATACTTCATTTATCAAATTCAATTCCAGTTCTATTTACTTTCAAATTCAAAATGAATTTTAACATTTCAATTTTATTTTCTGGCACTTGCAATCGCAATTCATTCATTCATTCACTAATTCATTCGTTTTTCAATTTGAATTTCATTCTAATCAAATTTCAATATTCTATAAGTTATCAACTTATTACTAGTAATATTTCATAAGTATTTGAAATAGGATTCCAGAGTCGTTTCCACTTTTTCAAAACCATTTGAAAACAATTCAAATTCCATTTGAATTTCCAAACAAAACTCAAATTTTCAAACAACTCCTATTTAAAACAATTTGGCAGCAATTTCTCTTTTGGAAACCCGAAAATGAACACCGGTGATGTCGCGATCATCATCGGAATTATTTTCCAGCGACCTAAAAGAGTTTAGAGCTTTCAACTCTCCAAAATATTTCTCAAAACCTTCGAAATTCATTTTCAACTCCAAAAATGATTTAACTTTCCAAATCTCCAAAATTTTCAAGTTCCTTTCAAAACATTTCCAAAAACTTCTCTGGAATTCCGTTTTAAATTACAATTCACATTTATAATTTACATTCTCTAATTTCATTCGTATGTGAATAAATTTCTTAACTTTGGAGTTTCGGTTTGAATTTCTTATCCAATTTCATATAATAATGATAACATTTCCATATTATCACTTCCTAACAACCAAACATCCATATACTATGATAATTCATAGAAAATCATTTCTTTTCTATACAAAAATAGTTTTGGGTAAAATTATCTCATTCACCCTATTTAAAATCAATACTGTGTCGGTTTATCTTGTTTAAGAGTTTAGAAACCCCTATCGATTACAGTTAGCTAGACTGCACCGACCAGAATCCATAAACAATCAACCGATAAGTCAACACAATACAAAACAATTTCATATTCAAATAACAAATACGCGCTCATATCTATTATTACACTCAACTCATTCTAGAGTACTACTGACTCTATCTCTAATGAGTAACACCCAACAGAGCAGGGTTGTCGCTTAACCATATGCTCTGATACCACTCTGTCACGTCCCGAAATTTTCGACTTTCGAAAATTCGACATCGATACTCACTTTATCGACTGCCGAGCAATCGAGTGCCGGAAACTCCAGTAGTGAGGGTTTTAGATAAAGAAAAAGAAAAAGTAGAAGAAGAAGAAGATAGAAGAAAAAGAGAAGAAAGAAAGAAGAAGAACAACAGAAAACATCTGAACGACATCAATAGAAACACAGAACAGAGACAATATCAGAATCTTACACATCGCAGCGGAACAATATATAATAGATAAACACTAGTCTTTTAAAACAAAGAACTATATCAGTTTATACATACATCAATCATCAGAGTCAATATACAACAATGGACAGTTATATAAACTTGTCCTCATACAGAATACACAGCGGAATAAATACTATTAGATACAAATACTACGTCTCGTCATCCAGCTTATCTCCAAAGCTCCAGAATATCCAGAATATCCTGATAATCTAACTCTAGACTGCCCGTGTGGAAATTGGTGGGCACCCAGAGTTTAGAAGGGAACAATAAACTCCGAGTCAGTCATGGTGACTGGTGTGAGATCGCAAAACAGTTATTCTTTAAAATAAACAACAGGAAAATTTAAAGTCAATTCGAAATGCTTTTGGAAAATGAAACTACCATAAGACCTCCCACCACACACACAATGCAAACGCAGACTTGGAGGAGATTTCTTCTTATGATAGTCAAAGATGCTTACTACGCGAAAAATCAAATTCTTTTTGATATTATTATTAGTGCATAGTGTAGAAAACATTTCGAAAGTAGAATATAAATCTTAGCCAGCATAGGTACCATTATAGTATGCTTGCTATAGCTACCATATTAAATGGCAGGTTCTACAACTAAAACCGTACAAGGCTCGTATTGTTTCTTTGGATTTCCAACAAATGGTCAGGCTAAGGAACTTCCTATCCACGATGGGTACGTCCCTGGAATAGACGACCCGAGAACCTAACCGGATCTCTGCCAACACAAGGCCGGGTTACCTCTGCAAAAATAGGTAACTACTGACACGCGTATGTCATCCCCCGATCGTCACCGATCTTCCCGAGGATCCCCGACTTCCAACAAACCACAAAGTAATAATAACTGTGCAGCAACCACAGAGGTTAAGTATCTGGGCTCCATACCATGATACCACCTTTATCCAGAAGGAATGACATACACTAAGGGGCGCTACTCCCTAGAACCTTGCTGCATTCGTCCTGTTTCGACCATTTCCGGGGTGTGAGGCTCGACGAAGTCTCGTCCACAAAGCTACGCTTTCTACAAAGCCCTGCTTTGGGTCAAACAAAATGATCAACCTATGATCACAAAGATATAAGATCAAACAAATGATCATATCACAAATGATCAAACACTGATCATTTCACAGCAACACTCAGTATGCCACGTTACCAAATTGGGATATATCGCTGATAAATTTCAACTACATAACCTCTGAGCTCGTACGTCTCAGAGAAGGGTGTTAAGCTAAGAGAATAAATTCTCCGCCACCAACAGAAATGTATTTGAAAGAAATCAGCTTTATATCTCAAATTGTAACGTCAGACACACAATCCATACAAGTCTGTTCCGGGATCGAACAGAACCGAAGGCACTTCTCACGAAGCCCTTGCATATCCGGATAATTTTCAATCACGTCAGGACTTCCCGTCACTAAGGGTGATAAAACCTCTAAATCGAAGATCAGTCGATGTAGAGTAACTCGACGGTAATCCTTCCGTTTTCAAAAATATCCGGTCTTCAACACCGGTCTTCGAATGCAATTCATAACGACGTATCACATATTCGGAATGGGTTATACGACCCCAGGGTCCTTTCCCGGCTAACCCGAATAGTGAGCGATTATTTAAAAATAAGTGTGGCATTCAATTTCATCCAATTCACAACAAATACCTATCTAAAGGTAATTATTGATAGTCGGTTATTTAACTATCAATAAAGATGCGCAACATCATCAGATTCCAAATAATTTTCCCAAATTATTTATTCTTCAAAAATATCTTTATAAGATATAAAATTTCCACACTTAACCATTTGAAAACAATTTCAAATATTCACTTTTCAATTTATCTTTAAAAGATAAAAACTCAAACGGTTCATTTCACATTGGAAAAGCATTTCCATACTTATTTAAAAATAAGTAATTCACAAATCATTTATTTTCAACACTTAGAAAATATTCGATATACTTAAAATCAAAATTAAGTATATATCTCATTCTTTAAGGAAATCATTCTTAAATCACATTTATTTGAGTCAAAACGAATGTTGCGTAAAACATCGTTACGACGACTCGAAATCACTAGTATAGGGATTCAGAATTTAGATAGATATATAAATCCCAATACTATATAAAATATTTCCTTTCGGAAATCATTTACTATAACAACAGTGTTATAGTCCACCATTTCCTTATTTCTCGAAAACGTCTATTTCAACAATAAATGTTGAAATCTATGATTTCGATAGTTCACACGTTTTAAAACATCTTTTAAAACAATTAACTTCACTTCAAATATCACTTTTCCAAAATTATATCCATTTTACTTAAAAATATATTCACTGTCCAAAATCGTGAATATACTTCACTAACCCCATTTCAGTCTTTTCTACACATTTTATTTCAATAAAAATTCGCTATTTAAAATCGCGAATACATCTTCTATAATGTCCTTCTATATTTAATTTATCCAATCAATTGATTCCGAATTTATAAAACAACGTTTATAAATTCTATTTCTATTTTCTAATGACTTCAATTTAATAAATCTTCTTTATTAATAATTCGATCAATATCCCATTTAAAGGCAACAATCCAAGTTACAAGTAAATTTCTTATCAGTCTTTATTCTACAACTTCATTCATTTTATAACTTCATCCATTTTATAACCTCATTCATTTTATAAATCTATAAACTTCAACTTTTATAAATCTATAAACTTCAAATCTTCGCAATTTATAATTCTATCAATTTTCTATCTTGCCAGTTTATAATTCTGTAAGTTTCATATCTTTACAATTTAACACTTATGAAAACTCGTTTTAAAATTTCAATAATTTCAATTGATAAATATAGATTTTGTACATTTTTTTATAATACTTTAAAAATCTCAATTTAACCCATTCTAAAATTAAATCGACTTTCATTTCAAAAGTCACACTTTGGTTATATTTCACAATTTAAAATTTTCATAACTTTAAATTTATAACATTCATTTATTTAAGATAAATAAATTCCAAAATTTAATGAATCGTATACTTTCCAAAAATCACTTCAAAATCCCTTTTAAAGTAAAAATCGTTTATTTTAAACTTTAAAAATTGAACCCGATGATGCAACGCATCAATTAGTCAATCACAACAGTCAACATCTTATCTCAACATATGATACAGAATACATCATAATATCTGTACATAAATAACTACTGTGAGGAATCCAGTTGGATCCCTCCAACCTGTTTCCCTGCATCCACAGATGTTAGCACAATACCAATTCCGCTCCAGTACGGAATTATCGCGGTATATGGGTTTTTATAAATCCGCTTACTAACGGCGCAATAGGGTCTCATCCGCTATACGAGGCGGGAAATCATCAATCCAGTATATACATATGCCAATATGTATATACTGCTATATATATAGATATATCCTATCATATCTAATATCACAATCAATAGCAATCAACACGATCAATAACTGCAAATAAATATTTTCCTTCGAGTGAGAAAATCTCACCTTAGCTTTTAATTGCAATCCTTTTCCATTTCAGTTTTGTTTTCTCGATTTTAACCTGGTATAAACAATTTTATAAAATCTATTAATATTCGAATTAAATCGAATAATCAATTTTCATTTGTTAATTCTAATTATCCCAAGATTTTATTTTAAACCAATTTCTTTTAATAAATTTGTTTAACTAAAAATTAAATTCGAAACTAAATTTCCTTCGATAAATATTTTTACACTTAAAACATTTATTTTCATAATCCTATCTATATATAAATAAATTTCTGTTTATAAAAAAAATGATTTTTTATCCCTCACCGTTAAACTAAAATCTCATTCCTATATAAGTTTCAAACATGCATGTGTATATTTTCTTTTGAAACCATATATATATACTTATAAAAATAAACTATATTAAAAATCTAATTTTCTATAATCCTTATATAAATTTTCTGTTTATAGTTTATCCCCTATCTATAGATTACAACAGAGCTCATCTTTACTGTATTATTATTATCACTATTTTTCTTTTCAATCTGTATATACTTTTATTAATCAAGTAAAAAAAACAAAAAAAACAAAAACAACGAAGGAAAAGAATCGAATGCCTTACCAACGATCTCAACCCCGACACTGTCACAACCCTTGGCCAGAACTCACGATGTCTTCACGCGAGCTCGCGCCACCCAAACTGCAGCCCCAAGGCTCACACGCGACTTCATCGAAGAACTCAAATCTGGCAGTGATTTGAATCGCGACTTCACCCCACTCGCGAATCCACTTCGCTGCTGCCCTAGCTTCGCCTCCCAGTCGAACGCGTTCTTCGACACATCAAGTTGACGTTGCCTCAAGTCCCCATTGGCCAGCGATTCGCGACCATCCCCTAAATTGCGACCCCCAAGACTCGAGCCTCCTGCGCATACATAACGTCGCCACCACGTCGTCTACGACATGGCGTACCCTCGCGCCGAGGTCGACTGGCAGTGCGACACTGCGACAATGTCGCGATGGACTTTTTCGATTCGAATTCAATCGAACTTCGCCTCTTCTGAATAGATGAAGAACGGAGGAAGAGAGAGCTCGGGATTGTTTTTTTTTCTTTGATTATGAACGAAGATTTGTTTCGTTTATTTTTTTTTTCTCTAAAAGGAAGAGGGACTCGATTTCTATTTGAACTGGAAGTGAAGACAATAGCGGCCATTGTTATTTCCTTTGAACGAGATTTATATTTTCTCTGAAATCTTTAATTGAGGAACCAGAGAAGGTTGCGTGGGATTTAAAAAGAAAAGAGGGGACAAGAGAACGATGATTAAGCAGAGTAGGTCGACTTGTTCAGAAGTAGGGTGGCTGATGTTGACAAAATTTAAAATTTAAAATTCAATTTGAATTCGTTTAAATCTCCACGCGTTTATGTGTCGTACGTTCACATATCAACTCTGATAAATACGAAATTTGGAATCCGGTAATAATTCAATATTACGGACCCAAGGGAACCGGTTTCGTCGAATTCCGAGACTGTTTGAAAATTGACTATTTTTAAATATCGATTCGAACAATTCAATTCAATACTGCACAGAACAGTTTCAAATTCAATCCTGACAGTTCGATTAGCTTCGGTATTATCAATACGAATTTTAAAAGTTTTCGAAATATTTTCCTTCAACTCAAAATTGAAGATATAAATTTTTATTCAACATCAATAGATAAAATTTTTTGTCCAACTTCAATTGATTAAATTTTATAATTAAATCGTCAATTTCAAAATTATATCGGGATTCAAATTAAATCATCGTTCAAATATTTAAAATTAATTAAATATTCTCAATTTAATTCGTTCGAAATTCTGGGTCGTTACAGATTTTCATTAATTCCAGATAAACATCAAATAATAATATATGTCTATGTATGTGTGTATATGGAAAATTTATTTCGACACAAATAGATAGCACAATTGACCATACATTGAATTTCAACCACAAAATTACCCTTCGATTTCTACCCCAAACGTGAATGCAATAGCGGTCTAGATCGACTATATTATCAATCGTCATTTACTTTTTTGTTAAATAATCGGATTATATATATAGACACACATCCCCACATATACATACATACTACATATAGATATTAAAACGACACATGGTTGGACTTCAGAACTCTTCTATTGATTGCATATGAGGTAAGTTAAAACAATTTGACAAACATCTTAAGACTATTTATAATTAATTAATAAAATGTGTATGGTTAAGAATTTTGGAATGGCAATCGATTCATAATTACTATTTATTCACATAAAGTTATAACGTCATACTAAACATAATGGATTTATTGTGGAGTATATGATATTTAATTTTACAAAAGATTAATTATGTTTTTTAAGCAATAAACTTGAATATTTGCCGAATAAACCTATTGTACCATAATTATTTTATAGAGAAGTTTCACTCATTAATGAACTTACAATCCGTGCATCAAAATTCAATGTGTTTGTAACATTTAAAGTGAAATTAATGTCCCTTTTCAACTTTTTTTCCTAACTTCACCATATACTATTACATTGAAAACGAATTCGTATTCCTTCGTCCGTTCTTTTACTGCGCATCCATTTTTTGCAATTCTCAATCCACTCCATCCACATTTATTGTTTTAGTAACTGCTCATTAGTTTATTTTTATCTATTTCTGATGACGTGGCATCTCTGTATAAATACCACACCTGATTATCTTCCTACTACACAAGTGTGTAACCCGTGCGTTGCACACGGTAATGTTGTTAAAATATATTATTTATATTTTAATTATTGCTAAAATATAATTTTATTATGCAATAAATATGATAAATTTATTGTGATACATTAACCATAAACTAAAGTGATTTGTGACATTCAGATAAAAGGTTGATTGTTCGATACTCGCTAACTACGTATCTTTGTAAAAATTAATGTACCAATTCAAAAAAATTATAATTAAATAGTTAATATTGTATGTATTAAGTCCGTGGGTGCAGTGCGGTGGAAATGAGGCTTGGGTTTTGGTAAAAAGACCTAGGTTCCATTCCTATCATGCGCTTCCCCATCCTATATTCCTAAACACGTAACTTCACTATTTTGTTAATATGATTGTTTTATATATATATATATTGATTTATCATCTTATTTCTTGAAGGATTTATAAATGGATTAATGAACATTAAACAAATTTAATTTATTTAAATAATTTGAATTAATGATCGACATAACTAATTAAATAAAAAGGGTAAATGTAAAAAAAGTTAAAATTAGGAAGAGGGTTTTTTACAAATTTGTAATTGAGAAGAGCATAGACTTTATGGTTAGGTTATCTGTATGTGAACTTTTTTTTGATTCAAACATGAACTTTTATTCATTTTTAAACAATTTTATCCTTGTAGTTAACCATAGATTTCATGTTCTTGTAGAAGGGTCATGCTTACAATGGTGATAGTTGCAAAATAATGTTATGTAGCATTTAGTTGAGTTATGAGTTAAGTGTGGTTTGATAATATGTTGAAGGTGAGAATGTTTGTATAATTTAATTTTTATCGGTTTAATCTGTGCGTTCAAATTATAACGTTGTAAAATATAAATTTATTATCTTTTAAAGGTTGTTAAAAATGAAATTATGTTATGTAATGTAATGTATGATATTTTTTTGAGATAAATGAATTAAAATAAAAGAATTATTATTATTTATGTATACATTTATGTTATGTGATATATATATATATATCTTCATATATCTGCATAAATAAGAAATAATTTTATTATTTTTCTCATATATATGAATATTGTATAAATTGAAATCCTCTTATTTTTAGGATTTATAAGATAGATTAATAAATATAAGTTAATCATATTTATTTTAATAGTTTAAATTTTAGATCACATAATTAGTTAAATATATAGACTTAAATGTAAAATATTAAAAGATAATTTAGAAAGGTTTCTAAGTAATTGTAAAAAAATTAAATTTTTAGGTATTTGAAGTTAATAGAATTTACAGTGTAATGTATGACAAATTCATTTAGTAAATAAATCTGTTGTTGTTATTAATGTGTATGATTTTTATTATGCAATTTATTTATATATATTTGCATCGAATTTTTTTACCAATTTGTTATGCATCTACAATACACATTGAAAATTTCATCTTTTAGGATTTATTATAAATATTAGTTGATTAAGTTTATCAATTAGTTTAAATTTTAGATTATGTAATTAATTAAATGTGTGGACTATAATGTAAAATTTTGAGAAAGAACCATGAAATATTTGTAAATAATTGTAGATTCTTTTAATAATAGATATTCAAATGTAAAATAGTGTAAAAAGTTTAGTAGAATAATTGTATAGTAGTATATCATAGGATTTTGAAAATAAAATATCTACTTAGAGAGAATTAAGGAGAACACATATAACTCCTAGAATTAATGAGGGAGTTTTAAATTCTTCTGCTTTAATATTATTTAATTGATTTCATCTCCATTTCTAAGAAGAAAGCATCTCACGGTAATGGCAATTCAAGCGCAATTTCAAAATCCAATTCCATATTTCCACAACAACCTCCTGTAAGATTTTCAATCGCAAAACATCGACTATGCAAGCAATCAAACAAACTACCGTACCCCATTTTCCTATAAAGGAGTCCACGGAGATGATTCGGAAAATTCTTCAAGCAGTCGCACTTATTCAGATATACTTCCATCTCATCTGGACAATTACAACCTCAAAATCGATGATGTGGTTCATGCTCAGGTAGTGTATTTTGCTATTAATTGGTTATGATCAGGTTAAGTTATCGTGGAAAACTAAGACCTTCCCTCTTTCTAAAACTTACTTGTCTTACTTTCCTTCTCACGTTCATATTTATGAATCGCCGTCAAGATGTGTATTATGGATAATTATAAATTATAAGTGGAAATTACTTGTGGCTAATTTCCACTTATAAATATATATCTTAAGAAATCATGTTAATGTTGGTAAAATTATCCAAATACCTCTTGAATTTCATTTACTTTTTTTTAAATGTTCATTTTATAAAAGAAAACTAGAAGAGAGTTAGAGCTTTTTTATAATTATAAAGAAATAAATTTTATTATTAGTTTTTACAGAATCAGAAACTTAAACTAGAGCCTGAGCGAATTCAATATAGGCAGTATCAAGATTTATGTCTACGATAGAGCATAAATTAATTCAGATTTTGCATACTAAAATAGTGGAGTACGAATCTATAGTGTGAAAGAACCGAGAATTGGAAGAAAAAATTCAACAAATCAGCGAAGAGAATAGAATTTGGTACAACTTCATAAAGGATAAAGAATTGAAGGCAGTGAGCTTGAATGTGATATTAGATAAAGTGCTACAGCAAAACCCTATTCAGTTTAACGAAATTGGTGCAAATGAAGCGTATGGTGACAGTGATGAAACCACATTGGCTGCGGATGATGCCACGTAGTGTAATTATGAAGTAGAGGGGACTTGTAAAGTCACTGGTTGGAATTCGACGGAACAATGGCTGTGTAGGATGTGTATGAGAATGAAAGTCAGCATGCTTGTTATTCCATTTTGACATCTTTGCCTCACGGCACATGTCCGGTTTGCGGTATGTGGAAGAAGGCTTCCTTGTAGGTTCTCTTAGGTTGGTTTGGTTTGATCTTTCTAATAACTTCTGTTTATTTTGTTTATATAGTAATGATTGGTGTAATTGGATTAATTTTTTAGTACATTGAATTCGTATTATCCGTTTGCTTGTTTTCCTTTAAATACAATTAGTTTATACATACACACATAATTATTTTAGTTAATTTGTCATTATTTGTTATTGTGGTTTGTTTAGTCGGATATGAGTCAAGATTGAGGAAAAGTGCAAAAGCTTAATTTTAGGTAAAAGTTTGAGGTAACATGTATAAAGTTGATAGAACAACTATATATATTTCTATTTATTAACTTATTAGCGTTTTGATAACAGAAACTCTACATATGCAGGTCTGTAATTTGTCACCGATATGTGAATAGTTTGGATTCTAGAGTGTAAAATAGTAGATTGAAAGCAAGGTTCAAAATTTGGGTTTTGGACATTTTTTTAACTTTGGTAATGTTTCAAAAATTTCGGGAATTCCGATTCAATTTTGTTCCATCTTTGATTACATTATTGTTCTATTTTTTAACATAAGTAAACTAAATATACTATCAAATGCCTATATAAAATTTACAGTTATATTTTCTAGATATCTAATGTCTAAAATTTACCCAACATACTGATCATATTCTTTCAGCCTAGCATTTTATTTTAATTTATTTCGCAAATACCCAATATTCATATTCTTACCTACGGTCCATCAAGGATATAACTTATACCCTGTTCATTTTTACTGAAGCCTAGTTTTTCATTTCATTCATCTCCTCTAACACCCTAACTTTATAGATCTACATCCACTGCTCCACTCCTTATTTTGGTCTTTCTATTTTAAAATTGAGGAAACATAACCTTACACCCTTTCAAATATGAAGATGTCGCACAACCATTGTACTTAATTTCAACAGTTGTACATACAAGCTCGAAATATATTGAAAATTTCTTTGCATGTTTTCTATTCCTTAATCTGTTATTGTACATTCTCCAGAATTTACATTTATTTTTCCATGAAATGATTTTGCTTTTTACTAATGTATTCGGAAATTGTTTTTTGTCAGTCCCATCTCGGTCAGTGACGGAGCCTGACTTGGATGGACGAAATTCTATCATGTTGGGCGAACTCCTGAACAATGATTGAAAGTAAAGCTTGGATAGCGTATGCATATCTATGATTTCTGGCAATGCACATATGTTGTACAATGCTTATACACTGTGCAAATGCGTATTGAATTATCGTCAAAAGGCTAAAGCGATGATAATTTATACTTTTCAATTCTAATTCATTCATTATCAAAACCATAATTCCTTAAAGTAGATCACCCCCAAACACTTCAATGGCAGCGTTTGACATTTTCAATCCGATCAAAATTGTAGACGTAAGTTGTATACATTTTTAAATAACTTATTAGGCTCTCTTTCCAAATTAAATCAACTTACCAACTTTAATGAATAGTTCATCTTTCACAAGCGAAAAACTAGTCCATTTGATACAGAATTCTGTTAATCTCTGCATTTTGAAACCGACTATTGGGGCGATTTGCCTACTATCACTAGCCAAAATAAAATACTTTAAAGTTCAAAAAGACATGTAAAGCATTCATGTGCTTTCTAAATACAACATTTCCTTTACTTCGATAGCAAAATATCTCCACCTCCAATCTCCCATTCAAATCCCAATTCATGATCAATTCCTGTTAAGAAAATGAACACAATAAAACAGATTGACCCCAAATCAAAGCATGAAAGCTTAGCTAAATGGATTGAAATCCCAAATGCGTAAAATCAACACTCAGATCTTTATCGCCCACCACCAAATGGAATAAACCAACTCCTCATCCAATGTCGCAACAAGTCTTGTCTGGTACTTTAGCTATAGAAAATTGAATTTATTATACTTGGTAGCCTCGAGATTTGATTTGAATTGATTTTATTATACATGTTAGCCTGCAAATTTGATTTTTATCCTTGAAAACTCATTAATGATATTTATTCACTTTTTTCTTCTAATTTTCATTAAATTTAATGTGTTTTACTTTGATAGAGTTATTTATAAGAAAGTTGAGTTTGCAAGTATAGTGTTATTAGGAACTACGATCATTTCCTTATAATTTTGATTCTCACTTTTGGTTTGAATATATTAATGAATTCCTTATGTTAATTATGTCCAGAATTATTTCTTTTACAATAACTAATATTGACTAGCGGAAGAAATGTATTCCTAAACTATGTAGGATAAACCTTCTTTTATACTGTTAATGGACTAATATATTCCTAAACAACCAAAATTAATAAGGACTACTTATTTATTTGATTCATAACTTGATTAATACCTTGATCCCGTTAAAGCTTTGTAAACCTATTCTGTCTTTCCAAATTCAAAGATCTTTTTATAAAATATAACTCTTTTACTTAGTTCCTTTTATTAAGTAAAACCCCATTTATAAAACAAATTCATTAGCTTTAAAACCTTTTTTATAAAATGATATTATTATTTAAAGCATATTCTTAAGTTAATTAAACAAATTTAAAACACCATTAGTAAAATAATTAATTTAAAAAAGATTAATTGAGTTTAACATCATTATTGAATAAATAAATCAACTCATATTAACATTTAATAAAGAAATTAACAACTCTAAACCATGTCATTAAAAAAATTAATTAACTTCGAATACCTTATTTAAAATAATTAATTAATTGATAAAAATCATTAATTAAAAGATTAATTAACTTAAGAAAAATCATTAATTAAAATGATAATTAGCTTAATAGTTATTAATTAAAATAATAATTAACTTGGAAGATATTAATTACTTAGACATTTGCTAGTTAAATAATAACTAACTTAAATACCCTTGTTAAATAAAGTAATAATTTACTTTAAAACAATATTAATTATATAATAATTAACTTCACATTATGAATTTTAAATTAATTTTAAACCTTTATTAATTAAAACAATCTTTAAAACATCGTTAACAACATTAACAATTAAACATTACTAATTAATTTAACAATATGCTTCCAATTGTCATAACTTAAATTGATTTCAAATCCATAACTTGTCAAATTTGGAAAGAGGCTTAGTGATGTAGCGCATACCTTAACTAGCGGCGAAGCCATAGGTCGCAGAGCCCTAGGTCGCAGACGAGCAGCCATAGGTCGCGGAGCCTTAGGTCGCGATGATGAAGGGCGCTCCAGATTTTCTAAAGTCGCTTCCTTATGTCGCGAATTCCAGCCTTATGTCGCTCCAGTTGAGTCGCCTCCAGTAGGTCGCGAACGAAGTTAGGTCGTGAAGCTTTAGGTCGTGGCATTCCTTAGGTCGCGTGAAGCTTGTTGAGTCGTTGTCCTTGTTAAGTCGTATGTCGTGTGATGTGTATTTTGTTAAGTTGTTTTGTTGTTAAGTCACAGGTTGTTGTAACTCGTTATGTCGTGTTATTGTTAAGTCGTGTGATGTTGTAATTCATTAACTCGTGTGTGTGTGTGTGTTAAGTCGTAAGTCGTGTGTATGGTTAAGTCGTTTATGTCGTTATGTCGTAAGTCACATGCTGGGATAAGCCGTATGTCGCGTTGTGTTGTAAGCCTATAAATAGGCGGGTTGAGTGTTATCTCCTTTCTCCATCTTCGGTATTCGAGTGCGCTCGAATCAACGATTTTGAAGCGATTCACGGAATCTCGTGCGCGAGATCAACGTCGAAGAATCGTAGATCTTCTAACACGGTATCGTGCGCGATCAACGTGTTAAAGATAGCTAGAATCCGATATCTTGAGAGATGAACGGATTTGGGCACTTGGGTATCTTTAATTCATCGATTCATATTGTTTCATCAATTCATTTTTCAGCAACACATCATTAGATCCTGGATAGATTTGACCGTTGATTCAGATCTACTTCCGAGTCTGCATCAGTTTGGTATCAGAGCAAGGGAACGAACTTTTCCAAGATCGTTGGGTGTAAAGTTTCGAGATTTGAAGTTTTTGGAGTTCGAATTAAGTTGTTTGTTCATTTGGGTGTTCGTGAGTTTTCAAACAAGTTGAGGAGTTTGATTCGAAATTGTTTGGATTTGTTGAAGATTTGATCATGCCTCCGAGACGTGCTAACCGCTATCAAAATGTTGAAGATGTGTATAGAAGACAAGAAGCTGAGCAGATGGAGCAACGTATCAATGAAAAGTTTAATGAGGGTATTGAAAAATTGGAGAAGTTGATGATCGACATGAATCAAAATCGAAGGAGAACGTCACCAGTTTCGAACCAAGGTGCAAAAGGGTTTCGCCATCGGTTTCGGAAGAAAGGAGGATGCCACCACAGTCTTATCGAGATAGGAGAGAATCATCAGTTTCAATGATGCGAGATTTCCATGGATACCGAAATGAAGAGAGAAGAACTCAACGTGGATTCGAAAATGAATCATATCGTGATGCTGAAAGACAGGGTAGAAGGGATATGCGTAGTCATAGAGATGTGGATGGTCAGTATCGATATCGAAGTACATTTGATTTTGAGGAAGATGGTGATAGAGGTAGTATTCATTATCAAAATCAAGGCCAAGTGCGAGATAGATATCGAGATTTAGAAGATGATCGTAAATGGGAGTCAGGTATGAGGATGGAAATTCAAGAATACAAAGGTGGTATGCAAGTAGAAGAATTTCTTGATTGGTTGTCAACTGTCGAGGAAATTTTGGAATTTAAGAATGTACCTAAGAATCACAGAGTTCAGTTAGTTGCTACAAAACTAAGGGGAAGAGCTAGGACTTGGTGGCAACAAACTAAACTAACTCGGGAGAGAATGGGAAAATCAAAAGTTGTTACTTGGGAGAAGATGAGAAAGATGATGAAAGCAACTTTCTTGCCATACAATTATCAATCTCTTATGTATCAACGTTTGTAGAATTTGAGACAAGGGACGAAGACAGTGAATGACTATGCAGATGAGTTCTATCAATTGATTGCAAGGAATGATATTATGGAAACCGAGGAATAGCTAACGGCTAGATACGTTGGAGGATTACGAACGCAAATTCAAGACATGGTTAATATGTTTAATCCAATGTCTGTTGCTGAAGCACACCAGAAAGCGCTAGCTTGGGAGAAACAAGGGAGACGAGGAGGTGGTGTATTTATGAGTTCCAATAACCAGAATAAGGGTGCTAATAGCAGTGCAAATGTTTCCAAGGCCGTCAATAAACCAATTGTCAATGAAGCCACTAAATCAAAGGTCAATAATAATATCAAGTGCTATAATTGTCAGGAGTTTGGCCATAAAAGTAATGAATTTACTAAGCCAAAGAAGAGAGCATTAGTTGCAGAGGAATGTGAGTATGAGGATGAGGAAGCTGAAGTTGATTATTCTCAACCATCAAAGTTTGATGAAGATGAAGAAGTTGTGTCAGGAGATGAAGGGTGTAACTTGATGATAAGGAGGTCTTGTTTAACGCCAAAGCAAGAGGATGATTCTAGTTGGCTGAGGAGCAATATTTTTCAGTATACATGTACTATCTTGGGGAAGGTTTGTCGATTTGTTATTGATGCGGGAAGCTGTGATAACATTATTTCTGAAGAAGCTGTCAAGAAGTTAGGGTTGAAGACTGAAAAACACACTAAACCTTATAAACTAGCATGGCTAAAGAAAGGTGGAGAAGTGAAAGTGGGAAGACGAGCATTTATTACATTTTCTATTGGGAAGAAGTACAAAGATGAAATATGGTGTAATGTTGTAGATATGGATGTGTGTCATTTACTATTGGGAAGACCATGGCAATATGATAGAGCTGTACAACATAATGGTCGCACCAACAGCTACAGTTTCATGTTTGAGGGGACTCAAATCACCTTAGTTCCTAAGAAACGTGAACAAAGTGAAAGCAAGTCAGAGAAGAAAGTGGAATCAACTAGTCTATTATCTACAAGAGAATTTGTTGATGAAGTGAAAGATAGTGCTGAAGTGTTTATGTTGATTGGGTATGAAACAAGTGAAGATCTTGAAATTCCTGCAGAGGTTAAGCCGGTGATAAATGAATTTGAAGATGTTTTTCCTGTAGAACTTCCCAAGGAATTACCTCCACTAAGGGACATACAGCATCAAATTGATTTAGTGCCAGGTGCAATTTTACCGCATAGGCCACATTATCGTATGAGTCCAAAAGAGCATGAAGAGTTGAGGAGACAGGTTGAAGAGTTGCTTAAGCAAGGGCGTGTTCGAGAGAGTCTCAGTCCTTGTGCTGTACCAGCTTTGTTAGTGCCAAAGAAGGATGGTTCATGGAGAATGTGTACGGACAGCAGGGCACTCCATAAAATAACTATCAGATACAGATTTCCTATGCCAAGACTTGATGATCTGTTGGATCAACTCAGTGGGTCTGTAATCTTTTCGAAGATCGATCTTAAGAGTGGTTATCATCAGATTCGCATAAGACCAGGTGATGAATGGAAGACAACATTCAAGACTCGGGAAGGATTATATGAATGGCTGGTCATGCCATTTGGTCTATCTAATGCACCAAGTACATTTATGAGGGTGATGAATCAAATTTTCAGACCTTACATCGGGAAGTTTGTTGTAGTCTACTTTGATGACATCTGATATATAGTGCTAGTACAGAGGAACACTTTCAACACTTGCGAAAGGTGTTAACTATTCTTCATCAAGAACAGTTCTATGCAGCAACGAAGAAATGCGTGTTCATGACGCCGAGTATTTTATTTATGGGTTATGTCGTGTCCAAGGATGGAATACAAGTAGACCAGAGTAAAGTAGCCGCAATCAGAAATTGGCCACAGCCCAAAACTATAACAAAAGTCAGAAGTTTCCATGGGTTAGCTTCATTCTATCGAAGATTTATACCGCACTTTAGTAGTGTGATGGCGTCTGTTACTGATTGTATGAAAGGGAAGCATTTTTCATGGACGAAAGAGGCAGGATCTGCTTTTGAACAGATCAAGGAACTTTTAACATCAGCACCGATTCTAGTGTTGCTAGATTTTCAATTACTATTTGAGTTACATACGGACGCGTCGAGAGTTGGAATTGGAGGAGTGTTGAGTCAGAAGGGACGTCCAATTGCCTATTTCAGTGAAAAACTTTCTGGAGCAAAGATGAGATATAATACATATGATGTGGAATTTTATGCTATTGTGCAAGCTATGAAGCATTGGAGACATTACTTGTTCCACAAAGAATTTGTTTTGTATACAGATCATGAAGCGTTGAAACATTTACAAGGGCAGAATAAAATTGCAGCTAGGCATGCATCCTGGATAGCTTATTTGCAGCAATTTACATTTGTCGTAAAGCACAAGTCTAGAGTAACTAATCGCCTCGCCGATGCATTGAGTCGGAGAAATAATTTACTAACAACCATGCGAGTAGAGGTGATGGGTTTTGACTCACTTCCAGAACTTCTTACTTCAGATTCATATTTTTCTGGAATCCTAGACAAAGTCAAGCAGGGAGACATGGATGGATATATGCTGGTTGAAGGTTTTCTATTCAAAGGAAATCAATTGTGTATTCCAGATTGCAGTCTGCGAATGAAAATCATTAAAGAATTACATGAAGAAGGACATGTGGGCCGTGATCGTACTATGCAGTTGATTTCAAAGTCTTATTTTTGGCCGTCAATGAGGAAAGAGGTTGGAAAGTTTGTTCAGAGGTGCCATATTTTTCAAGTTTCAAAGGGGACAGCGACAAATGCAGGTTTATATATGCCGTTGCCTATACCTACTAAACCATGGGTGGATATTAGTATGGACTTTGTATTGGGATTGCCGAGAATGCAACGTGGCAATGATTCTATCTATGTGGTGGTGGATCAGTTTTCAAAAATGGTACATTTTATCGCATGCAAGAAGACTGCAGATGCAGTTAATGTCGCACAGTTATACTTCAAAGAGATCTATCGTCTCCATGGGTTGCCTGAATCGATTGTATCAGATAGAGACACTCGTTTTCTGAGTCATTTTTGGATGAGTCTATGGAGAATGGTCGGGACAAAGCTGAAATTTAGTAGTGCTTATCATCCACAGACGGATGGACAGATAGAAGTTGTGAACAAATCCCTAGGTAATCTATTGCGATGCCTTGTGATTGAAAATTTGAAGAGTTGGGATTCCAAGCTGTGTCAAGCTGAGTTTGCACACAACCATGCAGTTAATCGTAGCACTGGGTTCAGTCCATTCCAGGTTGTTTACTCAACTATTCCTAAAGGACCATTAGATTTATCTGCAGTACCACAGTAGAAAGGAGTGATCAAACGAGCTAGTGATTTTGTGAATGAATTGCAAGAGTGTCACAAGGTTGTGCAAGAATGATTTCTTAAGGTGAATGAGAAATATAAGCAATCCGCAGATATTAAACGACGAAATGTTGAATTCAAAGAAGGAGATTTTGTTTATGCAGTATTGACTAAGGATCGATTTCCTATCGGTACTTACAACAAGCTAGCTGCTAGAAAGATTGATCCTTTGGAAATCAAAAAGAAGATTAATGAGAATGCTTATCAGTTGAGATTGCCGAATCATATCCATACTGCTGACGTTTTCAATGTCAAACACTTAATTCCGTATTATGGGGAGAAGCTTGTCGAAGAAGAGGAGAGCGTGAATTCGAGGTCGAATTCTTTCCAACAAGGGGAGGATGATGTAGCGCATACCTTAACTAGAGGCGAAGCCATAGGCCGCAGAGCCGTAGGTCGTGGACGAGCAGCCATAGGTCGCGGAGCCTTAGGTCGCGATGATGAAGGGCGCTCCAGATTTTCTAAAGTCGCTTCCTTATGTCGCGAATTCCAGCCTTATGTCGCTCCAGTTGAGTCACCTCCAGTAGGTCGCGAACGAAGTTAGGTCGTGAAGCTTTAGGTCGCGGCATTCCTTAGGTTGCATGAAGCTTGTTGAGTCACTGTCCTTGTTAAGTCGTATGTCGTGTGATGTATATTTTGTTAAGTCGTTTTGTTGTTAAGTCGCAGGTTGTTGTAACTCGTTATGTCGTGTTATTGTTAAGTCGTGTGATGTTGTAATTCGTTAACTCGTGTTTGTGTTAAGTCGTAAGTCGTGTGTATGGTTGAGTCGTTTATGTCGTTATGTCGTAAGTCGCGTGCTGGGATAAGCCGTAAGTCGCGTTGTGTTGTAAGCCTATAAATAGGCGGGTTGTGTCATTTTGTAGGTTGGTTGATTTTGAATAAAATTTGGTTTGTGATTTGTGCCTCCATTAAAATTGGAAGTTGAGTGTTATCTCCTTTCTCCATCTTCGGATATTCGAGTGCGCTCGAATCAATGATTTTGAAGCAGATTCATGGAATCTCGTGCGCGAGATCAACGTCAAAGAATCGTAGATCTTCTAACACGGTATCGTGCACGATCAACGTGTTAAAGATAGCTAGAATCCGGTATCTCGAGAGATCAACGGATTTGGGCACTTGGGTATCTTCAATTCATCGATTCATATTGTTTCATCAATTCATTTTTCCGCAACACATCATTAGATCTTGGATAGATTTGACCGTTGGTTCAGATCTACTTCCGAGTCTGCGTCACTTAGCAAATCTCAATGGTACTTAAACAAGCTACCATTATATTTCATACCAAAATTCAAGTCACAACATAGAAATTTACATAAACACAGCTGTTTAAATAAATCCCATACTATTAATCGATGGATAACAGCTCATTATAATTCAACTAGCACATAATTAAATGTCCAGATTAAAATGATAGTAGAACAGTGATATATTCTACTAAATAAATATCCAATATTCTATTTAGCTTAGATATAGCAGAACTGTTTTTTATTCTTCTAATAGGATGTCAAGATTAATTATAATTATTAAATAATGTTGTTAAACCCAACTTGTATTAACTTATCATTTTATTAAAACTCCCATATGGGTCAAATGATTTCAAGAATGTGTTATATAAGCCAATAAGATTCCAATGTCAGAACTTTGTAAAAGTTGGATCTCGGACCGAAGGAGTGAAACAATTTCTAAGTTCACTAAGTTTAATTAAAAACTTATCTTAAAAAACCTTATATATTCTATCCCATACAACCCAGGCCCATAAGGCCCAACTACCCATCTCCACTCAAGCCACTTCCTCCTAAGCTAGAAAACGATCTCCCAAAATAAAAACACAATTTCTAGGCTTCAACTCGGAACCTCCACCATGCACAATTGTGCGCACGAGTGTACGTGCATGCGAACGCCATGCCTTGGCAATTTGCATAGCCTACCACACAAGATTTACCTCGAACTGCTCCACCTAGCCGTCTCATCACCAATGCCTCCAGTCCCCTCCATCAAAAAACGACCATCATCGAACGCAATCAACAAGGGACAAAAATCAATGTCGTGATCAAAATTCACTGTATGCCGCCTCCACCTAAACTGCAGGTCATGCCATCATTACTGCTGCCTTCCCCGACGGCACATGTAACTCCGCCAATCCAATGTCAAACTCGCCGACCAAAAATCCATCATGATCGAACCCAAGGAAACATTGGCCTTAAACCCTAATTCTCACCACACCCAACACCACAGACCACGAGAGCTTCCGCCTCCAACATGGAAAAGGCCCGCCTTTACCAAAGCTTCATCTAGTACAAAAGACAAGACTCCTTGTAAAATTTTGGTGATACAAAATCACAAATAGAGAGAAATAAATATGCAAAAGAAAGAAAGAGAAGATTTTATTTCCCCTAATTAATAGGCATATTAAGTATGTTTATTTCTCTCTCTAATTGGCTAATCAAATTATTTTTTGCCATCTAATGTTAACTTGGGCATTAAGTAATTGATTATATAAATAAAGACTAGAAGAGAGTGTAAAAGTGTGGTGGAAAATCTATTTGCTAATTTCCTATTCTTCATCTTTGTGCTTCTTTTCCAATAATTTTAGCCATATAGATATTTGCTCCCTTTCTTAATTTGGTTATTGATTTAATGGTATCTTGTTTATTTTAGCTTTGTTCTGTTAATTGTAAACAAAATTTAGGTGAATCAATAAAGTGGGTGGTTTGGTGGAATATCTTATGTTATTGCGTTTTGATTTCAATTCCATCTTGTTTTTAGTCCATGTAATCTCTTTGTGATTTGGGTGACAATTATCCGGTTATATAAGCTTCCGCAAAGCGCTACCATTTTTGTAACATTCCTGGATCTTAGCTAAAAATAATTTGATAATTAATTTAATCTTTGAAATTAAATTTTGAAATAATTGGTAATTAATATAAGATTTTGGATAAAGTTTTGAATTTGATTTGAATTTTCCAAATTGAATGAGATATATGTTCATTTAGTTATATAAATGAATTATAATTGGAAATTTGATTTTTAAATTTAATAAATATATTGACAATGAATATTGTTGATTTGAAAATACTAAAATGAATATCTCGAAAACAAATTGGATTTAAAAATAAATAAATAAATGTATTAGAGATAAATTCGATTTGGAATTTTATTTTTAAGCTAATAAGAAATTATTTCTAATTATTTAAATATGCATTTTAATTTGAGGATGATGCTTTGGATTTGATATAATAAATTTTCTTAAAGGCTAATTTAGAATAAAATTATTTATTCATGTATAATTAAATTGTAAAACCATCTTTTGCTTTAAAGGATTGTATAAATGATTAATAATGAAAATGTATTTATTTAAATAAGAAGTATGATATAAAGTTATATTTAAAATATTATTTGTAGTATTTAAAAATATAGTAAAGGTTTGAAAGTTGTTTAAAAGCTAAATTCTATATTTTACGTATGTCTGTTATTTATTAAAAGCATAGTTAGTTTAAAATCATTTCTTTCTTTAAAATTGTATAAGTAGAAATAAATAAAGTCTGTATTTATAAAATAGAATTTTGATTAGAACTCAATAATAAACATTTTTAAAATAAATTGGATCTGAAAACTATATTTTAAAGATAATAAAAGTTTGTTTTCCAATTTTAATATATATATTTTTTGAAAGTTATAGTTTGAGATTACATAATAATTTTCAAAAGGCTATAAGTATGGTTTGTAAATTCATAAAAGATTTTTAAGTATATAACATTTGAAAATATAAATGCATAAAAGCATATTTAAACATGAAACCATATTTATAAAAAAAATACATTACATAAAATGTATTAACTAAAGGTCTAAAACAAAGTTTATAAAAATTATTTAAAAGAGGGATATTAACATAAATTTTGTAACAAATCACAAATGTAAATAAACATTCACATGGGAGGTGGAGTAGAGTAATTAACAAAATCTAGATCTTATGATTTTCTTTTTACAAATGGCATGAGACATCAGTACCTGAATAAAATAATCAAATTAAAAATTATAGAAAACTTTTCAGCTTCCAAATTCAAATTTATTTAGCTGCCAATCTCTGAAAAGTACAATAATAAAAAGATTTAGCAATCTCAAAACTCCAACACTCAAGGAAAAAAAGAAATCAGAAAAAGAAAGAAAAATGGAAACCAGGTAACAAATCAAAAACCTGGAAACATGATCTTGGGTAAATAAGAAAATCATAACTTGAGTAAATCAAGCAAGTTAAGAACTTGGAAGTTGTAAACCATTCTGGAAGCAATTTCATTTTGTTCTCTGGTGAAAATAATGTGAGAAATTCAAGAAACAAAAACAATATACAGTTTTCAAATCTGGAAAGAAATCAGTAATCAAAACAAGACCAAGCTCAGGCAAGCAAAATTCAAACATCAATACAAAATGGAAGTCTGGAAACAAGAATTCAGTGCAAATCATCTCAACTTAAAGCAAGAATTCAACTTAGAAAACAAGTTCAAGTTCTTAGATTCAAATCAACAAATCATCTCTGTTCAAACTGCAAAGTAAGGTGAGCAAACCTTTCATCCACTGATTTATTCCTATATCGATGCTAGTGAGTAAACCCTTTAAGTAATCTAGACTTAGATCTGTTGTTTGAAACATGTTTAAAGTAGGTTGGAAAAATTACTTGCATGTGTATTAATTTGTGCATATATGTATAGATATAGTTTTGCATGTCTGAGAATAGACATTGTCCCTGTTCTAAGCATTACAGGAATGCAAACTTGTTCAAATTTTGATTTCTCTCCCTATAATCCCTATCAGACTTTGAAATCTAAACGAACTATATTTGTTTTGACTTGTTTCAAGTTTTAAAAGTAAATTTGAATAAAAATAAATTGAAGTTTCACTGGAAATTGGGAATTACAGACAAATCTTAAAATATGTAAAAATTCAAACATCAGGTATTCTAGTTTCAGGAATGCTATCTGAAATGTCTTTGAAAACAATGATTTTTGAAAGCAAAATCAAGATTTTAAATAAAGTATCGATCGAGGAATTTTGGGATGAACAGGATTGGGTTTAGTGGCAAATTCTAGCGATCGGGATAATTATGGTGGTTGGGGTTTTGCTTGAAGATGGAGGAAGACCTGGAGATCTCGGCTAAAATGGCTGACGAATTTATAAATTTTCGTGGTGGCCGGACTTTGGCGATCTAGGTTTTAAGCTTGTGTTTGTGTATGGGTCGAAATTCCTATTGTCGCGTCGTCCTCAGTTGACCGGAATTGTTCGCTTCGTTGGCGATCGAAGCCTGAAAGTCAGGCGATGCTTTGACCAGAAGCACGTGACCTCTGAAGGTCGGAGGAGGAAGAGCGAGGCGTTTTTCGTGATGGTTGTTTTGGTCCAGTTTCGAGTCAGGATCATTTCAAGTGGTATAAGAGCTAAAGATTGAAACTTTAGCTCAGGAGTATAACACATTAAGTAACTCATTAGAGATAGGGTGAAGTATACCCTAGAATGAGTATATCCCTAAGATATCCATTCGAATGCCTTAGTAAATTCTCTTACTATTCACTGATAGTGAGTATGAGTGTGAGAAGAGGATGAGATATGGGATAGGGGAATACCACTATAAATGGTCAATACCCTGCAATAGCAGAAACAATTTTCTCTATCAATCTCCTTTGATTCGATTTCAAAATTCTTTTGATTACTTCGTGGCAGCTCCAAAAAGAAGTTTCGGTGTGATGGTTGCCCTACGAATCATCCTAGAAAATCCTTACTTCGTATCTTCATCGGTTTCTTATCAGTTTTTCGATTTGAACTTTAATGAATTTGAAATTGAAAATTTAAATAAATTGGAATTTTAAATTGAGTTAAATTGGTTAATAGAATATGAAGCTAAATTTGAATTGTATCAATAAAACGATATCGATTAAAACCAAATTCGAAATTCTATTGTAATTTCTTGTGTTGATTGAAGTCCAAAGAGGGACAAGTTGGTATATACTTTGGGGTGTTCCGACCTAAGTTGGAATCCATATCTAGTGTTTGAGAAATGTGGAAGATTAAATCCACTTATCTATTGTCCGGGTCTTGATATATTCTACGAACGATTAGTTATCCCTTCGAACTAATCAATGCCCTTGCATATTTATAGACCGGTGGACCCGAATATCTTGTGAAATAATTGTATGAGTTTGTTCTCATATTGTTGGTATTCTGATTTGGTAAGCCAAATGCAGAATAATTATTCAGTTTGATCTGGAAGGATATTTCTCTATCTTTCATCTTTTCTTTGTTGTCTCCCTTTCAAATTTCAAGGACGAAATTTTCTTACGGAAGGGAATCTATAACATTCCTGGATCTTAGCTAAAAGTAATTTGATAATTAATTTAATCTTTGAAATTAAATTTTGAAATAATTGGTAATTAATATAAGATTTTGAATAAAATTTTGAATTTGATTTGAATTTTCCAAATTGAATGAGATATATGTTCATATAGTTATATAAATGAATTATAATTGGAAATTTGATTTTTAAATTTAATAAATATATTGACAATGAATATTTTTGATTTGAAAATACTAAAATGAATATCTTGAAAACAAATTGGATTTAAAAAAATAAATAAATAAATGTATTAGAGATAAATTGGATTTGAAATTTTAATTTTAAGCTAATATGAATTTGTTTCTAATTATTTAAATATGCATTTTAATTTGAAGATGATGTCTTGGATTTGATATAATAAATTTTCTCAAAGGCTAATTAAGAATAAAATTATTTATTCATGTATAATTAAATTGAAAAACCATCATTTGCTTTAAAGGATTGTATAAATGATTAATAAAGAAAATGTATTTATTTAAATAAGAAGTATGATATAAAGTTATATTTAAAATATTATTTGTAGTATTTAAAAATATAGTAAAAGTTTGAAAGTTGTTTAAAAGCTAAATTCTATATTTTACATATGTGTGTTATTCATTAAAAGCATAATTAATTTAAAATCATTTCTTTCTTTAAATTGGTATAAGTAGAAATAATTAAAGTATGTATTTATAAAATAGAATTTTGATTAGAATTTAGTAATAAACATTTTTAAAATAAATTGGATGTGAAAACTATATTTTAAAGATAATAAAAGTTTGTTTTCCAATTTTAATATATATATTTTATTTGAAAGTTATACTTTGAGATTTACATAATAATTTTCAAAAGGCTATAAGTATGGTTTGTAAATTCATAAAAGATTTTTAAGTATATAACATTTGAAAATATAAATGCATAAAAGCATATTTAAACATGAAACCATATTTATAAAAAAATACATTACATAAAATGTATTAACTAAAGGTCTAAAACAAAGTTTATAAAAATTATTTAAAAGAGGGATATAAAAATAAATTTTGTAACAAATCACAAATGTAAATAAACATTCACATGGGAGGAGGAGTAGAGTAATTAGCAAAATCTAGATCTTATGATTTTCTTTTTACAAATGGCATGAGACATCATTACCTAAATAAAATAATCAAATTAAAAATTATAGAAAACTTTTCAGCTTCCAAATTCAAATTTATTAATCTACCAATCTCTGAAAAGTACAGTAACAAAAAGATTTAGCAATCTCAAAACTCCAACACTCAAGGAAAAAAAGAAATTAGAAAAAGAAAGAAAAATGGAAACCAGGTAACAAATCAAAAACCTGGAAACATGATCCAGGATAAATTAGCAAATCAAAACTTGAGTAAATCAAGCAAGTTAAGAACTTAGAAGCTGTAAATAATTCTGGAAGCAATTTCATTTTGTTCTCTGGTGAAAATAATGTGAGCAATTCAAGAAACAAAAGCAATATACAATTTTTAAATCTGGAAAGAAATCAGTAATCAAAACAAGACCAAGCTCAGGCAAGCAAAATTCAAACATCAATACAAAATGGAAGTCTGGAAACAAGAATTCAATGCAAATCATCTCAACTTAAAGCAAGAATTCAACTTAGAAAAAAAGTTCAAGTTCTTAGATTCAAATCAATAGATCATCTCTGTTCAAACTGCAAAGCAAAGGTGAGCAAACCTTTCATCCTCTAATTTATTCCTATATCGATGCTAGTGAGTAAACCCTTTAAGTAATCTAGACTTAGATCTGTTGTTTGAAACATGTTTAAAGTAGGTTGGAAAAATTACTTGCATGTGTATTATTTTGTGCATATATGTATAGATATAGTTTTGCATGTCTGAGAACAGACATTGTCCCTGTTCTAAGCATTACAGGAATGCAAACTTGTTCAAATTTTGATTTCTCTCCCTATAATCCCTATCAGACTTTGAAATCAAAACGAACTATATTTGTTTTGACTTGTTTCAAGTTTTAAAAGTAAATTTGAATAAAAATAAATTGAAGTTTCACTGGAAATTGGGAATTACAGACAAATCTTAAAATATGTAAAAATTCGAAAATCAGGAATTCTAGTTTCAGGAATGCTATCTGAAATGTCATTGAAAACAATGATTTTTGAATGAAAAATAAAGATTTTTAATAAAGTATCGATCGAGGAATTTTGGGATGAACAGGATTGGGTTTAGTTGCAAATTCTAGCGATCGGGATAATTATGGTGGTTGGGGTTTTGCTTGGAGATAGAGGAAGTCCTGGAGATCTCGGCAAAAATGGCTGACGAATTTATAAATTGTCGTGTTGGCCGGACTTTGGCGATCTAAGTTTTAAGCTTGTGTTTGTGTATGGGTCGAAATTCCTAGTGCTACGTCGTTCTTAGTTGACCGGAACTATTCGCTTCGGTGGCGATCGAAGCCTGAAAGTCAGGCGATGCTTTGACCAAAAGCACGTGACCTCTGAAGGTCGGAGGAGGAAGAGCAAGGCGTTTTTCGTGATGGTTGTTTTGGTCCAGTTTCGAGTCAGGATCGTTTCAATTTTCATAACAGTTTGGTATCAGAGCACGGATCATTGCAAAGCTTAGTGTAATTTTTTTTGAAAATTTATTGATGTCGGATATGATTTCGTTTTCAAAGATGGCTATTTTGGATGGAAAGAATTAGGGTATTTGGAACCCTAAGATGAAGGATGTTCTGTACCTCAATGATCTTCATGATCTGATTGATGGAGATGGAAAGAAGTCCGCTGATGTCAATGAGGGAAAATGGAAGAAGATGGATAAGAAGGCGATTGCTTTGATTCGTCAGTATCTTGATGATTCAGTTTTCCATTATGTGGCTTCTTGTGAATCCATGAAGGCTTTGTGGGACAAGTTGGTATCTTTGTATGAGTCAAAGATTCTACTAGTAAGGATTTTCTAGTTCGAAAGTTGATACAATTGAGATTAGATGAAGAGAAGTCTGTTGCAAAGCATTTGGATGAATTACAAGATGTAATAAATCAATTGGCAAATATGAAGGTCAATTTTGATGATGAGTTACATGCTCTTTTATTAATGATTTCACTTTTAGAAAGTTGGGAAACTTGGGTTGTTTCATTGAGTAATTCTAATGCTAATGGAACTATCTGTTTGGAAACTGTTCGAAGCAGTCTTTTGAATGAGGAGCTTAAAAGAAAAAGGTCGGGTATGAAATCAATTCAAAGTGAGGCTATGGTGGTAAGGGACTCGAAGAAAGATACAATTTGGAAGAAAAAGGATGTTAATGGTAAAGGTGTTATCACTTGTCGTTATTGTAAAAAGAAAGCTCACATACGTAGCAAGTGTTTTGCTTATAAAAAAGATCAGAAAAAAGATGCACATGGCGATACTAGTAGTGATGCACATGCAGGTTTTGCTGAATGTACCGATAGTGATACTTCTTGTGATGTCTTCTTTAGTGAAAATTAGCCTTGGAAGATGGATTCGGGAGCCAGTTTTCACATTTGTAGAGATGTGAATTGTTTTCCTTCTTATGAGAAGATGATGTAGCTCAGGCCGGAGATGAAGGCATAAGTCGTAGGCGACTTATGGAGGGAGCTATGAGTCATCTACGAGTTAAGGAAACAAGCATGAGTCGTGACCGACTCAACTGGGGTGAAGGCATAAGTCGTAACCGACTTAAGGAAGCGGAGATGAGTCGTCAAGGCATAAGTCGTAACCGACTTAAGGAAGCGGAGATGAGTCGTCAAAGCGTAAGTCGTACACGACTTAAGGAGGCGGTGATGAGTCGTCCACGACTCAACTGGAAAAACAAAGGGGAAGTTGCTTCGAGGTTGCGACTTAAGGAAGATGCTATAAGTCGTCCACGACTTAACAAGGAAGATACAGAAGGAGCAGTTCAAAGGAAGAATGCACACGTGTTAAGTCGGCGACGACTTAAGGAAGGTGATGAGTCGACACCGAGCTACGACTTAGTTAAGGCGAACTATCTTAAGGCGCTGGAACCTAAAACCGTGGAATCTCCTGCCGTTTTAATCTGATCCGTTGATGTCTTGAGTCGTCTGATTGTAAGTCATGAGTCGTCTGTACATATGTATGAGTCGTATGTCGTTAAACTGTGTTGTAAGTTGATAAGTCGGCAACGACTCAAGTGGTTGTCTGTTTGTAATAAGTCTTCTGTTTCGTTGTAAGTCGTGTACGACTTATGTTGAGTCGGAGGCTTTGATAAGTCGGAACCGACTTAGTACTTGTAATATTTTTTTAAGTTTTTTTCTGCTGTGTTGTAAATAGTATACGACTTATGTTAAGTCGGAAATGTTGATAAGTCGGTTGCCGACTTATGACTTGTACTTTTTCTGTGTTGGTGTGTTGTAGCCTATAAATAGGCAAGTGAAGTCATTTGTAAGAGGTTGTTGATTTTTAAATAAAATTCTCTTTTTGATTGCTTTGTGCTTTCATTCAAATTGGTAGTTGAGTGTAATCTCCTATCTCCTCTTTCGGATAATCGAGTGCGCTCGATTCAACGATTGTAGAAGCCGATTCGCGGAATCAAGTGCGCTTGATCAACGCTTGAAGAATTGAAGATCTTTGAACCCGGTATCGTGCGCGATCAACGAGTTCGAGATAGCTAGAGTTCGGTATCTTCGGATCAACGAATTCGGGCAATTCAGCATTCATCAATCCATCGACTGCTACTTTCACCGATCTACATCATTTTTGTAATATCCGCTGCGTCAGTTTGGTATCAGAGCTTGTTCTAGCCAATCATAGCTGGATCGAGTCTTGGAGCCTATTCATTTAGAAGTTGAAGTTGTTTGGCCGAGAAGTGTGAGGTTGAGCCGTGAGCAAGAGAAGTGTTCATCATTGTTCGAAATTGTTTGATCGGATTTTTATTGGAGGCCGAAACTTTGTCCATCGTGTTCATCGCGATTTGCTACAAAGTGGAAGTTTTCGATCCGTTTCATTTTGGATCAAAGTTCGAAAAGTGTTTGAATTTGAAGTGTTGAAGAACTTGTGAAGTTTTCGAGAATGCCGCCAAGAAGAGCTAATCGCCACCAAAACGTAGAAGCTTTATATCGAAGAGAAGAGGCTGATGAGATGGAGCAAAGAATCAATGAGAATTTTAGTGAAAAGCTTAACGAAGGAATTGGCCGGTTAGAGAGGCTTATGACGGAAATGAATCAAAATCGGAGAAGGATTTCACCAGAATCTAACCATGGGGGTAGTAGAGTCTCGCCACATTCCAATCGAGACAGAAGTGTTGAAAATGATCAAGGGCGTGGGAGGAACATGAATGATCGTGAACGGAGGAACGTTGATAGAAGGGATGATGGTGGAAGACGTAATGGTAGTAGAGATGTTGGTGGTCAGAATCGACATCGTTATGCATCTGATTTTGAAGAGGAGTATGATGGTGGTAGTATTCAAGGAAGAGGTCAAGGAAGAAACTATTCTGAGTATGATCACAAATGGGAGTCGGGGATGAAGACAGAAATTCCTGAATTCAAAGGTGGTATGCAAGCGGAGGAGTTTCTAGATTTGGTAGCTAATGTTGAAGAGATTTTTGACTTTAAAGAAGTTCCCAAACATCGTAGAGTGAAGTTGGTTGCTACGAGGCTGAGGGGTAGAGCTTTGGCATGGTGGCAGCAAACCAAGCTTACACGTGAACATATGGGGAAGTCAAAGATTGAATCTTGGGAGAAGATGAAGAAATTGATGAAAGCAACGTTCTTACCTTACAATTATCAATCTTTGATGTATCAACGTTTGCAGAACTTGAGGCAGGGCACAAAGACAGTTAATGACTATGCTGATGAATTCTATCAACTTATTGCAAGGAACGATATTATGGAAACGGAAGAGCAGTTGACATCTAGGTTCATTGGGGGATTGAGAATGCAGATTCAGGATATGGTTAACATGTTCGATCCAAGATCTGTGGCAGAAGCACATCAGAAAGCGTTGGCTTGGGAAAAACAAGGGAGATGAGGAAGTGGTGTGTTTACTAATTCTAACAATCAAGCGAAGGGTGTTGGAGGAAGTTCTAATGTTTTCAAACCTATCAGTAGACCAGTGTTGAAGGAGGTTGAGAAGACAAGGGTTAACAATGGTTTCAAATGTTACAATTGTCAGGAATTGGGTCATAAAAGTAGTGAGTGTCCAAAACCAAAGAAGAGAACCATGATTGTAGAGGTTGAAGATGAGGATGTTGATGAGGGTTGTTCTAGTCCAGCTGAGGAGGATAAGCAAGATATTGCGTCAGGGGATGAAGGTTGTAACCTAATGCTGAGGAGATCGTGTTTAACACCGAAGCAGGAGGAAGCTAGTTGGTTGAGGAGTAATATTTTTCAGTCAACATGTACTATTCTGGGGAAGGTGTGTAAGTTTGTGATCGACGCAGGAAGCTGTGATAATATTATTTCGACCGAGGCTGTGACAAAGTTGAAATTGAAGACAGAGAAACATCCGAGTCCATACAAGTTAGCATGGTTGAGAAAAGGAGGAGAAGTGAAAGTGGATAGACGAGTTCGTGTTCCATTCTCTATTGGGAAGAAATACAAAGATGAAATATGGTGTGATGTAGTAGAGATGGATGTTTTCCACTTATTATTGGGAAGACCATGGCAGTATGATCGAGCAGTACAACATGACAGTCGGACCAATAGCTACAGTTTTATGTTTAAAGGCACGAAGATTATCTTAGTTCCAAAGAAGAGATCACAAGAAGAAAGTAAGTCAGAAGAAATTGAAGAGCTGAAAACTTTATTGACTTTAAAGGAGTTTGTTAAAGAAGTTGAAGAAGAACCGGAAGTATTCTTGTTGATTGGGCGTGAGGGCAGTGAAGAAGTTGAAATTCTTGAAGAAGTTAAACCAGTTTTGAAAGAATTTGCCGATGTATTTCCAGAGGAATTACCAACGGAGTTGCCGCCGTTGAGAGATATACAACACCAGATAGATCTTGTTCCAGGTGCTGTGTTTCCACACAGACCACATTATAGAATGAGTCTGAAGGAACATGAAGAGTTGCGGAGGCAGGTAGAGGAATTGCTTGAGCAAGGACGTGTGCAGGAGAGTCTGAGTCCTTGTGCTGTACCAGCTTTATTGGTACCCAAGAAGGATGGGACGTGGAGGATGTGCACTGACAGTCGAGCATTGAATAAGATTACTGTGAGATATAGATTTCCAATGCCGAGGTTGGATGACTTGTTGGATCAAATAAGCGGAGCTACTATATTTTCGAAGATTGATTTGAAGAGCGGATATCATCAAATTCGTATCAGACCAGGCGATGAGTGGAAGACTGCTTTTAAAACCAGGGAGGGTCTATACGAGTGGTTGGTCATGCCGTTTGGCTTATCAAATGCACCAAGTACTTTCATGAGGGTGATGAATCAGATTTTTCGACCGTTCATTGGGAAATTCGTGGTGGTGTATTTCGATGATATTCTTATTTACAGTGGGAGCCCAGAGGAACATTTGAATCATCTTAGAGAAGTGCTGATGGTGTTACGACAAGAACAATTTTATGCTGCAACGAAGAAATGCGTGTTCATGACGCATAGTGTTTTATTTTTGGGGTATGTTGTTTCAGAGAAAGGAATACAGGTTGACCAAAGTAAAGTTGAGGCGATCAGAAATTGGCCGCAGCCCAAGACGATAACGGAAGTTCGTAGTTTTCATGGGTTGGCATCATTTTATCGAAGGTTTATTCCACACTTTAGTAGTGTGATGGCGCCTGTTACAGATTGTATGAAAGGCAAACAGTTTTCATGGTCAGAAGAAGCAGGGGTTGCTTTTTGGAAGATCAAGGAATTGCTGACGACTGCACCAATTCTAGTATTACCAGATTTTCAGTTGGTGTTTGAACTACATACTGATGCATCCAAGGTTGGGATTGGAGGGGTGTTGAGTCAGAAGGGGCGTCCAATTGCCTATTTCAGTGAGAAGTTGTCAGGAGCGAAGATGCGATACAGTACATATGATGTGGAGTTCTATGCTGTTGTGCAATCTATTAAACACTGGAGACATTATCTATTTCAGAAGGAATTTGTTCTTTACACTGATCATGAAGCATTGAAGCATTTGCAAGGGCAAGACAAGATTTCAGCAAGACATGCATCGTGGATTGCATATCTGCAACAGTTTACTTTTGTTGTGAAACACAAGTTAGGGGTGACAAATCGTGTGGCTGATGCTTTGAGTAGGAGGAGTCATTTGTTGACTACACTAAAGGTTGAAGTGACGGGGTTTGAAATATTGCCAGAGTTATTCACTGATGATCCTTACTTTGCAAAATTTGTTGAAAAAGTCAAGGAGGGAGAGACGGATGATTTCGTGATGGTAGATGGTTTTCTTTTCAAAGGAAATCGATTGTGCATTCCGGAGGGTAGTTTGAGAATGAAAATTATCAAGGAATTACATGAAGAAGGGCATGTTGGAAGAGACCGTACCTTACAGTTGATTTCACAATCCTACTTTTGGCCATCAATGAGGAAAGAGGTGGAAAGATTTGTGGAGCGTTGTCATATTTGTCAGGTTTCGAAGGAAACTGCTACTAATGCTGGTTTATATATGCCATTACCGGTACCCACTAAACCATGGGTTGATGTAAGTATGGACTTTGTGTTGGGGTTGCCAAGAACGCAGCGTGGTAATGATTCCATTTATGTGGTGGTTGATCGATTTTCGAAGATGGCACATTTTATTGCTTGTAAGAAGACGGCAGACGCTGTTCATGTTGCTCAATTGTTTTTCAAGGAGATCTATCGACTTCATGGATTGCCAGAATCTATTGTGTCGGATAGAGATACTCGATTTCTGAGTCACTTTTGGTTAAGTTTGTGGAAAATGGTGGGAACGAAGCTGAAGTTTAGTAGTGCTTATCATCCGCAAACTGATGGACAGACTGAGGTGGTTAACAGATCATTGGGAAACTTGTTGAGGTGTCTTGTTCAAGATAATCTGAAGAGTTGGGATGTGAAGTTATGCCAGGCAGAATTTGCCCATAATCATGCTGTGAATCGAAGTACTGGGTTCATTCCATTCCAGATTGTTTATTCAAGTTTACCAAAGGGACCGTTGGATCTAACGGTAGTACCTCAATCAAAGAAGACTGTTAAGAAAGCTGCTGATTTTGTTGAAGGGTTAGCAGAATGTCATCAAATCGTTCAGGAACGATTAGAAAAGGCAAATGCAAAATATAAACAATCTGCAGATTTGAAACGACGAAGTGTTGAATTTCATGAAGGAGATTTGGTTTATGCAGTTTTAACGAAAGATCGTTTTCCAATAGGCGCTTACAATAAATTGAAAGCACGGAAAATTGGTCTGGTGGAAGTTGTGAAACGAATCAATGAAAATGCTTATAAACTAAAGCTGCCAGATGATGTGTATACGTCTGACGTATTCAATGTTAAGCATCTCGTACCATATCATGGGGATGAGTTTGTTGGGGATGAAGAGTGTGCAAATTCGAGGTCGAATTTCTCTCAACATGGGGAGGATGATGTAGCTCAGGCCGGAGATGAAGGCATAAGTCGTAGGCGACTTATGGAGGGAGCTATGAGTCATCTACGAGTTAAGGAAACAAGCATGAGTCGTGACCGACTCAACTGGGGTGAAGGCATAAGTCGTAACCGACTTAAGGAAGCGGAGATGAGTCGTCAAGGCATAAGTCGTAACCGACTTAAGGAAGCGGAGATGAGTCGTCAAAGCGTAAGTCGTACACGCCTTAAGGAGGCGGTGATGAGTCGTCCACGACTCAACTGGAAAAACAAAGGGGAAGTTGCTTCGAGGTTGCGACTTAAGGAAGATGCTATAAGTCGTCCACGACTTAACAAGGAAGATACAGAAGGAGCAGTTCAAAGGAAGAATGCACAAGTGTTAAGTCGGCGACGACTTAAGGAAGGTGATGAGTCGACACCGAGCTACGACTTAGTTAAGTCGAACTATCTTAAGGCGCTGGAACCTAAAACCGTGGAATCTCCTGCCGTTTTAATCTGATCCGTTGATGTCTTGAGTCGTCTGATTGTAAGTCATGAGTCGTCTGTACATATGTATGAGTCGTATGTCGTTAAACTGTGTTGTAAGTTGATAAGTCGGCAACGACTCAAGTGGTTGTCTGTTTGTAATAAGTCGTCTGTCTTCTATTTCGTTGTAAGTCGTGTACGACTTATGTTGAGTCGGAGGCTTTGATAAGTCAGAACCGACTTAGTACTTGTAATATTTTTTTTAAGTTTTTTTCTGCTGTGTTGTAAATAGTATACGACTTATGTTAAGTCGGAAATGTTGATAAGTCGGTTGCCGACTTATGACTGGTACTTTTTCTGTGTTGGTGTGTTGTAGCCTATAAATAGGCAAGTGAAGTCATTTGTAAGAGGTTGTTGATTTTTGAATAAAATTCTCTTTTTGATTGCTTTGTGCTTTCATTCAAATTGGTAGTTGAGTGTAATCTCCTATCTCCTCTTTCGGATAATCGAGTGCGCTCGATTCAACGATTGTAGAAGCCGATTCGCGGAATCAAGTGCGCTTGATCAACGCTTGAAGAATTGAAGATCTTTGAACCCGGTATCGTGCGCGATCAACGAGTTCGAGATAGCTAGAGTTCGGTATCTTCGGATCAATGAATTCGGGCAATTCAGCATTCATCAATCCATCGACTGCTACTTTCACCGATCTACATCATTTTTGTAATATCCGCTGCGTCAGAAGAGTGTTGGCATGATTAGGACAGCCAATGGAGTAGAGCTACCAATTTGTGGTATTGGATCTATCCGGTTTCGTATGCATGACGGTGTGGTTAGAGAAGTCTCTGAAGTCAGACATATACCCACTTGTTCGCATAACTTGATTTCTCTCGGTCAATTGGATTGCCCTAGTTGCAGTTATGAGACTCAAAATGGAGTTTTGAGAGTGAAGAAAGGTGTTTGTGTAAGGATGAGAGGAGTATTGGAAGAAGGAAACCTTTATAGCTTGGTTGGTTCTGTAATTGGCTATGGAAAGCGAGTAACGGTTGAAGGGCCTAGTCCACAGCAAGGTGGAAAGGTTAATGTGGTTACTGCTTATGATTCTAGCATTGAGGAGCATATTTTAGACATGGATCTTCATGTTGATGATGCTCGAGGGATCAATAGTGATCAGGTAATTAGCTCAGATCGAGTGATAGACGGGTGTCAAATTGCAAAATCCCCAAAGACAAGACAGAGATCTTTGTGGTATTACAAACGTTTTTGAGACCGAATTTGTGTGGTGCACTTCATGTGGGAGATGCATCACTTATAGACGGTGGTTGAGGTTTGTAATTTAGTGTGGTTGAGATATGGGGATTTGTGATAGATCTAGATATGACATGCTTGATATATTGGAGATATGTGATTTTGCATCAAAATGCAGTGTTAAATTTTGGTGATACAAAATCACAAATAAAGGGAAATAAATATGCAAAAGAAAGAAAGAGAAGATTTTATTTCCCCTAATTAATAGGCATATTGAGTATATTTATTTCTCTCTCCAATTGGCTAATAAAATTATTTTTTGCCATCTACTGTTAACTTAGGCATTAAGTAATTGATTATATAAATAGAGACTAGAAGAGATTGTAAAAGTGTGGTGGAAAATCTATTTGCTAATTCCGTCTTCTCCATCTTTGTTCTTCTTCTCCAATAATTTTAGCCATATAGATATTTGCTCCCTTTCTCAATTTGGTTATTGATTCAATGTTATTTTGTTTATTTTAGCTTTGTTCTATTAATTGTAAACAAAATTTGGGTGAATCAATAAAGTGGATGGTTGGATGGAATATCTTGTGTTATTACGTTTTAATATCAATTTCATCTTGTTTTCAATTCAAGTTATCTCTTTGTGATATGGATGATAAAGATCCGTTGATATAAGCTTCCGCAAAGCGCTACCGTTTTCATAACACTCCTCAACTATCGGTTCGCCTAAAAATATTTTTTTAACCTAAAAACGAACAATTATCAAATTCGTGGAAACAGAGATGCTAAAAATCCTGAAACTTAAGCTAAAAATCATGGTTTGCCAAGACAGTCATGATCATATAAGTTGTTAGTCGATTCGCGAACATTGAAAACCGACAATTCATCCCTTTAGTGTGTTTTTTTCAAAATTTTTATAATATATTCACTTAAAAGTTTCACAACTATTTTTAAAATGATCTACATCTAAAAATACATAACTTTACGATGGCATGTCAAAAAGCATAATGGTTTGTAAGATATTAGGTTTAGAAGATAACATGAGTTTATGTTTTTAAAAGAACAGAATGATGGAAATTTGTTATTACAACTTATAATAAGCTCATTTTTTCTATTCTAATGCATACAATTTGATTTACAACAATACTTATTTGTTAAACATGAAACAACCAACATCAGTTTTAAGTAACAAAAGCAATTAAAACATTTATTTACAAAATTAGCAAAATAAAGATTTGTTCACTCACCTTCCACTTTACCTTGTTTGCAAAGCTAAATCCACGCTCTAAGATTTCTAAAATTTGATTCTTGAATAAAAAGGAGATACCTTTATTTTTATGTTACTTAAAATGAAGTGTTAGAATTTTAAATTTTGAAAAGAGGAATGGAGTTGGTAAAATAAAATGAGTAATGGAATGAGAAGAGGATATATATATAGAAACAAGTTAAACAAAGAAAGCTAAAGAAGTAAAAATCCAAAATATCACTTAATCATTCAAGTTCAACATTAATATCAACTCATGAGCCACCATGAGTAAAAACCATTTCATACATTTGGGATAATAAGGTGGTTGTAGTACTAAGTTGAAATTTACACATTTGTTTCCAAATCCATGTCACATCAAAAAAAATTAAAATAAATTTTACTTTTAATTACTAGTATATTATCATATGGTTCAAATAAATGTTGCTTGCATTTTAGAAAGCTTGTTTAAGAAAGATTTCAAATGTTATAACTTATAATTAACTTGTCACTTGATAAAAAGCTAAAAATCTTAAAAATGTGTTGCAGTTACGTTTTTAGTTTTCCGTCAAATTATCTATTTATGTAAACCACATTTAAAAAAAGTTATTGCCAATTATAAACAAAAGGAGGGTTATTAAATGAATAAAAACAACTAATTGAGTATTTAGATTAAATTAAATATTCTCAAACCAAAGCAATAAAATTTCAGGTCATTACATATAGAGTCATAGATTATTGTTAAAGTCCTAGTAGCAATCTTTGATCACTATCTCGCTTTCTTTTATTCTTTAAATAAAATTATATGCTTTATATTTAAAAATATTTTGTAAGTTTAAAATGCTTATAAACAATGTTTAGACTATTTTTACAAAGTATCAAAATATTTTACAAAGCATAAGATTGCCAAAACATTTTAAAACAAAAGGGTTTTTCAAAATAGAAAGGGATATGTCGACATATCCATATGAAGTATGTCGAAATACATGCCGATATTTTGAAATTAAAATTTCAAAATGAAGTGTTTATTTGTCATAACTGTTCATGAATGGCCTGTCAACTTATCCTCTATATATAGGGGGTTTTCAAACGAATTTTAACAACTACTTTCTTATTGTCTTCTCTCCTCTTATTCTGCCAAAATTTCTATTGAAAATTTATTCAAATTTTCTCAAATTTAAACTAGAATCAATTCAATATTCATTGTATAGATTCTTTCCTTTTTACTCTTTGATTTCAATTATCTCTCTCTCTCAATCAAAAATCAAAGTGTTTTCCAAGAGGCTATAGGATCAATTGTATTCAAAGATCAAAAACTGGCTTTGAGAAAAATATCAAACTCTAGTAATACAAGAGAGACGATAATAACTTTGTTAAGTAATTATCTGAATAAAGATCCACAACATTATACAACACCATATTATAGTCTATACAAACGGAAAGTAAACTCAACTAGTAAACTATCTCATAATAGTAATTCAAGACTGTCGAGGCACATAGTGTCACACAGTGGAAATATAATAAAAATTGTACATATAAGTGTAGATAATTGTCACCCCCTTTCAGTCCACCTGTAGAACTCCATAATCATCCCATGCTCTATATCTACTCATTTAAGAGGACCCGAAATAATAGGAAGCAAAGAATAAAACCTTGGGTCAGACAACAGTATGGTGAGAGTGGTATCAAATCTCAAAATACCATCAAATTGGATAATATACAGAACAATGGTTATATAAACCATACCTAACTTATCCCTGCACCCACAGAGTCAACACATAAACATAAGTGATATGCTTCTCTATAACATCGTAAAAAGTGTATAACATACTCAGTATCTGGCATGGTGCCTATGTATCCCTGCCTACAGTCCCTACTCCATACTAAGTTAACTTTAGGTATCTAGGTATCTCCATCGAGACCTACTCCACACTAAGTCAAGTCAGGGTATCCAAGTAACCCTACCACAATACCTACATATTGTGACATTCCTAGGGTCATAGGTGACTGGTGAGCAACCATTAAACAATACCTACTAGCAATTAATGTGCCAGATATATGATGATTCGTATGACCTTCGAAGTCTGTTAAGGACTAGTGGAAATACCGGTTCTCGATTGTGCTCACCATACTCATCGGTTAGACAACCCCGCATGGTTATCTCTTATGATACCTCTGCACCACCTGACCTAAACCCTACCGTTCCAGGGTACAGACTGGCGCTACAAGTCCTTGATTGCCCCCGCATATAGTACTCCTACTATGAACACAACTAGAACATTCTGATCCATCAACGATCCCTAGGCAAAAAAATATCCATCGAGCTGTACTCACTCGAGACAAATCTGAAGCCTACTGTTTCACTACAGTTTTAAAGGCACGAGCCTTAACACTCACCTCCATTTACTATCTATAGCATCACTCCAATTCGAGCCGCCATCCTCAATTCTTCTCACTGCCTGAGCTCTTTTATCGAAGAACCCTACTATCATGCCATCGGATGTGCGAAGTCCAACTTGATCCATATAGTGCTGATACTATCATCCCAGAGCCTACTCCATACATCATCGGGTCACTATCAGCATTATCAGACTATCAAGTCAAAGCACCACCCTGCCTCAACATCAAAATCACCAGGTCGAACCACCGCATCCCTACCTCACCATCAATATCACTCATCTAAGGGTAATAACATCTAATATCCAAATCGATCGGGCAGACAAACCATCACGTCGCGCACCATAACATCTTATCGAGGTTCAAGCTGCATATCGACCAAATCGCCAATCAACAACAGTGATGGACATTGACCACTCTACTATGGTCAATACCGTACACCATGATCTTGTACTTAACCGAATAGTTAAGTATAAACCAAACATAAATGTTCGACATCTTCCGTTCTAAAATTCAGATCTATTGGCACGTATCCCAAACCCTCTTCTACAGCTCATCTGGTTCATTAGAATCTCGCATATGTGAAAATCAAACATACAAGATGTTATCTAAAAGAAAATCACAACCAATCGGCATTTTCAACTAAAGCAGCCAAATAATAAACAACATCAAACATGCATCCATACATCCACACATCCAAACAACCATATATCCATCCAAAACATCATACATACGACATAAACATTCCTTCCATATCAATTCATGTGGGAAATAACACCAATAATAGATCTAATCTAATAATTCTCTAACTATGGCACAATGACAGAAAATATGTGATATTATTTATAAATCGGTTAAAAATAATTACATATTCTTTTATAAAATTATAGCTGATGTATATATATAATAAAATAAAATTTTAAAACCACAAATCATTCCCAAGCGTCAATATAACAATAAACAATTAACCATGGTGAAGCGAGAAACAATATCACTTAACCCAACCGAATCTATCTAAACCAGCGCCAAGATGTAGATCTCGCCAATATTATAATGCAAGAAACGACGTCCAAAACGGATCTCGTGCGCAAAAGATATAACCAAAATAAGAACCGTCATTAGCGAGATATTAAAATAATTAATTAATAAGCTAATTACCTTAATCCGTCTTCTTTCTCTATTGCCTGTACATGCACAAAATTGTGCATATCCATGGCCGTGCATTCTTGAATCTTCCATGATCGATTTCTTGGTTAATAGTTGATGAAATCGAGATATGTCTTTGCCAAATCACTTCTACTCTCGATCTACATCCATCGATTCAAAGCTCGACTTCAGGGATGAAATCACGACTCATGGCCATGAGCTTGACCTGCTCATCCACGTATTTTGAAATGCTCAACCAAACTCGGTAGAAAGGTATACGTTCTCGAGAGGAATCCAACCGTAATCTCTAATTCACCTTTCGCCACTCGAATCTCCAACGATCTCAAAACCTAGATCCATCGATCTCGACGAAGAATGCTAAATCGAAATTCTACCACGGTCATCGCGTAACACTCACTGATACGACCTCAATGAATCCAAAGGCTTGATTTTTTGTTGAGTAGTTTAGGAGAAATTGATTCTTTAATGGAGGAATGAAAGCTCGACCATGATTTTCTTTTTCAGGTTGCTATAGTGATAGGTCAAATAAAAATAATAGGCTAGAAGAGATTCAAAAGCTATTTAAAATAAAATATTATCCATTTATTTAATTCTCTTAAATGAATGGTCATGGGTTTTGAGCCCACAAGATCACATGAAGCATCCGATTACCACAAAACTCGTCTGCCTGCATCATCTTATTTTTTTGAATTCAATGGCACTAACCACATCTCCATCTATGATTGTGCCTCGAAAGCCTAATTTCGCGTACTTCATGTCCGTTTCAGGCATTGAATCGTCCGATCTTGAAATATAACGATCCTTATACTAATTTTAATTCGCAAAGTCAATACGAACTCAAAAGAAGTGGTCAGAGTCTTGATTTGGCCGTATGCAAAAAAATCACATTTTCGGGCCTTCATTTAATTAATGATTAAATATTTAAATATCTGATTTTTAAAAATGGGGGTCATTACAATTTCTTCAAAACGTGCACAAATACTTCGAAACATGTAAATCCTTTTGAAGTAATCATCTCCAATATAATAGAATTTATGCCTTCGAAAGTGTATCCCTTTTCAGGTATAAAGACCTTTTTAACTCACTCAAAAGATGTTCCCAAGGGATTGTTTCCTTCTTAAACTTTGCCTTGAGGTGCTAACTATATTTCTTGTTAATATTTTTGATGCTAGGAGTGGTGGAACCTCCAACCATGTGGTCTTCTTATAGACTAATTATATAGCATTTGACTTGTTGTAGGAAAATGAAACATAAATGATTCAGTCGAATGGATAACGAAGCAATACACGCAATAACTTTGGAAGAAAATATTACTCCAACTTTCAAGATGGAAGGGGTGGTTGTAACGACCCCGAAATTTAATTTTATTTAAATTGATAATTAAATTAATTTTTGAATTAGATATGTGAAAATAATCAATGCGGTGAAGCGAGTTTCCCCGATCGTAAATAAATTTGATATAAATCATTTAAATTTTAAAAATAATAAATATGAAGTAAAATAATTTTAGAATCTCATTTAAAATAATAAAACAAATAAACATCATCTCTAATACAAAACAAGTAAAAAGATAAATATGAGCAAAACAAATTTTATAAAGATAAGTATGCACACTTGTAATATGAAACAAATAATAAATAGGTATGTAGTAGCTTGCAAAATGAACAATGTGAACACTTGAATAAGAAGAAATAAGACAAAGTAAAAGAAGACAGTAAAGTATATTCGTGTACAAGCAAAGAAAATATAGTCAAGTAGGTATAAACTGAAATGTGAACAGGTGAACCTGAAAGACGAACAAGTAAACAAAAATATTTATTAACTTGCAAAACAAGATAAAGCAATTAATGCTTGGATCTTTAGCCACCACAACATATCACTGCAGCCACCAAAATGTTTCATACCAGCCGAGCTAATAAAAAAAAATGTAGGCAAGCATAGAAAAATTGTACAAAGCAAATTATATCACATATATAAAATAATACATCTCAGCCGAGACTTACAAATGAAGCAAACAAAAGAAAGTATATAAACATCCATAAGTTTGCAAATGAAACATAAGGTACCAGAGCAATTAATGATATACTCCTTAGTACACTACAAAACATGTACAGCCGAACCCAAAGGAAAATATATGAATATAAGAAGAAGAAAAACAATATTGTACATGGTAATAAATGCAGCCTCCCATTTGTATACAATATCCCTGGTTTTGTTTTGTACAACACTATCTATCAGCCCCCATATGAAAAATCTCTGATCAGACCTTGTACAAAAGCAAAATGATCATCCTGTAACTTCATTTTCTTATATCCAACTCTTCATCCTAGTTTCGTTCTTGAAGCTGAGAAAACTAAAAGTAGTCATCATTCAAACTTTAACAAAAATCTTCAATTAAAACATCAATACAAATATCTGAAAGAAGAAAATAATAAGTATCATCACTCAAGTTCAAAAGCAATTTCCAGATTCAAGTATCAAATTCCAGGCTCAAAACAAAAATGAAAAGCTCCTCTGTTCCCTGTTCTTTGTCTCTGCTTCTTCCCATCAAGGTGATCAAACCTTCTACTTTGAATATGTTATTGTTATTTGGGAGAAAATTAATCTCTTTTATCTTCTTATACTTGGTGTGATGCTTTGATAATGTTGGTGATGATTGAAACATGTCTGTACATTCGAAATAAGATATGCATGTTGGTTCCAGGCAAATGTGCCTCTGATTCTTTTCATCACAGGGTTGATAAACCTGTTTAGAAATATATATATACCATCCAAGTTAGGTACTGATCTCTAAAAACAAAATGTAGAACATTGCAAATTGAATTTTAAAAATATATTCCAAGTAGAAATATTTAATAGATATTGTGAAAAGGGTAATTTACAGGCAGATCATAAGATATCAGAAAATTCGATCATCTTAACTTCATAATCTGATTTCATAATCAAGTTTATATCACGAAATAATGATTTTTAGTGAAGGTCCTAAAATTGTTAAGCTTATAATGGTCGAGGAATTTGGGTGTGGAGGCAACAAACAAAATTTTCAAATTCTGTCAAACGGCAAGGTTAGGTTCTTCGTGGTTTGGTCAGAAGGTGGTTCGGGGATGGTTGATCATCAGAAAAATGATGGGAAATATTCTAACTTGCTAAGGTGGTCGCGCGTAGAGGAAATAGGGTTTTAACCCTGTATTTTGTCAGTCGAAGTCGCGAGGCACTAGTGGGGTCGACATAGCGTTTCGAACGACCGGACCAAGGGGGATGCGTTCACTGATGAACGAAGCAGCTTCGGCCAGAATTGCGAAGTTTTCGATGGCCTGTCGTGGTGGAGCGAACCAAATTCTGATGATTGCGTGAGTTACAGGAATGAGCAATTGGCCTTGAAATTGTTCGATTTTGATTCAATGACGATTTCGTGAATTTAGGCGTTCGAATCGATTATGGTGATCATCGATGATTCTTAGGTGGCTGCAGCGTCGATCGGAGAGGGTCGTGGGGTTTGTGCACGTATACGTGCAAACGTGTATTAGTTTTGGGGTGTTAGGAGAAGAAGAAGAAAACGTGTATCAGTTTTGGGGAAGAAAAGGGGAGGCTCGAAGCCAAGCACGGGAGATTTGTTGACTTTCTCGAAGTAAATGGGGAGGCTTGGGGTCATTCGAGTGTTTACTCGAAGCAGGGAAGGGTGCGACTCGAAGCACTTTGCTTCGATCTCGGGTTGAGCTGGGTTGGTTACAGGTTTATATAAAAACTGCCTGTAGCTTTTAAATTTAAAGCAAATTTAAATAAATTTAATGTAAGCTAGTTATAACCAAAGTTAAACCAGTGTGAAGTTAGATTCAAATGGAATTTTAGATCTTAAAGTTTTAAAAAGAAATTTGGATTTTTCAAATCAAAATTTAAACAAAAAAAAAATTAAATATGAATTCAAGTTTTGGTTGAATTCAAATCTGAAAATTTAAAGTAGTTTTAAACTGAATCTGCAATCGAGATAACTATAAATCAGTTTTGAATTGAAAGTTAATTTTTAATAATTAAAGATTAATTAAGTAAATAATTAAGGTCAATTAAATAAATGAAGGTGATTAAAGAATGATAATTAATTGAGGAATAATTAATTAAAGAAATTAATTAAAGATAATTTATTTAAATGGTGAATCAAATAATTAAAGGTTAATTATTTTAATGATTAAAGATTGATTGATTTAATAAATTAAGGTTGATTTATTTATAACTAAAGGTTAATTAATAAATGATTAATGGATAATTAATTAAAATGGTTTGTAATAAATTAATGTTAATTAAACCAGGATTAGTGACAAATCTGATTTGATTTAAATCAGATAAATAAATTGACCTTACCTATGAATGTTGGACCTGACTAGATGATTAAATTGTTTGATATCCCTGATATATGATGCTTTGTGATACATCCTGATTTATGTTGTGATCTGTAATTTACTTATCTGTGATATATATCTGTGATCTGTGAATGAGCGATAAACGATATAGTTTATACCGCTTATCAACTATATTTCTGTATTTTGATCTGTGATGATTCATTAATGTTGCACTATTGTGTGTGAAACCCCTGGACCACACCTTTACAAACACAAATATGGATTTCACATGGATATCGGTTAAGTCACAGATAATTTAAATTTAATGTTTTGAAACTGAAATTTTAATTTCAATTGATTTTGAAATTAGAAATTCGAGTTTAAAGTAAAAAGCTTTTGAAATGGAATTTCAAAGATAAAAGTTATTTTGAATAACTTAACCGAGTTTTGAAAATTTAAATAGATAGATTTAAATTTGGATTCAAGTTTGAAATTAAATCTATGATTTGGAAACTAGGGATTAAAAATGATATAAATGTGTTTGTATGAATCTAAACCATTTAAAAGTATAAGTTGGGAATTTGGATTTAACCCAAGAACCTTAACTCGTATAAATGAATCAGATTCCCAGAATGAAAACTGTTTGTTTTCAAAGAATAAAAGCTTTTAGATAAGAAATGAAATTCCAATTTAGGTAAAGGAATTTCAAGATTTAATTGAAAAATGGTTTTCCAAGTTATAAATGAATTCTTTTCGAAAGCTATGAATTAAATCTGTTTATTTTTAACAGATTTAAAATGATGTTTTGTTAAACCATTCGAAATGAAATTGTTTTGAAAGCTATTTGTTAAATCTTTGATTTAAAGATTCAACGAATTAATTAAATTGAAATGGAAATCGATTTGGAAAATCTGTGAATGAATCTTTGTGAAATTAAGTGAACTTTGTGAATTAAATCTTTTTGTTTAAAAAAGATTAAAATGGAAATTTGTTTAACCATTTGAAAGAGAAAGTTTGGGTTTAAATTGTGACTTAATTGAAATCCCATTATCCATTTGTTTTTGAATATTGCGCTCACTATTCGGGTTAGCCGGGAAAAGACATCTGTGTCATATAACCCATTCCGAATAGTGATACGTCGTATATGGATAGCATTTGAAGACCGGTGTTGAAGACCGGATATTTTCGAAAATGAAAGGACAACCTATCGAATGTCTCTGCACTGGGTAGCTCCCGGTATAGAGATTTATATCACTCTCTTTGTGATGGGAAGTCCGGACGTGATTTGAAAATTATCCGGATTTGCAAGGGCTTCGTGAGAAGTGCCTTCGGTTCTGTTCGAACCCGGAACAGACTTGTATGGATACATGTCTGACATTACACTTTGAGATATAAAGCTGATTTCTTTCAAATACATATCTGTTGGTGGCGGAGAATTTATTCTTTTAGCTTAACACCCTTCTCTGAGACGTACGAGCTCAGAGGTTATGTAGTTGAAATTTATCAGCGATATATCCCAATTTGATAATGTGACATGCTGAGTGTTGCTGTATGATGATCAGTGTTTGATCATTTGCGATATGATCATTTTTTTGATCTTATATCTTTGTGATCATAGGTTGATCATTTGTTTGACCCAAAGCATGGCTTTGTGACAAAGCGTAGCTTTGTGGACGAGACTTCGTCGAGCCTCACACCCCGGAAATGGTCGAAACAGGAAGGATGCAGCAAGGTTCTAGGGAGTAGCGCCCCTTAGTGTATGTCATTTCTTCTGGATAAAGGTGGTATCATGGTATGGAGCCCAGATACTTAACCTCTATGGTTGCTGCAAATTTATTACTTTGTGGTTGTTGCGAATCGAGGATCCTCGGGAAGATCGGTGACGATCGGGGGATGGCATACGCGTGTCAGTAGTTACCTATTTCTGCAGAGGTAACCCGGCCTTGTGTTGGCAGAGATCCGGTTAGGTTCTCGGGTCGTCTATTCCAGGGACGTACCCATCGTGGAAAACGAAGTTCCTTAGCCTGACCATGTGACGACCGCCCATGACCCCTGCACCAAATCTAGAGATAAAGCGCTGTAAAGTGTGCCAGGCGACCATGGACGATTGTCAAGGTAAGATTTAAAACAACAGAATCTATCGTATTACTCACAGCGCGTGGACAAAATACAATAGAATATAAGTATAGTGAAGCTTTACAGAACAAGGTGACATCATATAAAACTCCATAATAGTTGAATACAAGCATCCACATAGTCAATACATCAAGCCTCACTACAAATCTCTCAGAGAATACAAAACAGCGGAATATCCAGTACATATAAGAAGATAATATGCAACCCTCTAGCTCGTCTTCGGTATCAGCATCGTGAGAAGAGAACAGCACCTGTCACCTGCTACCTAGTCTGCCCGTCCCAAAATGGACGAACAGCCCAAGGCAATAAGAATTAAAACATAAAGCCTTGAGTCAGACAACAGTCTTAGTGAGCAGTAAATTAACTAACAACATACCAAAAGAGCATAAAGGAAAAGGAATAGGAATACAACCCTCCCACTCCAACCTCATTCTACAGTGATAGCCCCCAGACACACACTAAGCAGAAGCAAACATGGCAGAGCATACAATTTAAAGTAAAACTACTATCACTCGAGTCAAGGGCGATGTTTTCCAAGTACCAAGGCCTAAATCAGATAAGCACCCAGAAGATACCGCTCTTGAGTCCGAATGACGATACAACCAAACATCCATGACTCTGGCTATCACTGTTATCATTGCCTCGATATCACCGTTAATTGAATGACCGGCACATTCTTTCAGCCGTCCGTCAAGGGCTAATGGAAACCCCGGTTCTAGACATAACTCCCGCACGTCGTCGCAGCCCGTGCCTAGGACTATCGAATCTGCCCAGAGTACTCGACCATCAACAGTTGGCCGTTGGGACTATCGAATCTGCCCAAACGTACTCTTGCTTAGAGCATGCTAGAACCTTTAACAACGATGCTATCCAAGCCTCCTAGTCATCCTCCCCGACGACTATTCTCATATCCATTCATTATCCTCAACTCGAATCATATCACCGAGTTATCAACATGCTTGGAATGATCCCGTCTGGATTAGACCAAGTCTTCATCACATGATTTGCCTCGCTTCATTACATCCTCGCAAAGCCTCATCTCATCATCACATCATCAGATCTATGCATAAGAGCTTCATCATCCCGCTACATATGCCACGAGCAGCTTTTCCAACTCAAGAGCCTTTCCCTTAGCTTTTGAATCACCTTCGATCTAAATCTAATCATCAATCATCTAGTTCATAACAATCAATCAAATCAAACATCAATCCAAGCAATCAAGCATTCAAAAATGATCTAAGTAGACAATTATAACAATAATGGCATTTTCGTAATTAAAGAGTTGAAAGTCCAATAAGCATGAAAACATGGATTATATCTCTACAAACTTGATGAATGAACTTGCATAGGTTAACATATGATAAAATGGATGTAACATCATCATGAACAATGGATCTATATGGATCTACACATAGGATGAAGAAAATGCATGGAAATCACTATTTTAACACCAAATCGGGCCAACAATCCGATATACTCCTTTGGATCCGTGTGAGAGATAATCACCACTCACCAAATCACCTAAACAACCTCAAATCAACACACTTCAGATCTGGACAGCGAAGGATGAAGCTAGATCTATCACAAATCCGCTTCAAATGAAGAAATCTCTCTTGAAAAGATGAAGATCTTCAATCCAAGCTTTTGAATCTTCAATCTCGATCTTCGATTTGGATGGATGGAAGCACTAGATTAAAGTGGAGAAAAGAAGTGAAGAAGTGTAGAAGTCGAGCTCTCAAAATGGCAGCACTTCGTCGCTTCAAAAATCCGGATCCCAAAAAGTGAGAACAACCCCTCCTATTTATAGCTGAAATCTGTCCTTAAGTCGAAATCTGGCTATCTCCCTAGGTCGTTTCCGACCTAAGACTCTCCGACCTAAGCTTCTCCGACCTAACAGATAGATCTACGCGACCTAACACAAACTATTCTAGCGACCTAACAACTTAGCAATCTACGCGACCTAACAGATGTACGACTTAACTCCTTTGCGACCTAACACTTAGGAAACCCAGCGACCTAACAACCTAACGACCTAACTACCTAAGACTCAGTTGGGTTGCGACCTAACACAAGTCGACCTAAAACAACACGCGACCTAACACTTGAACCATCCTAGCGACCTAACAACTTAGCAATCTACGCGACCTAACACAACATACGACCTAACAGATAGCCTAACTCCTAAGGTCGCCAACTTGCTAACTCCTTAGGTCGCTAACTCAGAACCACTAGGTCGCTAACTCAGAACCACTAGGTCGCTAACTCGGCAACCACTAGGTCGCTAACTCGGCAACTACTAGGTCGCTAACTTTCCCAGCCGACCTAACACTTAACAAAACTTAGGTCGCTCACAACATTTCTTAAGTCGCAGACCTCCTCTAAGTTGCCAACAACCCTTAGGTCGCGTACGACCTAGGACTTAGACAAATTTCCCCAAAAATCTGAAATGACTTAAAAATGCAAAAATTCCAGATTTGACGAACTTTTCGATCCGTGAAAAATACGGGTCGTTACATTCTCTCCCCCTTAGGAATTTCGCCCCCGAAATTCCAAGCAAACAAAGCAATCAAAGACTATTCTGTACGCCTACCATCCATAGCAATCAACAAACCATGCATCCAATTCTAACTTAGCGTACAGAATTCTAAAATTAGAACAAGTTACAATATCGTGAGATGACACGACACCTTAGGGCCATACCTTGAAGAGTTCAGGATGAGCTGCTTTCATCCTCTCTTCCACCTCCCACGTACAGTCGTTATCATCATCACTCCATTGTATCTTGAGCAACTTAACTACCTTCCTCCTAAGTTGTTTCGTGTCGGTTTCCACAACACGAAGTGGCTTACGAGGTCTTCTATCAACTGGGTCAACTTCAAAATCTTCATAGCTATCAGCAGAAACCACTGCATTCGAGTCATGCACATACTTCCGTAGATACGATACGTGAAAAACATTGTGCACACTCGACATCTTCTCCGGTAACTCCAATCTATAAGCGAGCTTTCCAATTCGCTCGATGATCGGGAATGGTCCAACAAATCTCGGAGTCAATTTTCCTTTCTTCCCGAATCTAATAACATTCTTCAGTGGAGAAATCTTCACAAAAACCATATCCCCTACGTCGAATTCCAAATCCTTTCGACGCTTATCGGCATAACTCTTCTGACGGTCTTGGGCTGCCTTCATTCGTTGCTGAATGATCTCTATGCAATCTGAGGTCTGACGAATCATCTCTGGCCCAAGTATCAGCTTTTCTCCAGTTTCCAACCAACATGTCGGAGAGTTACACGGTCTTCCATACAACGCCTCATACGGTGCCATACCAATGCTTGACTGGTAACTGTTGTTGTACGCAAACTCCACCAAATGAAGGTGATCTTCCCATGATCCTCCGAAGTCCAAAACACATGCTCTGAGAAGATCTTCCAAAACTCGGTTGACTCTCTCGGTCTGACCATCTGTTTGGGGATGATAAGCTGTACTCAAACACAACTCGGTTCCCAAAACTTCCTGGAAGCTCTTCCAAAATCCACTAGTGAACAATGGGTCTCGATCGCTCACTATGCTCTTCGGAATACCATGGAATCGAACTATCCACTTAATATACAACTCAGCCAACTTTGATGCAGTCCTAGTCGATCGAACAGGAATGAATCGTGCACTCTTAGTCAGACGATCCACAATGACCCAAATCCCTTCATTTCCCGTTCTGGTTCTAGGCAATCCATCGATGAAATCCATCGACACTTGTTCCCACTTCCATGTAGGAACTTCTAATGGCTGAAGCAATCCACTTGGCTTCTTCTGTTCAGCTTTAACCAACTGGCAGTTCATACACTTGGAAATAAAATTTCCAACATCCTTCTTCATGCCTTCCCAGTAGTAGGTTCTCTTCATATCCCGATACATCTTGTTTCCTCCTGGATGAATTGTCAGCTTCGAGTGATGACTTTCCTTCAGAACTTCACTCCTCAATTCATCTATATCGGGAACAACTAGTCGTCCTTGCTTTCGAAGCCAACCTTCTCTATCGACCTTGAATCCTTTATCCTTTTCTGGATCCAATCCAGATTCCAATCCACGGATAATCTTGACAAGCTTATCATCTCGCTTTTGGCCCTCGCCAATCCTTTCCACAAGAGTGGGTCTTATCGATAAGTTTGCCAACATCTCAGGTTCCAATTCACATCTAGGCCTGAAGTCAAATCCAGCTAAATACTCGAGACTCTTCCATTCAGAAAACATGGCTCCCAATCCTGCATGTCTTCGACTTAACGCATCAGCCACTGCGTTACCTTTTCCCGGAGTATAAGCTATACCAAAATCATATGATGCCAAAAACTCTAGCCAACGTTGCTGCCGAAGATTCAAATCCTTTTGGGAGAAAAGATACTTCAACGACTTATGATCCGTAAACAACTCGAATCGAACTCCCAACAGATAATGCCTCCACATCTTCAGAGCAAATACAATCGCTGCTAACTCCAAATCATGAGTTGGGTAATTCCTTTCATGCGGCTTCAGTTGTCGACTGGCATACGCAACAACCTTATCCCTCTGCATCAGCACTGCTCCAAGTCCAGTACCACATGCGTCGGTGTAAACCACCATCTCATCATTCCCACTAGGAATAGTCAAAACAGGAGCACTCGTCAATCTCTCTTTCAGGATTCCGAAAGCTTGATCACACTTAGCATTCCAACAGAACACTTGGTTCTTCTTCGTCAATCCTGTTAACGGTGCAGCTATCTTGGAGAAGTCTTTGATAAACCGTCGATAATATCCTGCTAATCCAAGAAAACTTCTCACATCAGATGCATTCTTAGGTTTAACCCAATCCTGGATTGCTGCCACCTTAGCGGGATCAACCGCTATTCCATTTCCAGAAATCACATGGCCTAAGAACCTCACTTCCCTCTTCCAGAAGTGACACTTCGAAAACTTAGCCTTCAGCTGATGCCTCCGCAAGATTTCCAAAACAATACGCAAGTGCGTCTTGTGCTCCTCTTCCGTTCTGGAATAAATCAGAATATCATCCACGAACACAAGTACAAACTTGTTCAACTGATCTCTGAACACTCTATTCATAAGATCCACAAAATATGCTGGCGCGTTAGTCAATCCAAACGGCATTACCAGCCACTCAAAGAAACCGGATGGTGTCCTAAAAGCAGTCTTCGGCACACTATCCTTAGCCACTCCCAACTGGTGAAATCCCGTTGCCAAATCCATCTGAGAAAACACCTTAGCTTCGTGAAGCTGATCAAACAAGTCATCTATTCTCGGCAATGGATACTTGTTCTTCTTAGTCACCTTATTCAGCTCACGATAATCGACGCACAGTCTCAATGACCCATCTGCCTTGGTTGCAAACACAACTGGTGCACCCCACTCGGACACACTACGCCGAATGAATCCTTTCTGTAAAAGGTCATCAACTTGCACCCTCAACTCTTGCTGTTCCCTAGGCGCCATCCGCCTAAGAGGCATCACAACAGGTCTGGCTCCTTCAACTAGATCTATACGAAACTCGATCTCTCTATGCGGCGGCAACCCTTTGACTTCGTCAAAGACATCCTCGAATCCATTTGCGATTGGCACTAAAGACAGTCCATCCCGTGGAACAACTAGCGAATACATGAAGCTCATGAAGACGCCTTCCTCATGCTTACATCGTATCACAATCTTTCGCCCTTCCACATTCTCGACTGTCACCTCTAGCCTCTCACAATCAACCTTAGCCGCATACTTCCTAAGCCAGTCCATACCCAAAATAATTCCGAACCCCGCAAAGTTCAGAACAAAGCAATCACAAACAAAAGAGCAACCATGACTCGACACAACTAGACCACGGCATAACATACACAAACAAGACGAACCCCCAACTGGATTAGTCACAACCAATGGCCTATCAACAATATCCGGCTTCAAACCTAACCGGCCTACTAGTTCATTACAAACAAATGAATGCGACGCTCCAGTATCAAACAGAACTCTAACTGGAACACCACATAGGAAAAGAGTACCTTGAACAACCACACTCTTTCCCTTCTCTTCAGCAGTAGGAGCTTTCGAAGACGACGGAACAGCCCCCAAAGCATAGGCTTGCACAATCTGCCTGTCCTTCCTTGGTTCTGGACAATTCTTCCTGAAATGCCCCGGCTTGTCACAGTTGTGACACTTCATCGGCACCTTAGGATTCTTACAATCCTTAGAGAAATGGCCCTTCTGCTGACAATTGTAGCAAGTCACCTCGCCTTTCGGCTTCTTCTGGCCATCCTTACCCTTCTGCTGCTGCTGCTTCCTCTTCTGGTTTCCACCCTGCTGTGGTTTAGATTCTCCCTTGGTAACAGCAACAACAGGTCCTTCCTTAGGAAACAGACTCTCATGCCTAAGAGCTTTCTCCACAAGCTTCTCAAATGAATCGTCCAAATGATCCACCAACTGTCTCCCAAGATAACTATCCAAGCCGGTCACAAACTTCTCATTCTTCTGATAAGCAGATTCAATATATGACCGGGCATACTTGGACAAAGCTTCGAACTCAGAAACATACTCAAGAACAGATCTTCCACCCTGCTTGAGCTCTACAAACTTCTTGTACAGAACAGACTTCTGAGCTGTAGAAATGAACTTAGCTTCAAATCTGACTTGGAATTGCTCCCAAGTAATCTCTTCTTCCGGAGTAGTGATGGTAATAGAGTTCCACCAATCAGAAGCTCTCCCTTGAAGCTGCCTCGATGCCAACTTCCTCTTAGTTGCATCATCAATTCCCAAATCACCAAAGATCCTTCTACAAGCATCTATCCACCTCTGGACCTCAATGGTAGATTCTGTTCCCAAGAAAACCTTCCCTCCAAGAGCAGTATAATCCTTGCACAGCTTAGCAAAATCCACTGGTTTCGGAGTTTGGACTTGAACTCCAACATCAACTGCTGCCCCCGGAACTGGTATCCTTCTCATGATCGAAGTCATCATAGCTTCGAACATGGCTGCATAATCAGCAGTCTCTTCAGTAGCACGGCCTTCCCTAGCAGCTGGTCTCCCCCTTCGACTCATTCTCAATATCTAAAAAAAAAAAGAATGATTAGAACATCTAGAGAAACAACTGCATCAAGGACTCAAACCCTACTAAGCTACTATATTATATATAGTAATCATCCATCAAAATACAATTACGTCTCTCATACGTAGTTACTTCAGCGAGCGTTGGGTAAAATCGATTAACCAATGCTCTGATACCAAATGTGACGACCGCCCATGACCCCTGCACCAAATCTAGAGATAAAGCGCTGTAAAGTGTGCCAGGCGACCATGGACGATTGTCAAGGTAAGATTTAAAACAACAGAATCTATCGTATTACTCACAGCGCGTGGACAAAATACAATAGAATATAAGTATAGTGAAGCTTTACAGAACAAGGTGACATCATATAAAACTCCATAATAGTTGAATACAAGCATCCACATAGTCAATACATCAAGCCTCACTACAAATCTCTCAGAGAATACAAAACAGCGGAATATCCAGTACATATAAGAAGATAATATGCAACCCTCTAGCTCGTCTTCGGTATCAGCATCGTGAGAAGAGAACAGCACCTGTCACCTGCTACCTAGTCTGCCCGTCCCAAAATGGACGAACAGCCCAAGGCAATAAGAATTAAAACATAAAGCCTTGAGTCAGACAACAGTCTTAGTGAGCAGTAAATTAACTAACAACATACCAAAAGAGCATAAAGGAAAAGGAATAGGAATACAACCCTCCCACTCCAACCTCATTCTACAGTGATAGCCCCCAGACACACACTAAGCAGAAGCAAACATGGCAGAGCATACAATTTAAAGTAAAACTACTATCACTCGAGTCAAGGGCGATGTTTTCCAAGTACCAAGGCCTAAATCAGATAAGCACCCAGAAGATACCGCTCTTGAGTCCGAATGACGATACAACCAAACATCCATGACTCTGGCTATCACTGTTATCATTGCCTCGATATCACCGTTAATTGAATGACCGGCACATTCTTTCAGCCGTCCGTCAAGGGCTAATGGAAACCCCGGTTCTAGACATAACTCCCGCACGTCGTCGCAGCCCGTGCCTAGGACTATCGAATCTGCCCAGAGTACTCGACCATCAACAGTTGGCCGTTGGGACTATCGAATCTGCCCAAACGTACTCTTGCTTAGAGCATGCTAGAACCTTTAACAACGATGCTATCCAAGCCTCCTAGTCATCCTCCCCGACGACTATTCTCATATCCATTCATTATCCTCAACTCGAATCATATCACCGAGTTATCAACATGCTTGGAATGATCCCGTCTGGATTAGACCAAGTCTTCATCACATGATTTGCCTCGCTTCATTACATCCTCGCAAAGCCTCATCTCATCATCACATCATCAGATCTATGCATAAGAGCTTCATCATCCCGCTACATATGCCACGAGCAGCTTTTCCAACTCAAGAGCCTTTCCCTTAGCTTTTGAATCACCTTCGATCTAAATCTAATCATCAATCATCTAGTTCATAACAATCAATCAAATCAAACATCAATCCAAGCAATCAAGCATTCAAAAATGATCTAAGTAGACAATTATAACAATAATGGCATTTTCGTAATTAAAGAGTTGAAAGTCCAATAAGCATGAAAACATGGATTATATCTCTACAAACTTGATGAATGAACTTGCATAGGTTAACATATGATAAAATGGATGTAACATCATCATGAACAATGGATCTATATGGATCTACACATAGGATGAAGAAAATGCATGGAAATCACTATTTTAACACCAAATCGGGCCAACAATCCGATATACTCCTTTGGATCCGTGTGAGAGATAATCACCACTCACCAAATCACCTAAACAACCTCAAATCAACACACTTCAGATCTGGACAGCGAAGGATGAAGCTAGATCTATCACAAATCCGCTTCAAATGAAGAAATCTCTCTTGAAAAGATGAAGATCTTCAATCCAAGCTTTTGAATCTTCAATCTCGATCTTCGATTTGGATGGATGGAAGCACTAGATTAAAGTGGAGAAAAGAAGTGAAGAAGTGTAGAAGTCGAGCTCTCAAAATGGCAGCACTTCGTCGCTTCAAAAATCCGGATCCCAAAAAGTGAGAACAACCCCTCCTATTTATAGCTGAAATCTGTCCTTAAGTCGAAATCTGGCTATCTCCCTAGGTCGTTTCCGACCTAAGACTCTCCGACCTAAGCTTCTCCGACCTAACAGATAGATCTACGCGACCTAACACAAACTATTCTAGCGACCTAACAACTTAGCAATCTACGCGACCTAACAGATGTACGACTTAACTCCTTTGCGACCTAACACTTAGGAAACCCAGCGACCTAACAACCTAACGACCTAACTACCTAAGACTCAGTTGGGTTGCGACCTAACACAAGTCGACCTAAAACAACACGCGACCTAACACTTGAACCATCCTAGCGACCTAACAACTTAGCAATCTACGCGACCTAACACAACATACGACCTAACAGATAGCCTAACTCCTAAGGTCGCCAACTTGCTAACTCCTTAGGTCGCTAACTCAGAACCACTAGGTCGCTAACTCAGAACCACTAGGTCGCTAACTCGGCAACCACTAGGTCGCTAACTCGGCAACTACTAGGTCGCTAACTTTCCCAGCCGACCTAACACTTAACAAAACTTAGGTCGCTCACAACATTTCTTAAGTCGCAGACCTCCTCTAAGTTGCCAACAACCCTTAGGTCGCGTACGACCTAGGACTTAGACAAATTTCCCCAAAAATCTGAAATGACTTAAAAATGCAAAAATTCCAGATTTGACGAACTTTTCGATCCGTGAAAAATACGGGTCGTTACAGACCATTTGTTGGAAATCCAAAGAAACAATACGAGCCTTTACAATTTCAATTGTATAACCTGTCTCCTCAGGAGGCAGCTATAACAGGCATAATATAATGGTACCTATGCTGGCTAAGATTAATATTATACTTTCGAAATGTTTTCCACTATGCACTAATAATAATATCAAAATGATTTGATTTTGCGTAGTAAGCATCTTTGACTAACATAAGAAGAAATCTCCTCCAAGTCTGCGTTTGCATTGTGTGTGTGGTGGGAGGTCTTATGGTAGTTTCATTTTCCAAAAGCATTGCGAATTTACTTTAAAATTCTCTGCTATTTGTTTTAAAGATAAACTGTTTTTGTTGCTCACACCAGTCCCATGACTGATCCGGAGTTTATTGTTTCTTTCCTAAACTCTGGATGCTCAAAATTTTTCTACACGAGCAGTCTAGAGTTGGGTTTTTCAGATATTCAGATTTAGTAGGTTATCTGGAGCTAGTTCAGTCTTTGGATCGGACTGCACTTGCTTACCTTTGTGCCTCGTTATTGGGAGTTCGAGCTATATTTGGATTGGCGCTTTGAAGATGAAGATTATCCGCCGCTGATGTTATCTATTTTTCTTTCCGCTGCTATTTGTTGTATCATACTCTGATGTATATTGATATTCATTGTATCACTCTGTTGTATCAGATATTATATATCAATGTATTATTCATTTATTCCGCTGTGTTATTTACTTAATGTTGTTATAAGCTCCGGCGACTCGGATTTGAACGGTCGAATCTGCGGCATTCGAGTACGATGTAAAGTTTGGATGTCGATTTTCGAACGCGAAAATCCGGGACGTTACAGTGGTGCCAGGGCAACCATCAACTCCAGCACAATAAGATGATTATGTAGTCAAGATAAGACATTTACAACAACAACTACTGGAAATGAAAGAGCTATTGAAAGTAACAATATATCATAAACTTCAAAAACTCCTAAACTAACAACAGGGAGCGAGATGGTCTCTCTAAGGTGAAATTTGAAAGCTCATACGTACGAAGGAAAAAGAATGGTCGACTTAACATCATCAAAGATGAAGGAACATCTTGCAACTAAAGTCGATCATCAGGGTAGAATAAAAGATAAATCTCTGAAGCAATCTGGAATCTCAACTTCAAAGGAATACACCCAAATCGCAAATGATATCATGATGTAGAAGCTTATTTGAAAGATGTGGCAGAGAAAGCTATCAAAGACATGCTAAATGCAAAAGGGAAGAGAACTCTAGATTAGCGAGTAAATGACAATGAAGGAGTAGCTCTGTTTACTGATAAAGTCTTGCCGGTGGTGATTCCATCTCATGCCAAGATTCTAACCATAAAATATCATGGCACTACTGATCTTAATGACCACTTGTTGGCTTTCGATGGCCAAATGGATAGAGATAAGTCTTTTGAGGAAATATGATGCAGGTTATTCCTAATAACCCTTCAAGGAGCTGCTACAAAATGGCACCTTCAGTATCGAGAGAAGACTATTTATTCATGGAAATAATTTTCCTATGAATAATCCGCTCAATTATGCATATGCAAAGACCCATAGTTGATTATTCTATTTTAGCAAGCATCAAACAAAGGTAGGGAGAATCACTTGGTGACTACATTAGGGGTTGATTACAGAGGCACTAAAAGCCAAAGACATGAATGATACAGATAAGCTGATTGCTGTGCATTCGAGAATAATAGAAAATACACCATTTTGGAAAGAGCTCTTTGTTCATGGATGTAATGATTTACAATACTTTCACTTTCTTGCTGATAAATTTATTCGAATGGATGAAATGTACTATGCCAAGAAGAAAGCTAACCCAGGAGTGTGGAAGATTTGGGTTTGACCAAGGACACGAGAGAACGTGGCGGGAGGATTTTGATACTAATTCAATCGTTTTGAACAAGCCATTGCCTTATATCTATACCATAATAAAAGAAAAAGTTAACTTCTCCACTTCATTCAAGGCTAGAAACTACACTGAGCAAAGAAAGGGGGACGATTATTATGCTTACCATAAAGGAAATGGCAAAAAAATTGATGAATGCCGAGTGCTGGCTGGAATTATTCAAAAGCTAATTCGTGAGGGACACCAGTGACGACCGGCGAATCCGACCCATTTAGAGATGACAATAAACCACACATGTCCATCCCGAGTGGGAGGGATAACATGATCTTGATGATAAAGAAAGAAGAGAGAAGGGAAGAGAAGATGAAAGAAGAACAAAAACAATTACAAGATCGCATAATCGCCGTGGAAAAACATATAATATCGTATCAATAATATATAAAAAACAGAAACTGTAATATAATTCACAAACATCCATCGGAGTACATCAATCAATCACTAATCATCAGCCTGAATAGTTATAATAATTGATCCTTACAATTGATGATGATTTAAACAATAAAGCATCGAAAAAATAAACCTATACGTGGATACGACCAGAAGACCTCTAGCTCGTCTACTGAGGCTGCAAAGCATCCAAATCAACATCTATAAATATATCCTGTCTAACTCGAGCATTGAAAGGAAAGAATGCCTACATCAGTCTGGTAAACCAGCATAAGAAAATACGTCTCAACTGAGTTTTATCTCAAAGTTATAAAACTTTCCTTTTACCAAAACCAAGGTCTCTTGTAAGACCATGCCCATACATAAACACGGACTGGTTTTTGCCTTGCGGTAACCAAAACCTTTCATATCAAATCCTGTTATATTATACTAGTGTCTAATATACAAATAACAATACAAATAGCCAAAATTGTTGACATTATTAAATTCCAAAACACTAGGCTCTACAAACAAAATGGTAGGCACGTAGTGGATAATGGATTTCCATACAAATGACCAGGTGAAAGGACTACCTTCCGGAAGTACATCTCTAGAGGACTATACCAACGCCCAACTGTGGTCCTCTACCAACACAAGATCAGCGTACCTCTAATTAGATAGTACCAAATATGTCATCACCCCGGTGGTTACTGACCTAACCAAGGGCCCTTATAACATACATCCACAACAATTTAATACCCAAACGTCATAGTGGGAATAAATATATTTAGAATGGGATGATCGTATCCTAATGGTTGCAAACCACATAGTCGTGCCACATCTACCATGTTTCGGTCAATTTTGGGTGTGAGGCCAAAGGTCACGATTACCTTTCACATAGCACATGATATTTCCTCTTTGAATGCCATATTGTCATTCCATCAATCATTATTGACTTTCATATATATACAACCTCTAAGCTCATACGTCTCAAAGAAGGGTGTTAAAATAAGAGAAGTTGCCTTCTCCACCACCAAACAGAAGTATATTTATAAAAGTCAATAATGCATTCTTAAGAATGCAATGTCAAACATCCATCCATAAAAGTTGTCCAGGAACAAGAAAAACCAAAGGCACTCTCCTACCACATCCTATCGGGGATTACCCCTAGGATTAGTAGTGTTAGTCCTTGCATTGGATATTTCATAATGAAGAGACCACTACTGCTATAGTATATTGGGATTTTATCCCAAACGATCAACAAGCAGGTCTTCATTACGAAAATCCCAAATGTCAATGTCTTCCAACACCTGCACATTCGATCGCATATCCATTGGCCCGAATTGGTTCTTGGATAAACCCGACCCCGGTCTCTCTGGATTAACAATGATAAAGAGGCCAAATATTTGATAGTCGATTATTTAACTATCAAAGTAACAAACAATATCTAGTACCATAAGAAATTACTATGCCCATTTAATTAATCTTTTATTAATTAAATTTATCTCCAAATATTTATTTTAAATTATCTTTTAAAAAGATATATTCTCAAAACCATTTCAACCTCTCTATATTGGAAAACATTTTCATAACAACTTCAAAACCATTTACAAGATATTTGTAGACCTAAAATTTGAAATCAACTTCTTTATTTATATAAAATATCACTCTTATAAATATTTTTTATAAACTTATTTGAAAATCTCAATTCAAAGTATTTCTCAAAACCATATTTTTAAAACAACATGCAGCCTTTTAAACATGTATCTATTTTCTGATAAGGTAAACCAAAAGCCGACAAAAGTTTTTAACTTCATTGTAATTTTCACACATTAGATTATCGGGTGGCATATGTCTTTTTGCATCTTGTACAACAGCCGTAAACCCAGCTTCAGCGATGTTGTATTTTAACTTCATCATAATGTATTCTGCGATTACTGATAGTTTAGTGCCGCTTTTACAACCATCCCAAATAGGTTTCTTAGTAGTATCTGGTAAATCATAAATTTTTTTGCTTCAATATTTGGTTCTTCAACATTTCCATCATCGTCGTCAACTTCAACCATAGGAAACATTGATTGTGCTGCATCTTCGACCATATTTTCTATATGGGTCATCGTAACTACTTCGTTAACGAAACTTTCAGACTCTACAGAAGTATTTGCTACAACTTCTCCATGCCGATCCCAAACATAATACTCAGGTACGAAACCGTTTTGGCACAAATGAACTTTCACAATATCTGGTAATAAATACTTCAAATGTCTACACCTACTACACGGACAACGAATTTTTGAATCGTTTCCGTTATTATTTAAAGCGAATTCAACAAATACGTTTATACCATTATAAAAATCTTCTTTTATCGAGCCTCTCAGTCTTTTTCTTTAGTACATCCATCTGCTCCAATCAACAAAATAATCAATCATTTTTTCTGTTTGAGAAAATGAGTTACAAGTTCAAAATTTAATATTTATTTTCAAGAATACAAATTCAAAAAATATTATTTTCATGGTCGTATAATATTTGAATTTAAAGAACTATTTCACAAATTAAAAAATATTTTCAAATATGACACATTTTATTTTTTAACGTACCGATACTGTATTTTGTACAAAAATTTTTTTCCATGGTCAGGCATCCTACTTCTCATTACCAAAACAGTAAGCATTTACATTTCGCATATTACTTCGTTTCAAAAGATTCAACAAAATTTCGGCCGCATTTTCCTTTTGTTCCTTTCATTGTACACAAATGCGTGTACGTAGAAAACAAAAAAGAAAAGTTAGACCAAAATTTTATGAACTGTTTGAGACGAAGTAGTATACAAAATGTAAATGCTTACCGTGTTCATAACTTGTCCAATAGAGGGACAAATCCAACAAACATTGTACCACATGAATATAAATGGTCGTTTTTTGAAAAAAATGATAATTTATATAACGATCATGTACAACACTCATCAGACGGGGCCAAAAAATCTCTAAGGGACATTAGTTAATTAAATGTGCGCATTTTATGAAAAAATACAGTTTTACTGACTATATACACACATAATCACAAATTATACATACTCTTTAAAATTTCATGATAACATATGAAATAGGTATACCATGGGATGTTATAAACCATTATTGCACAATTGGAAACAATTGCAATCACTAATTAGCTCTAATTTATCATCTTATGCAAATCTAGATTTAGGGCATAAATTAGATTTTTGCTGAAATTAAGATATTATACCTGAGATTGAGAATAATAGAGTTTGCTTAGGTGGCCGTGGAGGATCCGGAAGGTCAAAATTGGAGATTGAAAGCTTGTAGGAGGAATTTGGGGGTTTTTGATAAAAAAATTCGTACAGCAAAATGAGGAAGAAGAAGGCTCGGCTGGTCCTGTAATTCATGAATTTCCGACGGCTTTAGACGGCCGCCGATGGCCCGTCGGAAGCCGTTGGAAATTATCCGTCGAAAGCCGTCGCTACGTGCTATCGGAATATTAGCCTTTTTTAGTAGTGTATATTCCTACCTATTGGAGTAGATGAGACCCTATACGTTCCCGTGTATAAGCGGGTGATCTTTTGTACGTGCGTCTGCCTCGAAGCGGACATTGTACATATTTTCTCATATGTTTACTTGTTGCAGGTGATGGGTTGGAGGGATCCAAGGGGATTCCTAACCAATGTTGACTTTTATTTACAGATATTGTGATATATGCTGTTATTAAAAGATATATGATGTTTGGATGCCATGATGGATATAATTGATGTGAATTCCCTTATTTAGTAATTTTGCAACATTAGGCCATATTTTAGAATTTTAAAAATATAAAAATAATGATTTCAAATTAAAATGGAATTTAAAGTGATTTTGAAAATAGATGTTTTATTAATTTTTGAATTATTAAGAAAATGAATTTATTTCAAATAATTAAAAGTTATAGTTTTTATGTTATAAAAATTATGATTTTTGTGAAATATACTTAATTATGATTTCTGAAGTTATATAAGTTTTAATAATGTGTTGTAAATTATTAAAAGAAGAAGTTTATTAAATGGAATCAAAATATGATTTTTGAAATATGGATTTAACTATTTTATAAAATAGTATAAAATCGAAAATTTTGAATTTATTATAAACAGTTTATATATAAGATTTATAAAAATTGATATTTTTATAAATGAAAATAATGGAATTATAAAGGAGTTTTATAAGTGTTAAAATGAAGTTATAAATGAATCTTATAAGTGAATAAGATTTAGAAATTGATGAAGTATAAAAGGAAGGAATTTGTAAATAAGAGACTTATAATTGGATTTTGGCATATAAATGAGATAAATGGAATTGGTTAATAAAAGGAATTTTATAAATGAAAGTTTTTATAAAATATATATGGAATTTATAAACATTGTTTTATAAATATGAAATCAATTTAATTTGATAAGTTAAATATGAATTTCTATTAAAGGAAATATATTCATGATTTTGGACAGTGGATACTGGATAATCCTTTAATTAAAGGGTACTTTTGGCACATGTCCTTATTTAGGTTCAAAATACACGAAAAGTCCATCACTAAATTTCAGTGTAAATTAGGTCCCTGTTTTTCATTCATGATTATTGCAGATCATGATGCAACTTTTCATAAAAGTTGCTGACATTTCCGCAACTTTTTTGTACACTGTGAACATAATGTATGAAAGTTGCTGAAATATCGGCACTTATTTATAAAAATTGCTGACATTTCAGCAATATTTATGTACACTGTGAACGCAGTGTATGAAAGTTGCTGAAATATTAACACTTATTTATAAAAGTTGCTGACATTTCAGCAATAATTTTTCTTTGTTTCTAGAAAATAGGGACCGGATTTACAATGAAACTTTGACAGGGGAAGTTGCTGAAATATTAGCACTTATTTATAAAAGTTGCTGATATTTCAGCAATAATTTTCTTCGTTTCTATAAAATAGAGACCGGATTTACAATGAAACTTTGATAGGGACCCGCTTTACAATATAAAAGTATGATAGGGATGCCTTCCTAATTTCCACTTAATTAAATGTGTAGATGCAATAAATTTGGTTAGAGTATTATATTCATGATTTTGGATAGTGAATAATCTCTTAAATTAAATAAATGTTTTTAAAAAGTGATCTTTTAAATGGAGTTAAATGGTTTGAAGATGTTTTAAAAGGTATGAGCATCCAAAACAAAGATTTCAACATTCATTGTTGAAGTAGTCGGTTTCAATAAGCAAGGAAAACATGGACTATAACACTGTTAATACAGTAAATGATTTTAGAAAGGAGATGTTTTGCATAGTACGTGGGATTTATATATCTATCTAATTATCAAATCCCTATACTAATGATTTTGGGTTGTCGTAACGATGTTTTACACAACATTCGCTTTGACCCAATAAATCGTGTGTTGAAAATATTAAGCTTTCCTAAAGAGATTTGTGAATATGCTTATACTATTGATATGAGTTTATGGAAATGTTTTCCAAATAGTGAAATATTGAAATGGTTTTGAGAATATATCTTTCTAAAGGTAATTTGAAGTGAATATTTGGAAAGTGATTTAATTAATAAAAAATTAATATAAAAGACCTAGTGATTGCTTATGGTGTTAGATATTTGTTTGTTTGCTTGATAGTTAAATAACCGACTATCAAATTTTGCTATTTTAGTTCCCCGACTTGATGTGGGAACTATTTAGTCGTACACTTAGTATGTAGCCATATGTGTAGGCTTGATTAACGTTTATGTTGAGGATGTTGATTCGTATAGTGTGAAGTATTACTCCAAGCTATCGAGCTTTCTTCTTGGCCGAAGGATAGCAAGTTGAAAATTGGAGACGTGATAAGTCTATGCGACAAAGTTTTTGTGTATGGTTGAGAAACGCTTTTGCGTTATTGGTGCGAGAGACCGGGATCGGTTTATCCGAAAACCACTTCGGACCAATATATATGCGTTCGACTGTGTAGTTTATTGAAGATATTAATATTTAGGATTTTCATAGTGAAGGACTACTTGTTGATCGTTTGGGGTTAAAATCCCAATATGCATATAGTAGCAGTAGTCTCTTTGTTATGAAATATCCAATGCAAGGACTATTCGCTACTAATCCTAGGGTTTTCCCGACAGGATGTGGTAGGAAAGTACCTTCGGTTTGTCCTGTTCCTTGACAACTTGTATGGACGAGTGTCTGACATTGCATTTCTATGATTATGTACATTGGTTTTTACAAACGTACATCAGTGGTGCTGGAGAAGGTTACTTCTCTTAGCTTAACACCCTTCTTGAGACATACGAGCTAAAGGGTTGTATTTTTGTCGAAGGCAATTAGTAGTCAACTGAAATGGGAATGTGGCATTCAAAGTGATGTGATATGTGATATGTGAAAGGTAATCATTACCTCAGGACTCATCAACTGGAAATGATCGAAATAGGGTTAGATGCAACAGGGCTAAGTGGGTCATTCCCAAGTAAGATATGATCATCCTTTTCTAGATATATTTCTTACAGCTATGATGTTCGAGATGTAAATTAATGTGATTTGTATGCTATGAGGGCCCTTGAAAAGGTCGGTAACGACCGGGGAATGACATATTCGGTACTACCTAGTTATAGAGGTAGGTCGGTCTTGTGTTGTTAGAGGTTCCTTTGTGATGTTCTTCGGTACGTTTCTCTAGAGATGTAATACCGAAAGGTAGTCCCTTAACCTGGTCATTTGTATGGAAATCCAAACTCCACTACGCCTTGCGGTTTTGTTTGTATTGGCATAATGAATAGTCCCAAAATGCTATATGGGTGACCATTTCGACTATGATTAATATTATTTGTGCAATAGATAATATTATAATATATAAGATGATTTGATATGAAATGTTTTTGGTTATCATAAGGTAAAAACATGTCCATGTTTATGTGTGGGCATGTCTTACGAGATACTTTTGTTTTGAAAAGGAAAGTTTTGGTAATCTAATAAATTCAGTTGAGTGTGTTTCTCATGCTGGTTTAGCAGAATGATCCAGGCGTTCTTCCCTTTCAATGCTTGGGTCAGACTGAGTATATTTAGAGGTTTAGATTTGGTGCTTTTGGAGCTTCAGCAGGAGAGCTGGAGATCTTCATATCGTACACACGTATCTATTTATTTTTCGTTGCTTTGTTATTTATATTATCATCAATTGTAAGGACATGTTATTATAACTGTCCAGGCTGATGATTAGTGATTGATTGTTGAACTTTGATTGATATATATGATATTACAGTTTCTGTTTTGTAAAGAACACTGATATGATATTATATGTTATTCCGCTGCGATATGAGATTCTGTATTATTTTGTTTGGTTCTCTCTTCTCTCTTTCTTCTCTTCTCTTCTTCTCTCTTCTTTTCTTTCTCATGACTTTCCATCATTCTATGTTTTTTGGGTTGGACATGTGTGATGTATTGTCGATTCAGTGGGTATCGGATTTGCTTGATTATGTTCAGCATGATAGGGGGTTCTTGCTTTGTGAACAGCGACGAAGCTTAGACTCTGTAACGACCCGTAAATTTCGACCATTTAAATATGTTGATTTAAATTGATTTTGTAATTTAATGTAAAAAGAAATGAAAATCTTATAATGTATATTGGAGCGAATGTTGGAAATTAAGTGTTGCATATGTAAAAATAATAAATTCTTGACAAATTGGAATGAAATTCAATTGAAGGAATAGTAGAAACCATTATAATTTGTTAATTTAATTGATTTATGCAATAAAGCATTTTAACGGTAATTGTTCATAAATTTAGGTAATAAGGTAGTACATTATTTGGAAATAGAATTTATGGTATAATAACAACTATTATAAATTACCAAATTAATTGGTCAATGAATATATTTGGAATTAAAGTTCGTATAAATATTAAGTAATTATGATGTTATTATTGATAATAAGCGTTACTAATTATTAATATAGTAACGGAAGAGTAAATGAAATGCAAGCGTAGAAACTTAAGCTAAGGATTAACAATTGAAATGAAATGTCTTTTAAATGGAGTACTATAAATTGTCATACTAAGCTAAGAATTGAATATAAGGAAACAAAGGCAAATAGTAAGTTAATCAATGAATTTATATAGATTGTAAAGTTATAATGATAAATAGTAATTGGATGTCTTGTACGAAGTTATAATATTGTGTGAATTTTTAATAAAGAATAACTAGAATGGGATTCAAATTTGTATATTAATGGAAAGTTGAATAAAATTCTAATGAATGATAATAATGAAAAACGTATACAATCAATGTAGGTAAGTTATTACAATGTTGTTGTAATTAATAAACGTTTCTTTAATGGTGATTAATAACATAACGGAAGTGTGAATGTAAAGTAATTTATGAATATATATTTGGCGATTAAATCAAATCAATCTATAGAATTAAATTTTAAATTAATTGGAAGGAAATATGTAATAATTGCATTTATTGGTAAGTGGATGAAATTTATTTCTATATAAATTGAATATTAGAATAAGATGATAATTGTTAATGTAACAAGAGTAGGCCAATAATAATTCTTCCCATAAATTGATAATCGACTCAATAATGTAATACTATCAATAATAAGGCAATTAGATTGATGATAGAATGGAAAGTCTATTAAATGGAAATATTGAAAATAAAATTTGTAATTTCTAAATTTTGGAAATTTGAAGCAAGGGTAGTAATTATTGTAATAATTAAATGGGAGTCAACTAGAACTTAATAAACCTTAATGTATATTAATGAAATTGTGGCAATAGTGCAAAACTTTAATCATTTACCCATTCATTTATGCACTGAATTAGGTCTCATCTATTGGATACTAATAGATTGAGAAATTGAATGAAAACCAAATAAAAAGAAATTTTTGCAAATTTAATTTAAAATTTGCGAATATAATGAAAATTGAAATTTAACGCTGAAATGAATAAAGTTGTTAACTCTAAATCTACATCTAGATTTGGTTTAAATTAATGTGAAGGATTAAGAAAGTAAAAGTGATAATGATTGTCAATTTCAGAATTTAAATAGGAAATTCGATTTAATTAATTTATTTTAAATTTATTTAATTAATATAAAAATAGCCATTTTGGCCACTGACTCGGATTTCGACGAAACCAGTTTCATCGGATCCGTAACGGTGAATTATAATAATGTTTCCAGTTTCGTAGCAATCGGACTTGTCGTTTGATCGTACGGACTCAAAACCCCTTGAAATTTATGCAATTGAAATCAATTTGAAAATATTGATTTTTGCATAACTTCTTCATACGACACAATTTGAACCTGAAACCTTTTCCATTGCGTTTAAAATACTTTAAACATCTATTTTGATACATGGGTTGACCCAATTTCGTTCCGGAGTCGAAACGGGCTTTTGGGCCATTCATCGTTCAGCATGTTTATAGATCGGGTCCATCTATCCTATTTCGACTTTGCCTATATATATCCAGTTATAAACCCTAGCAGCCTCCATTCCTCATTTCTACGTGCTGTTTCATTTTCTATTCCTCATTTCCAATAGCTGCAAACCCTAATCTTCCCAATCCAATTTCAATTCAAAAAAAAAGAGAGAATTTTTTTTTGCGGATCTGCAGCAACTTCGGGTCGCGCTTCGAGTTTCAGAGGAAAAAACACTGCATCTACTTCGAGTCAGGAAGAAAACTACTCGGGTCTTCGGGTCGTTTTCGCAAAAACTCCAAGCAAGCACCGTATTGAAATTCCAGACCTGATGACGCTAGTTTGGACGAATTATGCGCAGTTTATTTTGCTGGGATCGTATTGAAATTCCAGACCTGATGACGCTAGTTTGGACGAATTATGAGATGGTCAAATTTTTGGGTTTAAATTGAATTTAAATTCAATTTAAATTCAAAAGGTGAGTGTTTTAACCCACTCACAACTTCTAAGATTTTCTTATGTTTGTTAAATTAAATTTTGATGTGATTTAAAATTTATCTATGATTGTTTGGGCATATATTTAATCATCATCTCAGTTAGATAGCATTTAGTTAAATTAAATTGTTATTTAATTTTATTATTGCATATAATTTGCCAGTTAAATTTATTTATTATTGCATATAAACTGCCAGTTGAACAATTATTAATTTTTATTGAATATAAACTATTCGTTGATGCCTGTTATATTTTATATGCTTTATATTGATGTTTTGTTTAAATTGGATGATGATTGTAATAAATGGTTGTTTATTGATATTTGGATGAATGGATGCTATATTTTATATTGTATAAACTGCAAGTTATTATGCATTTTCATTTCATTCGGGATTGCGGTTTGAAATGATATATAACCGTAAACTTTTATTTTTAAATTACGGATTGAAATGATAAATATCTGTATCACTTGACCATAGGATAGAAAATTTTATACAGGCACCGTGGTCTATATATATAATATTTTAAAGTGATTTTCTATGGTTTGGAAAGAAATATACGGTTTAATAAATATTAAATTTTGATATTATATAAATATTATTTTATATATAGTTAAATTCTAAAATTTAAGCTATGTGTAACTTGATGATGTTTTAAGTTTGATTTACGATTTCAAGTTTGAGCTTTATTTAAGGGATATTGAATTTATTAAATAAATATTTCTAAACTAAATAATAGTGAATTAAATTAAGGTAAATATAAGATTATCAGATTTGGTTGGGAATTTTGGAATATTTAAAGACTGGAAATATATCAAAATTGAAATGTTTTATTGAAATTAAGGTATTATTGTTTTCAAAGTACCGGTTTTCGAAATTGTTATAACTTTGAAAGTAATATGGTTTGAAAAATGAATTTATTTGAAATAGAATTTATTTAAGAATTATCTGTGAATATATTGATTTGAAACCTATTGAAATTGAAAATTTAGAATATGACTTCAAAATGTGGTTTGGGTTTAAGATGATTTAAAAGAATATTTCAAGTTATCTAAATTAAAGAAAGATTAGTGATTGGAAAATGGGTTTTATTTAAATAATATATTATTGAATTGTTTTGGAAATGGAAAGGATATATTATTGAATTGGATTTTGAAATGGAAATAATACATTGATAATTTGGGTTTGAAATAGCAAAAATATTTTGGTTTTAAAGTATATACTATTTTGAAGTAAAGGATATGTTTTGAAATGGCAAAAATATTTTGGTTTTAAAGTATATACTATTTTGAAGTAAAGGATATGTTTTGAAATGGCAAAAATATTTTGGTTTTAAAGTATATACTATTTTGAAGTAAAGGATATGGTTTGAAATGGCAATAATATTTTGGGTTTTGAAGTATGTACTATTTTGAAATAAAGAATATGTTTTGAAAGGGCAATGATTGTGTTTTTAAAAGTATATATATTTTTAAATGACCATGGTGTTATAATAACGATTGGTTGTTAAAGAGACCGGGATCGGATATGGACATACTCTCTGTCGATACCGAAAACCACTTTGACAACTGTGTACGCGGTGGAGTTTCCAGAATGAAGTAGGATGGTGGCGACGATCCTAAGGTATATACGTGGACCCAACTCCCGTGAGTTGGCATAAGGTGGCTAAAACAGGAGCGATTGATGGACCAAGGAGGTAGCACCTTTAATCGGACACACTTCTTCGATACCATTCTATTATTTGTGATTTATTTGGTGGCCACCCTTCGATTTTTGATTTGGGAGTGTTGTTCGAGGTGGGCGGTAGTGGCTGCTATGCGTTACCACCAGTCCGGATGCGTAATTGGTATATCTACCATGGCATTGCCTAGTTGTGCCGTGTCACCTACCATATCGAGCTTTACTACGATTTGTGATTCCTCCCGTAGCCTGTGGAGTATCGAGGGTAGCCCCCATTTTTGGGAGTCTGCTAATATTGGATAGACTACTGGGACTATTACGAGTTAAGGGCTATATGGGTAACCCCTTGACGCTATTAAAAAGTATGTTTATTTTATATTAGACATTATTATAATAGCGAATATTACTACATAGTAAATAGTTTAACGGATCCTTAGGGGATGTGAATCCCAAGCATCTCTTAAGTTACTGCACTCACGTTAGACACTGGATAGGAGATGTCAAATCCCGTAAACATCTCTGACGCCGTTCCACTCATATATTTATCATTAATTTAACTTACATAAGACCTTTTAGTTCTGACTCGAGTGTTTTGTCTTTTCAATTCGCTCGGGTCAGCCTGAGCATTTCAAGATTTGAAGGCCTTAATTCTGGAGGACGAAGACGAAGAATTATTATTACTATTTGTTATATATCCCACTACGCCATTGTATTCCGCTGCATTAATTATCATTCTCTGGTATGTGTAACTCTGATATGTATTGTATAAGTATAATCAAATGTTTTGTAAAACAGCTTCATGAACTGTTATTTGATTATTATATCTTATCGTTTCGCTGCAAGATTCTATTTTGTTTCTTTTATTTCTCCATTTTTTCTTATTTACCCCATAACAATCTGCCTTTCTGTATGGTTTAAGTTGGCACGTGTGTCTGCTTAAGCGTACAAAAAGGTGGGTCGTTATAGTTGGTATCAGAGCTTTGGTTTAGCGATAAACCTTAGCTTTGTGGGGTCTGACTCTTTATTAATAGGGTAGTAATACTCTATGGGAGTCGCTGAGTGTATATATATGAGAGAGCGTATTTGTTAGTGTTATAAAAAGGTTTTAATATTGTGTTAATCGGTTCCGTTTTGTATTTATAAATTCTGGTTGGTGCATGGGACGCTATGACATCAATAGGGATTTCTAAACACTTAATAGGACAGACCGTCTTAATATTTGTTTTAATATAGGTGAATGAAATAACTTTGCCTATTATATTTTCTATATATAAAAATATTTTATAAAGATATATATTTGGTTGCTATAGATTGGGTGTTAGGTAATGAAAATATAAATAATAATTGAAACCAAGTTGAAAATAAAATAAATGAAAACTGGAAATTTAGAGCTTAAGTTCCAGGGTTTTTGAAGATTTCTTTCAATTGATTTTGGAATATAATAATAATATTGTTAGAAGTATTTTCTGATATAAATATTTCAATAGAATTTGAAAGAAATGTTTTAAAAGAAATTCCGCAAAGAAATAAGTTGTACTCCCCTCTTTGTCGCTGGAAAATAATTTCGGTGATGGCGGTCGCATCATCGACATTCATTTTCGAGTTTCAAAGTGGGAAGGCCACTGTAGTAGTTTTACTACAAGATTATTTTATTTTAAATTGTTTTAAATATAATTGGATATATAAATTATAAGTATATATATATCTATTATTTTAAAATGATTTTTGAATAAAACCCGGTATTTAATCCTTAAGTTTCCATTAATAAATAGTCCTAATTACTGAAGTGAATTGGAACGTAGGTAATGAATAAATTGAAACCTCTAAAGGAAATAAGAGATTTAAATGCTAGGTTATAAATGGTATTAAATGAAAGTTGAAATTGTAACCTATGAAATAAAGGAAATAATTATTGAACATTAAAATAATTAACGGAGATGAGAAAACTTGTAAAACTTTCAATTTCATTCTTTAAAAGCATAAGTATAACTTACCAAAAAAAAATTTTATAAAAGTTGAAAATGTTTAATAAGAAAATGTATAGTAAATTTTACAAGTAAACTTATGTAATGAAATATTCAGTAAATTTCTTTTATTAATAAGAATTAAAGTATAACTGTTATGCCAAGTAACTAAAATTGAACATGAATATTATTAATAAATGAATAAATAAAATCAAGTAAATGAATAAATATGCAAAGTAAATTAATTTAAAAATGAATAAATGAAATTAATAAGTATTGATGTTCTAGTTGTTATGGACTTAAATGTTATATATAAATAATAATAAACTTAAGTAATAGGTTGAAGTTACCTTAGAATAAAAGATGAATACTGGAAAATGACTGTAAAACTTAAGAAATAAATTTACCTACCAAGGAATTTGGTTGAATGGATAAAAATAAATAATGAATAAAGAGGAAATTAAACAACAATATATGGAATGAAATTAAAAATAATGAACTTGATCTATTGTTGAATTTATTGTTTGTTTGGCTTATGGTTGTTTGGGCAAGGATACTTTAATATTGTTTGGATGTAGGAATAATCTATTTAGTTTCACCTAAGACAGCTGAGTGAAGGGTACACTTAGTAGTTTATTCTTCTTTCTGTACAATTTAAAGTTATGAACCTGAACAATTATTTGTTTTGTTTGATATGAATGAATGATTGATTTTATGGTTGTATGCCTTGTTGCAAGTGTTTGTGTATTGATTGTTGTTGTGATTGAAACAACCTTAAATATTTCATCTTATATAATTGTTAACCCTTTTAGATTATATAAGTAAAATGCAGGTTATGGAAGCAATTGCTACTGCTTTTGGTTCCATAAATAAGCGTTAATTGCCCGACAAATAGGTACATTTTCGGATTACGGTTTATAGCGCTATTATATTGTTTTTCCCGTGTTGGGATATTAAATTTTGGATATTATATGTTATATATTGTATATTTTGATATTATATTTTCTCCCGAGCCTCTCCGTACAAAGGAGACTCTACCGAAATTTCCGTAAAATTTTGGACTTAGAAATTATTTTGAAATGTTTCCAAACTTTATAAAAAAAGATTTAAGGGTTATAAATGGGTATATTTATTTAAAGTAATAAATTTTGTAAATTATTTGGTTATGAGATTATTATTTTGAATAAGACGTATTGTTTATTTAATCCACCTTTTCCTTTTTCCTTTTCGGGGACGAAAAGTTTTGAGTGGGGGAGAGTGTAACGACCCGTAAATTTCGACCATTTGAATATGTTGATTTAAATTGATTTTTGTAATTTAATGTAAAAAGAAATGAAAATCTTATAATGTATATTGGAGCGAATGTTGGAAATTAAGTGTTGCATAGGTAAAAATAATAAATTTTTGACAAATTGGAACGAAATCCAACTGAAGGAATAGTAGAAACCATTATAATTTGTTAATTTAATTGATTTATGCAATAAAGCATTTTTAATTGTTCGTAAATTTAGGTAATAAAGTAGTACGTTATTTGGAAATAGAATTTATGGTATAATAACAACTATTATAAATTACCAAATTAATTGGTCAATGAATATATTTGGAATTAAAGTTCGTATAAATATTAAGTAATTATGATGTTATTATTGATAATAAGCGTTACTAATTATTAATATAGTAACGGAAGAGTAAATGAAATGGAAGCGTAGAAACTTAAGCTAAGGATTAACAATTGAAATGAAATGTCTTTTAAATGGAGTACTATAAATTGTCATACTAAGCTAAGAATTGAATATAAGGAAACAAAGGCAAATAGTAAGTCAATCAATGAATTTATATAGATTGTAAAGTTATAATGATAAATAGTAATTGGATGTCTTGTACGAAGTTATAATATTGTGTGAATTTTTAATAAAGAATAACTAGAATGGGATTCAAATTTGTATATTAATGGAAAGTTGAATAAAATTCTAATGAATGATAATAATGAAAAACGTATACAATCAATGTAGGTAAGTTATTACAATGTTGTTGTAATTAATAAACGTTTCTTTAATGGTGATTAATAACATAACGGAAGTGTGAATGTAAAGTAATTTATGAATATATATTTGGCGATTAAATCAAATCAATCTATAGAATTAAATTTTAAATTAATTGGAAGGAAATATGTAATAATTGCATTTATTGGTAAGTGGATGAAATTTATTTCTATATAAATTGAATATTAGAATAAGATGATAATTGTTAATGTAACAAGAGTAGGCCAATAATAATTCTTCCCATAAATTGATAATCGACTCAATAATGTAATACTATCCATAATAAGGCAATTAGATTGATGATAGAATGGAAAGTCTATTAAATGGAAATATTGAAAATAAAATTTGTAATTTCTAAATTTTGGAAATTTGAAGCAAGGGTAGTAATTATTGTAATAATTAAATGGGAGTCAACTAGAACTTAATAAACCTTAATGTATATTAATGAAATTGTGGCAATAGTGCAAAACTTTAATCATTTACCCATTCATTTATGCATTGAATTAGGTCTCATCTATTGGATACTAATAGATTGAGAAATTGAATAAAAACCAAATAAAAAGAAATTTTTGCAAATTTAATTTATAATTTGCGAATATAATGAAAATTGAAATTTAACACTGAAATGAATAAAATTGTTAACTCTAAATCTACATCTAGATTTGGTTTAAATTAATGTGAAGGATTAAGAAAGAAAAAGTGATAAAGATTGTCAATTTCAGAATTTAAATAGAAAATTCGATTTAATTAATTTATTTTAAATTTATTTAATTAATATAAAAATAGCCATTTTGGCCACTGACTCGGATTTCGATTAATCCAGTTTCATCAGATCCGTAACGGTGAATTATAATAATGTTTCAAGTTTCGTAGCAATCGGACTTGTCGTTTGATCGTACGGACTCAAAACGCCTTGAAATTTATGCAATTGAAATCAATTTGAAAATATTGATTTTTGCATAACTTCTTCATACGACACAATTTGAACCTGAAACCTTTTCCATTGCGTTTAAAATATTTTAAACATCTATTTTGATATTTGGGTTGACCCAATTTCGTTACGGAGTCAAAACGGGCTTTTGGGCCATTCATCGTTCAGCGCGTTTATAGATCGGGTCCATCTATCCTATTTCGACTTTGCCTATATATATCCAGTTATAAACCCCAGCAGCCTCCATTCCTCATTTCTACGTGCTATTTCATTTGCTCTTCCTTATTTCCAATGGCTGCAAACCTTAATCTTCCCAATCCAATTTCAATTCAAAAAAAAAAGAGAAAAATCTTTTTTGCGGATCTGCAGCAAATTCGGGTCGCGCTTCGAGTTTCAGAGGCAAAAACGCTGCATCTACTTCGAGTCAGGAAGAAAACTACTCGGGTCTTTGGGTCGTTTTCGCAAAAACTCCAAGCAAGCACCGGAATTCTTAGGCGCCAGACCAGAGTTAAACCCGAAGTCGACTCAGCACCGGAATTTTCCAATCTTCAAATTTTCATAACTTTTGCATACAGACTCGGTTTAATGCTCGGTTTGTTTTGCTGGGATCGTATTGAAATTCCAGACCTGATGACGCAGGTTTGGACGAATTCTGAGATGGTCAAATTTTTGGGTTTAAATTGAATTTAAATTCAATTTAAATTCAAAAGGTGAGTGTTTTAACCCACTCACAACTTCTAAGATTTTCTTATGTTTGTAAAATTAAATTTTGATGTGATTTAAAATTTATCTATGATTGTTTGGGCATATATTTAATCATCATCTCAGTTAGATAGCATTTAGTTAAATTAAATTGTTATTTAATTTTATTATTGCATATAATTTGCTAGTTAAATTTATTTATTATTGCATATAAACTGCCAGTTGAACAATTATTAATTTTTATTGAATATAAACTATTCGTTGATGCCTGTTATATTTTATATGCTTTATATTGATGTTTTGTTTAAATTGGATGATGATTGTAATAAATGGTTGTTTATTGCTATTTGGATGAATGGATGCTATATTTTATATTGTATAAACTGCAAGTTATTATGCATTTTCATTTCATTCGGGATTGCGGTTTGAAATGATATATAACCGTAAATTTTTATTTTTAAATTACGGATTGAAATGACAAATATCTATATCACTTGACCATAGGATAGAAAATTTTATACAGGCACCGTGGTCTATATATATAATATTTTAAAGTGATTTTCTATGGTTTGGAAAGAAATATACGGTTTAATAAATATTAAATTTTGATATTATATAAATATTATTTTATATATAGTTAAATTCTAAAATTTAAGCTATGTGTAACTTGATGATGTTTTAAGTTTGATTTACGATTTCAAGTTTGAGCTTTATTTAAGGGATATTGAATTTATTAAATAAATATTTCTAAACTAAATAATAGTGAATTAAATTAAGGTATATATAAGATTATCAGATTTGGTTGGGAATTTTGGAATATTTAAAGACTGGAAATATATCAAAATTGAAATGTTTTATTGAAATTAAGGTATTATTGTTTTCAAAGTACCGGTTTTCGAAATTGTTATAACTTTGAAAGTAATATGGTTTGAAAAATGAATTTATTTGAAATAGAATTTATTTAAGAATTATCTGTGAATATATTGATTTGAAACCTATTGAAATTGAAAATTTAGAATATGACTTCAAAATGTGGTTTGGGCTTAAGATGATTTAAAAGAATATTTCAAGTTATCTAAATTAAAGAAAGATTAGTGATTGGAAAATGGGTTTTATTTAAATAATATATTATTGAATTGTTTTGGAAATGGAATGGATATATTATTGAATTGGATTTTGAAATGGAAATAATACATTGATAATTTGGGTTTGAAATAGCAAAAATATTTTGGTTTTAAAGTATATACTATTTTGAAGTAAAGGATATGTTTTGAAATGGAAAAAATATTTTGGTTTTAAAGTATATACTATTTTGAAGTAAAGGATATGTTTTGAAATGGAAAAAATATTTTGGTTTTAAAGTATATACTATTTTGAAGTAAAGGATATGGTTTGAAATGGCAATAATATTTTGGGTTTTGAAGTATGTACTATTTTGAAATAAAGAATATGTTTTGAAAGGGCAATGATTGTGTTTTTAAAAGTATATATATTTTTAAATGACCACGGTGTTATAATAACGATTGGTTGTTAAAGAGACCGGGATCGGATATGGACATACTCTCTGTCGATACCGAAAACCACTTTGACAACTGTGTACGCGGTGGAGTTTCCAGAATGAAGTAGGATGGTGGCGACGATCCTAAGGTATATACGTGGACCCAACTCCCGTGAGTTGGCATAAGGTGGCTAAAACAGGAGCGATTGACGGACCAAGGAGGTAGCACCTCTGATCGGACACACTTCTTCGATACCATTCTATTATTTGTGATTTATTTGGTAGCCACCCTTCGATTTTTGATTTGGGAGTGTTGTTCGAGGTGGGCGGTAGTGGCTGCTATGCATCACCACCAGTCCGGATGCGTAATTGGTATATCTACCCTGGCATTGCCTAGTTGTGCCGTGTCACCTACCATATCGAGCTTTACTACGATTTGTGATTCCTCCCGTAGCCTGTGGAGTATCGAGGGTAGCCCCCATTTTTTGGAGTATGCTAATACTGGATAGACTACTGGGACTATTACGTGTTAAGGGCTATATGGGTAACCCCTTGACGCTATTAAAAAGTATGTTTATTTTATATTAGACATTATTATAATAGCGAATATTACTACATAGTAAATAGTTTAACGGATCCTTAGGGGATGTGAATCCCGAGCATCTCTTAAGTTACTGCACTCACGTTAGACACTGGATAGGAGATGTCAAATCCCGTAAACATCTCTGACGCCGTTCCACTCATATATTTATCATTGATTTAACTTACATAAGACCTTTTAGTTCTGACTCGAGTGTTTTGTCGTATCAATTCGCTCGGGTCAGCCTGAGCATTTCAGGATTTAAAGGCCTTAATTCTAGAGGACGAAGATGAAGAATTATTATTACTATTTGTTATATATCCCACTACACCATTGTATTCCGCTGCATTAATTATCATTCTCTGGTATGTGTAACTCTGATATGTATTGTATAAGTTTAATCAAATGTTTTGTAAAACAGCTTCATGAACTGTTATTTGATTATTATATTTTATCGTTCCGCTGCAAGATTCTATTTTGTTTCTTTTATTTCTCCATTTTTTCTTATTTACCCCATTACAATCCGCCCTTCTGTATGGTTTAAGTTGGCACATGTGTCTGCTTAAGCGTACAAAAAGGTGGGTCGTTATAGACTCTTACTCGTACATGTCCTTGAGATCGAGGGCTTGGTTTGCCAGTTAGCCTTACAATCGAGGGGCTGGCCGTAAAAGCAAATTGTGAGGTACCCATGTAAGCTGCGGTGGAGTTATCCACTGTCGATGGTTGCAAAGCCTAGATTGTCACACGTGGTATCAAAGCATAGATTTAGTATATTCCCTAGACTTTAATGTATACTCCGTATAGATAGGGTCAGTAGTACCCTAGATTGAGTTTGAGGGTATTATATATATAAGCACGTATTTGTTAGTGATATAAAATGTTTTATATTGTTTTTACTTATCCGTTGAGTTGATTATGAATTCTGGTCGGTATGTGGGACGCCATGTTATCGATAGAGGTTTTTAAACACTTAAATGAAGAAAGTCGACATAGTATTGTTTTTAAATTGGGTAAATGAAATAATTTTACCTCGATTTTATTTTACATATAAAGGGATAATTTTTCAGAAATTATTATTGTGTATATAAATTGATTGTTTGGTTCTTTGAAAATGTAAATACATATAACTTAATATATACTGTTTGAATAATCTAAACGAAAACAACAATTGTAAAAGAATAAATTGTATAAGTAAATGAATTATAAAGTATGGAATTATAATTAATATGATTTACAATTGTGAAATAATCTTATATACAAGAAGTGAAACTATATGAATATATTTATAAAAGTGAGTTATAAATAAAATGGATTTAAACTAAGAATTTGAGAATCTAGGTCGTTGCACTTTAGCTCGACCATGATTAGGTCACGTGGGTATTTCTACTTTGATGGTTTTGGAACTGATTTCCTTGGATTTTTATTCACGTCTTCGAATGTGAATTTTAGTGAATTGATTTGTTTCTACAATCAATTTTGTGACTTGTCACTTTAAAAATATAAAGGTTTCAATACTAGTAGTAAATATCAAAACTCTTTCATCAAAGCGATTTCAACACTATTTTATTACAAAACTCTTTTTCTTAAACCGTTTTCCAATCTATTAGTACATATAAACCTTTTCCTCACTCGAATGAGAAATCTAATTAAATGGCTTAGTAAAACAAGTGGTATGAAATGCTTGTGTTTGCTTCTTCGGTTAATTCTTGGACTTGTTCGATTGAACCTCTTGTGATAATTTTTCTAATGAAGATCTACAGTTTGTTCGTAAATATTTAAGTTAAGCAAGTGGTTATGGGACATGAAGCTAAACTCATATATTTACTAGCTTGGTGTGATTGACACTTCTTGATGATCATGACGATCATTTTTGTGATTTAGACTAGCAATTGTGCGATGTCTCTTTGTCTACGAGGGAGACTAAACCCCGTTTGTGTGATGTCTCTACATCACATATGTGGGGTAGCGCCCCACGGTCTTCGGGCCATTCTTGTGGAGCTTCGGCTCAAAATTAATGGTTAGCTACCATGAGATAGCGTCTCGTTTTGTGATACACGTGTTGGTGAGTTTTCATACTCCCGTTTTGTGATAGGCCTCCCCCTTCTTGTGATTTCTGGATTTCTTGTGATGATTTCTGGAATTTTGTCCTTCACCAATTTTCGTGATTTCCATTGATAAGTTTTATCAATTTTTGTGCATTGGTGAATTTGTGTGTCATTCACTTGTTATGAATACAAGTTTAGGGTATGATACCCCATTTTATCTTTGAGAAGATTCTTGTGATATTGATTAATCTCTTGTTGATTTTCAATTACATACTTATAGTAGTATGCCATTATGCTTACTATATGTTCATGCCATATCTTTTATTCTATACCATATCATCTGATATTTATAGCTAGACTGATCCGTTTATTATTTTCTTATAAATAATACTCGGGTCAAACCGAGATGTTACAGGTGCTTCTGCTTGACTTCTCTTCTGGGATTACTCTGACTTTTGGCTAACTACTAGATTAGTAGTTTTTGTTATATACATTTGAGATATAGACTCTGTGATGTATACTTATTCTTTTGTGTAGCTGGTAGCTATTCTTTTGTATTATTGTGGATCTTTCAGACCACTACTCTGATGTACACTTTCATGTGTTATATATATATATATTCATATCTTTTTCCGCCTTTGTGATATGGATGTCCGTGACTGATTTGTGTTATGTTTATTTCTATATTTTTTTCCGAAGATTATATATAGCCACTGTGTGATAGCTTTGAGTTTGTATCGGTATGTCGGATTTCCTCCTTAAATGAAATGCATGCTATACTATCTGACATATCGTTGCTCGCACAAAGAAATTACACGGATGGTCGCTCCTCAACAGCCTTATTCTCCGTGCCAGTTGACAGCATTACTCCGTAGTGTTCTTGGCTAGCGTGGGTATAGAGGTGGGGCATCACATTATGGCCCTGTATATTATTTACAATGTATAAAACTATAAATTGAATTATTTCGAATAAATTAAGAAATAGGTTGAAATGATATATACCTATGACATTGAGATTTGGATTGAAATGATATATATCCATCCCGAAAATAAAATTGAAATAACCGATCACTTGGCCATAGGATAGAAAATTATATACGGACAACAGATTTGTTAAATTAAATGATTTTAAAATTTCTAATTTGAAATTATTTAAATTGTTTTGATTAAAAGAAATAAAAATCAAAATTAAAAAAATCAAATTATTTTCGAACTTGAGCCTTGGATGTTCAAATTTAAATTTGGTAATCGAAATTGTTTAAAAAAAAAATCAAAGTTGTGATTTTGAAATTATAAGTGAAATATGATTGGAATTTTCAGAAATCGATTTGTTTTAAAAGATTGAACTTTATTTCAAACTTTGAATATTACTAAGTAAAAGTGATAAAAAAAAATGGTTTCAAAATTGGGCTCGGAATTGATCTATATTTGTAGATTGGAATTTTAAACTGAATATTAAAGGATAATTTGATATAAATGTTTTAAGTCGATATTTTTAAGATCAAGCTCGAAATTGATATAAATTGAAATTGAAATAATTGAATTTGAAAGTGAAATTGAATTAATTTGAAATCAAAGTTGAAATTGATTTGAATCAAAATCGAAATTGAATCGATTGAATGGTAATTGGAATTGATTTGAATTACGAAGCTGGAATTGGACCGGTTTGACTTTGAAACTATTTTCAGGTATATTATTGAATATAAAACTATTAAAAGCTATCTTCTTAAATATTCAAATTATCTGGTTTTCCAAATTATTTTGCTATATAAACCATTTTAATACTTAAACTATTTTATATTAAACTATTTTTACCATTTAAACTATTTTGACTATTTTAATTATTTAAACTGTTTTAAAACTATTCAAACTATTTACTTCTAAAAATTCAGACTGGTTTAAAGGGTGGAATGTTTATTTTTAAATCATGGATTTAGATACCAATTGGGTTAAAATGAAGTTATAACCCAAATAGGAATTCGAAACAATTTTGGAACTGAAATCGAGATATTAAGGCGAAATGATTTTTGAAGTGAAATAGTATATTTTGAGTAAATATGATGATTTCAAAATGCATTTTATATTGAAGAGAATATGATAATTTGATATCAAGTATGAACCATTTCAAAATGTAAAAGTACCAACCGGTGTGTAAAACGACGTTTGGTTGTTAAAGAGACCGAGGCTGGATGTGGGCACACTCTTTGTTGATACCGGAACCACTTTAACAACTATGTACGTCGAGTGATGATCCAGAATGAAGTGGTTGGATTTGGCATCGTTTACTAGATTTGAATAAAGAGAACGATGTTGGATTAACCTAGCACTTGTGCCAATTTGAAATGACTAAAACATGAGCCATACCAGCCAAGTGGGTTAGCTACCCTGACCGGGATCGGTTTATCCGAAAACCACTTCGGACCTACGCACATGCGTTCGATTGTGCAGGTTACTGATGATATTGATATTTAGAATTTTCACAGTGAAGGCTGCTTGTTGATTGTTTGGGATTAAAACCCTAATATGCATATAGTAACAGTAGTCTCTTCGTTATGAAATATCCAATACAAGGACTATTCGCTTCTAATCCTATGGATTTCCTAACAGGATGTGGTAGGAAAGTACCTTCGGTTTGTCATGTTCCTGGACAACTTGTATGGACTAGTATCTGACATTGCATTGCTAAGATTACGTACATTGGTTTTTACAAACGTATATCAGTGGTGGTGGAGAAGGAAACTTCTCTTAGCTTAACACCCTCATTGAGACGTACGAGCTCAAGGGTTGTATTTTTGTAGAAGGCAATTAGTAGTCAATGGAAATGGTAATGTGGCATTCAAAGTCATGTGATATGTGATATGTGAAAGGTAATCATTACCACAGGCCTCGTCAACCGGAAATGACCGAAACAGGGTTAGGTGAAGCAGGGCTAAGTGGATCACTCCCACGTAAGATATGATCATCGTCTTCTAGATATATTTCTTCCTACTATGACGTTCAGGATGTAAATTAATATGGCTTGTGTGCTATGAGGGCCCTCGAAAAGGTCGGTAAAGACCAGAGGATGATATATTCGGTACTACCTAGTTATAGAGGTAGGCCGGTCTTATGTTGGTAGAGGTTCCTTTGTGATGTTCCTCGATACGTTCCTCTAGAGATATACTGTTAGAAGGTAGTCCCTTTACTTGGTCATTTGTATGGTAATCCAAACTCCACTACGAGCTTGTGGATTTGTTTGTATTGGCGTAATGAATAGCCCCAAAATGCTATATGGGTAACCATTTTGGCTATGATTAATATTATTTGTACAATAGACACTATTATAATATAAGATGATTTGATATGAAATGTTTTGGGTTATCATAAGGTAAAAACATGTCCGTGTTTATGTGTGGGCGTGTCTTACGAGATACTTTTGTTTTGAAAAGGAAAGTTTTGGTAATCTAATAAATTCAGTTGAGTGTGTTTCATTCGTTGGTTTACCAGACTGATCCAGGTATTCTTTCCTTTCAATGCTCATGTCATACCGAGTATATTTACAGGTTCAGATTTGGTGATTTTGGAGCTTCAGTAGAAAAGCTGGAGATCATCATGTCGTATGCACGTATCTGTTTATTTTCCGCTACTTTGTTTTTATATTATCAACAATTGTAAGGATAGGTTATTATAACTGTCCAGGTTGATGATTAGTGATTTATTATTCAACTCTGATTGATGTATATGATATTACATTTTTTTTTTGTAAAGATCATTGATATGATATTATAAGTTATTCCACTGTGATGTGAGATTCTATATTGTTCTTTTTGGTTCTCTCTTCTCTCTTTCTTCTCTACTCTTCTTCTCACTTCTTTTCTTTTTTATGAATTTCCATCATTCTACACTTTTTGGGTCAGACATGTGTGGCTTATTGTCGATTCAAAGGGTACGGATTTGCGGGTCGTCACATGGACGATTTTGTAACTTAGACAAAGGTGAACCTGCATTTAGTTGTATGATGTGATTAAACCATACTCATATGTATATGTGAAACTAATGGCTAGTACAAAATGATACAACCCTCTCTAAATTTAATTCAAAAACCTTTAGGTGTGATAGCGAAACATATAACTATGATGTTAGGATAATATTCATCTGATTTGAAGCATGTTTGGTAGGATATTACAGATGACCACCCATGAGAAGTGTTGTCATCTAAATTCATTCATTTTGTTGCAGTTGTAACTCGGTAGTTCAATTTCATAACATCGGGCCATTTTTTACATGGTTTAGTTAGTGGACTTCAGAATTGGGAGAAGCTAAATAGAGAACAGACATTTACCATACATGGGACTGTGGATTGGTTAGCTCCAGACACATTAGGAAAGGACACAGGTTACTTTCAATTAGTATTGGTAAAAACTATTTTTTGTTTATTTTAACGATAAATGATCTGAAATAATTTTTGATATAGACACAACAAAGAAATCACTAATCTTTAGAAACTATATACATATGGAAGAAAATCATATTAAATGCTACAAGCATGTTAAAATTATCAAATTTTTATGTTTTCCCTGATTTGATTTTGACTTTGAAGTTTGCTATAGTATTGGTACTCTGTTAATGAATAATTCTGGTTTTAGTTTCAATTTAGTGTTGGGTACTATCATATGCATGGAGCCTTTATTGAAGAATTGAACTACAGTAGATATACCCAGTTAACAGAATAACCAAGGCATATTTGCCTCATATTTAACCGAGGCTTTTATGCCTTAGTTAAAACTCAACAGAGGGAAATATGCCTTAGTTAAAACCGAGGCATGTTGCCCCATTTAAAAATGAGGCAATATGCTTCATTTTTAAATGAGGCATACTCACCACTATATCCAAAGTATCATATCATATCATATCATCATATTCTACTCTTGAACGGCCATATTATAAAAGTTGATTAATTTTATAAAATTTAACTAAGTAGGATATATATTATAGGTGATTTTTGAATATTGATAGCTTCTCATCTTTGTTCTTTTTTAAATTACAGGCAGCTTAGGTGGTTGGCCTAACACAGAAAGGATAGAGCCTTGAAGTTCAGTTTTATGTAGCAACTTCTTTTAGGTTTTAATTCTTGATCTATTACCGTTCTTTTATTAGTATGTCAACTTATAATACATTGTCATGAAATATTATGTTCTTGGAGTCCTTTTTATTTGATATATGAATATTCCTTATGTTATACTTGTATAAAATGCATGTACATGCATCTAATATGTAGAGATGTTGGATGTTTTCAAGTTTTCCCTTGTTTTATTTTCATAAAGAGAGAAGAAAGGAAGAGGGAAGAAAGGAAGAGGGAAGAAAGAAGAAAAGCAAAAGTCCCACATCTTGGGATATTAGGGACTATACTTTTTTAAGTATGGATTTCTCATGAAGGATTTGGGACCCTAAGGCTACCAAATGCTTGCTTTGTTAAGAGGATGGAAGTCATGCATAACCACCACACGTGCACCGTCGTCGTCCGACCGAATTGGCCGGGTACGGGTCAAATGATGAAATTTTGGGAGCAAATCTAAAATAGCAACGAGCCAGATTTCAACCCGTTATGGACCTAGAAATTCAAATAAGGCGGGACGTTGGAATTTAAAGGGGCATGACTATTGCCAACGGGTCTGCACCATTGGTCATCGCCATGTAGTAAAAAGGGACTTGAAGGACTGGAATATATCTGAAGAGGTGCTGTTGGACAAGAGCGCATGGAAGTTAGCGATTCACGTACTAGAACCATGAGCTAGGACTTTTTGCTTAGGGTTGGTTTAGGGGTATTTTTTATAAGTTTTAGATTATAGGACTAGTGAATAAGAACCTAAGAAGTAGTGTTTGGTCTTTGGTCAATATTATTATTAGTACAATTGTTATTATTATTATTATTGTTTTTTATTTTTATTTTTTGTTTTATATATTTTTATTATTATTATTTTATTTTTATCTTTATTTTTATTTTACTTAGTAGGTGTTGTTGTTATTATTATTTGTTTACTTATTTGACTTTATCTTATAATTATTGTCATGGTTTTATTAGTATTATTATTATAACTTTTAAACTGACTTTGTCATTTAATTTTGGATTTCATCAATAGACGAGCCCAACTTGTTAGGGAATAATGGCTTAGTAGTTGATATTGTGTTGTAACGTACACATATATTTGATATATTATATTATTAGTTAGTGTCTTATGTTAATCAATTCTCATGGTCTATATCCATGAATCTGAAATATTTGATAGAAAAGACATGTGGTATGGGAGCTGGACGCAAGCTAAAGACCCACAGAAGGAATCAGAGATGGGCAGACAAGTGTTACAAGAAGAGCCATCTTGGTAATGAGTGGACGAAACCATTTGCTGGCTAAAAGAATTCTTCTGGAAAGATGTAAGCCAAAATTCAATATATGCTTTATTATTGCAGGTTTATGCTACATTGTAATGTACCATCATACGTATTAATAATAAGTAACATGATCCTACCCATGTTACCTTGCGCCCTGGGAATTTTAAGAATACATGTAAAATTATTTACAGAGACATCATTTTTAATGTATCCGGATCACGGCATGAGTTTATTGGTCGTGAGGTAATGTGACAACAATATGATAGTAGAGACAGCCTACTTATTCCATATTTTAGTTTTCATGTAAACCATTATTGGTTGTCCTTGATATAGCCTTTTTAGCACATATATAATATGTGAAAACGGAGATAGCACATTTATTCTAATGGAATTTAGATTTCTCTCAAAATTTCATGTAACTGTCATGGACTGTCCTTGACCCTATTATATAAAAGGTAGAATTGATACATAATTTATAAGAAGAAATATTAAAAACACCTACAATAATATTTTAGCATTGGAAATAGTATTGTGAAATCTAGTTGATTTTCCTATAGCATCCTTAGAAAAATATGCCAGAAGCAGAAAATGAAATGCATGTTGTTATTTTTTTGATTGATATTTCTTTACACTTTAGCCAACACATTATGTATGATAAGTCTAAAATAGTTTAGCATTTTTGCGGATAAAAACATTTTGAGGTCAAAAGCTTGTTTCAGGGATATAAATAATTTAGAGTTTGTTTAAATAGAATGAAAGGTCTTGATAAAATACAAGTTTTGATTAAGTGAATCAATGCCTAATAACAATGCGTTGTGCAGGATTTTAGTTTGGATGACCTAAAATTCCTATAAAAAAGAAAAATGTAGATGTTTCTACCTTTTATTGGTTAGATTTTAACATACGATCAAGAATTAGCAGTTGAAGCAAAACAGCCCAACTTTGATATTCGTAAATGTGCTAGCGTTCATTTGGACATACATTTCATTATATAATAATCCATATTAGGTTTATTTAGCCAAATATTATTGAAGTGGTGTAATTTCAGTTGTTCATTACTTGTAATATTAGGACATGTTTCAATTAACTATCTTTTACCTATGCTAAATACATTTTATGCAAGTTATCATGACTCGCCTAAGGCTAATTGTATTACATTTTACCCATTACATGCCTAAGAATAATCATATTGTTTGTAATCCATGATTCATGACCGATAATAAATAAGGTTTGATGTGATTACTCAAATAATTTTAAAGAACAGCCCAAAATGTAACGGTTTCAACATGTTTGCAAAAAAAAATGTACATGAAACACTGCTGACATACAATGCTGTAACATATTTAACCACTATAGTCAAAAAAATATGGCTTGATTTCAAAAGTGCTCTATCTATGTATGTTAAATAGATTCTTTTCCTATCAAAATTATGGATTTTATGGCACAAATACCATGCCAATACGTTATGTATTCAATTGTTTCCACCCATTTGTTTTGATGATACATCTTGGTACTATTGTACAACATTTAAATATAAAGATAAAGTATAGTCTAATTTGGATATATCGATATTATTGCATATAAAGACAATACTTTATTATTTACCCTATAATACAACCATGAAATGCAGCATAGGAATATTACAATTTCAGGTACAAGCTAAGATGCAATGATACAAATATCAATATTCCATCTGAACCTCTTTTATGTAAAGTTTGCATCATAATACAAGTGTTATGAAAGATTGCTAAAATTGCGACAATGTAAAATCTGTATATTTTTACCAAAATACAAATTCATTTATTAACCTGTAACCTTCTCTGTTTGTGATCATATAAATCATTTCATTCTTCTATTTATTTTTTCAATAGACTGGTGAATTATTAAGGGAGTTAGTGGATTAAAGTTAAATCCTGATATTTGACAAACTAAAAGAGACTATTATCATGTGACTACGGAGCTTAAAATGAAGGGATGGTTTGCATTGATTATTTGTGGTGGTATTTTTCAGAAATGATAATAGACTAATAATGGTTGCAATTGATGTTGTTGCTCGGGGTCTTGGTATGAATGCCTTGTGTTACTAGTCTTGGATTCCTCTATAATTTTTAATCTCAAGGTTGCTAAACTACAAGAAAATATACATTTAACAACATCTATTGTCAGCATTTGAACCGGGGATGATGTTATTGGTCTTATTAAATAAATAAAACCAAAATCAAAACTCCTTTCTTGAATGAAAATATTCAAACCTTATAAGATTTGCATCTACGCTGTTGAAAATTCAGTACTTGTCAAGTTTGTACAAGATTATATGATGCAAAGTGCTAATTATGTCACTATAGCAATTACTTTCTGTAATTTATAGTTACAATCCCTCCTTTTATAAGTGGTTATTGTCTCCCAAGCAGGTTGAGCCATATCAAAGCACTTTCTTGGAGGGTTGCACCATTCACCATTGTCATTAGGAAGATTATAATTTCAAGAGAAAAAATTAGTGGTTGTAACTATAATATATGTTTCCCTTTTGCACCATCTTGGCCTGCATCACATACTATTTGAAAGCATGTTGTACATGATGCTCCACATTGAAAATTATTATACTTAGCACTGCATTTTTCACACCATAGCCATCTCTGTACATATTTCCATACCAAAAAAGCTCCACCTACATTTTTTTGGTTTATTGGTTCAGTATTTTGAACTTAAAAGCATCAAAACTTCGACATTGCTTGTAGTGAACTGCATTATTATGCAACATTAGTATAAAGTTGACTGAGAATTTGTATGAAAGTACCCACCATTGTGCATGTAGCATCAATTCTGCCATAAAAGGTTGTAGAAGTGGGAACCACATCCATTGCGCAGTTGAGTCAATAATCTCATAAGTGAATAATATTGAAATAATGACTAAGCACCTCTATATATAACAACTGTATCTACCCTACTCAATGTTTTTTAGAGGATTTGGTTTCTATATTTAGCCTCTTCTCATTTGTACTTATTTACAATGGAAAATTATTTGAATTTTATCTTTAAGTCAACTAAAAAAACTCACGTGTTAGTTTCTATACATCAATTGACTTATATAGCATGAATACCTTGTCCAAGTTAATCGATCTGCATGTTTATTATTATGTTAGTTGTAAGAAACATGCATTGGTAGTTGCAATTTAGGCAACTGATTAGTTATTTTCATGCAACCAGTGGCCTTCTTTTTCTGGTCATAGGGACGAGTTTACAATTACGGTAATATACTCATTCTCTTTTGGGTATATGATTATGCTATTTTGGGTTAGACCACACACATATTGGTTAAGGTTTTGCTTCAGCTGATAAATTCATATTCTTGTTTGGGTTGTATATCACTCTTTTAGGTGAACGTTTCCTCTTTTTTATCCATGGACTGCATTCATTTTGATTTCTCCTGCTCCTATTACTCATTTTCCCAAACACACCCACTTACTTCACTCGGTCTGCATATATTTGATAGCTGGCATGACTTGACATTTTCCACTTTTGACTTCTATTATACTACATCTACTCATGGTCCTTGATGTTGCTATAGTTGTTCTATTTTATTTTTTATTATGGGTATGATAATAGAAAGTTCCTTTTCTCTATTTGTTTAATAGTTTCTCCCTGTAACGCATTGCTAATTTACTTTATTTTCTAGTATACATAGCCTATTTATTTCAAATCCTTTTCTTAGGTGTTGAAATCAAACCAAGAAATCCATATACTCATACAAATGACAGTGAACATTGTAAATTTCATATTTCTCAGGTTCCAGTTTTAGCTACTCCTTTATACAAATAACGCCTACAATTTTTGCATCAATACACTTTTCATCTATTTAGCATGTTTTAAAGTTTGACGGTGCTACATAATCAACTTTTATGCTATTTAGTTCTAAAAGTTTTATGGTGTCTTTACAACCATCTCTCGTAGAGTTGTAGAGAAATATTGATGGTCTGCTTGTCTTTACAAACACACATCATATTGATAACTATCCAAGTAGATAGTGTTGCTGATCTTTATGTTGTAATATTTTTCCTTTTTTTATAATGCAATCATATAATTATGTTAATGCACTATTGGTACCTCGAGATGGTCAAGTACCTTTTGATTATGACCAGCCGTAAGCCCATGGAATCTTCCAAGTGGTATATAAACTTTATCTCAGTTTTTACTTTTTGATATAGGAGCTAGATGATATTAGAATTCCATTATTAACTACCATATAATCCCTAAGGCTCACAAGATTTGTCATTTATTTCAAATATGATATTTGAAACATGCCTTGGTTCTATCGACCTATAAACCTACATAAGGGAAGGCTGAGAAAATAAATAGTAGGTGTAGGTTAGTTCTCAAGTATTTGAATTATCTAGCAAGCCTAGAATCATCACCATCCAAGAAACCTTCAAGTACTTTTGTATTCTATGTTTTCATATATATATTTACAGATGCTTTATTCAATCAGGTAGGTTAAACATGACAAGTATAAATATATTTTCTCTGAAGGCAAAATTAAGTTAATAATAACATAATTAATACTATATTGTATAAGATGTAGCACACAGTGATATAGATAACAAACATATATAATCTGTTTTACAATTATAATCGATGGTAACATATGGATATGTTTATCATATGCCACATGACATAACTACTTTTGAATGAGGTCCATTATTGAAATAAGTTTTTTTTTCAAAGTCCTATAATGAGTCCTATATAACATTGATCTTTGTATAAAGCCAGTTTATATTTCTAACCATCTTGTTTGTCCCAAACTCTCTTCTGTCTTCTATTGTTGAGACTAGAGTGCACAATCCCATTACCAAACCATTTAAAAATTGTTACTTAAATTAAGCTTATGTTTCATCTCATGTGACTATGGACTCCATACATGATTCCAAGGTTCGTGTAGTATTTGATCAAAATCTTTAGTCAGTGAACTGACCAAGTTTATTTTAGAATTTAGAGAAAACACTTGTGTTATTGATTCATGTACTACAACTAAAGGCAATAAAATAGGCCATTCTCTATAGTTATGAATATAATAACATGAATAATTAATTTGCATAACCATGTTCTCTGATAAATAACAACAGTTTTCAAAAACCATTGAATATAGCATTATTTCACTTCTTCACACTATAATCCATAAATCTTTTTAACCATGTTTGCATGTAAGACATTTTCCGTAGCTCTGAACATTCCCTGCTATATATTTGTAAATGTATATGTAGAAAGTGAAACTGGTCTTAGTTTTACTTGAGCTGATACAACCAATTTGTTCGGTGTAATAGATAATATTGTGGGATTTTCATATTCAATTTGTGCTTTTGCGGTTGTTCATAACTTAATATATACATGCTTTTGCTACGGTATATCAATCATAGTAAGTCATAGATGTATAGATTATAGAATGGAAAAGTTTTTATTATATTATGATGTGGACATAACAGGAGTAAGGTTTCTTTAATTTTACCATTGGAATGATATAAGTCAAAAAATGAGCAAGAGTGATGTATTACGTTAATTTGTATTTGATCACTAACCTATGAAGTTCTTCATTGTAGGTAATTGGAGAACATTGGTACAAAAATAAAAGGATGACACATTCTTCTTCCATAGTAAGTATATGAAACTTTTTGATTGTCCATTTTGTTGTTAGTATTTTGTGTCAACTTGCTTTATAGATATTGTGTTTTGTCTATAGATGTTTTGTCTTTGTTTAATGGATATTGTGTGAATTTGGTTTATGGTGTTATTTTTGTTTATGGAAGTTATGTAAACCTGGTTTATAGATGATGTCTTTGTTTATAGGTATTGTATTAAATAGTTTATGTAATTGATTAATAGTTATGTGTTTGTCTGATAGTTTTTATGTTTGATTCGAACATGTTATGGATATCGATTGCTTGAAATATATTTAAATGATGATGATATATATGTACATAAATATTGTGATAGTATAACAAAATATAAATGTTGTAAAAATCAGAACAACAAAAGACAGCACTTATATAGTGCCGTCACCACTACAGCAAAATACCCTATTAGAACGTCGATTTTACAACGGTCTTTAAATGCTTGTTGTAAAAGAAACCTATTACAATGGTTTTTTCAGGCCCGTTGTAATAGATACCACTTTTTAGCAACTCTTTTACTTTGCATGTTGTAAAAGACAAATGTTACAATATTTTTAATTTGACCGTTGTAATATATGACTATTACAACGATTTTTTGCCCGTTGTAATAGATACTGGTTTTCATCCCTATTTGCCCGTTGTAATAGATACCCATTACAACTATTTTCTTTTGCCATTGTCATAGATACAGATTTTACATCGGCTAGTAAATGCCTATTTTAATAAATGCCCATTGTTAATTTTTGATAATTAATAATTAATAATCACAATGATTTCTTCAAAAATATTAATTATTATTAATTATAATATATAATAATTAGTTATTAATAATATTAATATTAATCATCATTATCTTCGATTATTTATACATACTTACTTAATAATTTATAAATGATAATTTATAATTAATAATTATAAATGATAACGTCCATAGGTCATTATTTATAATTTATCACAATTAATGATTACTAATAAATAATTTATAATTACTAACATTTATTAATAAATAGTAAATTACATTTATTATCTATTAATTACATTTAATAATTAATAAATATAATTAATAATTATTAAATAATTAATAACTAATATTAAAAATTACTACTAAATAATTTATAATTAATAATTAACTTTTAATGATTAATATTTAATAATCAAAGTTTAATTTTTTATATTTAATCAATTTATAATTTTAATAATTATTACTTAATAATTTACTATAGTCAAATAATTAATAATTAATAACAAATAATTATTGATGAATTTACTATTTAGTAATATATTAGTAATTAATCATTACTATTACTAATTAATAATATATATAATAACTAGTATTTAATTATTAATATTCAATTATAATCGAGAAGTAAAATAAACTAATCAACCAAACTTTGTTTTATTTTAACACGTCGCCCCCTACCCTACAACCAACAAACAACTTTCCCTTTATACTTCAATTTTAGCTCTTGAAAAAATTTCATTTCCCTCCAACTTTTCCTTTATCCCGCTAATATTTTTTTCCCAATTCATTTTTTGCATTCCTCAACTAAAGAAACCCTAGCTCCTAAATCAGAATAGGATAGACCGTATAATGCCATCTCTATATTCAACTAAAGAATCTGCTTTGTCAATTTAGAATCATCTCTCCTCTTTGACGGTACCAATAATGCCATCGACAACAAATAATTTCCTCCCCGAGTCAGGTTCAAATCACTTTAAATTCTAGATTTGAGCTAAACTTCACAGGGATTGTGGTTAACAAATTCATGAAGTCGATCTATAGATCCTTGAAGCGGTTAAGTAATTCTCAATGTCATTTTATGGAATTAGTTCACGAAATGACCTTTGAAGCGATTTTCGAAGTTGTTGGGTCTAAAAGTGGACTTCGAAGTAGTTCAAAGAGTTAAAAGCGAAGTGATATTCGAAGCAGTTTATGATTTTTGAAGTCATTCAATAATTTGATTTATTAAGTTGGAGCATATTTAAAGAAATTGGAAGATGATTTGGATAATTTCAAAGCAATTCAGTGATTCTCGAACCAAACAATGATTTCAGAAGTGCTTTGCGAAGTCATTCAGTAACGTTCAAAGTGGTCCAGAGGTCTCGATGTGGTTCTTAAAGTGAATCACATAGTGTTAGTCAATGTGATTTTTGAAGTGAGCTTGACTTCGGTATTGGATTAAGATTCTAGTACCAATTCGAAGTCCTAATTTTCACTTCAATATAGAAGTGAAGTTTAGGTATAAAGTCGAAGTCGGGGTGAGATTCCAGTTCGAAGTTGAAGTCCAAATTTCCACTTCGACATTAAAATGAGATTCGAATCAGAAGTCAAAGCGGTAAACTTTGTTGTTACCGAAGTGGAATGCTAACTCCGTTAAAACAATTATTTTGAGAGTTAAGTTCCTCCAATTCAAAATCACAATCGTTAAGAATTATCTTTTATTTTAATGGGTTGAGATTTGAAGAAGAATACTTAATTTCATTTGAATGCAGATGATAGAGGACGCGTGTTATGATATTTTATGATGGAGAGAAGAAGGAAAACAAAAGGGGAAGAGATAAGGTTGATAGTGAGCATCTGGGCATTCGAATCCGCTAGGATCTGCAGAGTTCCCAGCAGCATAGGAGACAATGGTATTATATGCATTCAAGTATCTGAGTATCAATATAATCTTAGTTAATGCTTAGATGACATAGCCCAAATTTATTACTGATAAGTTTAACTAACAGAACACAAAATTTAGTGTTTGATATCAGCAGTTCAGTATCAGATAATATATTGGGTTAGTAAATATATATTGGTTGCATTTCTTGGATTTATGTATATGCATTTGTAAACACCATGTGCACCGGTTGCTCTAATGACTATTTTGGGAATCATGCCAGGCCAAACTTTTTTGGCTAAAAAACATTAAAATGCTAAAATCAGTCATTGGTATAAATGCTTTGTAGATGTCATATGTTGGTCTTACTTGTGGTATGCAGTGTTTGGTAGAAAGTGATGCTGTTAAGGTTAATTGGGAAGAAGGATGTGCGGTAGAAGATTACATAAACAATTGGGTATAATCTGAAATCCATGGAATATTCATCATATTAGTCGATTGCATATAATGATGCTAACTTGGGTAATGGACTTTATTCTTTTAGTTATTGCTACATGGCCTTTGCTGCTGGTATCAATATTCGGTTTTGTTCACGTCTAATAATTACACCGGAAAATAAGGTACACATTTATGGCATAAAGTATGTTAACATAGCTTTATACAAGCACTGATCATTATTTGCAGTTCAGAAAATATTACTGAATTAAGTTATCTAGCCTCTAAACTCAAGTACCAGTACATACTTATTTGAAATTTTGAACTCTCAAGTATGTACACTACACGCTGCAATTATCTTAACACCGCTATTCAAGTGAACTGGTAATAGAGCATGCATGCATAACATTTATTTAATAATGCACGAGTTAATAAATATACTTTCCATTCTAAATTTGGTGGGAAAAAATTGTTATATATATTTCTTCTTGGGATAACATATCTGGAAATTCGAAGGTGAAGGTCAATGCCACTCTGTTTAGGGAGCTATGACTTAAATGGTGAGAAGTAGCATGGGCGAATCTAAGATTAATTTAAATGCAACATTAGTAGAAATTTTATATCAAGGGATGAATCTTTAATGAATTTCAGAAATAAATCCACTAATAAGGAAATATAATATAACCACAAAAACGTATGGTTTTATTTATATTGAAATAGTATCTTGCTATTAATGGTCGCAATCATAGTTATCGGGACCGCGATCGACATTTTTTCTTCTTCAAAGCTTTATACATTTATAATATATATTATAACAAAACATATCATAATAATTCATACCATAAGAAGATTTATACATTTATAATATATATTATAACAAAACATATCATAATAATTCATATCATAAGAACCACCATAAGGACCAAACGAGCAAACACGCACCAAACAAGCAAACAATATAACACTAAATAGCATGATTTATAGTTTTTGTATTCTAATGGATTGAAAATCCATGATTTGTATGAACAGGTCATTGTTGAAAGAGCTGATGCAGGGGTTCAAGCTGCTAAAGTTTAAGGGTCAAGGCATACACAGTTAGATGAATCATATATTCATTATATTTCCATTGTTTTGGTAGATATATATATTTCTTGTAACGACCCACTTTTTCGTACAATTTAAACTGAGCACACTTGTCTAGCCCAAATTGCACAGAAGGCGGATAGTTAAGAAAAAGAAATTAGAAAGAAGATAGAAAGGAAACTGAACAACACAGAATCTCATAGAGGAAATGAATAATCTATAATATAGAAAAAAATCTTTACACAAAGCAAAACTGTAATATATATATATGTGTGTGTGTGTGTACATATATCAATCAGAGTATACCAACCTATTCAGTGTGGACAATTATAACAACCTATCCTTACAACTGCTGATAAACACAAATAAAATGCAACGGAAATATAATCATCTACGTGAATACGTCTTTAGGCCTCCAGCTCCTCTCCTGAAGTTCTAATCCTTCCAACTAAATCTGGAAATATGCTGGGTCAGACCTAAGCAATTAGGAAAAACCACGCCCGAGTCAGTCTGGTAAAACCAGCATGAGAATTTAAATCACAAGGATTTTTATTCATTTAACTTTCAAAATTCTTTTAAAATCAAAGGTATCTCGTAAGACCACACCACACATAAACACGATGGGTTTTTCCCTTATGGTAACCAAAACCTTTTATAGAAAATCCAATGATATTATAATAATGTCTAAATACAAATACTTATTGAAATAGCCAAAATTGTTACATTAATTAATTCCAGCATACTAGGCTCTACAACCAAAATCGTAAAGGCACGTATTGGAGAATGGATTTCATACAATGACTAGACACTGGGATACCATCTATCACAGTACATGTTTAGAAAAATCTACCGAGGACCTCGTTGGGATCCCCTACAACATAAGACCGGCCTACTCCTAACCTGGATAATCCGAATATGCTATCACCCTAGATGTTCCCAGGCTTATCGAGAGCTCTTTTTCCATGCACCACATCCATAATTTATAATATATCCGAGTGCATCTAGAAAAGTGATAACAAACCTAATTGGGTGCGACCCACTTAGCCATGCTACATCTCCCTTGATTTTCAGTCATTCCCGGTTGATGAGGCTTGAGGCTATGATTGCCTTTTTAAGGAGTTTTCACTTAGAATGCTCATTGTCCTCCAATGACAATGTGCCGAAAGCATTCATCCATACAAGTTCGTTCTGGGTCTGAATGAAACCGAAGGCACTATTCCTATTAAATCCATTTTGGAATCATCCTCAAGATTAGTTGTGATTAGCCCTTGCACTTCAATACTCCCTCTTCGATTCCATGCTCTTGTCTTCACTTCGAAAACGTATTCGTTGGATCGAACTGGTTTTCGGAAACTTATCGGATCTCGGTCTCTTTGAAACAACATTCAATATTTTTGGTAAACACAACCCTGGTTCTTTAGGAAATAAACAGACGAAAATAAGATCGGAGATCATTTTCTAACCATTAATGGACAGATTTTCTTATAGATATCTTAGAAGAACGAAACGAGTTTATATGTACAATATAACACCTTCGATAGTAACTATACCATATTAATCCCCGTGTTTCTCCTAGATATTTCCAAACTTATGCTTTTAGTCCAGATTTGATAGTCGATTATTTAACTATCAAATAAAACAATCATTCGGCTAAAGATTCAATTTCCCACTAAAATCACTATGTGGTAACTGTGTAGTTAATGCCCCGCTATTACCCCGCTATAACCCCGCTATATCTCATAGTGGGTTTCTACCGCTACGATTTTTCCATATAGCCCCAACATATACCCTTTCCGTTTTAAGCCCCGTTGTTTTCGCTATATCTCGTTATTCCCGCTATATTCCGCTATTTCCTCTATATCTTCTTTTATAAAATGAATTGAAAAATTGCGTTTATACATTACAAAAATTATGAAACTAATTTATTTGGTTTAAATTTTAATATATTTTCAGAAATGAAAATACTCTAATATTCTACTAAATTCAATTATGTTATATAATAGTTTTACGCTTATTTAAAGTATATTCGCACATGTTTTTATTTAAAATTATTTATGTATTAATTATAATTCAATTGAATGATAATTTTTCATTTAATTACCATTTATATATTTGTAAAAACATTAAGTACGAGTTTTATATGCTATTTTAGAGCCATCCGCTATATCCCGCTATATCCTCGTTGTATCCCCGCTATGACTTTTTGCACCTCCACCGCTTTGATTCTACTGAGCGCTTTAACTGCACAGGGTGGTAATTAGATTTCTTATTAATGCAGTATTGGATTTCGTATGCATTATTTCCAAACAACCATTCGCGTTATTTCCATACCCTGTTCGTCGATATGAACCCAACGCAATCAGTCTCGCGTTAATTGGATTTCGTATGCATTATTATAGCATTTTAAACATAACATGTAACATCTCGGAACTTTTCGACCTCAAAAGTTGACACTAATACGTTCACTTTATAGAGTGCCGAGCAATCGAGTGTCGGAAATCCCATGCTGTTAGGGTTAAGAAGAAAAAGAGGTAGAAGAAGAAACCAAAAACAACAGCACAGAATCTTACAATCGCAGCGGATCAAAATATAATATACAAATAACAACATTTATACGAGGAAAGCTGTAAATGTCAATTTACATGTAGTATATCATATTACAACCATTCCCAAATAAACTAGACAGTTATAATAAACTGTCCCAGACTACTATCAATACAATCTCAAATACACAACGAAATATACTCCTTACGTTCCTGCCATCCAGCTCGCCACCTGAGCTCCAGAACGTCCCCACTTGAAAATCTGTAATACTCGGTCTGACCCGAGCATTACAATAAAGTAACACTCGGGCCAGGCTGGAAACCAGCATGAGTAAACCTATATAATTTGAAATACTAAGTTATAAAACTTATTTGAATCCCGGGTAACTCGTACCTCACTACGAGTTCTTAGCTTGTTATAGTCAATCCCTTATTACCAAACAATATCTAAGGACTATTACTCAGTTTAAATGACCATGTTACTTGATTTATTCCATTCAAGCCTATTTGATTCTAAATTCAGATCTATAAGGAATTTGTAGATTACTATCGAGGTGGTTTCGGGTATTTGCTGATACCCGACCCCGGTCTCTTCGAATCAAATGTTCATCCCTTAAGCCAAGTTGTTTAAGTGAAAACAATTCGATTTATATTCAAAATAACATATTCTCACAGTAATACAACACAGGTAGATAACCACATTATCATGGTTCAACTAAAGCATTCATATCACAGAGCATCACAAATTACATATTAGAGATATCAAACAAAACAAGGCATTCAATTCAAGTTTATTATTCATAAGCAAGATTAATAGTCAAACAGTTCCTAATTAATTTACCTTTAAATTCTTCTTAATTAACCTTAATTAATTTTAAACCATTTACTATTATTCAATGGAATTAATTAATCATCCTTTAATTATCCACTTTAATTAATTATCCTTAAGTACTTATATTAATTAATTATCCCTTAATTAATTACATTAATTAATTATCCATCAATTAATTACATTGATTAATTATCCATTAATTAATCAAGACCTTAATTAATTTAAGATAAACCATTTATATTAATTAATTACTTAATTATCACTTAAATCTTATTTAAATTAATTGCTTGAAATTAATTTAAACAAAATCACTTGAGATCTTAAAGTTCAATACATTTACCTTTAATTACTTATTTAATCAAATCCTTATATTTTGAAAAAAATTAGCTTTAATTAATTAATTAATTAACCTAACATATAATTATTACAAAATCCACATCAATTAATTTTTAAAAACATTCAATCCTTAAAAATTTAATCTTTGAAACTTATTATTTCATTAGCTTTGAAAACTTTGTTTAACAATTTGCTTATAAACTATGTTAACTAAATTGCTTTCCTTTTCCATTGCTTTTAAAAAAACTTGTATCATATTTCCTTTTATTTTAAACTTTGATATCATTAAAAAAGAACCCGAGCCCAACTCATCCTTTCCCGAACCAAAACCCGGGCTACATTTTTTTTATTTTTTATATTATGTTTTATATTTATACAAACTATATTTATTTATGAATAACTTTAAAAAGAAAGTATATAAACCTTTTAGTAAATCCTATTTAAGCTATCATACTTTTAAATAAATATTTATTTATCTTTAGAGTTTTTAAAATATAGAATTTAACTCTTAATAGCTTTTGAAAATTATTATATTGAATTCAAATCAATGCTTCCTAATCACAATACACATATATATTATAATTAGAAATATCTTATGTGAATTTTTTTGATATATATATGTATCCACACTTTTATAAAATTCCATATATTCTACTTCCCATGGCATATATAAACATACATACATATATATATATATATGCACTTATATACTTGTATATGTATTCACTTAAAATTTTCAACATTATAAGGCTTACATATATCAATTTATATATATTTATAAATTTACTATAAGATTTATCATTTTCAGATATTTATAATTCAATATTTCTTATAGTTTCCAATCCATTTATATACATCGAGATATTTTTAATTACCCTTATTTTATTTATTCAACTAAATAAAATCAGTATCTCAATAGTAAAAATCAATTAATTATCCAATTATCGGATGCCCAAAAATCCGGGTAATCACATAACAAAAAGGAATAAATATAATTAAACGATTTTAAATTGAAGCAAACTTCCTTCACCTCTTTCTCTGGGCCAAAGCCCATAACCAAACATACTTTAACATTTTAATTCGTGTTAAAACTTCCCTCCACCCTTTTGTTTAATCATGGGCCGAAGACCAAAACCACCTACCAAAGAAACCCGTTCCTCTTCCTTTCCTTTTTCTCCCCTTCTTCTTCTTCTTCCATTTCAGGTTTACAGGCTTTCCCAAAAAAAAGAAAATCGAGCACAGTTGTGGAAGCGTGCATGGTGCACAGCACTCCGCACTCTAACTCAACAAGCCAAGACATCTTACAAGCTCCCCTTCTCACCGACGTTTGACTGACCACCTCTGCCCTTGCTCCTATCACACCGCCTAATTTTCGACCATGAACTGAAACCACACGGTGACCATCACTTCGAAAATCATCCCATCCAAGTCCCTCAATCAACGATAGCCATCGACAACGTCGTTGTTGGCTCCATCATCCTCGACCCTACCTCCATGCCAACTGCGGCCATGCTCGATCACCCACTCCGGCCGTAACCCATCAAAAATCGAACAACCTACAAAACAATGCCTAAACCCTTCAAATACCCCACTACCCCAAATCAAAGTAAATTTCGAAATTTGGCTACGTGGAACCCTCGACCTCGTCACCACGCTCCTCCTTGGCCAAACGGCACCGCCTATCATCCACCATGTTATTGGAAAATAATTTTTAAGTGGATTTTGATCATCTCTTCATTTCTCTTAAACAAGCTATTAAAAATCATGAAATCTTTACCAAAAATGCTATTTTCACCTAACAATCATGATTATATACATGAATCAATGATTTGAGCATGTTGAAAATCGACAAAACTTGGGTTACTTATTTTATTTTAGAAAATTCATAGAATATACAAAACGAACAAGCTTCACATTACTTATAGCGTGATCTATACTCGAAAACTAACATTTCACTAGTTTACATAATCGGCCAATTCATAACGAAATGAGAGATATTGATTTTTGAACTAGAGTATGAATCGGTTTTTCACCTTTGTTAAAATGATAGAGTGTTTAAAAACATTTTCAGGTATTCCATAAAATTTAATTCTCACCTTGATCATGCTTAGGCCTTTGAAACCTTCCAGTTGCACCTTAGTTAACTTTTGATTGTTTTCTCTTTTTATTTACTTGCAAATTTTATGATCAGATGTAAATTTTTATTATGATTAAAAGACCGTGTTATTTAATATTAAAAACAAATATTCAAAACTCAAGATGAGAAAAATTCCAGGATGTTACATTCCTCCCCCTTTAAAAGAATTTCGTCCCCAAAATTGCCGTAACTAGGCTAGTAAACATAAATAATCGAATTTCAATTTATTAACGAATTAATAACAACCATATCACATAAGTTCAATCATATATATTTATGTCCCAAAATATCAGTTATACATGAGTATCAGCTAAGATACTTTAACACTATAGTCACCACATACATATACACCTATCCAAGAGATATTTATAACCACTAGCCAGTTATACGCACGTACCCTTACAAAAGCATCTACAAAGATACTTCATTAATTTACAATCCAAACACACATCTATGACGTCTATGGACTACTAATCTATACTAGTAGGGTGTACATCCTAAGAGAACTACCCAACCCAAGCTAACATCTCACAGTGGACTCTCTCTCCATCGGAGTCCTCCACTTCCAGTCCTTTCATCTCCCTAGTTTCAACATCCCTATTCGAAATCCATATAATCTCCGGGCTTGGTTTCCTAGGTATCAACATCTTTGCCCTAGGCCATAAGTCATCCCTTAGAAGGTTATCCCCATCTACATGTGGCTTACTAACAATCTCGTCCATTTCCCAGATATAGCATCATCGTTTTTCGATTCGGGCTTCTCTTTTATCTCGTATTCCTCTTCATATTGCGATGGCTGCTCAATAGGTTGCATAATTTATCTGGCCACATTTTTACTGAAATACTGCCTAATCTTCATTTGCTCTCCTCGGACGACACTACGAGTCCTCTATAATCAATTAACACAACCTAAGAATGAGATCCTAAGGTTTCTAGGAATTTCATATGCTAAAGAGTACATATAGGTACATACTTCAAATAACTCTTCCTTTAAATTACTATTATTTAAAAACTCTACTTAAGTAATACCATAATCATTTCCCTTCAAAAATTTGTTTAAAACAATTTTCCGAGATCACTGGAGTTCTAAATCCTCAAATATCTCTTCTTATAAATCAATAAAATTAGCTTTTATATATGAAAAATTTTCCTAAAATATTTACCTTAAAATATTTTAAATTCCTTTAGTAAAAACAATTTACTCAAAATTCTAAATTTCCCAAAGTTCCTATCTACAAGGCCTAGATTCTAAAGGAATACTCAAGTCAGAAGGACATGCAAAAGAGGATACTCAAAACTAAATGTTTAAAACTAGTCAAATCCTAGATGATAATGATAGAATATTATCATCACTTATCAACAATACCCCAAAATACTATATATTTTGAAAATCATTGCCTTTAATATACAAAATATATACCGAGTAAAATTATTCATTTACCCACTTAAAACAATATTGTGTCCGTTGGCCTTGTTCAGGTGTTTGGAGATCCCCATAAATAACGCTATGATGCAGCGGATTACACAAAAACAATGTAGATCGATGAAAGTAGCAATCGATGGATTGATGAATACTGAAATGCCCGAATTCGTTGATCCGAAGATACCGAATTCTAGCTATCTCTGACACGTTGATCGCACACGATACCGTGAAGAGAGATCTACAATTCTTCGAGCGTTGATCAAGCGCACTTGATTCCGCGAATTGGCTTCAACGATCGAAGATTCGAGCGCACTCGAATGTCGAAGGTGGAGATAGGAGATTACACTCGACTACCAATTTGGATGAAAGCACAAAGCTAACAAACGAAATTTTATTCAAATCAACTAAACTTTTACAAATGACACAACCCTGCTATTTATAGAGTTTTACAACACACTACTCAAAAATACAACAATTAGGTCGGCATCGACCTATCAACTACGACTTACGACCTAACTAAGGTCGTCTGCGACCTATAGACACAACACAGAACTACAGTACGAAACATAGCACATTACAACACATATTTACAACACATAGATCGACCTCGACCTAAAATACAACTCACGCGACCTAACTTCAATACATCAGCCTCCATCAGCGACCTAGTATAGGTCGTTAACGACCTACCACTTCACGCGACTTAGGAAATAGCTTTCTGGAAATCTTCATACGACCTACCCCATGAGCGACTTAAGAAGGCAGTAGTGAACGACCTAACAAAAGAAAGCAGCGACCTAAAATAAAAGCGGCATCCAACTCAGCGACTTAACAAAGTTCACGACCTAACTCATAAGTCGGCAGCGACCTAACTCTCCCAGCGACCTAACTTAGGTCGTAACTCGTTCACGCGACCTAACTTAGGTCGTAGCTCGAAACAGTCTTCAACTGAAATATCGGAGCGACCTATCTTCTCGCGACCTAACTTCTTGCGACCTAACTTAGGTCGGAACATTTTCCTACGACCTATCGTAGGTCGAATCATATTTCTGCGACCTAACTTCTTGCGACCTAACTTAGGTCGTTCCTTTTCTCTGCGACCTAACATAGATCGTAACTCGTTAGGTCGTAGCACCTTATTCTTCAACTCGTTAGGTCGTAGCAACCTGTTAGGTCGTTCCAGCGACCTATTTCCCAGATGAAGCTCGCTAGGTCGTTCCAGCGACCTATCCCTTAACTCGTTAGGTCGTTTGGATGCTTTAGACTCCCCCTCGTTAGGTCGTGAGCGACCTAAGACTTCTTCACTAGGTCGTGAACGACCTAAGCCTTGTGAATTCTTAGCTTGCACTGCTTCGACTCTGGCCTGAGCTGCATCATCCTCCCCAGGTTGAGAAAAATTCGTCCTTGAATTTGTAAGCTCCTCCCCATGATAAGGTAGGAGATGCTTAACATTGAATATGTCAGACGTGTACACATCCTCCGGCAGCTTCAACTTATAAGCATTTTCATTAATCCGCTTCACGACTTCTACAGGACCAATTTTTCTGGCTTTCAACTTGTTATAAGCGCCCACTGGAAAACGGTCCTTTGTTAACACAGCATATACCAAATCTCCTTCATTAAACTCAACACTTCTTCGCTTCAGATCTGCAGAGCGTTTATACTTCTCATTCGTCTTCTCCAATCGTTCCTGGATGATTTTATGACATTCAGTCAACCCATCAACAAAATCAACAGCTCGTTGTACCATCCCCTTCGGTTGTGGTACTACCGTTAAGTCCAAAGGTCCCATTGGCAAACTTGAATATACAATCTGAAATGGACTGAAACCTGTGCTACGATTTATCGCATGATTATGAGCGAATTCTGATTGACATAACTTCACATCCTAGCTTTTCAGATTATCTTTCACCAGACATCGCAATAAATTTCCCAACGATCTGTTAACCACCTCTGTTTGCCCATCAGTTTGCGGATGGTAAGCGCTACTAAAATTCAGCTTCGTTCCAACCATCTTCCACAAACTTAGCCAAAAGTGACTCAGAAAACGAGTATCCCTATTCGACACAATAGATTCTGGCAATCCATGAAGTCGATAGATTTCTTTGAAAAATAACTGAGCAACATGAACAGCATCCGCCGTCTTCTTACAAGCAATAAAATGTGCCATTTTCGAAAATCGGTCAACCACCACATAAATGGAATCGTTTCCCCTTTGAGTTCGCGGTAACCCCAGAACAAAATCCATACTCACATCAACCCAAGGCTTACTTGGTACAGGTAACGACATATATAATCCAGCATTGGTCGCAGTTCCTTTCGACACCTGACAGATATGACATCGTTCCACAAATCTCTCAACCTCTTTTCTCATCGATGGCCAAAAATAAGATTGTGAAATCAACTGTAATGTACGATCACGTCCTATATGTCCTTCCTCGTGCAACTCCTTGATAATCTTCATTCTCAAGCTGCTATTTGGGATACATAATTGATTTCCTTTAAACAAGAAACCATCCACCAACACAAATTCATCGGCACTCCCCTCCTTAACTTTTTCAACAAATTTCATAAAGTAAGGATCTTCTTCAATCAGCTCTGGAAATAATTCAAAACCTGTCACCTCAACTTTCATTATTGTCAATAAATGACTCCTCCTACTCAAAGCATCAGCCACACGATTCATCACTCTTGACTTGTGTTTGACAACAAAAGTAAATTGTTGTAGGTACGCAATCCACGATGCATGTCTCGTTGAAATCTTGTCTTGCCCTTGTAAATGTTTCAACGCCTCATGATCAGTGTAAAGAACAAACTCTTTCTGAAATAGATAGTGTCTCCAGTGTTTAATAGCTTGCACAACAGCATAAAATTCCACATCATATGTACTATATCTCATCTTCGCTCCCGATAGCTTCTCACTAAAATATGCAATAGGACGTCCCCTCTGACTTAACACTCCTCTAATCCCAACCTTGGATGCATCAGTATGTAGTTCAAATACTAATTGAAAATCTGGTAATACTAGAATTGGTGCTGAAGTCAAGAGTTTTTTAATTCGCTCAAAAGCAATTCATGCTTCCTCTGTCCAAGCAAACTGTTTACCCTTCATACAATTAGTCACAGGCGCCATCACACTACTAAAGTGTGGGATAAACCTTCGATAAAAAGAAACCAACCCGTGAAAACTCCGAACCTCTGTTATCGTCTTGGGTTGCGGCCAATCTCTGATAGCTTCAACTTTACTTTGGTCTACATGTATTCCTTCCTTCGATACAACATACCCCAGAAATAAAACACTCCTCGCCATAAAATCACATTTCTTCGTAGCAGCGTAGAATTGTTCTTCACGAAGGATAATTAACACTTTCTTCAAATGCTGAACATGCTCTTCTGTACTAGCACTGTAGATCAGATTATCATCAAAGTAAACCACCACAAATTTTCCAATGTACGGCCTGAAAATTTGGTTCATCACCCTCATGAATATACTTGGTGCATTCGATAGACCAAACGGCATTACCAGCCATTCATACAATCCTTCCCTCGTCTTGAATGATGTCTTCCATTCGTCCCCTGGTCAAATGCGAATCTGATGATAACCGCTCTTCAAGTCAATCTTAGAAAAGATCACAGACCCACTAATTTGATCTAACAGATCATCAAGCCTCGGCATCGGAAATCTGTATCTGACAGTAATCTTGTTCAATGCTCTACTATCTGTGCACATTCTCCACGTCCCGTCCTTCTTCGGTACTAACAAAGCTGGCACAACACACGGACTTAAGCTTTCCTGCACATGCCCCTGTTCAAGCAATTCTTCCACTTACCTCCTTAATTCTTCATGTTCCTTCGGACTCATTCGATAATGTGGTCTATGTGGCAACAATGCTCCCGGAACAAGATCAATTTGATGTTGAATGTCTCTCAGTGGCGGTAACTCCTTTGGTAACTCCTCTGGAAATACATCCTCAAATTCTTTCAATACTAGTTTCACTTCTTCTGGAATTTCAACCTCTTCACTGCTCTCACGCCCAATTAACAAGAATACTTCCGACTCTTCCTCAACCTCCTTAACATACTCCTTCAAAGATAATAAAGTTTTCAGCTCTTCAATCTCCTCCAGTTTGTTTTCTTCTTGTTGTCGCTTCTTAGGAACCAAAGTGATTTTAGTACCTTCAAACAGGAAACTATAATTGTTGTTTCGCCCATCATGTTGCATCGCCCTATCATACTGCCATGGTCTTCCCAGCAACAAATGACAGACATCCATATCTACCACATCGCACCAGATTTCGTCTTTGTATTTCTTTCCAATTGAAAAATTCACACAAGCCCTTCGTCCAACCTTCACCTCCCCGCCTTTTCTCAACCAAGCCAGCTTGTATGGTTTCGGATGTTTCTCAGTCTTCAATGCCAACTTCCTCACAGCCTTTGAAGAAATTATATTATCACAGCTTCCAGCATCAATAACAAATTTGCAAACCTTCCCCAGGATAGTACATGTAGACTGAAAAATATTGCTCCTCAACCAACTACAATCCTCCTCTTGCTTTGGTGTCAAACAAGACCTCCTCATCATCAGATTACAACCTTCGTCTCCCGACACTTCTTCTTCCTCCTTATAAGGTGGTGAATTGAAACATTCAGCTTCTTCATCCTCATCCTCATCCTCTGCTATCATAGCTCTCTTCTTCGGCTTAGGACATTCATTACTTTTGTGGCCCATTTCTTGGCAATTGTAGCACTTGAAACTGTTATTGACTTTCGCCTTCCCAACCTCATTCACAACTGGTTTTGCAACAGCTTTTGAAACATTAAAACTTCCACTAACACCCTTCACTGGATTGTTGGAATTTGTAAACACACCACCTCCTCGTCTTCCCTGCTTCTCCCAAGCCAACGCCTTCTGGTGTGCTTCAGCAACTAATTTGGGATCAAACATGTTAACCATATCCTGTATCTGCATTCGCAACCCCCCAACAAATCTAGCTGTCAATTGTTCTTCTGTCTCCATAATATCATTCCTTGCAATCAGTTGATAAAATTCGTCAGCATAGTCATTCACAGATTTCGTCCCCTGTCTCAAGTTTTGCAACCTCTGATACATAAGCGACTGATAGTTATAAGGTAAGAATGTGGCTTTCATCATTTTCCTCATCTTTTCCCAAGCAACAATTTTTGACTTCCCCATCCGATCCCTAGTAAGTTTGGTTTGCTGCCACCATGCCATAGCTCTCCCCCTCAGTCTAGTAGCAACGAACTTCACTTTACGATCCTTCAGAACCTCCTTGAAGTCAAATATTTCTTCAACATAAGCTATCCAATCAAGGAAGTCCTCGGCTTGCATACCTCCTTTGAACTCTGGTATTTCAGTCTTCATCCCAGACTCCCATTTTTGATCATACTTCGACTGATTTCTTCCTTGTCCACATCCTTGTCCATGAACACTACCACCATCATACTCTTCTTCAAAATCTGATGTATATCGATGTCGATCCTGAACACCAACATCTCTACTACCATCACGTCTTCCACCAACATCCCTTCTATCTACATTCCTCCGATCTTGATCATTCACATTCCTATCACGCCTTCGATCATCATCAACACTTCTTTCTCGATTGGAATGTGGTGAGACTCTACTTCCCCCATGGTTAGATTCAGGTGAAACCCTTCTCCGGTTTTGATTCATCTCTAACATCATCTTCTCTAATTGTCCAATCCCTTCATTAAGTTTATCACTAAAGTTTTCATTAATTCGTTGCTCCATCTCATCAGCTTCTTCTCTTTTATATAAAGCTTCTACGTTTTGGTGACGATTAGCTCTTCTCGGCGGCATGGTTGATTCTTCAAAACTTTGACTTTCGGCTCCACTCCAAATTCCAAACACCTTTCGAACTTAGATCTAAAATGAAATGGATCAAAAACTCCCACTTTGTTGCAAAAAAATGATGAACACGATGAACACAACTTCAACACTTCAAAAAAAATTGCACGGCTCAACACTTCAAACTCGGCTAACACTTCAACTTCGAAATTCTCGGCTCCAAGACTCGATTTAGCTATGATTGGCTAAAACAAGCTCTGATACCAAACTGACGCAGCGGATTACACAAAAACAATGTAGATCGATGAAAGTAGCAATCGATGGATTGATGAATACTGAAATGCCCGAATTCGTTGATCCGAAGATACCGAATTCTAGCTGTCTCTGACACGTTGATCGCGCACGATACCATGAAGAGAGATCTACAATTCTTCGAGCATTGATCAAGTGCACTTGATTCTGCGAATTGGCTTCAACGATCGAAGATTCGAGCGCACTCGAATGTCGAAGGTGGAGATAGGAGATTACACTCGACTACCAATTTGGATGAAAGCACAAAGCTAACAAATGAAATTTTATTCAAATCAACTAAACTTTTACAAATGACACAACCCCGCTATTTATAGAGTTTTACAACACACGACTCAAAAATACAACACTTAGGTCGGCAGCGACCTATCAACTACGACTTACGACATAACTAAGGTCGTCTGCGACCTACAGACACAACACAGAACTACAGTACGAAACATAGCACATTACAACACATATTTACAACACATAGATCGGCCTCGACCTAAAATACAACTCACGCGACCTAACTTCAATACATCAGCCTCCATCAACGACCTAGTATAGGTCGTTAACGACCTACCACTTCACGCGACTTAAGAAATAGCTTTCTGGAAATCTTCATACGACCTACCCCATGAGCGACTTAAGAAGGCAGTAGTGAACGACCTAACAAAAGAAAGCAACGACCTAAAATAAAAGTGGCATCCAACTCAGCGACTTAACAAAGTTCACGACCTAACTCATAAGTCGGCAGCGACCTAACTCTCCCAGCGACCTAACTTAGGTCGTAACTCGTTCACGCGACCTAACTTAGGTCGTAGCTCAAAACAGTCTTCAACTGAAATATCGAAGCGACCTATCTTCTCGCGACCTAACTTCTTGCGACCTAACTTAGGTCGGAACATTTTCCTACGACCTATCGTAGGTCGAATCATATTTCTGCGACCTAACTTCTTGCGACCTAACTTAGGTCGTTCCTTTTCTCTGCGACCTAACATAGATCGTAACTCGTTAGGTCGTAGCACCTTATTCTTCAACTCGTTAGGTCGTAGCAACCTGTTAGGTCGTTCCAGCGATCTATTTCCCAGATGAAGCTCGCTAGGTCGTTCTAGCGACCTATCCCTTAACTCGTTAGGTCGTTTGGTTGCTTTAGACTCCCCCTCGTTAGGTCGTGAGCGACCTAAGACTTCTTCACTAGGTCGTGAACGACCTAAGCCTTGTGAATTCTTAGCTTGCACTACTTCGAGTCTGGCCTGAGCTACATCACGTTAGCTACTCATATTGACTAGAATCCATATGGCACTCAACAAATCAATTAACACAATATAAAACATTTTATATCACTAACAAATACGCACTCTCGTATATATATAAACACACACACACACACACACTCAAACTCATTCTAGGGTACTACTGACCCTATCACTGATGAGTAATCCCACAAAAGCCTAGGTATTCGCTCAACCTAAGCTCTAATACCACGTGTAACGAACGGACCACTCCGGACCCACCCCGGTAGGCTTTGCAACCATCCCGCTACCCTTCTGCTTTTCAACATAGGGGTACTCCTGCTTTTCAACATGGAGGTAACTACAAGTGGTACCTCGAATTGGCTTTTACGGCTAGCCTCGCGACATCCGTAGCCAACCCATCAAGGCCTTATACTACCTCTTATGGACATGTAGGGGTAAGTGTCTAAGCTTCATTACTATTCACAAAGCAAAAACCCCCTATCATGCGTGAAACTATCACCAAACAAATCTGATCCCGGTCTCTTTGAAACAACATTTGATATTTTTGGTAAACTCGACCCCGGTTCTATAGGAAATAAACAGACGAAAATAAGATCAGAGATCATCTCCTAACCGTTAATGGACATATTTCCTTATCAACGTCCTTGAAGAATGAAACGAGTTTATACGTACAATATAGCACCTTCGATGGTAACTGTACCATAAAATCCCCGTGTTTCTCCTAGATATTTCCAAAGTTATGTTTTTGGTCCAGATTTGATAGTCGGTTATTTAACTATCAAATAAAACAATCATTTAGCCAAAGATTCCATTACCCACTGAAATCACTAAGCCTTATTTAATTTAAATTTCAATAAGTTAAATCTCTTTATCAAAAAGGTATATGCTTATCTCACCGGAATAAGTATATTCACAAATCATTCCTTTCAAAATACTTGAAACTTTTTTCAAATAAATAAATGTGGAAAGTACCACACGGTATCAACCATGGATTCACAGCTCAATGATTACGTCTCTATCCCAGAGAAATCCAAACTTAAATGCAGGAAATCTCTGCCTCTCAATTTCTACCATGAAAGTATACCATTACTTTCCGATATCTTATTTAATAATTATCCCAAAATACTACTTATAAAGTTTATATATAAATTTTCCAAGTTTAATTTAGGTAAATACTATTTAATAAAAGTGATTATATAAAAACAATATTAATATTGAATAAATTATCTTGTGAAATAATAATAATGATTAATTCTTAATTTAAATCAAATCATTATAAAATAACTTTAATTAATAATTAAATATACTTTTAAACATTTTAAATAATTAATAACCTTGAGAAACATAATTAAATACTTTTAATTAATTTTTAAAAATCATAAAATAATTATCCTTAAAACAATCCTTTATTCAAAAATCAACTTCCAAATTTTAAAAGAGGCTTATTAATTCCAATGGTACTTAATCAAGATACCATTTGCTCCACAAAAATCTAGAATAGCAGATTCAGATATTCACATCAACCCATTTTAAACAATTAATTCAACATCATCTTGCCCAATATAATTATAAGAAAAAAATGTGACGATCCCAAATTTCAATACTTGAAATCCAGAATGCCGGAGCTTATAACACATTAAGTAATAACAAAACACAGCGGAAGAACAAAAGAACAATATATCATATAACTCAAATGATACAATATCCAATATGATATACAAAAATGATAAATATCAGAGATAACAATATACAATGCTACAGTGGAACAAGAACATGATATAGCAGCGGAACCAATAACTCTAAACAGCAATAGAAGCCTCCAAAAGAATCCAACTCAAACTGCAACTGCAACTCCAAATCTCCAGTAGCTCCAATCCAGAGATAGCTCGAACCACCATCTAATTGCAGTAACCAAGGTCAGCCGTGGATGTTGAAGTGAAACAAATGCGATCGCAAATCCAGATACTTCAAAGATATCAAATCTACACCTACTATTTGATTATCTGAAAAAAAAACCCAACTCTAGACCTTAACCTTTTTTTCCTTTGAAATTCGTTCATATTTTTAGTTTCAAAACAGAGCACAATATTTGTTTTATAATTTAAAACTTGGTACAGATTGTTATTTTTAAATTTTGAAACCTGCTGTCTATCAAAACAGACCCGAGCCAGAGAAAAATTTACTCAAGCCAAACACTCAAATACCCGAGCTCGCACTCGAGTCACACACGCAAAAACTTCGGGCTTGACCCGAGACAAAAGCTTCTTCCCCAACCAAGCTAAACCCAGACACGAAAATGTGCACATGCACGTGCACACGCCACCCGATTGCCTCCGACTAACCCTACCGCCTTCGTCAAGTCGACGACGACCATCACCAACCCTACTGCCTTCGTCAAGTCGACCAAACCTGGAAACAAACAACCATCAGAAAATCGTCTCGCCCCACCACGTTGATCCACCAGCGACCATGAATCTTCGACCACAGCTCCATCACGTCACCCAGCTTCTAACCCCCTTCATGTGTTCACCTCCGATGATCAATTGACATCATACGAGCCTCGACTACCTTGACATACAAAGCAGCTCCATAAACCCTAGATCACCATTGTACGGCCACCACGACCATCGAGAAATTCCCTGACCATTTTTCCTCGAATCTCCACTGCCCAGGCTACCTTCACCATTAATCCCGAGGTCCAAGAACTTTCCGATCATTGGAATTTACTTAAAATGTGATTTCCGTTCATCCCATGAATTCTCCCCAAAAACACCATTAAAAATCTTAATTTTATTTGTAAAAATCATAGATTTTGATAGCGAATCGGATTATATACCTGAAACAAGAAGTTATTGAAGTCGAATTTCAACATGGTTTTGAGATTTCACTGTAGTTTTTCTTTTTCAAAATATTTACTCAATATTTTTACTTGAAATTATTTTTAGAAACAATGTTACATTATTACAATCATCTTTGGTTTAAAGATCAAAACCTAACATTGATTATATGAGGAGATATTGAATTTAGTTTAAGGGATTCAAACCTGTAATTCAACAGGGTAATGTATATTTGCATATACACAGACATACACAGTTATTTTCATGTATATATATAAATGCAGGCATACTGAACAAACACCTATCATAGCATACTCCAAGTATCAAGCAAAGATAATTAAAATATACAAGTTTAGATTCTTAAAAGAAGGGGTTTGCTCACCTGGTACAGAAGGCAGGGAATAGAGAAGAACAGAGAAGCTTTGAAAATTTGAAAAACTGGAATTTGATTTATTCTTGAAAACTGAAAATTGTACTTGACTTTGATCTTTGCATTGATTCTTTTTGTTTTGAATCTCCAGACTTGAAAACTAAAGCTTTGAATTTCAGTTGATTTTTTGTTGCCTGCTTTTGATTTTAGTTTTGTTTCTCTGGTTTTGTTTTGATTTATTGCTTTCAGTTTTGAGGTTTTGATTTCTTTATTTTGTTTTCAGGTTTTTTTATGTTGAAGGAAAGAAAGATGAGAAGTGATATGAAATGAGGATCCTGGTTTCTTTCTAATGTATTTTTTTATTTAAAAGAAAATTAAATTAAATGCCACTTGTAATTATAAATCTAACACTTGTTAATATTTTGAATTTAAAACTTTACAAATGTCATGAACAAGAAAATTTATGTTTAGACCTTATTTACTTAAGTATTTATGTTTACATAATTTTCTTGAATTTATTTACAAACTACATTTGTTTTCAAAAGATATATATACATATAGGTGAGTTTTAAAACTTTTATTTTTGTTTTATATACATATGTATATATTTTAATTACTTGTACTTATACAATCTAAAAAGAATTGAAAACAATTAATAAATAATCATACATATAAAATTCTTAATTTATAAAGCTTTGTAAATCAAATTTATTTATTACATCAATTTTATTTCCAATGTATTTATTCAATTTCAAAATCATATTTTACTTTGTACTTACACAATTTTATAACAATGATTTGAAATCAAATTATTCATTACTAACAATTATATAAATGTATTAGTTCTTCCAAATGTAAAGTTTAATAAATCCAATATTTATTTATAAGATACTTATCCTTGAATTTTTTATTTTCAAATTCCAAATAAAAATACCAATTCAACATTCTGTCTACAATAAAATTTTTATTTCCAAATACTCTATTTTAAAATACATATTTTTTCTTTATTCTGGAATTTTCATATTAATTCACAATTAATTTCAAAATTTTACATTAATTACCAATTTTTTTCAAAATTTAATCCCAAAGATTAAATAAATTATCAATTTATTTTTAGCTAAAATCCAGGAATGTTACAAAAAATTAGATGTCCATACAAATATGAAGCAGAACAGGGTTCAATTAGATGTCCATACAAAAATTAGATGTCCAAAAACACACATTTGAATGATAATGGCAGAACGGTGATTTATTCAGCCAATAAGGGTTCAATTAAATACAAATTAGCGGAACGGTGTTTTATTCCCCCACGGATGTCAAACCATCGTAATTATCTTAAACTAACTCATCATTATTCTTATCTGGAAAAATAACTTCAATAGACAGGTCATATAAATTTAAACATCAATATTTGTTTAAATCGGTTAATTAAATTCTGGCTGTTTAAAATTGCTATAAATTTTCAATTATTCAAACTCGACAACACTTCGTATGACGATGTATTGTTCATTGATGCGAACCCAATGCAATCAGTCTCGCGTTAACTGGATTTTGTATGCATTAGTTATAGCAATTTAAACTTCACAAAAAGGAATAAATATAATTAAACGATTTTAAATTGAAGCAAACTTCCTTCACCTCTTTCTCTGGGCCGAAGCCCATAACCAAACATAATTTAACATTTTATTTTGTTTTAAAACTTCCCTCCACCTTTTTTTAAAACAAGGGTCGAGCCCAAACCCACCTACCAAAGAAATTTGTTTCCCTTGCTTTCCTTTTCCCCTTCTTCTTCTCCCATATCATGTTTCCTAGCTTTCCCAAAAAAAAAGAAAATCGAGCATAGTTGTGCACACGTGCATGGTGCACAACACTCCGCACTCTAAATTGACATGCCGAGACCACCTACAGGCTTCCCTTCTCACCGACGTTCGACTGACCACCTCCGCCCATGCTCCTATTACCCAGCCTAATTTTTGACCATGAGCTGAAACCACAAGGTGACCTTCACTTCGAAAATCATCCCACCCAAGTCCCTCGATCAACGATAGCCATCCACTCCACCGTCATTGGCTCCGCCACCCACGACCCCACCTCTATGCCAACTACGACCATGCTCGACCACCCACTTCGATCGCAACCCATCAAATACCAAACACCCTACAAAATAATGCCTAAACCTTACAAATACCCCACTACACCAAATCAAAGTGAATTTCAAAATTTAGCCACGGTGAAACCCTCGGCCTAGTCACCACGCTCCTCCTCGACCAAACTGCATCGCCTATCGTCCACCACGTTGCCAGAAAATAATTTTTAAGTGGATTTAGATCATCTCTCCATTTCTTTTAAACCAAGCTATTAAAATCATGAAATCTTCACTAGAAATCCAATTTTCACCTAGCAATCTTGAATATATACATGAATCAATGATTTGAGCATGTTGAAATCGACAAAACTTGGGTTACTTACTGTATTTTAGCAAATTCACCCAATATACAAAATGAACAAGCTTCACATTATTTTTAACGTGATCTATACTCGAAAACAAACATTTCACTTGTTTACATCATCGGCTAATTCATAACGAAATGAGAGATATTGATTTTTGAACTAGAGTAAAAATGGGTTTTTCACCTCTGCTAAAATGACAGAGTGTTTAAAAACATTTCCAGGTATTTTAAAAAATTTAATTCTCACCTTGATCATGCTTAGGCCATTGAAACCTTCCAGTTGCACCTTAGTTTTATGATTTGAAATCTTGAGAAATCTTCTCTAGTTTTGGATTTGAACAGAATGCTTCCCATTTTTGTTTTTTTCTTTACAACATTTGTTTAGCGGAGCTTTGTTTTACAGTGCATTTTTGTTTATAGGCTTTCAAAAACTGAAGCCTACACACATACCAACACACACACACACATATACACACACTTGTTTACAAGACAAAATGATGCATATGTTCAATGTTTTGGGGCTCAAAAGATTTGCAGACCTATTGTACAAGGATTTTGTGATGGATTGAAATGAGGTGGCTTGAGTTGATATGATGTTGAGATGAAGAGAAGTTAAGTTGAATGTTTTGGTCTTTCCTATTTTTAACCAGACATGCGTATGTTTATATATTTCATTTGACTTGTAATTTTCTTGATCTTCATTTTTACTTGGTTAACTTTTGATTGTTTTCTCTTTTTATTTACTTGCAAAATTTATGACCAGATGTAAATTTTTATTTTGACTAAAAGACCGCGTTATTGAATATTAAAAATAAATATTCAAAACTCAATACGATAAAAATTCCGGGTCGCTACATTTCTTCTAGAGGATCTGTATTATAAAAGACTAAGAATGCATGAATCATTTTGGCATTTAAAAATATATATCTTTTTTGTTATTTTTAAAAGATATGAATGAATATATTTGTTATTGTATAATATTTTAGTTTCAGTGGCAAATTAATTTAAATTTGTGAGTGCAATGTAGTAGTATTTACATAATTTTTTTTATTATTCTTTAACAATAGGTAAAAACAATTGTAAAAGACCCTATTGCAACGGGTAAAAACAGTGGTAATGATGTTATTGCAACAGACAAAAATAGTTGTAAATGATGTTATTGCAATGGAAAAAACCGTTGTAAAATCTTCTGGATCTATTAGAAGATCGCCTAATAAGACAGGCGCTGGTCCGTTGCATAACCCCTATTACAACGGGTATTGCCCATTGTAAATGGGTATTTTTGTTGTAGTGCATTACTCTTAAAACTTAATAACAACGTTTATCCAGTGCTATCATTACTCTTAAAACATAACAACAGCGTTCATATAACACTGTAATTACTTCTAAAACACCAATAAATGCGATTTTAATAGAAATTTGTAAATGATGTTGTATGTTAATAACAGCATTTATCAATTGCTGATGAAAATGGAAAGCAAAACTGTAAAAATATTTGATAGCAAAATATTAACGCTGTAGTAGTTATAATAACAAGCTAAGAAAGACTGTTTAAAAACTATAAGCTAATTATAAACGCAGTACAAAAGAGCTTTCCACAGCATTTTTATTACGCCGCTGCAACTTATGTATCTACGATAGCATGTTGTTATACAACGTTTTTAATAATGCTGTCATTTCTTCTTATAGCATTTTTCGAACGCTGTGAAAAACTTTTTCTGGTATTGCGTGGAATGTTTTGTAATAGTTATATTCTATCTGCATCTAGGCAACGTTTGGGATTATTTAATGAATATGGAAATCTGCTAATGAAACATGTTTTGAAAATTTTTCATATTCCTATATTTCTGTTGTTAATGATACTATTAACTATCTCATTTTGTCACCGAAGAATAATACTACTGATGACTGCAGCATTAGTAGGGCTTATTTTCAGGCCTTGGAATGAGGGATGTTACAGTCATGTACGTAGCACTAACCTGACAAAGTAGCCTTGATTCTATCCATAAGAGTTAAAAAATGATGATTCTAGTAAGGTGTAGAAGTAATAGTGCTCTAACCCACCAAGCTTCACTTTTTACCAAATGGTAAATTAAGTTGAAAAGTTCGAAAATGTGGTAACTATACGAGACTTGGTTTTCATTTGCGATCGTTTGCATTTTTGTTGAATTGGACCAAATTAACTAAGCAATTATTTGGAGGAAAGACGAGAATCATATGGTATGGTTATTCACTTGGTAATGATATAACCTACGTATGAACTCGTCTTGCTGTTCTAGGATAAATGATAAAGAAATCCATCTAGATAGGAAATGATCTCCACGCTTACGTATTGGCTGTTTATTTTTGAAAGAACCGTAGTTGAGTTAACCAGAAAATCTATCGAGTGGTTTTGGAGTGTCTCCTAAGTGGGGAAGTGTACTTATACGAGATGACTCAAAAGCGTAACCACTTCTAAATAATATACATGTTGTATCTCTTGAAAGTGGATCTGGTCGAAATTTCGGAATCTATGAGGTTTGTTTGAAATGCTCAAAATCACGTAGAGGTTCGTGATTTGTTCGAGATGCTAAAATACATTTTAGGATTTGTGATCTGTTCGAGTTGTGGATCGTTTGTAAATATATTGAACATGACTTCACTATTAGTCGATGATAAAAGATAGAGTAGGATGCACAGTCTAGGGGTTTGGCTTACCCAAAGGGGAACATCATCTCCATTCCTAGAGATGCTTTCGATATGTAGGGCCCATAGGTGTGACGAACACCCATGACCCCTGCACCGAACCTAGAGATAGTGCGTTGTAAAGTGTGCCAGGCGACCATGGACGATTGCCAAGGTAAATTTAAACAACAGAATCTATCGTATTACTCACAGCGCATGGACAAAATACAATAGAATATATATATAGTGAAGCTTCACAGAATAGAATCTCATCAATAAAACTTCATAATAGTTGAATACAAACATCTGAACAGTCAATACATCAAGCCTCACTACATAACACTCAGAGAATATACAAGCAGCGGAACATCCAGTACATATAGTAAGAAGATAATATGCAATCCTCCATCTCGTCTTCGACATCAGCACCGTGGAAAGCAAGAACAGCACCTGTCACCTGCTACCTAGTCTGCCCGTCCCAAAATGGACGAACAGCCCAAGGCAATAAGAGTTAAAACATAAAGCCTTGAGTCAGACAACAGTCTTAGTGAGCGGTAAATTAACTAACAACATACCAAAAGAGCATAAAGGAAAAGGAATAGGAATACAACCCTCCCACTCCACCTCTTTCTACAGTGATAGCCCCCAGACACACACTAAGCAGAAGCAAACATAGAAAAGCATACAATTTAAGGTAAAGCAATTATCACTCAAGTCAAGGGCGATGTTTTCCAAGTACAAACCCCCAAGGCCTAAACCAAGATCAGATAAGCACCCAGAAAATACCGCTCTTGAGACCGGATGACGATACAACCAAACATCCATGACTCTGGCTATCACTGTTATCATTGCTTCGATATCATCGTTAATTGAATGACCGGCTCTTTATTTCATCCGTCCGTCAAGGCCTAATGGAAACCCCGGTTCTAGACATAACTCTGCACGTCATCGTGACCCGTGCCTAGGACTATCGAATCTGCCCAGAGTACTTGACTACCAATCAGTAGCCTTCAGGAACTATCGAATCTGCCCAACGTACTCTTGCTTTGAGCATGCTAGAACCTTCAACAACGATGATATCTCAGCCTTCTAGTCATCCTCCTCGACGACTATTTCCATACTAGCTCAAGCGCCTCTCGAGCAAACCATTATCCTCAAACTCGAACCATTTCACCGAGTTATCAATCTGCTTGGAATGATCCCGTATGGATTAGACCAAGGCTATCTCATATCATACTTCGCCTCATCATCATCATAGCAAAGCTTCATCTCAACATTATCATCAAATCTATCCATATGAGCTTCCTCATCCGCCACATATGCCACGATCAGCTTTTCCAATTCAAGAGCCTTTCTCTTAGCTTTTGAATCATCTTTGACCAACTTGTCTAAATCACATCATCAATCATCTAATTCATAGCAATAAATCCAGTCAAACATTAATCCAAGTAAACAAGCATTCAAATATGATCTAAATAGACAATTATAACAATAAATGCAATTTCGTAATTAAAGAGTCAAGAGTCTAACAAGCATGAAAACATGAGCAGTATCTCTATAATCTTGATGAATGAACTTGCATAGGTTAACATGTAGTAAAATGGATGCCAAATCATTATGAACAATGGATCTATATGGATCTATACTTAGGATTAGGAAAATGCATGGAAATCACTACTTTAGCACAAAATCAAGCCAACGATCCGATATACTCCTTTGGATCCGTGTGAGATATAATCACCACTCACCAAATCACCTAAACACCTTAAAAGAAACCCACTTCAGATCTGGACAGCGAAGGATCTAACTCGATCTATCACCAATCCGCTTCAAACGATGAAATCTCTCTTCGAAGGATGAAGATCTTCAATCTAAGCTCTTGGATCTTCGATTTGATCTTCGATTTGGATGGAAGGAATCACAAGATTAGAGTGGAGAAAATAAGTGAAGAAGTGTAGAAGTCGAACTCTCAAAATGCAGCACTTCGTCGCTTCGAAATCCGGATCCCAAAAATGTAGAAAAACCCTCCTATTTATAGGCTGAAATCCACCTTAGGTCGCTCACTCGGAGTTAGGTCGTCCACGACCTACGACCTAAAACCCTTCGACCTAAAACCCTACGACCTAACAACCCCAAGCCTCTACGACCTAACCAGATGCGCTTCCTCGCGACCTATGACCTAACCAGATGCGCTTCCTCGCGACCTACGACCTAACACATGCGCATCCGCGACCTAACTGCTAAGCCTTTACGCGACCTAACACTCACGCGACCTAACACCCACGCGACCTAACTGACTAATGGCCTAGCGACCTAACTATACTTAGCAATCTACCTTAGGTCGCTTACGACCTAACTTCAACACAAGGTCATATGACCTAACTATTCCTTCCTTAGGTCGTTGCCAACCTATCCTTCTTAAGTCGCTAACTTACCCTGTTTCCTATACTGCTAACTCTTAGGTCGCTAAACTTCCTTAGGTCGCCTAATTCTATAGGTCGCTAACTCTTATAGGTCGCTAACTCTTATAGGTCGCTAAACTTCCTTAGGTCGCCTAATTCTATTGGTCGCTACAAACCCTTAATCGCTCAAAACCTTAGGTCGCTAACATCCTACAGGTCGTTCCAACCGACCTAACCTACCCTACGACCTAAGCCACCGCACGACCTATCTTCTAAACGACCTAACTATCACACGACCTAACTCCTTAGGTCGTTCTAATCCTTAGGTCGCTCCACTTCACTATGTCGCCTACCTCATAACTCGCCAACTTCCTTAGGTCGCTCCAAACCTTCATACGACCTAAGACTTAGACTTTGGATGACTTATCAACAATGTGACCAAATGTCAATTGTTTTACGATGTTTCGATCCGTAAAAATACGGGTCGTTACATTCTCTCCCCCTTAGGAATTTCGCCCCCGAAATTCCAAACAAACAGAGCAATCAAAGACTATTCTGCATGCCTACCATCCATAGCAATCAACAAACCATGCATCCAATTCTAGCTTAGCATGCAGAATTCTAAAACTTAGAACAAGTTACAATGTCGTTAGATGACACGACACTTTAGGGCCATACCTTGAAGAGTTCAGGATGAGCTGCTTTCATGCTCTCTTCCACCTCCTATGTACAGTCGTTATCATCATCACTCCATTGTATCTTGAGCAACTTAACTATCTTCCTCCTAAGCTGTTTCGTGTCGGTTTCCACAACACGAAGCGGCTTACGATGTCTCCTATCGACTGGATCAACTTCGAAATCTTCACAGCTATCAGCAGAAACCACTGTATTCGAGTCGTGCACATACTTCCGTAGATATGATATATGAAAAACATTATGCACACTCAACATCTTTTTTGGTAACTCCAATCGGTAGGCGAGCTTTCCAATTCGCTCGATGATCGGGAATGGTCCAACAAATCTTGGAGTCAATTTTCCTTTCTTCCCGAATCGAATAACATTCTTCAGAGGAGAAATCTTCACAAAAACCATATCACCTACGACGAACTCCAAATCCTTACGACGCTTATCGGCATAACTTTTCTGACGGTCTTAGGCTGCCTTCATTCGTTGCCGAATGATCTCTATGCAATTCGAAGTCCGTCGAATCATCTCTGGCCCAAGCATCAGCTTTTCTCCTGTCTCTAACCAACATGTCGGAGAGTTACACGGTCTTCCATACAATGCTTCATACGGTGCCATACCAATGCTTGACTGCTAACTGTTATTATACAAAAATTCCACCAAATGAAGGTGATCTTCCCATGATCCTCCGAAATCCAAAACACAAGCTCTGAGGAGATCTTCCAAAACTCGGTTGACTCTCTCGGTCTGACCATCTGTTTGAGGATGATAAGCTGTACTCAAACACAACTAGGTTCCCAAAACTTCCAGGAAGCTCTTCCAAAATCCACTAGTGAACAATGGGTCTCGATCGCTCACTATACTCTTCGGAATACCATAGAATCGAACTATCCACTTAACATATAACTCAGCCAACTTTGATGCAGTCCTAGTCGGTCGAACAGGAATGAATCTTGCACTCTTAGTCAGACGATCTACAATGACCCAAATTCCTTCATTTTCCGTTCTTGTTCTAGGTAACCCATCAATAAAATCTATCGATACTTGCTCCCACTTCCATGTAGGAACTTCTAACGGCTGAAGCAATCCACTTGGCTTCTTCTGTTCGGCTTTTACCAACTGGTAGTTCATGCACTTAGAAATAAAATTTCCAACATCCTTCTTCATACCTTCCCAGTAATAGGTTCTCTTCATATCCCGATACATCTTATTTCCTCCTGGATGAATTGTCAACTTCGAGTGATGACTTTCCCTCAGAACTTCATTCCTCAATTCATCGATATCGGGAACAACTAGTCGTCCTTGCTTCCGAAGCTAACCCTCTCGATCGACCTCGAATCCTTTATCCTTTTCTGGGTCCAATCCAGATTCCAAATCACGGATAATCTTGACAAGCTTATCATCTCTCTTTTGACTCTCGCCAATTCTTTCCACAAGAGTCGGTCTTATTGATAAGTTTGCCAACATCTCAGGTTCCAATTCACATCTAGGCCTGAAGTCAAATCCAGCTAAATACTCGAGATTCTTCCATTCTGAAAACATGGCTCCCAATCCTACATGTCTTCGACTTAACGCATTTGCCAATACGTTACCCTTTCCCGGAGTATAAGCTATACCAAAATCATATGATGCCAAAAACTCTAGTCATCGTTGCTGCCGAAGATTCAAATCCTTTTAGGAGAAAAGATACTTCAACGACTTATGATCTATAAACAACTCGAATCGAACACCCAATATATAGTGTCTCCACATCTTCAGAGCAAAAACAATCGCCGCTAACTCCAAATCATGAGTCGGATAATTCCTTTCATGCGGCTTCAGTTGTCGACTGGCATACGCAACAACTTTATCCCTCTGCATCAGCACTGCTCCAAGTCCAGTACCACATGCGTCGGTGTAAACCACCATCTCATCATTCCCACTTGGAATAGTCAAAACAGGAGCACTTAACAATTGCTCTTTCAGGATTCCGAAAGCTTGCTCACACTTAGCATCCCATCTGAATACTTGGTTCTTTTTCGTCAATCCTGTTAACGATGCAGCTACCTTGTAGAAGTCTTTGATAAACCGTCGATAATATCCTGCTAATCCAAGAAAACTTCTCACATCAGATGCATTCTTAGGTCTGACCCAATCCTGGATTGCTGCCACCGTAGCGGGATCAACCGCTATTCCATTCCCAGAAATAATATGGCCTAAGAACCTCACTTCATTCTTCCAGAAGTGACACTTTGAAAACTTAGCTTTCAGCTGATGTTTCCGTAAGATTTCCAAAACAATACGCAAGTGCATCTTGTGCTCTTCTTCAGTTCTGGAATAAATCAGAATATCATCCACGAACACTAGCATGAACTTGCTCAACTGATCTCTGAACACTCTATTCATAAGATCCACAAAATATGCTGGCGCATTAGTCAATCCAAACGGCATTACCAGCCACTCAAAGAAACCGGATGGTGTCCTAAAAGCAGTCTTCGGCACACTATCCTTAGCCACTCTTAACTGGTGAAATCCCGTAGCCAAATCCATCTAAGAAAACACCTTAGCTTCGTGAAGCTGATCAAACAAGTCATCTATTCTTGGCAATGGATACTTGTTCTTCTTAGTCACTTTATTCAGCTCACGATAATCCACACACAACCTTAACGATCCATCTGCTTTGGTTGCGAACACAACTGGTGCACGCCATTCGGACACACTACGCCGAATGAATCCTTTCTGCAAAGGATCATCAACCTGCACCCTCAACTCTTGCTATTCCCTAGGCGCCATCCGCCTAAGAGGCATCACAACAGGTCTGGCTCCTTCAACTAGATCTATACGAAACTCGATCTCTCTATGCGGCGGTAACCCTTTGACCTCGTCAAAGACATCCTCAAATCCATTAGCGATTGGCATAGATGACAGTCCATCCCGTGGAACAACCAACGAATACATGAAGCTCATGAAGACGCCTTCTTCATGCTTATATCGTATCACAATCTTTCGCCCCTCCACATTCTCGACTGTCACCTCCAACCTTTCACAATCAACCTTTGCCGCATACTTCCTAAGCCAGTCCATACCCAAAATAATTCCGAACCCCGCAAAGTTCAGAACAAAATAATCACAAACAAAAGAGCAATCATGACTCGATACAATCAGACCACAGCATAGCATACACAAACAAGACGAACCCCCAACTGGATTAGTCACAACCAATGGCCTATCAACAATCTCCGGTTCTAAACCCAACCGGCCTATAAGTCCATTACAAACAAAAGAATGCGACGCCCCAGTATCAAATAACACTCTAACTGGAACACCACAAATGGAGAGAGCACCCTGAACCACCACACTCTTTCCCTTCTCTTCAGCGGTAGGAGCTTTTGAAGATGATGGAACAGCTCCCAAAGCATAGGCTTGCACAATCTGCTTGTCCTTCCACGGTTCTGGACAATTCCTCTTAACATGCCCCAGCTTGTCACAGTTGTGGCACTTCACTGGAACCTTCGGATTCTTGCAATCCCTGGAGAAATGGCCCTTCTGCTGACAATTGAAGCAGGTCACTTCGCCCTTCGGCTTCTTCTGGCCATCCTTACCCTTTTGTTGCTGCTGCTTCCTCTTCTTGTTTCCACCCTGCTGTGGTCTAGACTCCTCCTGGGTCACAGCAACAACAGATCCCTCTTTAGGAAACAGATTCTCATGCCTGAGAGCCTTCTCTACAAGCTTCTCAAATGGATCGTCCAAATGATCCACCAACTGTCTCCCAAGAAAACTGTCCAAGCCTGTCACAAACTTCTCATTCTTCTGATACGAAGATTCAATATACGACCGGGCATACTTGGACAAAGCTTCAAACTCAGAAACATACTCAAGAACTGGTCTTCCACCTTGCTTGAGCTCCACAAACTTCTTGAACAAAACAGACTTCTGAGCTGTAGAAATGAACTTAGCTTCAAATCTGACTTGGAATTGCTCCCAAGTGATTTCTTCCTCCGGAGTATCAATGGTGATAGAGTTCCACCAATCAGAAGCTCTTCCTTGAAGCTGTCTTGATGCTAACTTCCTCTTAGTCGCATCCTCAATTCCCAAATCACTAAAGATCCTTCTACAAGCATCTATCCATCTTTGGACTTCAATGGTTGATTCTGTTCCCAAGAAAACCTTTCCTCCAAGAGCAATGTAGTCCTTACACAGCTTAGCAAAATCCACCGGTCTTGGAGTTTGAACTTGAACTCCAACATCCACCGATGGCCCCGGAGCTGGCATCCTTCTCATGATCGAAGTCATCATAGCTTCGAACATAGCAGCATAATCAACAGCCCCTTCAGTAGCACGGCCTTCCCTAGCAGCTGGTCTCCCTCTTCGACTCATCCTTAATATCTATAAAAAGGAATGATTAGCACACCTTGAGAAACAACTGCATAAAGGACTCAAACTCTACTAAGCTACTATATTATATATAGTAATCATCCATCAAAATACAATTACGTCTCTCATACGTAGTTACGTCAGCGAGCGTTGGGTAAAATCGATTAACCAAAGCTCTGATACCAAATGTGACGACCGCCCATGACCCCTGCACCGAACCTAGAGATAGTGCGTTGTAAAGTGTGCCAAGCGACCATGCACGATTGCCAAGGTAAATTTAAACAACAGAATCTATCGTATTACTCACAGCGCATGGACAAAATACAATAGAATATATATATAGTGAAGCTTCACATAATAGAATCTCATCAATAAAACTTCATAATAGTTGAATACAAACATCTGAACAGTCAATACATCAAGCCTCACTACATAACACTCAGAGAATATACAAGCAGCGGAACATCCAGTACATATAGTAAGAAGATAATATGCAATCCTCCAGCTCGTCTTCGACATCAGCACCGTGGAAAGCAAGAACATCACCTATCACCTGCTACCTAGTCTGCCCGTCCCAAAATGGACGAACCGCCCAAGGCAATAAGAGTTAAAACATAAAGCCTTGAGTCAGACAACAGTCTTAGTGAGCGGTAAATTAACTAACAACATACCAAAAGAGCATAAAGGAAAAGGAATAGGAATACAACCGTCCCACTCCACCTCTTTCTACAATGATAGCCCTCAGACACACACTAAGCAGAAGCAAACATAGCAAAGCATACAATTTAAGGTAAAGCAATTATCACTCGAGTCAAGGGCGATATTTTCCAAGTACAAACCCCCAAGGCCTAAACCAAGATCAGATAAGCACCCAAAAAATACCGCTCTTGAGATCGAATGACGATACAACCAAACATCCATGACTCTGGCTATCACTGTTATCATTGCTTCGATATCATCATTAATTGAATGACCAGCTCTTTATTTCATCCGTCCATCAAGGGCTAATGGAAACCCCGGTTCTAGATATAACTCCGAACGTCATCGTGACCCGTGCCTAGGACTATCGAAACTGCCCAGAGTACTTGACTACCAATCAGTAGCCTTCAGGGACTATCGAATCTGCCCAACGTACTCTTGCTTTGAGCATGCTAGAACCTTCAACAACGATGATATCTCATCCTTCTAGTCATCCTCCTCGACGACTATTTCCATACTAGCTCAAGTGCCTCTCGAGCAAACCATTATCCTCAAACTCGAACCATTTCATCGAGTTATCAATTTGCTTGGAATGATCCCGTCTGGATTAGACCAAGGCTATCTCATATCATACTTCGCCTCATCATCATCATAGCAAAGCTTCATCTCAACATCATCATCAAATCTATCCATATGAGCTTCCTCATCCGCCACATATGCCACGAGTAGCTTTTCCAATTCAAGAGCCTTTCTCTTAGCTTTTGAATCATCTTTGACCATCTTGTCTAAATCAAATCATCAATCATCTAATTCATAGCAATTAATCAAGTCAAACATTAATCCAAGTAAACAAGCATTCAAATATGATCTAAATAGTCAATTATAACAATAATGGCAATTTCGTAATTAAAGAGTCAAAAGTCTAACAAGCATGAAAACATGAGCAATATCTCTATAATCTTGATGAATGAACTTGCATAGGTTAACATGTAGTAAAATGGATGCCAAATCATTATGAACAATGGATCTATATGGATCTATACTTAGGATTAGGAAAATGCATGGAAATCACTACTTTAGCACAAAATCAAGCCAATGATCTGATATACTCCTTTGGATCCGTGTGAGAGATAATCACCACTCACCAAATCACCTAAACACCTTAAAAGAAACCCACTTCAGATCTGGACAATGAAGGATCTAACTTGATCTATCACCAATCCGCTTCAAACGATGAAATCTCTCTTCGAAGGATGAAGATCTTCAATCTAAGCTCTTGGATCTTGATTTGATCTTCGATTTGGATTGAAGGAATCACAAGATTAGAGTGGAGAAAAGAAGTGAAGAAGTGTAGAAGTCGAACTCTCAAAATGGAAGCACTTCGTCGCTTCGAAATCCGGATCCCAAAAATGGAGAAAAACCCTCCTATTTATAGGCTGAAATCCACCTTAGGTCGCTCACTCGGAGTTAGGTCGTCCACGACCTACGACCTAAAACCCTTCGACCTAAAACCCTACGACCTAACAACCCCAAGCCTCTACGACCTAACCAGATGCGCTTCCTCGCGACCTACGACCTAACCAGATGCGCTTCCTCGCGACCTACGACCTAACACATGCGCATCCGCGACCTAACTGCTAAGCCTTTACACGACCTAACACTCATGCGACCTAACACCCACGCGACCTAACTGACTAATGGCCTAGCGACCTAACTATACTTAGCAATCTACCTTAGGTCGCTTACGACCTAACTTCAACACAAGGTCATACGACCTAACTACTCCTTCCTTAGGTCGTTGCCGACCTATCCTTCTTAGGTCGCTAACTTACCCTGTTTCCTATACTGCTAACTCTTAGGTCGCTAAACTTCCTTAGGTCGCCTAATTCTATAGGTCGCTAACTCCTATAGGTCGCTAACTCTTATAGGTCGCTAACTCTTATAGGTCGCTAAACTTCCTTAGGTCGCCTAATTCTATAGGTCGCTACAAACCCTTAAATCGCTCAAAACCTTAGGTCGCTAACATCCTATAGGTCTCTCCAACCGACCTAACCTACCATACGACCTAAGCCACCACACGACCTATCTTCTAAACGACCTAACTATCACACGACCTAACTCCTTATGTTGTTCTAATCCTTAGGTCGCTCCACTTCACTAAGTCGCCTACCTCATAACTCGCCAACTTCCTTAGGTCACTCCAAACCTTCATACGACCTAAGACTTAGACTCTGGACGACTTATCAACAATGCGACCAAATGTCAATTGTTTTACGATGTTTCGATCCGTAAAAATACGGGTCGTTACAATAGGAGTTGATGATACTTGATTCCATATGGTTCTTGTTCACATGTTCAAACATGGGCTTATTGTGTTTGCCTTATGGTATATTTTATATAGTGATATACCCGCTCGGAAGATGAATTATGATCTTTGTCATGGGGATTCGCTTCAGTTTTTAAGCTAGATGTGTCTTCATGGAAAATCCATATGCGAACCCATCTTAGCGGTTTTGATTATACATCAATATTGTTGTGACGTGAAATGCAAGCAGCACAATTATTTTTTGATTTATATTCTTCACCTTAGAACATTATCAATTATATTTCAGAATGTACTTATTATATGATTTGACTCTTTTGAGAGGATAACCGTTACGTCGATCTAAAAAGATGCTGTTAGATGTCATATATATGTCTTGAGTTTCTCACACCATACTTATATTTGACAAATCTAACCCGTGGTTTTATTTATTTTTTCTTTATTTCCAAGGGTGCTCTTTCGAGCAGTTTTAGAAATGCAGGTTTTCGTTGGTGTTCATTGAGCTCTTGGAGAGGAATTGGATATTTAACTATTGTAGTATTCTTATTTTCGCTGTATTACTTTATGTATAAATATCACCAATTGTAATAGCGGACAGTTATAACTACCTAGTTCATTGATAGTACTCTAATTATAACTCTGAAATGCAATGCATATTTGGTTAACACAGTTTGCTATCTTCTGATACCATATGATATCATTTCGCATGTGAGGTTCTGATGCTTTTGGTCTTCTCCTTCTTGTTTATTTTCTTTCCTTTTTTTTACTTTAACATTCTGTCTTTTGGACACTTGGGTATTCGGCATGTGAATATTGTTAATGTATTAATGTCGACTTTCGAAGATCGAAAAACCATTTGTTACATCATGGTACCAAAGTTGAAGGTTAAGCGAGAACCTTCACTTTAGTTGAGTGTAACTCATTAAGAGACAAGGTAATGTTATGCCCTATTATGAGTTAAGTGTATCATATATATGAGAGCGTTTATATATTTGGAATATATTAATAACATATAAGTATAAGTTGGTAGTGTAGTTGATTAATGCAAAGATTAATGATGTTCATAATATCCCTCATTGATTAGCTTAATTATGCTTGGCAACTATATGAGCATTTACTATTGTTTGCAAATTTATAACTAATTTACTTTTTTACAATATAGATTGGGTAGATAGTAATTGGAGGAATACCGAACAAACACCTTGTAAATTTAATTTTAAATTTTGACTATGAAGCATTCGATAATAATGGTTGACTAAAAAACTTAACTTTAACAAACGATGGTATTTATAAGCTAAAGAAAAGAAAGATATTTTAAGGATAAAAATTTATGAAATGATGAAATAAGAAAGTGAATTTATATAAAATGGGTTATAAAATATGGTTCATAAATAAAAAGGATTTAAACTGAGGATTCAAGAACATAACTCCAGATGTTTTAGAAAAAAAAATTCAAGACTTTTTGAAAATAATAATAGTAATATTGAATGAGAAGATAAGTTATATAAAACGTTTATAAACTGAAGTAATATTTTATGAAATGTTTTATAAATAATACTGAATTAGGACTACTACATGGGAAAATGAATGTGACTTATATTTTTTTGAAAGAGGTTCAAATTCCTTTATTGCTAAAAGAAAAAAATAGACCAACGCTATCTAGTATATGCAAATACCAACAATCAAAGAAATTAAGAAAGTTGTAAGAACAAGAAATGGATATATGTTCTTTCTTCTAAGGTACGAATCCAAGGATTTTTCCAATTACAAGACAATTGTTTTCAAATAGATGCATGGCATGGCTTTCAGATGTCAAATAGAAATAATATGACCTAATTAAGATTGGTGATAGGAAAAGGTAATGCATGTATATTTTCTTTTAAGATACCGATTAAAGGATATTTCTTCTTATAAGATACAAAAACTGTAAAATAGTAACCTATACAAGACACTGGGTATCCGGCAAATATACATGACATATCTTTCGTAGATGCAAAAAAATCAAACGTAAGAAGGTACACATAGAGGAAGTTTAACTTCACCTACGATTTCATATTATCTATGTTCACAGATAAAAAATATTTTTAGTGACCTAGCAAGTACGGCATTTGCAACTACCATGTGACACACATTTCGAATGAGAAAAGTATAGGTGAGATTAAAAATCAAGAAATGAACAAGTCAGATGCATAAAGATTTGCATGTTAACAATGACGACCCGTAAAGGAAGAGATACTAACAGTTATACATATTACAACTTTACGCTTTATAATATGAATGGACTATGGAAACAACAACACTCGTTGAGATAAGAATGCTAACTCCACATTTTAGCAACTCAGCTTTTCTAATCTCCACTTGTACCCGTAAAGCTCGCACGTCCTCTACATTTCGTTGAATTTGCTGAGCAAATTTATCAGCCACTTTATCAATTTGCTGATTAAATTTTTTATTGAGCCTACTTCAAAAGATGTTTATAACACAGTGAGGGAACAAAATTCATTATAAAAATTAAATAAAAAAGAAAAAGAAAAAAAAACAAACAGAGGGAGAAGAAGAAGAAATACTCTAGCTCGGGTTCTATGTTTTGTCTTTCTGTGACCATGTCAAGCTTCCTATCAAGCTTCATATGAAGCTTATCACGATCATGCTTTTTCGCCTCGTGTTCACGTTGAATCTGTACTCATATAACAACATAGTAATAAGGACAACAATGTTAATCTTCAGGTAAATTTCAAAATCTCAAAATGTGCGGCAGAGTTTATTCTGATGACCGTACTATGATGTTGGGTTTGGACATTATAGATAATCCAATGATGATAGCATATGCAGATTATAACTGATAATGGAATTAGTATTATGTCTAGGCAAAAATTTCTCCATCTTATTTATCATTTCAAGAACTTTTACTCAAATAGAACATATGTAGTTTTTCCAGGACTGGAACTTTCTAAATTAACGCACCGTCTAATTTTTTTTTATTCGATCACCAGTCAAAATCTGGAGGAAAAAAAAGAAAAAAAGAAAGAAAAAAAAGAGCTTCACGTTGGCTGATTGGTAAGCAGATTATACTGAATGTTTAGTAGGCAAAGTAATCTGAACTTTTAATTTATTTTTCTACCGCTTCTTAATCTTGCATATAAGAAACATGATGATATCTTCTTCTTTCAGTCATTCAACGTACACTTTCCTCAAATTAACCATGTTATTAATAGTTTATTTACCCATTATTTATGTAAATGGTCAACATACTAAGGGTAGTGGTAATTTCTACTTCCATCTTTGACTAGTTTAGAATCACAGAAATAATCTAGTGATGCCATTTTATATTACATATCAAGAGTCCATAAGCGATGTCGTTAAATAAATAAAATATAAAAGCTATAAAGATGATTAATAATTAGCAAACAAACTATATGAACTGCTTTGATTTTTTCTTTCTATCTGTCAACATACAAAAACATTTTTATTTTTGTTTTTGCAACAGCAATTCTGGAGGCCCAGGGCAAAGGCAGTAGCAATTTCTATCCATCCCTACTAAATTTAAGACCATAGAAATTATTTAAAAACATATTTTCGTAGAAGCAAACTATTTACTTTAAAACATACTACAAATATAGTCTAGTTGCTACTTTCTGCCATTTTGTATTACATATCAAGAGTCCATAAGCGATGTCGTTAAACAAATAAAATATAAAAGCCCTAAAGATGATTAATAATTAGCAAACAAACTATATGAACTTCTTTGATTTTTTCTTCTATCTGGCAACATACAAAAGCATTTTTATTTTTATTTTTGCAACAGCAATTCTGGAGGCCCAGGGCAAAGGCAGTAACGAATTCTATCCATCCCTACTAAATTTAAGACCATAGAAATTATTTAAAAACAGATTTTCGTAGAAGCAAAAAATTTACTTTAAAACATACTACAAATATAGTCTAGTTGTTACTTTCTGCCATTTGAAACAACCCCAATAAAGTGGTTTTTTTAACCCTACAAAAATACATTAGAGCTATTGAATAGAGGCAATGTGGTTTCTTAGAGAAAAACTGCTGGAATATTCTATGTACCAACTAGTATTGCAGATAGTTTTTAAAAATGGCCTAAATACTAAGTTAACAACAAGTGGTTTAGATAGATAAAAAATCCTTAATAAGCAATAGTTAAAAACCATAGAACAATCACCTAAGATTACGAGTTAAACACATACCAAGAGTCCATAGTCAAGGAAAATAATGATATTAAGAACAATGGAGAATGAAGCAAGCTTGGCATCATCGAGACGACCAATGTACATGAGTGTGACTACCAACATAGCTAGCTAGAAACAACTACGAAAAAAGATTGAGAAACCCTAACCCTTTGACAGTATCTTATTTTCATTTGAGAAAAATATAATACATATTTTTTATATAAAGATTAAGTACAAGGTTTTAGCTACTAGTTTTTGGTATGATTTATTTAACAAAAGCATGTTGGAATTTATTCAAAAACAAATGACTCAAATAGATAAGAGCATTTAGTATTATTATTTTTTTAACAAAAAACAAATATGAAAGGATAATAACATTTGGTTTTTCTCTGCAGAAAAACAAATGAAATTTTAGTAGATAAAAACTATACTCCTTCATGACGACAAACATAAATCATTATACAAAAAAGTAAATCCATAACTTTTGAAAAATATAAAGCACACTGTATTGCTTGTTTATAATTGCATAAAACATTAGATTTGGCATGACAGCATCAGTGACTGTTTTTTGTAATATTTCACAGTCATGGTTTTGGATATTTTTTATTTTTTACATGTAGCTTAATTTTTGGCTTCATTTGATTTCAATGGTAGACCACCGCGTCCTCACACAACTCCTCTAATGCTTATTTTTTCATATTGATTTTATTTGTATTAATGCTTCCATCAAATTAATTATGCATTACAGTTCATTCACTATTTAATATCATTAATGTATCCTACCATATACATGGAGGGAAGTTAAAAAATACGAGGACAAGCTCATGCTCTATATCTTGTTGATGTAAGCGCATATAGAGCATGAGCTTGTCCTCGTTTGTTTTAACTTCCCTCCATGTATATGGAAGGATACATTAATGATATTAAATAGTGAATGAACTGTAAAGCATAATTAATCTGATGGAAGCATTAATACAAAGAAAACCAATATGAAAAAAATAAGCATTAGAGGAGTTGTGTGAGGACGCGGTGGTCTACCATTGAAATCAAATGAAATACTCTGCCAAAAATTAAGCTACATGTAAAAAATTAAAAATATCCAAAACCATGACTGCGAAATATTACAAAAAACAGTCATTGATGCTATCAAGCCAAATCTAACATTTTTTACAACAAGGGTAAGCTTACTTAGTTTTATGAAATTACAAACAAGCAATATAGTGTGTTTTATATTCTTCAAAAGTTATGGATTTACTTTTTTGTATAATGATTTATGTTTGTCGTCACGAAGGAGTATGGTTTTTATCTACTAAAATTTCACCTGTCTTTCTGCAGAGAAAAACCAAATGTTATTATCCTTTCATATTTGTTTTTTGTTAAAAATAATAATAATACTAAATGCTCTTATCTATTTGAGTCATTTGTTTTTGAATAAACTCCAACATGCTTTTGTTAAATAAATCATACAAAAATCTAGTAGCTAAAACCTTGTACTTAATCTTTATATAAAAAATATGTATTATATTTTACTCAAATGAAAGTCAGATACTGTCAAAGGGTTAGGGTTTCTCAATCTTTTTTCGTAGTTGTTTCTAGCTAGCTATGTTGGTAGTCACACTCATGTACATTGGTCGTCTCGATGATGCCAAGCTTGCTTCATTCTCCATTGTTCTTAATATCATTATTTTCCTAGACTATGGACTCTTGGTATGTGTTTAGCTCGTAATCTTAGGTGATTGTTCTATGGTTTTTAACTATTGCTTATTAAGGATTTTTTTACCTATCTAAACCACTTGTTGTTAACTTACTATTTAGGTCATTTTTAAAAATTATCTGCAATACTACTTGGTACATAGAATATTCTAGTAGTTTTTCTCTAAGAAACCACATTGCCTCTATTCAATAGCTCTAATGTATTTTTGTAGGGTTAAAAAAACCGCTGTATTGGGGTTGTTTCAAATGGCAGAAAGCAGCAACTGGACTATATTTGTAGTATGTTTTAAAGTAAATCGTTTGCTTCTATGAAAATATGTTTTTAAATAATTTCTATGGTCTTAAATTTAGTAGGGATGGATATAAATTGCTATTGCCTTTTCCCCGGGCCTCCAGAATTGCTGTTGCAAAAATAAAAATAAATATGCTTTTGTATGTTGCTAGATAGAAGAAAAAATCAAAGCAGTTCATATAGTTTGTTTGCTAATTATTAATCATCTTTAGAGCTTTTATATTTTATTTGTTTAACGACAACGCTTATGGACTCTTGATATGTAATACAAAATGGCAGAAAGTAGCAACTAGATTATATTTGTAGTATGTTTTAAAATAAATCGTTTGCTTCTACGAAAATTTGTTTTAAAATATTTTCTATGAATATAATTTGTTACAGATATCATGAGTATTAAATAAAATTTGTAACAGATGTCAAGAGTACTTGTAACTTCTAAAATCATCAATTTTCTAGTACGAATATGAATTTTGCAATTCTTCTTTGTATGCTATTTTGGCTGAACCATTTATTAAAGGGATCAACTGGATTAGATTACAATTAATTTGAAAGAATGAGGTAAATTTGAATTCAACCCGTTGATCTTTCCCACTTCCCAACCCGTTAGATGGTTCTATCTCTAATCATTTTGTTCGTGTGCGAAGCACGGGTGTGAACCCATTGATAATCAATAATGCTTATGCTACTTTTTAGAGCAGTTGATTGTCATTTCCTCTAAAATACATGAAAAATATTGTCCTTTAAACAAATGCATTAGTCAAACCTGTCTAGCTCGACGATGTAATTTGGCAGTGCTTCTGTTTGACATAAATCTAGCTGTTATCTGTTATGGAATCTATAGCTACTTCGATCTAAAATTGTTCCACAAATAAAATCCAATCAGGTCGAAACAACAAAATTATTATAAAGGCGGATGATGGAAAAACTACTCATTTATTCAATACCTTTACCTCAGAAGCATTGATCTGATTAAGAATGCTGCGGAGAGTGTAAGGAGTCTGAATAATTCTTCGACTGAAAATCCTTTCGTTTATCTCTCTGGAATAGTAACGCATATTTGAAATGAAAATGAAGTAAAATTCATATTTTAATGATTTGAAAAAAATAATAAGAAAAAGAGAGAAGCGTACTTGTTATAGGAGCGATCAGGATACCGAAAAGATTTCTGAAGACGACGAACCAACTGAAATCGAGAAAAGGCCATTGATGGAAAATCTTCGATCAAGTTTCAAAACCCTAGAGTACGAATGGGAAGTTCTGCATGTAGATGACGCTGTTCGATCGAGAAGCAAAACCCTATTCGCAAACGGATACCCTTTTATAATCTCTACAGCTAAACATAGAAAATGAAAGCTTAAGTATTTTTTTATGTTTGATCTAATTGCTGGAGATCTTAGATTTGTTTGTGTCTTCCATTAAATATTCAGCGATTTAACGTAATTATATATTTATATGTATAAGTTTCCTTCACAAGTGCAAGATTAAATCTTGAATGTTCCCCTTTATAAAAAAGATTGAATTATCTTCCAATAATGTAAAATCCAATGCATTTAAATAGATCCGATTTCTAAAACAGGTAAGAAAAGTTAAAATCTAAATGATAATTTTATTATTAATTGTCAGCATAAATGAATCATACTGACACGTAATACTGTAATTGTTTCACAAAACGGATCGAATCATCTTATTTAAAGCTCCTAATCTTCCTAATTTAGGACCTCCACCAAATTCATGCACATCCGTTCGAATCTCATACTATTTTTCAACCGCATGTCACTTGGTTTCTATGCATGACTTGATAATTTTTACATTAAAGATCCTTAATGAATTAACAACATAATCATAAATATTTCCAAAGGCCATTTAAGTATGAAGAAAATAACATGTTTTTATGACATAAGAACAAAAATTTAAATTTATAATTAAACCCAGCTATACATTTTTATTCTAGCATCCCCATCATCTTCTTTTTCTTCTTTTTTACACGATTTGTTGCCATCAGTGGATGCAATCATTATATATTAGTGGAATTCCAAGTTTTGACGAGGGTATGGGTGTAAACATAATGGCGTCCTTAAAGGAGAATATTTTGGATAACACTAGATAAATGAATCTTCAATTTCTAGTTCATATTATCCTGCCTTTTATTATTTCGAAGAAAAGGCATCATATATAAACCTTGTGAATTGAGTTAGTGGGACTTGTTGAATTATCATCTTAACAAACATAAGGGACATGATGTTGTGGATCCAATCAATAGAAATTGCAGAATTATCACTTAACATAATATGTAGGATAGGTGATCTTTGAATGTTTCCACTTAGACTTCAATATCATTTATTTCCCTGTCCATATAGTATTAATATTAATTATGAACAATAATTTATCATGGAGAGAACTTTTGATAGTTTTGGATAATTATGGAAAGTGCTGTACCAACCCGTATTTTTGATAATTAAAAATCATAAATTTAGTAAGATTTTTGAGATTTAATATTACGAGAGAATAAATTTATGATTTTTAAATGGAAAAAAAAATCATTAGAACATAATTTAGTAATGTTGATTGAATGAAATTTACAATTATTTAATGAAATTCCAATTAATAGTAACAATGGAAGTTAATTAGGAAGAAAATTAAAGGTGTATTAAATTTAGTAAGAAACGAGTTTTTCCACCAATTATCGTTTGTGGAAACATTTGCAATGAAGGTTGACAAGGACCTTTCTGTAAATATGCTTTTCAAACAATGACTTGATCATCGGGATCATAGTTCAGAATTCGATGTCTCTAACTAGGGTCAGATGGAATACCTGATAAATCCACATGGATGCGACTTCGAATTCCTATGTTGTAACGACCCTGAATTTTGAACAATTTAAATTGAAAATATTTAATTAATTTTTAATATTTGAAACAATGATTTGACTTGAATTTCAAATTATCGGAATGAATTGGCGATTAAAATTTTGAATTTAATCTATTGAAAGTTGAATAAAATTTGAATCTTCAATTTTTAGCCGGTTAAAAATAATTTAAAGGCTTAGAAAATTCATACTGATAATACTGAAGATAATAGAAGCTTCGGAATTAAATTTGAAAGCGATTTGTTCAGTTTTGAAATATTATTGTTGAAATTGAATTTAAAAATAGTCTTCTGAGGCACAGTCTCGGAATTTGACGAAACCAGTTTCATTGGGTCCGTAATATTGAATTATTACCGGATTTCAATTTTCGTATTTATCGAAATTGTTTTATGAACATACGGCGTATAAACGCGTATAAAATTTAATTGAATTCAATTTGAATTTCTGTAACAACTGGGGTTTTGCCCAAAATTATAATCATCAATAAACGATTAAAGTTGACAGATATTTGCTGTTATTGTTGAAATTTTTATAACGATAAAATCTTCGTCAACTAACGATTTTATATCGAATTGTTAATTTTTGTTAGAATTTGGAATTTGCAAATCGATTGAAATTCTTTTATTTAAATTTTTATTTGTACGAATGAATATATACACATAGTTTAGATTTTAACAACAAAATTAAACAAGACAAAATAAAAATAATAAAAAAAATTAAGATAAATAAAAAAAATATACCCTACCCCTTAAATAATATCAGCCCATACCCTTATCACCAGCCCATTCTTCTGCAAAACCACGTTCTCCCCCCTTCCTCTGCTAAAAACACGGAAACCCTTTCCCCCTCTCTTTACAAATCAAACGAAAAATAAACAAACGAAAAGAAAAATAAATGGAGGCCTAAAGGAAAGAATTTCGTTCGATCGGCGATGAGTAAAACGGCGGCTTCGATCTGAAAATTAGGGCTTTTCGCCTCGCATTCGTTCTTTCGATGCTTGCTAGGGATTTGGCTCCATCTCGTTCGCGCGACTGCTCCGATAGCTAAGGTGAGTGGTTCCCTCCCCCACTCACATCAAATTCACGCGTAGTATGATGCTTCGACAGTTTAAATTTTGTTGGAATGCCGATGATGATAAGTGGTATTTATAGGGTTCGAAACCCTCGATTTTTGTTCGTTTGATTTAGTCACAAATTGTGCTTTGGCCGTCTGATAATTATTGGATGATTGCGATTTTGGCTTGACTAATTCTTATGTGAATATTTGTATATTTTGATTACCTGCTTCTCACGGCTTTGAATTGTTCAACTATGAGTTCGTAACTGCGACTTGAAATTTTCTGGAATTTGACTACTTCCGTGAGTAACCTATATAAAAAAATTATACAACTTAAGTATTGATATGATTGCTTGCTATTTTCTATGATAAATATGCAATGTATAAGTGAAATTCTGTTGTGAGTAAACTTTTGATTTAAAAAGCTTAAATCTGTTCCAATCGTTGATGCATGTGATAAATCAGTTGTAAATACGGTTTGCATGAATGAATGGATGTGAATGTATGTATATAGATAGGATAAGTCTGTGCATATGAATGCACATATATGTATTCTGTTTCTTGTTGAATGACAGTTACAAACCCATTCAAATAAATCCCATTCTCCTCATATAATCAATGTTAGGCATTGATCATGAAAATAATCTTGATTGTAAGAATGTAAACTTATTTTTAAAGATGGTTTTAAGAATTTACATTAAGTGATCATTTCGAATTATAAAATTTATAGTAAAATAAAAATAAAATCTTTCAAAAATGAAAATTCGAGTATTTTAATTTCAAATCTGGATTTCGTAACTAAATTCGTAATGGGAAAAGATGAATTTAGGTAGTTGTATCATGATCTTTAGATCTATGCTTGTTGAGAAAATGCAAGTTTAACTGAAAACACATTTTTGTGAAATTCTGGCATGCCTTTATTCTTTGACTTCATTTTGACTTTGGCATTCACTAACTTGATATTGGGTATGTTGATCTTGTTCGACTGTGATGTGCATTACAGTTTTGCTTTGATCGATCACTGTCTTGGTTTTCACTTTGTAATAGTTGAACAGTTTCTTTGTGAGCCTCTGGTCTTTGTTGCTGTTGCACTGCATTGTTGTACTGCATATTCCAGTGTTGCTTTATTGAGTTGCATATAGCTCGGTGGCATTTGAGTCATATTGGCTGTGAAGTATGTTGATTTTTCTGCATTCACTTCTTGTTGTGTACTTGTAGTTGCATTTCATTGTTTCGAGTTTCATTGTTGTCTTCATTTTCTTGTGCATGTCTTTGCACTTGCACACTGTAGTTTGTTTAGTCTGGTGTTGTGCACATTGTATACTGTCTGCATTTTGTGTTGGTTTTGATCATGTGCACTTTTATAAATTTGAGTTTTGTTGGGTTGAGCTGATCATTTGATCTTCATGTGTAGCTTGTCTCGACTCAAGTCTGGTCTGTAGTTCTTGAAGTTCATTGTTATCTGTAGCATTGTTGGTGTTGTTCATGCCATTCTTGAACTTGTAGTTCGAACTGATTAGTCTCCAGTTTTCATGTATGCCTAGTCTTTTGTTATGATTATAGCCATAGTTGCTGGTTCCATAGCTTGGTTGTCTGCATTAGGACATTCTGTAGCCTGGTTGGATGTACTTTGTTGAAAATGTGTTTTGGCCTCTGACTTGTGTCCCATAGTTTGAATCTTTGCATCTCCTTCATCGTATATGTTGTACTTCAGTGCATAGTCATCTCAGTATAGTTTTATCCTTGCACATTTGGTTGAAAATTTGGGACTAGTTTATATGATGATTTTTGGGTTGGTCATTTGAACCTGTAGATGATTCAATGTTGTAGCCTTGATGAACCGTAATTGTGCATTTGTACATCTGATCATTGCATCCAGACTTTTGTTGTTTTGGTCATTCGAGTTCTTCATTCCAGTTTTCACATATGTACATTCATCTGATCTGATACAGTTGCATGTAGTTGCCATTGTAGTTGTACAGTCATTGATGTCTGCACTTGAACATGGTTTTGTGCCTTTTTGAACTAGTGTACGGCAGCCAATCAAATTTTTGATGGTTTTAAAGTGACAATTTTGATTGTTTTAAATTGATTTACTCGATTTGATAAATTGTTTATTCATCTCTGTTGATGATTTAAATCTGCTGATTTATTGTTAAACATTGTTAAGTGTTATATTTTCGTTATCCGATTTCTTTGTTAAAAGGGTCGGATAGACGAGAATTATTGTGACTGTCGTCTATTTAAATTATTATTGCCTATATGCACTAATAAACTGGTTTGAATTAGACTGACCTGTGTATTATTTTCTTTTGAATATAATACTCGGGTCAGACCGAGTATTTTTACAGCTTGAAGATTTTCGAGCAGCGAAGTTAGAGAGAGAGAGTAAAGAATCATTTATTTCAGGAGAAAATTGTATTTTTAGAAATTCCGCTGTATCAGTATTAAATGGTATAAACTCTGATGTATATAAAAAGATTTATAGTAATGAAATAAAGATTCATTTGTTTTTAATTCATTGTTATTATTCTGTGTTTCTGTGGCTGATTCTGTTTAAACCTTATAAACTAAATAACAATTTGCCTTTTTGAACGTTTCAAGTTGGTTTAATCACCGACTGGAGGCGGTCAGAAGGGGGAATGTTACAGAGTGGTATCAGAGCTTTGGTTTACACAAAGCTTAGTTTATGATGTTTAATATGAATAGTTACTAGAAACACTTTAAAAAGGAAACGTTTTTCAAATCCAAAGAAGTATAAAATTGAATAAAAAATAAAGATTTTTAACTTAAGAAAAGTTAAATTGAATTGAGTTAGTATTAATGAATATATGAATTTGAAATTTAACTAAAGGAAGTTAAATAAATTGAACTTGATTTGATAAATTATTGAGATGAAAATTTAAACTTGAAAGATAAGTTATTATATAACATGAATTGGAAAGTTTAAATGTATAAGTTGTTTAACTTATAAAATGAGAAAGTTTAAGTAAAACCAGTTTTTAAATGGTTAAACAGTTTTGATAAGTAAAACAAAATCTGAATTTTGAATAGTGATATGAATTTGACTTTAGTAAAGTTAAATAAAATAGAATTTCAAATAAATTTGAGGCAAACTTAAGCTGAATTAGTGAAAATAAATGCAAGTGAAGATAAATGAAACATAGCTTAAGTAATAGTGAATCAAATTGAATTTGATATCAAAATGAATTGATAAAGTGAAGAATGAATATGAATTTGAGTTATAAAAAGGAAATTCAACTTTAACTGTAAAAGTAAATTAGTGAATATGGTGAGTATAAAATTTTTTAATCTGAATTAGAATATAAACCAATTGAAATTAAGTGTGTTGAACCAAATTGAATGTAAGCAAAGTAAATAAATTTGGTTAAATTGAATAAATTTGGTTTTGCTAGTTGATTGTATAGAATTCATTAAGTATTAATGAAATTGAATTAATGGAAATTGAAAACTATGTAAATTGAATTCAAATTGAAGGATAAGTAAATTTAACTAGAATCAAATTTGATTTGAATCGAAAGCAAACTAACTTGAATATGAATTAGTGAATGTGAACTAATTGAATATGAATGAATGTTAGTAAAATCCAATGTGAATGAATCAAATGTGATTTAGATTGAAAAACCAAGTCGATGAATGATTTACTAAAGAACTAGTTGATTATCTTGGAAATGGAAAACTGATAAATTTATATAATAGTTTAAAGTGGAAATTTTGAATTATTATAAACGGGCTATATTGAAGATTTGAAAGTGTTGATAAAATATTGGAATTGTATAAGTGTTAAAAGTGAAATATTTAATGGATTTCATAAGTGGATGAAAAGTTTCAGAATTAAAAGTTTTATAATGTGAAGTTATAAAATGAATCGAAGTTGCGAAATAAAAGAATTTATAAGTAATTTACTTGTAAATTTAAAATTCTGATATAAAACTGAGTTATAAAGGAATGGGTTAATAAAGCAATTTTTATAAATTGAAGTCTTTATAAATAGGAATAGAATTTATAAACGTTGTTTATAAATTCGAAACTGACTTATTTTGATAAGTAAATTCTTATAGTTTGTTAAAAGATGTATATTCACAATTTTGGACCGTGAATATATTATTGAATAAAATGGACATGTTTGGGAAAGTGATATTTTAAAACGAAGTAATTGTTTTAAAAAGATGTTTTCAGAGCATTGAATATCGAAACCATAGATTTCAACATTCATTGTTGAAATAGACGTTTTCGAATATAAGGAAATGGTGGACTATAACACTGTTGTTATAGTAAATGATTTCCGAAAGGAAATGTTTTGTGTAGTATTGGGATTTATACATCTATCTAAATTTCGAATCCCTATACTAATGATTTTGAGTTGTCGTAACGATGTTTTACATAACATTCGTTTTGACTCAAATAAAAATGTGAAAGAGAATGATTTCCTTAAATGATGAAATATATACTTAATTTTGATTAAAGTATATCGAATATTTTCAAATGTTGAAAATAAATTAGATTTGTGAATTACTTATTTTTAAATAAGTATGGAAATGTTTTTCCAAAGATGAAATGTTGTGAATATATTCCGTAAGGAATAAATGATTTGAAATTCATTTTTGAAGTCGAAGTTGAAAAGTTAAATGAGAATTTGAACAATTTGTTCAATTTGAAATTTTTCAAAAAGATTGAATCGTTGAGTTAAAATTGAGTTTAACTTCGACATCAAAGACAATATAAGTTGAGCTTTGAATTTCAGATGATGATTTGGATTGTATGTCTAACATTGTGAATTGATGACATAGCAATTGATCTCTATTAAATATATATCTGTTGGTGGCGGAGAATTTATTCTCTTAGCTTAACACCCTTCTCTGAGACGTACGAGCTCAGAGGTTATATATCGATAGACATCAATTCTGTGTTGAGAATTGACGATGTAGCGTGAAATCCAAATCGAATGTGAAAGTCGATAATAAATGGAATTATGAATATGAATTGGGTTTGAGATAACCTTAAAATTTCCAAATCGACTTAGAGGAAAATTTTGAAATCCTCTATTTTGTTATGAATATGGATATGTAAGTTTTTAGAACTTATATATATGAATGCGGTAAATTTGAAAACCGTTAGTTTGGAAACACATTGTTATGGAAATCTTATGTAAGCTTACATGGATATGATATGTACGAAATGTGAAATGAAAGTACTACATATATATGACATTATGTTTTCTAAACTGAGGATATGGAAAAGTACCTTCCATTTATTATTAGAGAAGGTATTGGAACTCTTGAAGAGTGTCCATTTGAAATTCGTAGCTACGTAGAATTTACATTTAGTCAGAGTGACTATTTGAATCGGAAATCCTTCACGATGGATCATCGTGATGAGATTAGATTGATGATTAGCGTAATTTGAGGGGCGAGATGCCCACAGTTACAAGCGATTCCACTGGGATAGTGGCGTAACCGCCGGGTTAACTGCAATCTAATGCCAGGCGAAATTTGAGGGGCGTGATGCCTACAGACACGAGCGATTCTACTGGGATAGTAGCGTAACCGCCGTGTGTACTGCAATCTATGGCGACAACCATGGCGAAATTTAAGAGATGTGAAATCTACAGCCACAAGCGACTCTACTGGGATAGTAGCGTAACCGCCGGGTGGAACTTTAATCCATGGGGGAACGTGCTTTCCATATCCATTTTTAAAAGAATTTTTAAAAGTATTTTCACTGGGAATTGAAGCAAGTATATTTAGTACTTGGAGATTTTTAGACCTGCGCCTGGCCAGCGTATGCCTAATGTCTGTGAGAACGAAGATGGACTTGTTAAATTTCGAGTTAGCAAGTATTTTCAAACTTTAAATAGCAAATCAATAGTTGAAATTAGAATTACATAATTCCTACCTAATAAATTAAGGAAGAGGATCTTTGAAATGTTTTGAAAGTCCACAGCTTTGGAAGAGATATATTGTATAAATCTCTAACGTGAAGAATTTTAAGTTTGAATCTGAGTTGTAAATAAAAAATGTTAGTAAAAGACTTTTGCGTTTTGATTTTAGAAATCAATGATTGTAGAAATCATTGAACAAAAGAGAAGATAAACAAAACTAGTGAGATTAAACAAATGAAATGAATCCTATATTCATTTATTTGTAATAAGTTTTAAGTTTAGTAAAAAATTGACTAGAGTATAAATATCGATGAAATTTTAACAACTTTTCCTTTTCGTGGACGAAAAGTTTTTAAGGAGGGGAGTTTGTAACGACCCTGAATTTTGAACAATTTAAATTGAAAATATTTAATTAATTTTAAATATTTGAAACGATGATTTGACTTGAATTTCAAATTATCGGAATGAATTGGCGATTAAATTTTTGAATTTAATCTATTGAAAGTTGAATAAAATTTGAATCTTCAATTTTTAGCCGGTTAAAAATAATTTAAAGGCTTAGAAAATTCATATTGATAATACTGAAGATAATAGAAGCTTCGGAATTAAATTTGAAAGCGATTTGTTCAGTTTTGAAATATTATTGTTGAAATTGAATTTAAAAATAGTCTTCCGAGGCACAGTCTCGGAATTTGACGAAACCAGTTTCATTGGGTCCGTAATATTGAATTATTACCGGATTTCAATTTTCGTATTCATCGAAATTGTTTTATGAACATACGGCGTATAAACGCGTATGAAATTTAATTGAATTCAATTTGAATTTCTGTAACAACTGGGGTTTTGCCCAAAATTATAATCATCAATAAACGATTAAAGTTGACAGATATTTACTGTTATTGTTGAAATTTTTATAACGATAAAATCTTCGTCAATTAACGATTTTATATCGAATTGTTAATTTCTGTTAGAATTTGGAATTTGCAAATCGATTGAAATTCTTTTATTTAAATTTTTATTTGTACGAATGAATATATACACATAGTTTAGATTTTAACAACAAAATTAAACAAGACAAAATAAAAATAATAAAAAAAATTAAGATAAAAAAAAAATATACCCTACCCCTTAAATAATATCAGCCCATACCCTTATCACCAGCCCATTCTTCTGCAAAACCACGTTCTCCCCCCTTCCTCTGCTAAAAACACGGAAACCCTTTCCCCCTCTCTTTACAAATCAAACGAAAAATAAACAAACGAAAAGAAAAATAAATGGAGGCCTAAAGGAAAGAATTTCGTTCGATCGGCGATGAGTAAAACAGCGGCTTCGATCTGAAAATTAGGGCTTTTCGCCTCGCGTTCGTTCTTTCGATGCTTGCTAGGGCTTCGGCTCCATCTCGTTCGCGCGACTGCTCCGATAGCTAAGGTGAGTGGTTCCCTCCCCCACTCACATCAAATTCACGCGTAGTATGATGCTTCGACAGTTTAAATTTTGTTGGAATGCCGATGTGACGACCCGCCCTTCTCGACCCTCGAAAATCGACACAAAACACTCAACAGTATAATATGCCGATGATCGAATGCCGGAAAAAGACAGATTGTAGAAAAAGAAAGAAGGTAGAAGAAGAAGAAACTAAACAACAACAGAACCTCACAGTCGCAGCGGAATAAAATATAATATATAGAATAGAACTTTACACAAATGAAAACTATATCTGTTTATATACAATACATCATCATCAGAGTATATCAATACAACCAGTCAATCAGTCAATACAACAATCACAGCAGCGGAATAATACAAGTACGAGAAATACGTCTCGAACTCCAGCTCCTCTCCTGAGCTCCATAGCAACCTATCCTGAAATATACTCGGTCTGACCCGAGCATTATAATAAAATAACACCCGAGTCAGTCTGGAATACCAGCGCATCATAAATACATCCAAACTGATTATTAAAGTTTCAAAATCCTTTGGAAACAAAAGCATCTCGTAAGACCACGCCACAAATAAACATGTCGGGTTTTTACCTTACGATAGCTAAAACACTTTTATATTAAAATCCTCTGATATTATAATAGTGTCTATAGAAAGTAAAATAGAATCTAGCTGAAATGCTTGCATCTCACATTTCAACAATAGTTGGGCACAATCAAAACCGTACAGGCACGTAGGGAGAATGGATTTCCAACGAATGACTAGGCACTGGGGTACCACCTGTCACAGTACGTGGCCTAGATCACAGTACCGAGGAGTACGCCCGCTCCCCTGCAACACAAAGCCGGAATCATCCCTTACTGGATAATTCCAAGTAAAATCACCCCACGGTTGGGATCAGCCACCGCACCACTAAGCCGAATATAAAGGGACATCTAGACAGGGATGACTTTACTCTCAAGTGGGGGCTACCCACGAAGCCTTGCTGCATAACCCCTGATTTTCAGTCATTCCCGGTTGATGAGGCTTGAGGCTAAACGATACCTTTATAGCACATATCCCTTAGAATGCCCATCGTCCACTTGACGATGTCACGAAAGCATTCGTCCATACAAGTCCGTCCCGGGTCCGAACGGAACCGAAGGCACTATTCCTACTACATCCATTTTGGAAATATCCTCAGGATTAGTAGCGACTAGCCCTTGCACTTCACTGCTCCATCTTCGACTCCGAACACGTTACACGAAACGTACAAACCGAATTGAAGTGGTATTCGAGTCTCCAAACCTAGAATCCCGGTATACGGAAACTCGATCCCGGTCTCTTCGAAACGATCGCGCATTTGGCCAATATTGATAGTCGGTGATTTAACTATCAATTAATGTTCACAAACATCCATACACATCCATCACACAATAAATAATCTCCATATTATTTATTTTCTTCTAATATCTTTCAAAGATATATTTTCACATTTTCAAAACTCATTTGAAAACAATTTTCCACTCTTCCTTTACAAGGTAAATCTTTTACCCTTTATTCCCATCGGGAATAACCAAGTATAAAACAATTTGCATTTAAAACAGTTAAAAATACTTTATACTGAAATATACTTTAAAATATGAAAATTACTTCTATTTATTTACTCAAAATATAAATTTAAAATATGTGAAGAAAACTAGTTATTAACACATAAACTTTGATTTTAAAAATAAGGGTTTTAGTTTAACTAAATTCAAAATAGCGTTATAAGAAGAAAAATGCTAATTTTAACAACTTAAGCTAAAACCAACTTTTAAATAAATCCATTTGTAAAAATAATTGCTAATATACTCCCAAATTATTACGGTATTAAAAATTATTAATTTATTTCTTTAAAAATAACGATTTCTTAAAAATACTTTTAAAACGATTTAAAACTTAACCTTAGTTAAATAAAATCTTTTTATAAACATTTACTTGGTTTTCCCAGGGAAACACTTTCCCGTTTCTAAACATTCCAAAGTACTCTTTCATATAAATCCACTGATTTATTTCAAGTCAATTATGTTTTACAACATAAATCCCAAATCCCATATTTAACTATGACTTCATCCGAAGTTCACACCCAATTTCCCATATCCGGAAATTCATTTTTAAATCATAGTTTAAAACATTTTAAATTAAACATTTTTGGTGAATTCCCAATGGAAGCCAAATTTCCAATTCACTTAATTAAATTCCAATGAAATACGGCATTTCAAAACATTCTATTTTTCATTTGAACTTGTTAATTTATAGTTGGAAACTCCATTTAACATATTTTTAATTTTCGGATAACATTAGCCATTATTAAAATAAACACCGTTATTTTAAACAATTTATAATTTATAAATTTAATCTCCAGAAAATTTATATTTCATATTTATCGATTGATAAAAATTTTCCACAATATTAAATCCCAATTTTACCAATTTTTTTTTATTTCCCATTCCAAACCAGATTTCAAATTCTATTTTTCAAAAATTCTTAATTTAACAATTTACTTATTTCGTAAAAACCCAATTTTGTCCATTTACAAATTAAATTCTGTAATTATGATTTATACAACAATTTCACAACACAATTTAATTTCCAGATTTATCAATCACAACATATAAACAGGTATTCACTAACAAATATAAAATAATTGCTACAATTGTGAGGAATCCAGTTGGATCCCTCCAACCTGTTTCTTCCTGCATCACAAATGTTAGCACATCACAATATAAATATCAATCCAGACAGATAAACACAAATATAGACAATCAACCACACAGATATTTAAATATCAATTATTTATAATGTCTAGCATCCAGATGTGAGTGAGAATAACTCGCCTTGAGTTTCGGCGAGCGTTCGAAATTTAAATTAAACCGAACGACGTTCAATTAACCCAAATTTCTACTTGCCCGGAATTATTCCGGAACTGCATCATTGCGAAGTACGTCTCTCTGCGATTCCAACGGTTCCAGTTTCGTCTCAATCTGATAACGTACGAGCGAGTTACGGTTTTATAAAGTTTGAATTTAAATTTGAAAACAATTTCCTTTTATAAAATTTTACCCTCAATCTCAGCCATTACTTTGCAAACCAAATCACGGCCGCACGAAGACATCACCTTCTCCTTCGTACGCACACGATACAGGAAACAAAGAACCCATCCTCACAACCTAGGGCTTGATGCCGCAACCCCCACGTCGAGATTCAGCTCGATCGGCGACTACCCCCTTGAAGCCCCACACCAGCTCCATCTCCCTCTGGAACGCGCGCGAGCTCGGTCATTCCCAGCTCTCGAAAAACTTGCTCGAACTTCCAACGAACGGCCCCAATTTTCACCTTCGTTCGATGACCATAGTTGCGATCCACCGTTGATTTTGTAGAGCTTCCCGAGCTCTTCGATTTCTATTTAGAAGATGCGGTCTCTAGATGAACAGATCGTGAGAAAAATGAGGGGAAGAATCGGCCAAGCGTGGCCATTGAAACGTTGGAGGCGGCTGAACGTGATTGCTAGGGTTTTGAGAAAGATAATTGCATATATAATATTGTTTAATATTATTTTAATATCGTTTTCAATCATTTTATCACTCACGCCAACGAACTCCAATTCTCACATTCCGACAGGCTATCCTAGGGTTTTTCCATGTTCCAGACACAATGGAATAGGTTTCGTAAGCCAATTTGATCGTATGCACGAGATACGGAATTAAACGATCGATTTAAAATTGAATCGGTTAAATCGATTTCGATGCGTTTCGAGCTGCCACGGTCAAACGACAACTCCGATTGCTACGAAAATTGAAATCCGATAATAACTATTTATTACGGATCCAATGGAACTGGTTTCGTCGAATTCCGAGACTATGCCCTGGAAAGCTATTTTAACTCGTCTATTAAATCGGGCGATTTTCTGAAATTATCAGAAACGCTTAAAAATTCACTTTTAAAATTTTATTAACTTAAAAATAAATCATATAAAATTTATAAACACATTAAAAATCATTCTGGCTCATTCCAGACTAAAATATGATTAAATTGCATTTTAATAATATTAAATTCATTTTTAAATTAATATAAAATTCCAAATAATAACTTGTCGACTTTTAAATTCATCTAAAAATCCAACATTATTATTTATACCCAATCGAGCTTAAAATACATTTAAACACCATTTTTATAATCATTTACCCCAAATTCACCTTTTTATCCCAATTTCGAATATTAAATTATTATTTTCCCATAAATCAAATTCAACCCGAAATTACTATAATTAAAAATTACAGCTTATTTCATTGATTGAATCTGAATCTATTCATTTTAAAATCAATTAAGGATCCACATTAAACATTTAAAATGAATTAAATGTTCAAATTCAATGGCTTAAAAATACGGGATGTTACATTCCTCCCCCCTTATAAAAATTTCGTCCCCGAAATTTGCTAAGGTAGAAATATACTTCCCAACTCATTTTCTTACCCAATTTGCTTAGTTAAAAGCTTATATTCACTTTCCAAAATCCTTTAGCTCAACTCCAAATTCATTTGCTTCATTTACATTCAAAAGCTTTTGAATTTTAACCCATTTCAAAATAACTTTCCAAGTTAATAAATTTTCCCAAAAACCCCAAAAATTTCTAACTCCCAAAATTTCTGGAAAATTTTGGCGGAGTTTCCTTTGCACGGAGGAGCTTCTGCGATATCGCAGGATACACAAATATATATACATCGGCTCACACGGCCGAAAACCAAAATATATCATAATATATATATCATTTTCCTAATTATTTTTGCGTAGGCGTACCTTTTAGCAAATTTTTTATAGCGAGCGGCTAATATATCGCATATACGCGCTCCAACTCTCTCGAACGCCTCCCGTACCTGTACTTACTCAACAAACTCATCAGTTTTCAAAGATATGAGCAATTTCATAACATTTCCAATACAAATGCAAACCAAACATATCCATTTCATAGCCAAACCAAGCATAGTTCATAATTTAACTATGTTAACCATACTTTATTAACAATCCAAAGATTTCAATCATCTTTTAATTTCTTATTCAAATCCAGACTTCATTTTTATTTCGCTTGAATGCTTTAAATTCAAGTTCACCAGATTTAATTCCATATTTATTTCAACCAATTCATTTCTATCTCAATATGATTAACATATGCCTTTCTTACATTTTTAATTTTAACTTACATTCCAAATTTGATTTACAATCAAATTTCATTTTAAACTTGAAGCATTCGCATTTCTTTTATGATCCATTTCCAATCATATGCAAAATTACTCATAAAAAGGTCAATTCATTCCTATTGATTTAAAGTCCATTCCATTTGATATTTTTAACCAATTCACTTGCATTCATATACTAATTCTTTAAATTAGATTCCAATCCATATCAACTTATCCAAAAATCAATTTCAATTGCTTGTTAAACCACTCAACTCCGAATACAAGCAATTTCATGTCATTCAAGCAAAATAATCACCACTTAAGCTTATAACCATTTAAAATTAATTTCAACTTAGATTCATATAAATTTTATTCCATTTCAAGGTTCACAAACCAAATATTTTCTCTTCCCAATGTAATTGTTAAATTACATTTTCCTTACATCTTTATTTCCATTAACCAATTCAAATTTACATTAATATCATTCATTCCTGAGTTATTTACAACTCTTATATTTTTAAATCATCACATTAATTAATTTAAAACTCATTTCACTTGCATTTCAGTTTATTTCCTAACAATTCCATTCAAGATTACTCAATAAAGCTTATACTTAATCATTTGTTTTAGTTCTCTCAAGTATCCACACATTTCCATTTCTTCTTGAATCAATTTTATTTTATTTTCATTTGATTCTCCTTCAAATCAAATTTCAATCCATTTACAAAGTTTAATGCTCTTCGTTTATTTATCCAATCCATTTTAGATTTATTTTATCAACAAAGAGACCATTTAAATTATTTCTCTCATTTGAATTTACCTACAATTCAAACCATCACTATTATAATCTAATCCCATTATACATTCTCACTTCCCACATTTATTACCAAACTTAAATCCCATCCCAAAACTGGATTTTTTCCTTACTTTCTAAATTTTGACCAAACTATCAAAATTCTATTTATTGCAATACAAATTCCATTTAATTTAGCTTACACGAGATTTATTTCCAAACAACCATTTTGGATTTAATTGAGTAAGCATTTACTTCATTCAACATCACTTCAACTAAATTAAATTTCCATTTAATTAAATTCTTATCCAAATTTAATTCAAGGTTAACTAGATTATATATGAATTTTCAATTTAATTCCTTTCCAGAATTAATTCAAGTTCATCTAAATTTTATTTAGCCCACCTGAATTTAAACCATTTCCTTTACTACTTTAAATAAGAATTTAACTACATTCATTCTTATTCATAACACAATAGAAATTTTAATATTCAGCTTAATTCCATCTTAGTCGAAGTTAAACCAAATTCAGTTTAATCTTAATTCTCCATATCCAAGTTCAACTTATTTACTAACTTCAGTTCACTTACCTCTTTTATATTTTATAATTGTTTCACCTTACTTTGCATTCCATTTAAAATTAAGTTCGAATTCACCATTCCACTTATTATTTCCATTTGTGATTATAATTCCATTTTACTTGAGTTAAAATCAAATCTTCCATTCTCAAGTTCTCCAACTTATTTACTATTTAAGTTCATTCACATCTTTTATATCTCACTTTACCTTATCTTACTTTACATTTCATTTAGGATTGAGTTTGAATTTGCCTCACCATCCAGCTATTTCCATTAATGAACTTCAATTCCACTTCTATATTAAGAGTTTATATTGCTCTTTTACGTCCATTTCCATTTAATCACAACTTCAAATTATAACACTTTATAACTTAAGAATATGAATTCATTTGCACAATCATAAGCATTTACATTTCACCGTTATATCCAATTCAATCTCATTCCAATTCATTCAGGATTAATTCAATTTCAAATTCTCAATTTTATTTAACTTATCATAAGTTAAATCCAAATATATTCCATTCACCTTCATTTCTCCAAAGTAAATTTTAAATTTCAGTATTAAAATTTCCATCCTTCCTTTCTCACTTAAATCAACTTTACTTTCAACATTATAGTTGATTTATTCCAAATTTTACCTTTTATTTTAAACAGAATTCCCATAATTCAATTTACCCGGATTTATTTCAAAACCAATTCGAAATAAAAATCAACACATTTCTCTTTTGATATTCAAATCAAATACCAAATTCCAAAACAAACTGCTTTTACCAAACAATTTTCCTTTGAAAATTCCAAAATCACTTGTTTCCCAAACAAGTCCAAACAATGTCATAACCAACTATTTTGGTAGCAATCCATCACTTTAGAAACTCGAAAATGAATTCTAATGATGTGGCCAGCATCATTAGGATTATTTTCCAGCGACTGAAGTGAGTTCAATGCTTTCCACTTCCAAAATTCACATCAAAACAATTTATATTCAAAAATATTTCCCTAAAATATACTCCATTCTTACAAATGCTTTTGAAAACATTTCTAACATTTCCACAAAGTCAAACTCCCAAAACTTTGTTTAATTCCATTTGAAATCCCTTTCAAAATTTCCGAGGTCAAAATTCTAGTTTAAATCAAATTTTAATTTTTACTTTTCTTATTTAAAACATATCCAGTCAATTCCATTCGGTTATAAACCATTTTAATATTTTAACTTCTTATTTTCTTATATATATCATTTCAAATTTTAGATCATGTTTTAATTTCTTATTTAATTATAGAAGAAACAACCAAACAAGCATCCAATACATATAATAATTTAGAAAATTATTTCTTTTTATATCAAAATACAATTTTGAGTAAAATTATTTCATTTACCCACTTTAAAAATGATACTATGTCGGTTTATCTTGTTTAAGAGTTTAGAAACCCCTATCGATACGGTTGTACTTCCCGCACCGACCAGAATTCATAAACACTCAACCGATAAGTCAACACAGTACAAAAACAATTTTATATCCACTAACAAGTACGCTCTCATAGCTATTATTACACTCAACTCATTATAGAGTACTTCTGACTCTATTTAACATGAGAATTTTCCCACCAAAGCCTAGGTTGTCGCCAATCTAAGCTCTGATACCAAGTGTGACGACCCGCCCTTCTCGACCCTCGAAAATCGACACAAAACACTCAACAGTATAATATGTCGACGATCGAATGCTGGAAAAAGACAGATTGTAGAAAAAGAAAGAAGGTAGAAGAAGAAGAAACTAAACAACAACAGAACCTCACAGTCGCAGCGGAATAAAATATAATATATAGAATAGAACTTTACACAAATGAAAACTATATCTGTTTATATACAATACATCATCATCAGAGTATATCAATACAACCAATCATAACCAGTCAATACAACAATCACAGCAGCGGAATAATACAAGTACGAGAAATACGTCTCGAACTCCAGCTCCTCTCCTGAGCTCCATAGCAACCTATCCTGAAATATACTCGGTCTGACCCGAGCATTATAATAAAATAACACCCGAGTCAGTCTGGAATACCAGCGCATCATAAATACATCCAAACTGATTATTAAAGTTTCAAAATCCTTTGGAAACAAAAGCATCTCGTAAGACCACGCCACAAATAAACATGTCGGGTTTTTACCTTACGATAGCTAAAACACTTTTATATTAAAATCCTCTGATATTATAATAGTGTCTATAGAAAGTAAAATAGAATCTAGCTGAAATGCTTGCATCTCACATTTCAACAATAGTTGGGCACAATCAAAACCGTACAGGCACGTAGGGAGAATGGATTTCCAACGAATGACTAGGCACTGGGGTACCACCTGTCACAGTACATGGCCTAAATCACAGTACCGAGGAGTACGCCCGCTCCCCTGCAACACAAAGCCGGAATCATCCCTTACTGGATAATTCCAAGTAAAATCACCCCACGGTTGGGATCAGCAACCGCACCACTAAGCCGAATATAAAGGGACATCTAGACAGGGATGACTTTACTCTCAAGTGGGGGCTACCCACGAAGCCTTGCTGCATAACCCCTGATTTTCAGTCATTCCCGATTGATGAGGCTTGAGGCTAAACGATACCTTTATAGCACATATCCCTTAGAATGCCCATCGTCCACCTGACGATGTCACGAAAGCATTCATCCATACAAGTCTGTCCCGGGTCCGAACGAAACCGAAGGCACTATTCCTACTACATCCATTTTCGAAATATCCTCAGGATTAGTAGCGACTAGCCCTTGCACTTCACTGCTCCATCTTCGACTCCGAACACGTTACACGAAACGTACAAACCGAATCGAAGTGGTATTCGAGTCTCCAAACCTAGAATCCCGGTATACGGAAACTCGATCCCGGTCTCTTCGAAATGATCGCGCATTTGGCCAATATTGATAGTCGGTGATTTAACTATCAATTAATGTTCACAAACATCCATACACATCCATCACACAATAAATAATCTCCATATTATTTATTTTCTTCTAATATCTTTCAAAGATATATTTTCACATTTTCAAAACTCATTTGAAAACAATTTTCCACTCTTCCTTTACAAGGTAAATCTTTTACCCTTTATTCCCATCGGGAATAACCAAGTATAAAACAATTTGCATTTAAAACAGATAAAAATACTTTATACTGAAATATACTTTAAAATATGAAAATTACTTCTATTTATTTACTCAAAATATAAATTTAAAATATGTGAAGAAAACTAGTTATTAACACATAAACTTTGATTTTAAAAATAAGGGTTTTAGTTTAACTAAATTCAAAATAGCGTTATAAGAAGAAAAATGCTAATTTTAACAACTTAAGCTAAAACCAACTTTTAAATAAATCCATTTGTAAAAATAATTGCTAATATACTCCCAAATTATTACGGTATTAAAAATTATTAATTTATTTCTTTAAAAATAACGATTTCTTAAAAATACTTTTAAAACGATTTAAAACTTAACCTTAGTTAAATAAAATCTTTTTATAAACATTTACTTGGTTTTCCCAGGGAAACACTTTCCCGTTTCTAAACATTCCAAAGTACTCTTTCATATAAATCCACTGATTTATTTCAAGTCAATTATGTTTTACAACATAAATCCCAAATCCCATATTTAACTATGACTTCATCCGAAGTTCACACCCAATTTCCCATATCCGGAAATTCATTTTTAAATCATAGTTTAAAACATTTTAAATTAAACATTTTTGGTGAATTCCCAATGGAAGCCAAATTTCCAATTCACTTAATTAAATTCCAATGAAATACGGCATTTCAAAACATTCTATTTTTCATTTGAACTTGTTAATTTATAGTTGGAAACTCCATTTAACATATTTTTAATTTTCGGATAACATTAGCCATTATTAAAATAAACACCGTTATTTTAAACAATTTATAATTTCATAAATTTAATCTCCAGAAAATTTATATTTCATATTTATCGATTGATAAAAATTTTCCACAATATTAAATCCCAATTTTACCAATTTTTTTTTTCCCATTCCAAACCAGATTTCAAATTCTATTTTTCAAAAATTCTTAATTTAACAATTTACTTATTTCGTAAAAACCCAATTTTGTCCATTTACAAATTAAATTCTGTAATTATGATTTATACAACAATTTCACAACACAATTTAATTTCCAGATTTATCAATCACAACATATAAACAGGTATTCACTAACAAATATAAAATAATTGCTACAATTGTGAGGAATCCAGTTGGATCCCTCCAACCTGTTTCTTCCTGCATCACAAATGTTAGCACATCACAATATAAATATCAATCCAGACAGATAAACACAAATATAGACAATCAACCACACAGATATTTAAATATCAATTATTTATAATGTCTAGCATCCAGATGTGAGTGAGAATAACTCGCCTTGAGTTTCGGCGAGCGTTCGAAATTTAAATTAAACCGAACGACGTTCAATTAACCCAAATTTCTACTTGCCCGGAATGATTCCGGAACTGCATCATTGCGAAGTACGTCTCTCTGCGATTCCAACGGTTCCAGTTTCGTCTCAATCTGATAACGTACGAGCGAGTTACGGTTTTATAAAGTTTGAATTTAAATTTGAAAACAATTTCCTTTTATAAAATTTTACCCTCAATCTCAGCCATTACTTTGCAAACCAAATCACGGCCGCACGAAGACATCACCTTCTCCTTCGTACGCACGCGATACAGGAAACAAAGAACCCATCCTCACAACCTAGGGCTTGATGCCGCAACCCCCACGTCGAGATTCAGCTCGATCGGCGACTACCCCCTTGAAGCCCCACACCAGCTCCATCTCCCTCTGGAACGCGCGCGAGCTCGGTCATTCCCAGCTCTCAAAAACGTGCTCGAACTTCCAACGAACGGCCCCAATTTTCACCTTCGTTCGATGACCATAGTTGCGATCCACCGTTGATTTTGTAGAGCTTCCCGAGCTCTTCGATTTCTATTTAGAAGATGCGGTCTCTAGATGAACAGATCGCGAGAAAAATGAGGGGAAGAATCGGCCAAGCGTGGCCATTGAAACGTTGGAGGCGGCTGAACGTGATTGCTAGAGCTTTGAGAAAGATAATTGCATATATAATATTGTTTAATATTATTTTAATATCGTTTTCAATCATTTTATCACTCACGCCAACGAACTCCAATTCTCACATTCCGACAGGCTATCCTAGGGTTTTTCCATGTTCTGGACACAATGGAACAGGTTTCGTAAGCCAATTTGATCGTATGCACGAGATACGGAATTAAACGATCGATTTAAAATTGAATCGGTTAAATCGATTTCGATGCGTTTCGAGCTGCCACGGTCAAACGACAACTCCGATTGCTACGAAAATTGAAATTCGATAATAACTATTTATTATGGATCCAATGGAACTGGTTTCGTCGAATTCCGAGACTATGCCCCGGAAAGCTATTTTAACTCGTCTATTAAATCGGGCGATTTTCTGAAATTATCAGAAACGCTTAAAAATTCACTTTTAAAATTTTATTAACTTAAAAATAAATCATATAAAATTTATAAACACATTAAAAATCATTCTGGCTCATTCCAGACTAAAATCTGATTAAATTGCATTTTAATAATATTAAATTCATTTTTAAATTAATATAAAATTCCAAATAATAACTTGTCGACTTTTAAATTCATCTAAAAATCCAACATTATTATTTATACCCAATCGAGCTTAAAATACATTTAAACACCATTTTTATAATCATTTACCCCAAATTCACCTTTTTATCCCAATTTCGAATATTAAATTATTATTTTCCCATAAATCAAATTCAACCCGAAATTACTATAATTAAAAATTACAGCTTATTTCATTGATTGAATCTGAATCTATTCATTTTAAAATCAATTAAGGATCCACATTAAACATTTAAAATGAATTAAATGTTCAAATTCAATGGCTTAAAAATACGGGATGTTACAGCCGATGATGATAAGTGGTATTTATAGGGTTCGAAACCCTCGATTTTTGTTCGTTTGATTTAGTCACAAATTGTGCTTTGGCCGTCTGATAATTATTGGATGATTGCGATTTTGGCTTGACTAATTCTTATGTGAATATTTGTATATTTTGATTACCTGCTTCTCACGGCTTTGAATTGTTCAACTATGAGTTCGTAACTGCGACTTGAAATTTTCTGGAATTTGACTACTTCCGTGAGTAACCTATATAAAAAAAATATACAACTTAAGTATTGATATGATTGCTTGCTATTTTCTGTGATAAATATGCAATGTATAAGTGAAATTCTGTTGTGAGTAAACTTTTGATTTAAAAAGCTTAAATCTGTTCTAATCCTTGATGCATGTGATAAATCAGTTGTAAATACGGTTTGCATGAATGAATGGATGTGAATGTATGTATATAGATAGGATAAGTCTGTGCATATGAATGCACATATATGTATTCTGTTTCTTGTTGAATGACAGTTACAAACCCATTCAAATAAATCCCATTCTCCTCATATAATCAATGTTAGGCATTGATCATGAAAATAATCTTGATTGTAAGAATGTAAACTTATTTTTAAAGATGGTTTTAAAAATTTACATTAAGTGATCATTTCGAATTATAAAATTTACAGTAAAATAAAAATAAAATCTTTCAAAAATGAAAATTCGAGTATTTTAATTTCAAATCTAGATTTCGTAACTAAATTCGTAATGGGAAAAGATGAATTTAGGTAGTTGTATCATGATCTTTAGATCTATGCTTGTTGAGAAAATGCAAGTTTAACTGAAAACACATTTTTGTGAAATTCTGGCATGCCTTTATTCTTTGACTTCATTTTGACTTTGGCATTCACTAACTTGATATTGGGTATGTTGATCTTGTTCGACTGTGATGTGCATTACAGTTTTGCTTTGATCGATCACTGTCTTGGTTTTCACTTTGTAATAGTTGAACAGTTTCTTTGTGAGCCTCTGGTCTTTGTTGCTGTTGCACTGCATTGTTGTACTGCATATTCCAGTGTTGCTTTATTGAGTTGCATATAGCTCGGTGGCATTTGAGTCATATTGGCTGTGAAGTATGTTGATTTTTCTGCATTCACTTCTTGTTGTGTACTTGTAGTTGCATTTCATTGTTTCGAGTTTCATTGTTGTCTTCATTTTCTTATGCATGTCTTTGCACTTGCACACTGTAGTTTGTTTAGTCTGGTGTTGTGCACATTGTATACTGTCTGCATTTTGTGTTGGTTTTGATCATGTGCACTTTTATAAATTTGAGTTTTGTTGGGTTGAGCTGATCATTTGATCTTCATGTGTAGCTTGTCTCGACTCAAGTCTGGTCTGCAGTTCTTGAAGTTCATTGTTATCTGTAGCATTGTTGGTGTTGTTCATGCCATTCTTGAACTTGTAGTTCGAACTGATTAGTCTCCAGTTTTCATGTATGCCTGGTCTTGTGTTATGATTATAGCCATAGTTGCTGGTTCCATAGCTTGGTTGTCTGCATTAGGACATTCTGTAGCCTGGTTGGATGTACTTTGTTGAAAATGTGTTTTGGCCTCTGACTTGTGTCCCATAGTTTGAATCTTTGCATCTCCTTCATCGTATATGTTGTACTTCAGTGCATAGTCATCTCAGTATAGTTTTATCCTTGCACATTTGGTTGAAAATTTGGGACTAGTTTATATGATGATTTTTGGGTTGGTCATTTGAACCTGTAGATGATTCAATGTTGTAGCCTTGATGAACCGTAATTGTGCATTTGTACATCTGATCATTGCATCCAGACTTTTGTTGTTTTGGTCATTCGAGTTCTTCATTCCAGTTTTCACATATGTACATTCATCTGATCTGATACAGTTGCATGTAGTTGCCATTGTAGTTGTACAGTCATTGATGTCTGCACTTGAACATGGTTTTGTGCCTTTTTGAACTAGTGTACGGCAGCCAATCAAATTTTTGATGGTTTTAAAGTGACAATTTTGATTGTTTTAAATTGATTTACTCGATTTGATAAATTGTTTATTCATCTCTGTTGATGATTTAAATCTGCTGATTTATTGTTAAACACTGTTAAGTGTTATATTTTCGTTATCCGATTTCTTTGTTAAAAGGGTCGGATAGACGAGAATTATTGTGACTGTCGTCTATTTAAATTATTATTGCCTATATGCACTAATAAACTGGTTTGAATTAGACTGACCTGTGTATTATTTTCTTTTGAATATAATACTCGGGTCAGACCGAGTATTTTTACAGCTTGAAGATTTTCGAGCAGCGAAGTTAGAGAGAGAGTAAAGAATCATTTATTTCAGGAGAAAATTGTATTTTTAGAAATTCCGCTGTATCAGTATTAAATGGTATAAACTCTGATGTATATAAAAAGATTTATAGTAATGAAATAAAGATACATTTGTTTTTAATTCATTGTTATTATTCGGTGTTTCTATGGCTGATTCTGTTTAAACCTTATAAACTAAATAACAATTCGCCTTTTTGAATGTTTCAAGTTGGTTTAATCACCGACTGGAGGCGGTCAGAAGGGGGAATGTTACATATGTTAAGAATAATTGTTTCTTAAGTACCGTTGCTCGCATTCAGAAAACGATTGGCAACAAGATCAAAAGACGGGTAGCCAAAGGAATAGGGTTTTCCAGTAGTGGAAAAAGCAAGGATGGCAAGCTCAGCTTCGCATAGAATGGAAAGCTCGTTAGCTTTTTTGAAGAGGCAGGCTTTGGCTTTGAGAAGCTCAGTTTACGGGATTCTTTCATGTTCTTTGCCACCATCCTTGATTGTTTTGAGTTCTTATTTGTATTTAGAGTTTTCTGACGAAGATGTACAGGCTGAACGTTTATGTAGAGAAAATAACGCGTAATCTTTTTTAAAAGGCAAGTTAAGGCTAAATATATTTAATTGGTAATAACAGATTATGGCATTGATTTGATTTGCTGATTAACAAATATTTTACCCGAATAAGTCCAAATTATTAATTATACTAACTAGGATATATCAGGACATTGTTACCATCTTTGGTGATACGTATATAAACTCCCATATTTTACCATTTATTCTCCTAATACCTTCCAGTTTCAACTTTGGCTTCATTTCTTATGTAAAGCTATTTTCTATTTCTATTTTCAGTGTTGGTCTTTATTTTACTTTTTTGGTAGATCACATTCAAATTTATTTCATTTTATATAATTTTGTTTGGCTGAATTTTTTTTAAAGATCTAGTGAATAAGTTTGGCTTGTATATTCTGAAAACATACATACAGAAGCATGTTCTAATGATTTACGCTAGCACTAATGATTTTGGTCAGTGCAAGCTATGATTTATTTTGCTAAAATTTCTTGGGTTCTGTAACTGAAATGACACGTTGTATGAAAATAAATAATAGGTATTATTAGACATAATAATCATTCCTTTTTTGAAGTTTTTGTCATTTTTATCATTCATTATGTTTCTACAATGTAAACCACCTGTTTTTCAACTTTATTTGTTAGGTAAAAATTTTCATTTTGGTAAATGATAATAACCATCGAATTTCAAATTCACGTCATTTAGTATAATTTTGATGAATTTTCTATGTTTTACATAGTGCAAATCAAGCGAATATTTTGAATTTAAACATTTCTAGTTAATTAATTTGTAATATATTGTAAAAATATATGTTTTATGCAAATATATACTGAAAGAATACATTCTCAAAACTATCACCGCTAACACATTTTTGGTAGCTTCATCGAAACATACATTTTAACCTAATAACCCTGATATAATCTTTTTCGTCCAAACTTAACCTAAATGGTTTGGATTTATGATTCAGTTTATTACCATTTTGATGGTGATGAGATGTATTATGCTTTTATATTTTGTTAATATTAGGCATGTGATTTAGCCAATTTTACACTAATAATATGAAAAAAGCAACCAAAGGGTTCTCAACAAACATTCTAAAGTACAATAGGAACAAAATGGAAAGTCCTTAAATTCAATTGTGCCACTATGGAAACCAAAAGAAAAATTTTGATTTATTTTTCTTTCCTTATTTGAAGTTGTGTAAGATTACATATGATTTGAATATTTGATATTTGATATTTTGAGCACAATTTAAAAGCAAGTAGGTTGATAGCTGACATAATGGAACTGCATTAAATTTTGTGTGTAATCTATTTAATTTATGAAACATAAATTTATGAAACATAAATTAAACACAAATTGTGTTAACAACTATAAAATGAGTGAAATACATTTGAAAAGAAAAATAAGCAGACAACTAAAGGGATTCTTTGTTTTGAATTTTAAATTTTAAATTAAATCTACTATTTTTATATACATGACATGTGTACGTTGTTTAGAAGCCCAGCATATTGGTAACTAGTACAACTGTAGAGAACCAACCGTTCGATTACGTAGAATAAAAAAAAATTAGTATAGATTTTCATTAATTCCAGATAAACGTCAAATAATAATATATGTCTATGTATGTGTGTATATGGAAAATTTATTTCGACACAAATAGATAGCACAATTGACCATACATTGAATTTCAACCACAAAATTACCCTTTGATTTCTACCCCAAACGTGAATGCAATAGCGGTCCAGATCAACTATATTATCAATCGTCATTTACTTTTTTGTTAAATAATCGGATTATATATATAGACACACATCCCCACATATACATACATATACATACATACTACATATAGATCTTAAAATGACACATGGTTGGACTTCAGAACTCTTCTATTGATTGCATATGAGGTAAGTTAAAACAATTTGACAAACATCTTAAGACTATTTATAATTAATTAATAAAATGTGTATGGTTAAGAATTTTGGAATGGTAATCGATTCATAATTACTATTTATTCACACAAAGTTATAACGTCATACTAAACATAATGGATTTATTGCGGAGTATATGATATTTAATTTTACAAAAGATTAATTATGTTTTTTAAGCAATAAACTTGAATATTTCCCGAATAAACCTGTTGTACCATAATTATTTTATAGAGAAGTTTCACTCATTAATGAACTTACAATCCGTGCATCATAATTCAATGTGTTTGTAACATTTAAAGTGAAATTAATGTCCCTTTTCAACTTTTTTTCCTAACTTCACCATATACTATTACATTGAAAACGAATTCGTATTCCTTCGTCCATTCTTTTATTGCGCATCCATTTTTTGCAATTCTCAATCCACTCCATCCACATTTATTGTTTTAGTAACTGCTCATTAGTTTATTTTTATCTATTTCTGATGACGTGGCGTCTCTGTATAAATACCACACCTGATTATCTTCCTACTACACTATTATGTAACCCGTGCGTTGCACACGGTAATGTTGTTAAAAAATATTATTTATATTTTAATTATTGCTAAAATATAATTTTATTATGCAATAAATATGATAAATTTATTGTGATACATTAACCATAAACTAAAGTGATTTGTGACATTCAGATAAAAGGTTGATTGTTCGATACTCGTTAACTACATATCTTTGTAAAAATTAATGTACCAACTCAAAAAAATTATAATTAAATAGTTAATATTGTATGTATTAAGTCTGTGGGTGCAGTGCGGTGGAAATGAGGCTTGGGTTCTGGTAAAAAGACCTAGGTTCGATTCCTATCATGCGCTTCCCCATCCTATATTCCTAAACACGTAACTTCACTATTTTCTTAATATGATTGTTTTATATATATATATATATATTGATTTATCATCTTATTTCTTGAAGGATGTATAAATGGATTAATGAACATTAAACAAATTTAATTTATTTAAATAATTTGAATTAATGATCGACATAACTAATTAAATAAAAATGGTAAATGTAAAAAAAGTTAAAATTAGGAAGAGGTTTTTTTACAAATTAGTAATTGAGAAGAGCATAGACTTTATGGTTAGGTTATCTGTATGTGAACTTTTTTTTGATTCAAACACGAACTTTTATTCATTTTTAAACAATTTTATCCTTGTAGTTAACCATAGATTTCATGTTCTTGTAGAAGGGTCATGCTTACAACGGTGATAGTTGCAAAATAATGTTATGTAGCATTTAGTTGAGTTATGAGTTAGGTGTGGTTTGATAATATGTTGAAGGTGAGAATGTTTGTATAATTTAATTTTTATCGGTTTAATCTGTGCGTTCAAATTATAACGCTGTAAAATATAAATTTATAATCTTTTAAAGGTTGTTAAAAATGAAATTATGTTATGTAATGTAATGTATGATATTTTTTTGAGATAAATGAATTAAAATAAAAGAATTATTATTATTTATGTATACATTTATGTTATGTGATATATATATATATATCTTCATATATCTGCATAAAGAAGAAATAATTTTATTATTTTTCTCATATATATGAATATTGTATAAATTGAAATCCTCTTATTTTTAGGATTTATAAGATGGATTAATAAATATCAGTTAATCATATTTATTTTAATAGTTTAAATTTTAGATCACACAATTAGTTAAATATATAGACTTAAATGTAAAATATTAAAAGTTAATTGAGAAAGGTTTCTAAGTAATTGTAAGAAAAAATAATTTTTTAGGTATTTGAAGTTAATAGAATTTACAGTGTAATGTATGACAAATTCATTTAGTAAATAAATCTGTTGTTGTTATTAATGTGTATGATTTTTATTATGCAATTTATTTATATATATTTGCATCAAATTTTTTTTACCAATTTGTTATGCATCTAAAATATACACATTGAAAATTTCATCTTTTAGGATTTATTATAAATATTAGTTGATTAAGTTTATCAATTAGTTTAAATTTTAGATTATGTAATTAATTTAAATGTGTGGACTATAATGTAAAATTTTGAGAAAGAACCATGAAATATTTGTAAATAATTGTAGATTCTTTTAATAATAGATATTCAAATGTAAAATAGTGTAAAAAGTTTAGTAGAATAATTGTATAGTAGTATATCATAGGATTTTGAAAATAAAATATCTACTTAGAGAGAATTAAGGAGAACACATATAACTCCTAGAATTAATGAGAGAGTTTTAAATTCTTCTGCTTTAATATTATTTAATTGATTTCATCTCCATTTCTAAGAAGAAAGCATCTCATGGTAATGGCAATTCAAGCGCAATTTCAAAATCCAATTCCATATTTCCACAACAACCTCCTGCAAGATTTTCAATCGCAAAACATTGACTGTGCAAGCAATCTAACAAACTACCGTGCCCCATTTTCCAATAAAGGAGTCCACGGAGATGATTCGGAAAATTCTTCAAGCAGTTGCACTTATTCAGATATACTTCCATCTCATTTGGACAATTACAACCTCAAAATCGATGATGTGGTACAAGCTCAGGTAGTGTATTTTGCTATTAATTGGTTATGATCAGGTTAAGTTATCGTGGAAAACTAAGACCTTCCCTCTTTCTAAAACTTACTTGTCTTACTTTCCTTCTCACGTTCATATTTATGAATCGCCGTCAAGATGTGTATTATGGATAATTATAAATTATAAGTGGAAATTACTTGTGGCTAATTTCCACTTATAAATATATATCTTAAGAAATCATGTTAATGTTGGTAAAATTATCCAAATACCTCTTGAATTTCATTTACTTTTTTTTAAATGTTCATTTTATAAAAGAAAACTAGAAGAGAGTTAGAGGTTTTTTATAATTATAAAGAAATAAATTTTATTATTAGTTTATACAGAATTAGAAACTTAAACTAGAGCCTGAGCGAATTCAATATAGGCAGTATCAAGATTTATGTCTACAATAGAGCATAAATTAATTCAGATTTTGCATACTAAAACAGTGGAGTACGAATCTATAGTGTGCAAGAACCGAGAATTGGAAGAAAAAATTCAACAAATCAGCGAAGAGAATCAGATTTGGTACAACTTCATGAAGGATAAAGAATTGAAGGCAGTGAGCTTGAATGTGATATTGGATAAAGTGCTACAACAAAACCCTATTCAGTTTAACGAAATTGGTGCAAATGAAGCGTATGGTGACAGTGATGAAACCACATTGGCTGCGGATGATGCCACGTAGTGTAATTATGAAGTAGAGGGGACTTGTAAAGTCACTGGTTGGAATTCGACGAAACAATGGCTGTGTAGGATGTGTATGGTAATGAAACTCAGCATGCTTGTTATTCCATTTTGACATCTTTGCCTCACGGCACATGTCCGGTTTGCGGTATGTGGAAGAAGGCCTCCTTGTAGGTTCTCTTAGGTTGGTTTGGTTTGATCTTTCTAATAACTTCTGTTTATTTTGTTTATATAGTAATGATTGGTGTAATTGGATTAATTTTTTAGTACATTGAATTTGTATTATCCGTTTGCTTGTTTCCTTTAAATACAATTAGTTTATACATACACACACACATAATTAGTTTAGTTAATTTGTCATTATTTGTTATTGTGGTTTGTTTAGTCGGATATGAGTCAAGATTGAGGAAAAATGCGAAAGCTTAATTTTAAGTAAAAAAGTTTGAGGTAACATGTATAAAGTTGATAGAACAGCTATATATATTTCTATTTATTAACTTATTAGCGTTTTGATAACAGAAACTCTACATATTCAGGTCTGTAATTTGTCACCGATATGTGAATAGTTTGGGGTCTAGAGTGTAAAATAGTAGATTGAAAGCAAGGTTCAAAATTTGGGTTTTGGACATTTTTTTAATTTTGGTAATGTTTCGAAAATTTCGGGAATTCCGATTCAATTTTGTTCCATCTTTGATTACATTATTGTTCTATTTTTTAACATAAGTAAACTAAATATACTATCAAATGCCTATACAAAATTTACAGTTATATTTTCTAGATATCTAATGTCTAAAATTTACCCAACATACTGATCATATTCTTTCAGCCTAGCATTTTATTTTATTTTATTTCGCAAATACCCAATATTCATATTCTTACCTACGGTCCATCAAGGATATAACCTATACCCTGTTCATTTTTACTAAAGCCTAGTTTTTCATTTCATTCATCTCCTCTAACACCCTAACTTTCTAGATCTACATCCACTGCTCCACTCCTTATTTCGGTCTTTCTATTTTAAAATAGAGGAAACATAACCTTACACCCTTTCAAATATGAAGATGTCGCACAACCATTGTACTTAATTTCAACAGTTGTACATACAAGCTCGAAATAGATGGAAAATTTCTTTGCATGTTTTCTATTCCTTAATCTGTTATTGTACATTCTCCAGAATTTACATTTATTTTTCCATGAAATGATTTTGCTTTTTACTAATGTATTCGGAAATTGTTTTTTGTCAGTTCCATCTCGGTTAGTGACGGAGCCTGACTTGGATGGCCGAAATTCCATCATGTTGGGCGAACTCCTGAACAATGATTGAAAGTAAAGCTTGGATAGCGTATGCATATCTATGATTTCTGGCAATGCACATATGCTGTACAATGCTTATACACTGTGCAAATGCGTATTGAATTATCGTCAAAAGGCTGAAGCGATGATAATTTATACTTTTCAATTCTAATTCATTCATTATCAAAACCATAATTCCTTAAAGTAGATCACCCCCACACACTTCAATGGCAGCGTTTGACATTTTCAATCCGATCAAAATTGTAGACGTAAGTTGTATACATTTTTAAATAACTTATTAGGCTCTCTTTCCAAATTAAATCAACTTACCCACTTTAATGAATAGTTCATCTTTCACAAGCGAAAAACTAGTCCATTTGATACAGAATTCTGTTAATCCCTGCATTTTGAAACCGACTATTGGGGCGATTTGCCTACTGTCACTAGCCAAAATAAAATACTTTAAAGTTCAAAAAAACATGTAAAGCATTCATGTGCTTTCTAAATACTACATTTCCTTTACTTCGATAGCAAAATATCTCCTCCTCCAATCTCCCATTCAAATCCCAATTCATGATCAATTCTTGTTAAGAAAATGAAAACAATAAAACAGATTGACCCCAAATCAAAGCATGAAAGCTTAGCTAAATGGATTGAAATCCCAAATGCGTAAAATCAACACTCAGATCTCTATCGCCCACCACCAAATGGAACAAACCAACTCCTCATAAATTGTCGCAACAAGTCTTGTCAGGTACTTTAGCTATAGAAAATTGAATTTATTATACTTGGTAGCCTCGAGATTTGATTTGAATTGATTTTATTATACATGTTAGCCTGCAAATTTGATTTTTATCCTTGAAAACTCATTAATGATATTTATTCACTTTTTTCCTTCTAATTTTCATTAAATTTAATGTGTTTTAATTTGATAGAGTTATTTATAAGAAAGTTGAGTTTGCAAGTATAGTGTTATTAGGAACTACGATCATTTCCTTATAATTTTGATTCTCACTTTTGGTTTGAATATATTAATGAATTCCTTATGTTAATTATGTCTAGAATTATTTCTTTTATAATAACTAATATTGACTAGCGGAAGAAATGTATTCCTAAACTATTTAGGATAAACCTTCTTTTATACTGTTAATGGACTAATATATTCCTAAACAACCCAAATTAATAAGGACTACTTATTTGATTCATAACTTGATTAATACCTTGATCCCGTTAAAGCTTTGTAAACCTATTCTGTCTTTCCAAATTCAAAGATCTTTTTATAAAATATAACTCTTTTACTTAGTTCCTTTTATTAAGTAAAACCCAATTTATAAAACAAATTCATTAGCTTTAAAACCTTTTTTATAAAATGATATTATTATTTAAAGCATATTCTTAAGTTAATTATACAAATTTAAAACACCATTAGTAAAATTTGAAAAAATGGAATTTGATTTATTCTTGAAAACTGAAAATTGTACTTGACTTTGATCTTTGCATTGATTCTTTTTGTTTTGAATCTCCAGACTTGAAAACTGAAGCTTTGAATTTCAGTTGATTTTTTGTTGCCTGCTTTTGATTTTAGTTTTGTTTCTCTGGTTTTGTTTTGATTTATTGCTTTCAGTTTTGAAGTTTTGATTTCTTTATTTTGTTTTCAGGTTTTTTTATGTTGAAGGAAAGAAATATGAGAAGTGATATGAAATGAGGATCCTGGTTTCTTTCTAATGTATTTTTTTTATTTAAAAGAAAATTAAATTAAATGCCACTTGTAATTATAAATCTAACACTTGTTAATATTTTGAATTTAAAATTTTACAAATGTCATGAACAAGAAAATTTATGTTTAGTCCTTATTTACTTAAGTATTTATGTTTACATAATTGTCTTGAATTTATTTACAAACTATATTTGTTTTCAAAAGATATATATACATATAGGTGAGTTTTAAAACTTTTATTTTTGTTTTATATACATATGTATATATTTTAATTACTTGTACTTATACAATCTAAAAAGAATTGAAAACAATTAATAAATAATCATACATATAAAATTCTTAATTTATAAAGCTTTATAAATCAAATTTATTTATTACATCAATTTTATTTCCAATGTATTTATTTAATTTCAAAATCATATTTTACTTTGTACTTACACAATTTTATAACAATGATTTGAAATCAAATTATTCATTACTAACAATTATATAAATGTATTAGTTCTTCGAAATGTAAAGTTTAATAAATCCAATATTTATTTATAAGATATTTATCCTTGAATTTTTTATTTTCAAATTCCAAATTAAAATACCAATTCAACATTCTGTCTACAATAAAAATTTTATTTCCAAATACTCTATTTTAAAATACATATTTTTTCTTTATTCTGGAATTTTCATATTAATTCACAATTAATTTCAAAATTTTACATTAATTACAAATTTTTTTCAAAATTTAATCCCAAAGATTTTTTAGCTAAAATCCAGGAATGTTACAAAAAATTAGATGTCCATACAAATATAAAGCAGAACAATGTTTTATTTCTGCTAGTTAATGTCCAAAAACACACATTTGAATGATAATGGCAGAACGGTGATTTATTCTGCCAATAAGGGTTCAATTAAATACAAATTAGCGGAACAGTGTTTTATTCCACCAATAGATGTCAAACCATCGTAATTGTCTTAAACTAACTCATCATTATTATTATCTGGCCAAATAACTTCAATAGACAGGTCATATAAATTTAAACATCAATATTTGTTTAAATCGGTTAATTAAATTCTGGCTGTTTAAAATTGCTATAAATTTTCAATTATTAAAACTCGACAACACTTCGTATGACGATATATTGTTCATTGATGCGAACCCAACGCAATCAGTCTCGCGTTAACTGGATTTTGTATGCATTAGTTATAGCAATTTAAACTTCACAAAAAGGAATAAATATAATTAAACGATTTTAAACTGAAGCAAACTTCCTTCACCTCTTTCTCTGGGCCGAAGCCCATAACCAAACATACTTGAACATTTTATTTTGTTTTAAAACTTCCCTCCACTTCGAAAATCATCCCACCCAAGTCCCTCGATCAACGATAGCCATCCAGTCCACCGTCATTGGCTCCGCCACCCAAGACCCCACCTCTATGCCAACTGCGACCATGCTCGACCACCCACTTCGATTGCAACCCATCAAATACCAAACACCATACAAAATAATGCCTAAACCTTACAAATACCCCACTACACCAAATCAAAGTGAATTTGAAAATTTAGCCACGGTGAAACCCTCGGCCTAGTCACCACGCTCCTCCTCGACCAAACCGCACCGCCTATCGTCCACCACGTTGCCAGAAAATTATTTTTAAGCGGATTTAGATCATCTCTCCATTTCTTTTAAACCAAGCTATTAAAAATCATGAAATCTTCACTAGAAATCCTATTTTCACCTAGCAATCTTGAATATATACATGAATCAATGATTTGAGCATGTTGAAATCGACAAAACTTGGGTTACTTACTGTATTTTAGCAAATTCGCCCAATATACAAAATGAACAAGCTTCACATTATTTTTAACGTGATCTATACTCAAAAACAAACATTTCACTTGTTTACATCATCGGCTAATTCATAACGAAATGAGAGATATTGATTTTTGAACTAGAGTAAAAATGGGTTTTTCACCTCTGCTAAAATGACGGAGTGTTTAAAAACATTTCCAGGTATTTTAAAAAATTTCATTCTCACCTTGATCATGCTTCGGCCATTGAAACCTTCCAGTTGCATCTTAGTTTTATGATTTGAAATCTTGAGAAATCTTCTCTAGTTTTGGATTTGAACAGAATGCTTCCCTTTTTTGTTTTTTTTCTTTACAACATTTGTTTAACGGAGCTTTGTTTTACAGCGCATTTTTGTTTATAGGCTTTCAAAAACTGAAGCCTACACACATACCAACACACACACACACATATACACACTTGTTTACAAGACAAAATGATGCATATGTTCAATGTTTTGGGGCTCAAAAGATTTGCAGACCTGCTGTACAAGGATTTTGTGATGGATTGAAATGAGGTGGCTTGAGTTGATATGACGTTGAGATGAAGAGAAGTTAAGTTGAATGTTTTGGTCTTTCCTATTTTTAACCAGACATGCGTATGTTTATATATTTCATTTGACTTGTAATTTTCTTGATCTTCATTTTTACTTGGTTAACTTTTGATTGTTTTCTCTTTTTATTTACTTGCAAAATTTATGACCAGATGTAAATTTTTATTTTGACTAAAAGACCGCGTTATTGAATATTATAAATAAATATTCAAAACTCAAGACGATAAAAATTCCGGGTCGCTACATTTCTTCTAGAGGATCTGTATTATAAAAGACTAAGAATGCATGAATCATTTTGGCATTTAAAAATATATATCTTTTTTGTTAGTTTTAAAAGATATGAATGAATATATTTGTTATTGTATAATATTTTAGTTTCAGTGGAAAATTAATTTAAATTTGTGAGTGCAATGTAGTAGTATTTACATAATATTTTTTATTCTTTAACAATAGGCAAAAACAATTGTAAACGACCCTATTGCAATGGGTAAAAACAGTGGTAATGATGTTATTGCAACAGAAAAAAACAGTTGTAAATGATGTTATTGCAATGGACAAAAACCGTTGTAAAATCTTCTGGATCTATTACAAGATCGCCTAATAAGACAGGCGCTCGTCCGTTGCGTAACCCCTATTACAACGGGTATTGCCCATTGTAAATGGGTATTTTTGTTGTAGTGCATTACTCTTAAAACTTAATAACAACGTTTATCCAGTGCTATCATTACTCTTAAAACATAACAACAACGTTCATATAGCGCTGTAATTACTTCTAAAACACCAATAAATGCGCTTTTAATAGAAATTTGTAAATGATGTTGTATGTTAATAACAGCATTTATCAATTGCTGATGAAAATGGAAAGAAAAACTGTAAAAATATTTGATAGCAAAATATTAACGCTGTAGTAGTTATAATAACAAGCTAAGAAAGACTGTTTCAAAACTATAAGCTAATTATAAACGTAATACAAAAGAGCTTTCCAAAGCTTTTTTATTACGCTGCTGCAACTTATGTATCTACGATAGCATGTTGTTATACAACGTTTTTAATAATGCTGTCATTTCTTCTTATAGCATTTTTCGAACGCTGTGAAAAACTTTTTCTGGTATTGCGTGGAATGTTTTGTAATAGTTATATTCTATCTGCATCTAGGCAACGTTTGGGATTATTTAATGAATATGGAAATCTGCTAATGAAACATGTTTTGAAATTTTTTCATATTCCTATATTTCTGTTGTTAATGATACTATTAACTATCTCATTTTGTCAGCGAAGAATAATACTACTGATGACTGCAGCATTAGTAAGGCTTATTTTCGGGCCTTGGAATGAGGGATGTTACAGTCATGTACGTAGCACTAACCTGACAAAGTAGCCTTGATTCTATCCATAAGAGTTAAAAAATGATGATTCTAGTAAGGTGTAGAAGTAATAGTGCTCTAACCCACCAAGCTTCACTTTTTACCAAAGGGTAAATTAAGTTGAAAAGTTCGAAAATGTGATAACTATACGAGACTTGGTTTTCATTTGCGATCGTTTGCATTTTTGTTGAATTGGACCAAATTAACTAAGCAATTATTTGGAGGAAAGACGAGAATCATATGGTATGGTTATTCACTTGGTAATGATATAACCTACGTATAAACTCGTCTTGCTGTTCTAGGATAAATGATAAAGAAATCCATCTAGATAGGAAATGATCTCCACGCTTACGTATTGGCTGTTTATTTTTGAAAGAACCGTAGTTGAGTTAACCAGAAAATCTATCGAGTGGTTTTGAAGCGTCTCCTAAGTGGGGAAGTGTACTTATACGAGATGACTCAAAAGCGTAACCACTTCTAAACAATATACATGTTGTATCTCTTGAAAGTGGATCTGGTCGAAATTTCGAAATCTATGAGGTTTGTTTGAAATGCTCAAAATCACGTAGAGGTTCGTGATTTGTTCGAGATGCTAAAATACATTTTTGGATTCGTGATCTGTTCGAGTTATGGATCGTTTGTAAATATATTGAACATGACTTCACTATTAGTCGATGATAAAAGATAGAGTAGGATGCACAGTCTAGGGGTTTGGCTTACCCAAAGGGGTACGTCATCTCCATTTCTAGAGTTGCTTTCGATATGTAGGGCCTATAGGAGTTGATGATACTTGATTCCACATGGTTCTTGTTCGCATGTTCAAACATGGGCCTATTGTGTTTGCCTAATGGTATATTTTATATAGTGATATACCCGCTCGAAAGGTGAATTATGATCTTTGTCATGGGGATTTGCTTCAGTTTTTAAGCTAGATGTGTCTTCATGGAAAATCCATATGCGAACCCATCTTAGCGGTTTTGATTATACTTCAATATTGTTGTGCCGTGAAATGCAAGCAGCACAATTATTTTTTGATTTATATTCTTCACCTTAGAACATTATCTATTATATTTCAGAATGTACTTATTATATGGTTTGACTCTTTTGAGAGGATAACCGTTACGTCGATCTAAAAAGATGCTGTTAGATGTCATATATATGTCTTGAGTTTCTTACACCATACTTATATCTGACAAATCTAACCCGTGGTTTTATTTATTTTTTCCTTATTTCCAAGGGTGCTCTTTCGAGCAGTTTTAGAAATGCAGGTTTTCGTTGGTGTTCATTGAGCTCTTGAAGAGGAATTGGATATTTAACTATTGTAGTATTCTTATTTTCGCTGTATTACATTATGTATAAATATCAGCAATTGTAATAGCGGACAGTTATAACTACCTAGTTCGTTGATAGTACTCTAATTATAACTCTGAAATGCAATGCATATTTGGTTAACACAGTTTGCTATCTTCTGATAGCATATGTTATCATTTCACATGTGAGGTTCTGATGCTTTTGGTCTTCTCCTTCTTGTTCATTTTCTTTCCTTTTTTTTACTATGACATTCTGTCTTTTGGACACTTGGGTATTCGGCACGTGAATATTGTTAATGTATTAATGTCGACTTTAGAAGATCGAAAAACCATTTGTTACATCGTGGTACCAAAGCTGAAGGTTAAGCGAGAACCTTCACTTTAGTTGAGTGTAACTCATTAAGAGACAAGGTAATGTTATGCCCTATTATGAGTTAAGTGTATCATATATATGAGAGCGTTTATATATTTGGAATATATTAATAACATATAAGTATAAGTTGGTAGTGTAGTTGATTAATGCAGAGATTAATGATGTTCATAATATCCCTAATTGATTAGCTTAATTATGCTTGGCAACTATATGAGCATTTACTATTGTTTGCAAATTTATAACTATTTTACTTTTTTACAATATAGATTGGGTAGATAGTAATTGGAGGAATACTGAACAAACACCTTGTAAATTTAATTTTAAATTTTGACTATGAAGCATTCGATAATAATGGTTGACTAAAAAACATAACTTTAACAAACGATGGTATTTATAAGCTAAAGAAAAGAAAGATATTTTAAGGATAAAAATTTGTGAAATGATGAAATAAGAAAGTGAATTTATATAAAATGGGTTATAAAATATGGTTCATAAATAAAAGGGATTTAAACTGAGGATTCAAGAACATAACTCCAGATGTTTTAGAAAAAAAATTCAGGACTATTTGAAAATAATAATAGTAATATTGAATGAGAAGATAAGTTGTATAAAACGTTTATAAACTGAAGTAATATTTTATGAAATGTTTTATAAATAATACTGAATAAGGACTACTACATGGGAAAATGAATGCGACTTATATTTTTGTTGAAAGAGGTTCAAATTCCTTTATTGCTAAAAGAAAAAATAGACCAACGCTATCTAGTATATGCAAATACCAACAATCAAAGAAATTAAGAAAGTTGTAAGAACAAAAAATGGATATATGTTCTTTCTTCTAAGGTACGAATCCAAGGATATTGCCAATTACAAGACAATTGTTTTCAAATAGATGCATGGCATGGCTTTCAGATGTCAAATAGAAATAATATGACCTAATTAAGATTGGTGATAGGAAAAGGTAATGCATGTATATTTTCTTTTGAGATACCGATTAAAGGATATTTCTTCTTATAAGATACAAAAACTGTAAAATAGTTACCTATACAAGACACTGGGTATCCGGCAAATATACATGGCATATCTTTCGTAGATGCAAAAAATCAAACGTAAGAAGGTACACATAGAGGAAGTTTAACTTCACCTACGATTTCATATTATCTATTTTCACAGATAAAAAATATTTTTAGTGACCTAGCAAGTACGGCATTTGCAATTACCATGTGACACACATTTCGAATGAGAAAAGTATAGGTGAGATTAAAAATCAAGAAATGAACAAGTTAGATGCATAAAGATTTGCATGTTAACAATGACGACTCGTAAAGGAAGAGATACTAACAGTTATACATATTACAACTTTACGCTTTATAATATGAATGGACTATAGAAACAACAACACTCGTTGAGATAAGAATGCTAACTCCACATTTTAGCAACTCAGCTTTTCTAATCTCCACCTGTACCCGTAAAGCTCGCACGTCCTCTACATTTCGTTGAATTTGCTGAGCAAATTTATCAGCCACTTTATCAATTTGCTGACTAAATTTTTTATTGAGCTTACTTCAAAAGATGTTTATAAAACAGTGAGGGAACAAAATTCATTATAAAAATTAAATAAAAAATAAAAAGAAAAACAAACAAACAGAGGGAGAAGAAGAAGAAATACTCTAGCTTGGGTTCTATGTTTTGTCTTTCTGTGACCATGTCAAGCTTCCTATCAAGCTTTATATGAAGCTTATCACGATCATGCTTTTTCGCCTATTGTTCATGTTGAATCTGTACTCATATAACAACTTAGTAATAAGGACAACAATGTTAAACTTCAGGTAAATTTCAAAATCTCAAAATGTGCGGCAGAGTTTATTCTGATGACCGTACTATGGTGTTGGGTTTGGACATTGTAGATAATCCAACGATGATAGCATATGCAGATTATAACTGATAATGGAATTAGTATTATGTCTAGGCAAAAATTTCTCCATCTTATTTATCATTTCAAGAACTTTTACTCAAATAGAACATATGTAGTTTTTCCAGGACTGGAACTTTCTAAATTAATGCACCGTCTAATTTTTTTTATTCGATCACCAGTCAAAATCTGGAGGAAAAAAAAGAAAAAAAGAAAGAAAAAAAAGAGCTTCATGTGGACTGATTGGTAAGCAGATTATACGGACTGTTTAGTAGGCAAAGTAATCCGAACTTTTAATTTATTTTTCTACTGCTTCTTAATCTTGCATATAAGAAACATGATGATATCTTCTTCTTTCAGTCATTCAACGTACACTTTCCTCAAATTAACCATGTTATTAATAGTTTATTCACCCATTATTTATGTAAATGGTCAACATACTAAGGGTAGTGGTAATTTCTACTTCCATCTTTGACTAGTTTAAAATCACAGAAATAATCTAGTAATGCCATTTTATATTACATATCAAGAGACCATAAGCGATGTCGTTAAACAAATAAAATATAAAAGCTATAAAGATGATTAATAATTAGCAAACAAACTATATGAACTGCTTTGATTTTTTCTTTCTATCTGTCAACATACAAAAGCATTTTTATTTTTGTTTTTGCAACAGCAATTCTGGAGGCCCAGGGCAAAGGCAGTAGCAATTTCTATCCATCCCTACTAAATTTAAGACCATAGAAATTATTTAAAAACAGATTTTCGTAGAAGCAAACTATTCACTTTAAAACATACTACAAATATAGTCTAGTTGCTACTTTCTGCCATTTTATATTACATATCAAGAGTCCATAAGCGATGTCGTTAAATAAATAAAATATAAAAGCCCTAAAGATGATTAATAATTAGGAAACAAACTATATGAACTGCTTTGATTTTTTCTTCTATCTAGCAACATACAAAAGCATTTTTATTTTTATTTTTGCAACAGCAATTCTGGAGGCCCAGGGCAAAGGCAGTATCGATTTCTATCCATCCCTACTAAATTTAAGACCATAGAAATTATTTAAAAACAGATTTTCGTAGAAGCAAATAATTTACTTTAAAACATACTACAAATATAGTCTAGTTGCTGCTTTCTGCCATTTGAAACAACCCCAATAAAGTGGTTTTTTTAACCCTACAAAAATACATTAGAGGTATTGAATAGAGGCAATGTGGTTCTTAGAGAAAAACTGCTGGAATATTCTATGTACCAACTAGTATTGCAGATAGTTTTTAAAAATGGCCTAAATACTAAGTTAACAACAAGTGGTTTAGATAGATAAAAAATCCTTAATAAGAAATAGTTAAAAACCATAGAACAATCACCTAAAATTACGATTTAAACACATACCAAGAGTCCATAGTCAAGGAAAATAAAGATATTAAGAACAATGGAGAATGAAGCAAGCTTGGCATCATCAAGACGACCAGTGTAAATGAGTGTGACTACCAACATAGCTAGCTAGAAACAACTACGAAAAAAGATTGAGAAACCCTAACCCTTTGACTGTATCTGACTTTTATTTGAGAAAAATATAATACATATTTTTTATATAAAGATCAAGTACAAGGTTTTAGCTACTATTTTTTGGTATGATTTATTTAACAAAAGCATGTTGGAATTTATTCAAAAACAAATGACTTAAATAGATAAGAGCATTTAGTATTATTGTTTTTTTAACAAAAAACAAATATGAAAGGATAATAACTTTTGGTTTTTCTCTGCAGAAAGACAGGTGAAATTTTAGTAGATAAAAACTATACTCCTTCATGACGATAAACATAAATCATTATACAAAAAAGCAAATCCGTAACTTTTGAAGAATATAAAACACACTGTATTGCTTGTTTGTAATTGCATAAAACTAAGTAAACTTACCCTTGTTGTAAAAAACATTAGATTTGGCATGACAGCATCAGTGACTGTTTTTTGTAATATCTCACAGTCATGGTTTTGGATATTTTTTATTTTTTACATGTAACTTAATTTTTGGCTTCATTTGATTTTAATGGTAGACCACCGCGTCCTCACACAACTCCTCTAATGCTTATTTTTTCATATTGATTTTCTTTGTATTAATGCTTCCATCAAATTAATTATGCTTTACAGTTAATTCACTATTTAATATCATTAATGTATCCTACCATATACATGGAGGGAAGTTAAAAAAACAAGGACAAGCTCATGCTCTATATCTTGTTGATGTAAGCAAGCATATAGAGCATGAGCTTGTCCTCGTTTGTTTTAACTTCCCTCCATGTATATGGAAGGATACATTAATGATATTAAATAGTGAATGAATTGTAAAGCATAATTAATCTGATGGAAGCATTAATACAAAGAAAATCAATATGAAAAAAATAAGCATTAGAGGAGTTGTGTGAGGACGCGGTGGTCTACCATTGAAATCAAATGAAATAATCTGCCATAAATTAAGCTACATGTAAAAAATAAAAAATATCCAAAACCATGACTGTGAAATATTACAAAAAACAGTCACTGCTGCTGTCAAACCAAATCTAACGTTTTTTACAACAAGGGTAAGCTTACTTAGTTTTATGCAATTACAAACAAGCAATACAGTGTGTTTTAAATTCTTCAAAAGTTATGGATTTACTTTTTTGTATAATGATTTATGTTTGTCGTCACGAAGGAGTATGGTTTTTATCTACTAAAATTTCACCTATCTTTCTACAGAGAAAAACCAAATGTTATTACCCTTTCATATTATTTTTTGTTAAAAATAATAATAATACTAAATGCTCTTATCTATTTGAGTCATTTGTTTTTGAATAAACTCCAACATGCTTTTGTTAAATAAATCATACCAAAAACTAGTAGCTAAAACCTTGTACTTAATCTTTATATAAAAAATATGTATTATATTTTTCTCAAATGAAAGTCAGATACTGTCAAAGGGTTAGGGTTTCTCAATCTTTTTTCGTAGTTGTTTTTAGCTAGCTATGTTGGTAGTCACACTCATGTACATTGGTCGTCTCGATGATGCCAAGCTTGCTTCATTCTCCATTGTTCTTAATATCATTATTTTCCTAGACTATGGACTCTTGGTATGTGTTTAGCTCGTAATCTTAGGTGATTGTTCTATGGTTTTTAACTATTGCTTATTAAGGATTTTTTTTTACCTATCTAAACCACTTGTTTTTAACTTAATATTTAGGTCATTTTTAAAAACTATCCGCAATACTACTTGGTACATAGAATATTCCAGTAGTTTTTCTCTAAAAAACCACATTGCCTCTATTCAATATCTCTAATGTATTTTTGTAGGGTTAAAAAAACCGCTGTATTGGAGTTGTTTCAAATGGCAGAAAGCAGCAACTAGACTATATTTGTAGTATGTTTTAAAGTAAATCGTTTGCTTCTACGAAAGTATGTTTTTAAATAATTTCTATGGTCTTAACTTTAGTAGGGATGGATAGAAATTGCTATTGCCTTTTCCCTGGGCCTCCAGAATTGCTGTTGCAAAAATAAAAATAAATATGCTTTTGTATGTTGCTAGATAAAAGAAAAAATCGAAGTAGTTCATATAGTTTGTTTGCTAATTATTAATCATCTTTAGAGCATTTATATTTTATTTGTTTAACGACAACGCTTATGGACTCCTGATATGTAATACAAAATGGGAGAAAGTAGCAACTAGATTATATTTGTAGTATGTTTTAAAATAAATCGTTTGCTTCTACGAAAATCTGTTTTAAAATAATTTCTATGAATATAATTTGTTACAGATATCATGAGTATTAAATAAAATTTGTAACAGCTGTCAAAAGTACTTGTAACTTCCAAAATCATCAATTTTCTAGTACGAATATGAATTTTGCAATTCTTCTTTGTATGCTATTTTGGATGAACTATTTATTAAAGGGATCAACTGGATTAGATTACAATTAATTTGAACGAATGAGGTAAATTTGAATTCAACCCGTTGATCTTTCCCAATTCCCAACCCGTTAGATGGTTCTATCTCTAATCATTTTGTTCGTGTGCGAAGCACGGGTTTGAACCCCTTGATAATCAATAACGCTTAGGCTACTTTTTACAGCAGTTGATTGTCATTTCTCTAAAATACATGAAAAATATTGTCCTTTAAACAAATGCATTAGTCAAACCTGTCTAGCTCGACGATGTAATTTGGCAGTGCTTCTGGTTGACATAAATCTAGCTGTTATATGTTATGGAATCTATAGCTGCTTCGATCTAAAATTGTTCCACAAATAAAATCCAATCAGGTCGAAACAACAAAATTATTATAAAGGCGGATGATGGAAAAACTACTCATTTATTCAATACCTTTACCTCAGAAGCATTGATCTGATTAAGAATGCTGCGGAGAGTGTAAGGAGTCTGAATAATTCTTCAACTGAAAATCCTTTCGTTTATCTCTCTGGAATAGTAATGCATATTTGAAATGAAAATGAAGTAAAATTCATATTTTAAAGATTTGAAAAAAATAATAAGAAAAAGAGAGAAGCGTACTTGTTATAGGAGCGATCAGGATACCGAAAAGATTTCTGAAGACGACGGACCAACTGAAATCAAGAAAAGGCCATTGATGGAAAATCTTCGATCAAGTTTCAAAACCCTAGAGTACGAATGGGAAGTTCTGCATGTAGATGACGCTGTTCGATCGAGAAGCAAAACCCTATTCGCAAACGGATACCCTTTTATAATCTCTACAGCCAAACATAGAAATTGAAAGCTTAAGTATTTTTTTATGTTTGATCTAATTGCTGGAGATCTTAGATTTTTTTGTATCTTCCATTAAATATTCAGCGATTTAACGTAATTATATATTTATATGTATAAGTTTCCTTCACAAGTGCAAGATTAAATCTTGAATGTTCACCTTTATAAAAAAAGATTGAATTATCTGCCAATAACGTAAAATTCAATGCGTTTAAATAGATCCGATTTCTAAAACAGGTAAGAAAAGTTAAAATCTAAATGATAATTTTATTATTAATTGTTAGCATAAATGAATCATACTGACACGTAATACTGTAATTGTTTCACAAAACGGATCGAATCATCTTATTTAAAGCTCCTAATCTTCCTAATTTAGGACCTCCACCAAATTCATGCACATCCGTTCTAATCTCATACTATTTTTCAACAACGTGTCACTTGGTTTCTATGCATGACTTGATAATTTTTACATTAAAGATCCTTAATGAATTAACAACATAATCATAAATATTTCCAAAGGCCATTTAAGTATGAAGAAAATAGCATGTTTTTATGACATAAGAACAAAAATTTAAATTTATAATTAAACCCAGCTATACATTTTTATTCTAGCATCCCCATCATCTTCTTTTTCTTCTTTTTTACATGATTTGTTGCCATCAGTGGATGCAATCATTATATATTAGTGGAATTCCAAGTTTTGACGAGGGTATGGGTGTAAACATAATGGCGTCCTTAAAGGAGAATATTTTGGATAACACTAGATAAATGAATCTTCAATTTCTAGTTCATATTATCCTGCCTTTTATTATTTCGAGGAAAAGGCATCATATATAAACCTTGTGAATTGAGTTAGTGGGACTTGTTGAATTATCATCTTAACAAACATAAGGGACATGATGTTGTGGATCCAATCAATAGAAATTGCAGAATTATCACTTAACATAATATGTAGGATACGTGATCTTTGAATGTTTCCACTTAGACTTCAATATTATTTATTTCCCTATCCATATAGTATTAATATTAATTATGAACAATAATTTATCATGGAGAGAACTTTTGATAGTTTTGGATAATTATGGCAAGTTTTGTACCGACCCGTATTTTTGATAATTAAAAATCATAAATTTAGTAAGATTTTTGAAATTTAATATTACGAGAAAATAAATTTATGATTTTTAAATGGAAAAAAAAATCATTAGAACATAATTTAGTAATGTTGATTGAATGAAATTTACAATTATTTAATGAAATTCCAATTAATAGTAACAATGGAAGTTAATTAGGAAGAAAATTAAAGGTGTATTAAATTTAGTAAGAAATGAGTTTTTCCACCAATTATCGTTTGTGGAAACATTTGCAGTGAAGGTTGACAAGGACCTTTCTATAAATATGCTTTTCAAACAATGACTTGATCATCGGGATCATAGTTCAGAATTCGATGTCTCTAACTAGGGTCAGATGGAATACCGGATAAATCCACTTGGATGCGACTTCGAATTCCTATGTTAAGAATAATTGTTTCTTGAGTACTGTTGCTCACATTCAGAAAACGATTGGCAACAAGATAAAAAGATGGGTAGCCATAGGATTAGGGTTTTCCAACAGTGGAAAAAGCAAGGATGGCAAGCTCAGCTTCGCATAGAATGGAAAGCTCATTAGCTTTTTTGAAGAGGCAGGCTTTGGTCTTTGAGAAGCTCACTTTACGGGATTCTTTCATGTTCTTTGCCACCATCCTTGATTGTTTTGAGTTCTTATTTTTATTTAGAGTTTTCTGACGAAGATGTACAGGCTGAACATTTATGTAGAGAAAATAACGCGTAATCTTTTTTAAAAGGCAAGTTAAGGCTAAATATATTTAATTGGTAATAACAGATTATGGCATTGATTTGATTTGCTGATTAACAAATATTTTACCCGAATAAGTCCAAATTATTAATTATACTAACTAGGATATATCAGGACATTGTTACCATCTTTGGTGATACGTATATAAACCCCCATATTTTACCATTTATTCTCCTAAGAATAAGTTTGGCTTGTATATTCTGAAAACATACATACAGAAGCAATTTATTTTGCTAAAATTTCTTGGGTTCTGTAACTGAAATGACACGTTGTATGAAAATAAATAATAGGTATTATTAGACATAATAATCATTCCTTTTTTGAAGTTTTTGTCATTTTTATCATTCAATATGTTTCTACAATGTAAACCACCTGTTTTTCAACTTTATTTGTTAGGTGAAAATTTTCATTTTGGTAAATGATAATAACCATCGAATTTCAAATTCACGTCATTTAGTATAATTTTGATGAATTTTCTATGTTTTACATAGTGCAAATCAAGCGAATATTTTGAATTTAAACATTTCTAGTTAATTAATTTGTAATATATTGTAAAAATATATGTTTTATGCAAATATATACTGAAAGAATACATTCTCAAAACTATCACCGCTAACACATTTTTGGTAGCTTCATCGAAACATACATTTTAACCTAATAACCATGATATAATCTTTTTCGTCCAAACTTAATCTAAATGGTTTGGATTTATGATTCAGTTTATTACCTTTTTGATGGTGATGAGATGTATTATGCTTTTATATTTTGTTAATATTAGGCATGTGATTTAGCCAATTTTACACTAATAATATGAAATAAGCAACCAAAGGGTTCTCAACAAACATTATAAAGTACAATAGGAACAAAATGGAAAGTCCTTAAATTCAATCGTGCCACTATAGAAACCAAAAGAAAAATTTTGATTTATTTTTCTTTACTTATTTGAAGTTGTGTAAGATTACATATGATTTGAATACTTGATATTTGATATTTTAAGCACAATTTAAAAGCAAGTAGGTTGATAGCTGACATAATGGAACTGCATTAAATTTTGTGTGTAATCTATTTAATTTATGAAACATAAATTTATGAAACATAAATTGAACACAAATTGTGTTAACAACTATAAAATGAGTGAAATACATTTGAAAAGAAAAATAAGCAGACAACTAAAGGGATTCTTAGTTTTGAATTTTTAATTTTAAATTAAATCTACTATTTTTATATACATGACATGTCACGACCCGCCTTTCTCGACCCTCGAAAATCGACACAAAATACTCAACAGTATAATATGCCGACGATCGAATGCCGGAAAAGACAGATTGTAAAGGATAAGAAAGTAGATAGAAGAAGAAAGAACCAACCAAATCAGAAATCTCACAATCGCAGCGGATAAAATATAATATATAGAACAGATCTTTACACAAATGAAAACTATATCTTTTTGATGCAGTGCAGAAAGTTAAAGGATTAGGTCGCTCACGACCTAAGGCGAGTGTAGGTCGTTCACGACCTAAGGAGTTAGAGGAGGGAACAAGTGATGCCGAAGAAGGTGGTTGCACAGGCCAATTTGGTGAAGTATTAAGTCGCATACGACCTAACAAGTTGATAAGTCGAAACCGACCTAAAAAGAATACCACCGAGTTAAAGTTGGGTGAGCAATGTTGGGAGAATGAAGTTCTAGGTCGGAACCGACCTATGGAAGGATGTTCGCGACCTAATGAAGTCTTAGAGTCGTATCAACGACCTAGTGTGACTCGGCAACGACTCAAGGAAAATTTCTGCGAGTTAACAAGTCCTTTGAGTCGTCTGAACGACCTAACGAGTCATGCTTTAAGTCGCGAAACACTGGATGCTGTTGATTCAACTGCCGAGTTAATTTCTACCGTTGATCTTAGGTCGCTGATATGGGATGCGCATGTTTTAGGTCGCGAAGCACGGGATGCCGTTGATGTGTCTGCCGAGTTAACCTCTGCCCTTGATTCTCTTTAAACGTTGATTTGGAATACCGCTAAGGTTTTAAGTCGCAGAAACTTGTAACCGAAGATCTTGATGCCGCGTCCATCTGAACCGTTGATTCTTGAAGCTGTGAAGAAACTGTTGTTAGGTCGCTGCCGACCTATGCTAAGTCGCGTACATTCTTAGGTCGAATCATTCTAGGTCGTAAGGTCGTTGCCGACCTAAGTACTTGTATGTTCTTTGATTTTTTTGTCTGTGTTTGTTAAGTCGCTGAAGGCTTGTAAAATTGTAACTGTTGAGTCGGAGTCTTTGTTAAGTCGTAGGTCGTAAGCTGTAACTCGGAACCGACTTAGTACTTGTAATATTTTTAAGTTTCTGAACTGTGTTGTAAATAGTACGACTTAGGTTAAGTCGGAGATATTGATAAGTCGGTTGCCGACTTATGACTTGTACCTTTTCTGTTTTGGTGTGTTGTAGCCTATAAATAGGCGAGTGTTTTCATTTGTAGAGGTTGTTGAATATTGAATAAAATTCTCTTTTGTTAGCTTGTTGCTTTCAATTTCAATTGGTAGTCGAGTGTATCTCCTATCTCCACTTACGTCATTCGAGTGCGCTCGGATCATCGTTTGTTGAAGCCGATTCACGGTATCTTGTGCGCAAGATCAACGTCGAAGAATCGTAGATCTCTTTCCCGGTATCTTCGGATCAACGAGTCAGAGATAGCTAGAGTTCGGTATCTTCGGATCAACGAATTCGGGCATTTCAGTATTCATCATTCCATCGACTGCTACTTTCTTCGATCGAAGATCGTTTTGAATTATCCGCTGCGTCAGTTTTGGTATCGGAGCTTGTTCTAGCCAATCATAGCTAGATCGAGACTTGGAGCCTAATCATTTGAAGAGATTTGAAGTTTGAAGTGATAGCCGAGAGCTTGAGGTGTGAGCCGTGAGCAAGTGAAGTTGTTCGACCTTGCATTGAAGATTGTTTGATCGAATTTGTAGTGGGAGGCCGAAACTTTTTCCATCGTGTTCATCGCGATTTGCTACAAAGTAGAAGTTTTCGATCCATTTCATTTTGGATCAAAGTTCGAATTGTGTTTGAATTTGGAGAATTTGAGAAGTCATCAAGTATGCCGCCAAGAAGAGCTAATCGCCACCAAAACGTAGAAGCTTTATATCGAAGAGAAGAAGCTGATGAGATGGAGCAAAGAATCAATGAGAATTTTAGTGAAAAGCTTAACGAAGGAATTGGCCGGTTAGAGAGGCTTATGACGGAGATGAATCAAAATCGGAGAAGGGTTTCACCAGAATCTAACCATGGGGGTAGTAGAGTCTCGCCACATTCCAATCGAGACAGAAGTATTGAAAATGATCAAGGGCGTGGGAGGAACGTGAATGATCGTGAACGGAGGAATGTCGATAGAAGGGATGATGGTGGAAGGCGTAATGGTAGTAGAGATGTTGGTGGTCAGAATCGACATCGTTATACATCTGATTTTGAAGAGGAGTATGATGGTGGTAGTGTTCAAGGAAGAGGTCAAGGCAGAAATTACTCTGAATATGATCACAAGTGGGAATCAGGGATGAAGACTGAAATTCCTGAATTCAAGGGTGGTATGCAAGCGGAGGAGTTTCTAGATTGGGTGGCTAATGTAGAGGAGATTTTTGATTTCAAAGAAGTACCAGAACATCGTAGAGTGAAGTTGGTTGCTACGAGGCTGAGGGGTAGAGCTTTGGCATGGTGGCAGCAAACCAAGCTTACACGTGAACGTATGGGGAAGTCAAAGATTGAATCTTGGGAAAAGATGAAGAAATTGATGAAAGCGACATTCTTACCTTATAATTATCAATCGCTTATGTATCAGAGGTTGCAGAACTTGAGACAAGGCACAAAGACAGTTAATGACTATGCTGATGAATTCTATCAACTTATTGCGAGGAATGATATTATGGAAACAGAAGAGCAGCTGACATCTAGATTCATTGGGGGATTGAGAATGCAGATTCAGGATATGGTCAATATGTTCGATCCAAGATCTGTAGCGGAAGCACATCAGAAAGCGTTGGCTTGGGAAAAACAAGGGAGACGAGGAGGTGGTGTGTTTACTAATTCTAACAATCAAGCGAAGGGTGTTGGAGGAAGTTCTAATGTTTCTAAACCTATCAGTAGACCAATGGTGAAGGAGGTTGAGAAGGCGAAAGTTAATAATGGGTTTAAATGTTACAATTGTCAAGAATTGGGTCATAAAAGCAGTGAGTGTCCAAAGCCAAAGAAGAGAACCATGATTGCAGAAGTTGACGATGAGGATGTTGATGAAGATTGTTCTAATCCAGCTGAGGAGGATGAGCAGGATATTGCGTCGGGAGACGAAGGTTGTAACCTAATGCTGAGAAGATCGTGTTTAACACCGAAGCAGGAAGAAGCTAGTTGGTTGAGGAGTAATATCTTTCAGTCAACATGTACTATTCTGGGGAAGGTGTGTAAGTTTGTGATCGACGCAGGAAGCTGTGATAATATTATTTCAACCGAAGCTGTGACAAAGTTGAAATTGAAGACAGAGAAACATCCGAGTCCATACAAGTTAGCATGGTTAAGAAAAGGAGGAGAAGTGAAAGTGGATAGACGAGTTCGTGTACCATTCTCTATTGGGAAGAAATACAAAGATGAATTATGGTGTGATGTAGTAGAGATGGATGTTTGTCATTTATTATTGGGAAGACCATGGCAGTATGATCGAGCAGTACAACATGACGGTCGGACCAATAGCTACAGTTTTATGTTTAAAGGCACGAAGATTATCTTAGTTCCAAAGAAGAGATCACAAGAAGAAAGTAAGTCCGAAGAAATCGAAGAGCTGAAAACTTTATTGACTTTGAAGGAGTTTGTTAAAGAAGTTGAAGAAGAGCCGGAAGTATTCTTGTTGATTGGACGTGAGAGCAGTGAAGAGATTGAAATTCCAGAAGAAGTTAAACCAGTTCTGAAAGAATTTGACGATGTATTTCCAGAAGAATTACCAACGGAGTTGCCACCGTTGAGAGATATACAACATCAGATAGATCTTGTTCCAGGTGCTGTATTGCCACACAGACCACATTATCGAATGAGTCCGAAGGAACATGAAGAGTTGCGAAGGCAGGTAGAGGAATTGCTTGAACAAGGGCGTGTGCAGGAGAGTCTGAGTCCTTGTGCTGTACCAGCTTTATTGGTACCCAAGAAGGATGGGACATGGAGAATGTGCACTGACAGTCGAGCATTGAATAAGATCACTGTGAGATATAGATTTCCAATGCCGAGGTTGGATGACTTGTTAGACCAAATAAGTGGAGCTACTATCTTTTCGAAAATTGATTTGAAAAGCGGATATCATCAGATTCGGATTAGACCTGGAGATGAATGGAAGACTGCTTTTAAAACCAGGGAGGGTCTATACGAATGGTTGGTTATGCCATTTGGTTTATCCAATGCACCAAGTACGTTCATGAGGGTGATGAATCAGATTTTTCGACCGTTCATTGGGAAATTCGTGGTGGTGTATTTCGATGATATTCTTATTTACAGTGGGAGTCCCGAGGAACATTTGAATCATCTTAGAGAAGTGCTGATGGTATTGCGACAAGAACAGTTCTATGCTGCAACGAAGAAATGCGTGTTCATGACGCATAGTGTTTTATTTCTGGGGTATGTTGTTTCAGAGAAAGGGATACAGGTTGACCAAAGTAAAGTTGAAGCGATTAGAGATTGGCCGCAACCCAAGACGATAACGGAAGTTCGTAGTTTTCACGGGTTGGCTTCATTCTATCGAAGGTTTATACCACACTTTAGTAGTGTGATGGCACCTGTTACAGATTGTATGAAAGGCAAACAGTTTTCATGGTCAGAGGAAGCAGGGATTGCTTTTGGGAAGATCAAGGAATTGCTGACGTCTGCACCAATTCTAGTATTACCTGATTTTCAGCTAGTGTTTGAACTACATACTGATGCATCCAAGGTTGGGATTGGGGGGGTGTTGAGTCAGAAGGGACGTCCAATTGCCTATTTCAGTGAGAAGTTGTCAGGAGCGAAGATGCGATACAGTACGTATGATGTGGAGTTCTATGCTGTTGTACAATCTATTAAGCACTGGAGACACTATCTGTTTCAGAAAGAGTTTGTTCTGTATACTGATCATGAAGCATTGAAGCACTTACAAGGGCAAGACAAGATTTCAGCGAGACATGCATCGTGGATTGCATATCTGCAACAGTTTACTTTCGTTGTGAAACACAAGTCAGGGGTGACAAATCGTGTAGCTGATGCTTTAAGTAGAAGGAGTCATTTGTTGACAACGATGAAAGTTGAGGTGACTGGTTTTGAACTATTGCCGGAGCAGATTGCAGAAGATTCTTACTTTAAGAAATTTGTTGAAGGGAACAATGAATGGAAGACTGATGAGTTTATGTTGGTTGACGGGTTTCTTTTTAAAGGAAGTCGATTATGCATACCGGAGGGTAGTCTGAGAATGAAGATTATCAAGGAGTTACACGAAGAAGGGCATGTTGGAAGAGACCGTACCTTACAATTAATTTCACAATCCTACTTTTGGCCATCGATGAGGAAAGAAGTGGAGAGATTTGTTGAGAGATGCCATATCTGTCAAGTTTCGAAAGGAACTGCGACTAATGCAGGTTTGTATATGCCGTTACCAGTACCAACTAAACCATGGGTTGATGTGAGTATGGACTTTGTGTTGGGGTTGCCGAGAACGCAGCGTGGTAATGATTCCATTTATGTGGTGGTTGACAGATTTTCGAAAATGGCACATTTCATTGCTTGTAAGAAGACGGCGGATGCTGTTCATGTAGCCCAGTTGTTTTTCAGGGAGATCTATAGACTTCATGGATTGCCAGAATCTATTGTGTCGGATAGAGATACTCGATTTCTGAGTCACTTTTGGTTGAGTTTGTGGAAACTGGTGGGAACGAAGCTGAAATTTAGTAGTGCTTATCACCCGCAAACGGATGGACAGACCGAAGTTGTAAACAGATCATTGGGGAACTTGTTGAGGTGTCTTGTTCAAGATAATCTGAAGAGTTGGGATGTGAAGTTATGTCAGGCAGAATTTGCCCATAATCATGCTGTGAATCGAAGTACGGGGTTCAGTCCGTTCCAGATTGTTTATTCAAGTTTACCGAAGGGACCGTTAGATTTAACGATGATACCACAATCAAAGGGGACAATTAAGAAAGCTGCTGATTTTGTTGAAGGGCTGACGGAGTGTCATAAAATCGTTCAAGAACGATTAGAGAAAGCAAATGAGAAATATAAACAAGCTGCAGATTTGAAACGACAAAAAGTTGAGTTTAATGAAGGAGATATGGTTTATGCAGTGTTAACAAAAGATCGTTTTCCAGTGGGCGCGTACAACAAGTTGAAAGCCAGGAAAATTGGTCCGGTGGAAGTTGTGAAACGAATCAATGAAAATGCTTATAAACTGAAGCTGCCAGATGATGTGTATACATCTGACGTATTCAATGTTAAACATCTTGTACCATATCATGGGGAAGAGTTTGTTGGGGATGAAGAGTGTGCGAATTCGAGGTCGAATTTCTCTCAACCAGGGGAGGATGATGCAGTGCAGAAAGTTAAAGGATTAGGTCTCTCACGACCTAAGGCGAGTGTAGGTCGTTCACGACCTAAGGAGTTAGAGGAGGGAACAAGTGATGCCGAAGAAGGTGGTTGCACAGGCCAATTTGGTGAAGTATTAAGTCGCATACGACCTAACAAGTTGATAAGTCGAAACCGACCTAAAAAGAATACCACCGAGTTAAAGTTGGGTGAGCAATGTTGGGAGAATGAAGTTCTAGGTCGGAACCGACCTATGGAAGGATGTTCGCGACCTAATGAAGTCTTAGAGTCGTATCAACGACCTAGTGTGACTCGGCAACGACTCAAGGAAAATTTCTGCGAGTTAACAAGTCCTTTGAGTCGTCTGAACGACCTAACGAGTCATGCTTTAAGTCGCGAAACACTGGATGCTGTTGATTCAACTGCCGAGTTAATTTCTACCGTTGATCTTAGGTCGCTGATATGGGATGCGCATGTTTTAGGTCGCGAAGCACGGGATGCCGTTGATGTGTCTGCCGAGTTAACCTCTGCCCTTGATTCTCTTTAAACGTTGATTTGGAATACCGCTAAGGTTTTAAGTCGCAGAAACTTGTAACCGAAGATCTTGATGCCGCGTCCATCTGAACCGTTGATTCTTGAAGCTGTGAAGAAACTGTTGTTAGGTCGCTGCCGACCTATGCTAAGTCGCGTACATTCTTAGGTCGAATCATTCTAGGTCGTAAGGTCGTTGCCGACCTAAGTACTTGTATGTTCTTTGATTTTTTTGTCTGTGTTTGTTAAGTCGCTGAAGGCTTGTAAAATTGTAACTGTTGAGTCGGAGTCTTTGTTAAGTCGTAGGTCGTAAGCTGTAACTCGGAACCGACTTAGTACTTGTAATATTTTTAAGTTTCTGAACTGTGTTGTAAATAGTACGACTTAGGTTAAGTCGGAGATATTGATAAGTCGGTTGCCGACTTATGACTTGTACCTTTTCTGTTTTGGTGTGTTGTAGCCTATAAATAGGCGAGTGTTTTCATTTGTAGAGGTTGTTGAATATTGAATAAAATTCTCTTTTGTTAGCTTGTTGCTTTCAATTTCAATTGGTAGTCGAGTGTATCTCCTATCTCCACTTACGTCATTCGAGTGCGCTCGGATCATCGTTTGTTGAAGCCGATTCACGGTATCTTGTGCGCAAGATCAACGTCGAAGAATCGTAGATCTCTTTCCCGGTATCTTCGGATCAACGAGTCAGAGATAGCTAGAGTTCGGTATCTTCGGATCAACGAATTCGGGCATTTCAGTATTCATCATTCCATCGACTGCTACTTTCTTCGATCGAAGATCGTTTTGAATTATCCGCTGCGTCACTTTTTATATACAATACATCATCAGAGTCCATCACAACACAATCAATAGTAATCAGATACATGACTAACAACAATCATAGCAGCGGAATATAAACAAGTACGAATAATACGCCTCGACTCCAGCTCCTCTTCTGCTCCATAGCAACCTATCCTGTAATATACTCGGTCTGACCCAAGCATTATAATAAAATAACACCCGAGTCAGTCTGGAATACCAGCGCATCATAAATACATCCAAACTGATTATTTAAGTTTCAAAAATCCTTTGAAACAAAAGCATCTCGTAAGACCACGCCACAAATAAACATGTCGGGTTTTTACCTTACGATAGCTAAAACACTTTTTATAAAAATCCTCTGATATTATAATAGTGTCTAGATACAAATACTTATTAAAATAGCTGAAATTGTTACATGATTAAATTCCAGCATACTAGGTATACAAACAAATACCGTACAAGGCACGTAGGGAAAATGGATTTCCAACGAATGACTAGGCACTGGGGTACCACCTGTCACAGTACGTGGCCTAGATCACAGTACCGAGGAGTACGCCCGCTCCCTTGCAACACAAGACCGGAATCACCTATGGGCAATTCCGAATATGATCACCCCGCGGTTGGGATCAGCAACCGCACCACTAAGCCGAAATAAAAAGGGACATCTAGACAGGGATGACCATACTCTCCAGTGGGTGCTACCCACGAAGCCTTGCTGCATATCCCCTGATTTTCAGTCATTCCCGGTTGATGAGGCTTGAGGCTTAGCGTTACCTTTACAGAACATTACACTTTGAATGCCCATCGTCCACCTGATGATGTCACGAAAGCATTCGTCCATACAAGTCCGTCCCGGGTCCGAACGGAACCGAAGGCACTATTCCTACTACATCCATTTGGAAATATCCTCAAGATTAGTAGCGACTAGCCCTTGCACTTCACTGCTCCATCTTCGACTCCGAACACGTTACACGAAACGTACAAACCGGATCGAAGTGGTATTCGAGTCTCCAGACCTAGAATCCCGGTATACGGAAACTCGATCCCGGTCTCTTCGAAACGATCAGCGCATTTGGCCAATATTGATAGTCGGTGATTTAACTATCAATTAATGTTCACAAACATCCATACACATCCATCACACAATAAATAATCTCCATATTATTTATTTTCTTTTAATATCTTTCAAAGATATATTTTCACATTTTCAAAACTCATTTGAAACCAATTTTCCACTCTTCCTTTACAAGGTAAATCTTTTACCCTTTATTCCCATCGGGAATAACCAAGTATAAAACAATTTGCATTTAAAACAGATAAAAATACTTTATACTGAAATATACTTTAAAATATGAAAATTTCTTCTATTTATTTACTCAAAATATAAATTTAAAATATGTGAAGAAAACTAGTTATTAACACATAAACTTTGATTTTAAAAATAAGGGTTTTAGTTTAACTAAATTCAAATAGCGTTATAAGAAGAAAAATACTAATTTTAACAACTTAAGCTAAAACCAACTTTTAAATAAATCCATTTGTAAAAATAATTGCTAATATACTCCCAAATTATTACGGTATTAAAAATTATTAATTTATTTCTTTAAAAATAACGATTTCTTAAAAATACTTTTTAAAACAATTTAAAACTTAACCTTAGTTAAATAAAATCTTTTTATAAACATTTACTTGGTTTTTCCCAGGGAAACACTTTCCCGTTTCTAAACATTCCAAAGTACTCTTTCATATAAATCCACTGATTTATTTCAAGTCAATTATGTTTTACAACATAAATCCCAAATCTCATATTTAACTATGACTTCATCCGAAGTTCACACCCAATTTCCCATATCCGGAAATTCATTTTTAAATTATAGTTTAAACATTTTTAAATAAACATTTTGGTGAATTCTCAATGAAAGCCAAATTTTCACTTCACTTAGTTAAATTCCAATGAAATACGGCATTTCAAAACATTCTATTTTTCATTTGAACTTGTTAATTTATAGTCGGAAACTCCATTTTAACATATTTTTAATTTCCGGATAACATTAATCATTATTTAAACAAACACCGTTATTTTAAACAATTTATAATTTCATAAATTTAATCTCCAGAAAATTTATATTTCATATTTATCGATTGATAAATTTTCCCACAATATTAAATCCCAATTTTACCAATTTTTTTCATTTCCCATTCCAAACCAGATTTCAAATTCTATTTTTCAAAAATTCTTAATTTAACAATTTACTTATTTCGTAAAAACCCAATTTTGTCCATTTATAAATTAAATTCTGTAATTATGATTTATACAACAATTTCACAACACAATTAAATTTCCAGATTTATCAATCACAACATATAAACAGGTATTCACTAACAATTATAAAATAATTGCTACAATTGTGAGGAATCCAGTTGGATCCCTCCAACCTGTTTCTCCCTGCATCCACAAATATTAGCACATCACAATATAAATATTAATCCAGACTGATAATAACAATTATATTCAGCCATCCACACGGATATTTAAATATTAACTATTTAAAATGCCTAGCATCCAGATGTGAGTGAGAAAACTCACCTTGAGTTTCGGCGAGCGTTCGAAATTTAAATTAAACCAGACAGTGTCCGATTTAACTCAAATTTTTACTTGCCCAGAATGACTCCGGATCTGTACCATCACATAGCACTCGTCTCTGCGATTCCAACGCCACCAATTTCGTTAAAATCTGAGGTCGTACGAATAAGTTATGAATTTACAAAGTATTGAAATCGATTTGAAAACATTTTTTTTTTAACTTTACCATCACAAAATCTCGGCCCTCCATCACTAAACGAGCCCGCCCTCCTTCTTCCTTCGCGTTCGTGTCCAGGGTGATAAAACCCATAGCCGCCTCTAGGGTTAGCAATCACCGTCCCTTTCGTCGAGTTCGACAATGATCTGAACCCACCCCGAGAAGCACCACCTCGCACTCCACCAACGTCATCCACCTCGTACCACTCGGCCCCCCCTACGCACAGATATTCGTGCACGAATACACCACGAACGCGGCTGCCTCTTCCCCTCTATTCTCCACGAAACTCGATATCAACCGTTCACCTCGAAGAACTCGCCATCCTCTTCATATTTCCAGTTGAAAATTTCTGAAATCGTTGCTTGGATTTTGAGATTTTCGAAGGAGAAAACTAGGAGATATTGGCCACTGAAATAAAAGAACGGTGGCGGCTGAAAGATGTTAGGGTTTCGTTTAGTGAAAACGTATATTTATATAATTGTTTAATATTATTTTATTCTCGTTCCACTCAATTTATCACTTTCGCATCGAACTCCAATCCTTACGTACCAACCGGCTATCCTAGGGTTTTTCTGCGTTCCGGACACGATGGAACAGGTTCCGTAAGCTAATTTGATCGTATGCGCGAGATACAGAATTAAACGATCAATTTAAAATTAAATCGGTTAAAACGATTTCTATGCGTTTCGAGCTGCCACGGTCAAACAACAACTCCGATTGCTTCAAAAATTGAAATCCGATAATAACTAACTATTACGGATCCAACGAAACTGGTTTCGTCGAATTCCGAGACTGTGTCCCGGAAGGCTATTTTAACTCGTCTATTAAATCGAGCGATTTTCAAAATTGACGAGAACGTTTAAAATTTCACTTTTAAAATTTTATTAACTTAACAATAAATCATATAAAATATATAAACACATTAAAAATCATTCTGGCTCATTTTAGACTAAAATCTGATTAAATTGCATTTTAATAATATTAAATTCATTTTTAAATTAATATAAAATCCCAAATAATAATTTATTCACTTAAAAATTCATCTAAAATCCCAACAATATTATTTATAACCAATCGAACCTAAAAATACATTTAAACACCATTTTATAATCATTTACCCCAAATTCACCCTTTATCCCAATCCCGAATATTTAATTATTATTATCCAATCTCACATTAAACCTCCACATTAGAAATTATCACTTGTTGTTTTAGTTTAAACCAATTCTTTTTAGTTCAAAATAAATCTTAAACCCATATTAAATATTTAAAAATGAATTAAATGTTCAAATTCAATGGCTTAAAAATACGGGATGTTACATTCCTTCCCCCTTATAAAAATTTCGTCCCCGAAATTTGCTAAGGTAGAAAATACTCTCCAACCCATTTATTTCCAAATTGGCTGAGTTAAAAACTTATATACATTTTCCCAAAATCCTTTAGCTCAATCCCAAACTCATGTGCTTCACTAATCCAAAAGCTTTACTTTTAACTTTATTTCAAAATAACTTTACTAGTTATTAAAAACTTTCCCAAAAACCCCAAAAAATTTCTAACTCCCAAAATTTCTGAAAATTTTTGGCGGAGTCTCCTTTGCACGGAGGAGCTTCTGCGATATCGCAGGATACACAAATATATATACATCGGCTCACATGGCCGGAAACCAAAATATATCACAATATATATAACAATTTCCCAATTATATTTGCGTAGGCGTACCTCTTAGCAAATTTTAATAGCGAGCAGCTAATCTAACGCATATACGCGCTCCAACTCTCTCGAACGCCTTCCGTACCTGTACTAAACTCAAGCAAACTCATCAATTTCAAGATATGAGCATTTTAATAACATTTCCAATGTAAATGCAAGCCAAATATATCCATTTCATAACCAAACCAAGCAAATTTTATAATTATGCATGCTAACCACCTTTATAAACAATTTCACAATTCCGACATCATTTTAAAGCTTCTTTACAAACCCAAACTTCATAGTTTAACAATGTCACTATATTTTCAACAATCCAAAGATTTCAATCACTTTCGAATCACTTATTCAAGTCTACTTCATTTTATTTCATTTGAATGCTTTAAATTCAAGTTCACTACATACAATTCATATTTATCTCAACCGATTCATTTCCACTTCAATATGATTACATATGCCTCTCTTACCTTTTAATTTTACTTACATTCCAAATTTGATTTACAATCAAATTTCATTTTAAACTTGAAACATTTGCATTTCAGTTATGATCCATTTCCATTCATATGCAAACATTACTCATTAATAGGTCGATTCATTCCTATTGATTCAGAATCAATTTCATTTGCTATTCTAAACTAATATACTTGCATTCATATACTAATTCTTTGAATTAGATTCCACTCCAGTTCAATTTATACAAAACTCAATTTCAATTGCTTGTTAAAACAACTTACTTCCGAATACATGCCAATTTCATGTCATTCAAACAAAATAATCACCACTCAAACTTATAACCATTTAAAATTAATTTCAACTCAGATCTATATTAATTTTATTCCATTTTCATGGTTCACAATCCAAGTATCTTTATTCCAATGCAATTTGTTAATTAAATTAAACTTTCCTTACATTTTATTTCATCTCAATAATAAATTAATACAATTTCACTTGCAATTCCATTTTATTATTTAACAAATTGTATTCAAGATTACTTAATAAGCCCATTCAAAATCATTTTGTTTTTCTTTCAAGATGCTTAAGTTCTTCCACACAATTTCCATCATCTTCTTATATCAATTTAATTTTATTTCCATTTGATTCTCATCCAATCAAATTTCAATTCATTTACAACTTTAATGCTCTTTGTTTATTTATCCAATCCATGTTAGATTTATTCATTAACAAAGAGATCACTTTAAATTATTTCTCTCATTTGAATTTTATTTACAATTCAAACCATCACTATTATAAGCTAATTCCATTATTCATTCATACTTTCCAATATTTATTACCAAAATTAAATTCCATTCCAAAACTGGATTTGTTTACCTTTCAAATTTTGATCAAACTATCAAAATTCTATTCATTACCATACACATTCAATTTAATTTAGTTTACACAAATTCATTCCCAAACAATTATTTTGGATTTAATTTAGTGAGCATTTACTCCATTTAACCTCATTTCAACTAAATTAAATTTCCTTCCAATTCTATTCTTATCCAAATTTTAATCAAGTTTAACTAAATTTTATTTAGCCAAAATTAAATTCATCCACCTCCTTTACTACTTCAATAATAATTGAATTCTATTCAATATTGCTTATAATGCATTTAAGTTTTGAATTCCACTTCAATTTATTCCTCCATAAATAAATTCAAAACTTATTTATTATTTAAGTTCATTCACATCTTTTATATCTCACTTTACTTTATCTTACTTTACATTCCATTAAGGGTTAAGTTTGAATTCACCTCTCCATCCAGCTATACCCCATTTGTGATTATAATTCCATTGTACTTGTATTTACAATCAAATTTTCCATCTTTAGGTTCATCAACTTATTTATTTATAAGTTTACATTGCTCATTTTAATCCATTTACATCTTATAATCACAATTCCTAATTTCATATTATAAGTATAACACTTAATAGTTTATTGGTACAATTTGTTACACAATGACCCACAATTACAAAGTCATTTAATCATTCAACTTAACTCAAATTAATTCCAATTTCCAATTTTATTTAACTTATCCCAAGTTAAATTCAACTTCTATTCACTTCAATAACTTCAGTTACTTCCATTTACCCAAATTAAATTTTAATTTCAGGATTAAAATTTCCATCCTTCCTTCCTCACTTAAATCAACTTTACTTCCAAAATTATAGTTGATTTATTTCAATTTCCACATTTTTACTTTAACAGAATTCCCAGAATTCAATTTACCCGGATTTATTTCAAAACCACTTTGAAATATAAATCAACCCATTTCCATTTGATATCCAAATCAAATACCAAATTCCAAAACAATCTATTTTTAACAAACAAATTTTCCTTTTTGAAAATTCTAAAATTACTTGTTTCTCAAACAAGTCCAAACAATATTATAACCACTATTTTGGTAGCAATCCATCACTTTAGAAACTCGAAAATGAATTCTAATGATGTGGCCAGCATCATCAAGATTATTTCCCAGCGACTGAAGTGAGTTCAATGCTTTCCACTTCCCAAATTCACTTCAAATCAATTTCCATTCAAAAATATTTTCCAAAATATACTCCATCATTGACTTCAATAGCTTTGGAAAACATTTCAACATTTCCAAGGTTTTCTAAATTCCCAAATCCTTTATTTAAATTCATTTAAAACACTTCTCAAAATTTCGGGCTTTTAAAATTCTGGTTTAAAGCAAATTTTAATTATACTTCTTCTTACTTAAACCATATTCAGTTAATTCTGTTTAGTTATAAACCATTTAAATATTTTAAATTCTTATTTGCTTATAAATCATTTCAAATTTTAGATCATATTTTAATTTCTTACTTGATTATAGAAGAAACAACCAAACAAGCATCCAATACATATAATAATTTAGAAAAATTATTTCTTTTTATCAAAATATAGCTTTGGGTAAAATTATTTCATTTACCCACTTTAAAAATAATACTATGTCGGTTTATCTTGTTTAAGAGTTTACAAACCCCTATCGATACGGTTGTACTTCCCGCACCGACCAGAATTCATAAACACTCAACCGATAAGTCAACACAATACAAAACAATTTTATATCCACTAACAAGTACGCTCTCATAGCTATTATTACACTCAACTCATTATAGAGTACTTCCTACTCTATTTAAAAATGAGTAATTTCCCACCAAAGCCTAGGTTGTCGCCAATCTAAGCTCTGATACCAACTCTCACGACCCGCCTTTCTCGACCCTCGAAAATCGACACAAAATACTCAACAGTATAATATGCCGACGATCGAATGCCGGAAAAGACAGATTGTAAAGGATAAGAAAGTAGATAGAAGAAGAAAGAACCAACCAAATCAGAAATCTCACAATCGCAGCGGATAAAATATAATATATAGAACAGATCTTTACACAAATGAAAACTATATCTTTTTATATACAATACATCATCAGAGTCCATCACAACACAATCAATAGTAATCAGATACATGACTAACAACAATCATAGCAGCGGAATATAAACAAGTACGAATAATACGCCTCGACTCCAGCTCCTCTTCTGCTCCATAGCAACCTATCCTGTAATATACTCGGTCTAACCCGAGCATTATAATAAAATAACACCCGAGTCAGTCTGGAATACCAGCGCATCATAAATACATCCAAACTGATTATTTAAGTTTCAAAAATCCTTTGAAACAAAAGCATCTTGTAAGACCACGCCACAAATAAACATGTCGGGTTTTTACCTTACGATAGCTAAAACACTTTTTATAAAAATCCTCTGATATTATAATAGTGTCTAGATACAAATACTTATTAAAATAGCTGAAATTGTTACATGATTAAATTCCAGCATACTAGGTATACAAACAAATACCGTACAAGGCACGTAGGGAAAATGGATTTCCAACGAATGACTAGGCACTGGGGTACCACCTGTCACAGTACGTGGCCTAGATCACAGTACCGAGGAGTACGCCCGCTCCCCTGCAACACAAGACCGGAATCACCTATGGGCAATTCCGAATATGATCACCCCGCGGTTGGGATCAGCAACCGCACCACTAAGCCGAAATAAAAAGGGACATCTAGACAGGGATGACCATACTCTCCAGTGGGTGCTACCCACGAAGCCTTGCTGCATATCCCCTGATTTTCAGTCATTCCCGGTTGATGAGGCTTGAGGCTTAGCGTTACCTTTACAGAACATTACACTTTGAATGCCCATCGTCCACCTGACGATGTCACGAAAGCATTCGTCCATACAAGTCCGTCCCGGGTCCGAACGGAACCGAAGGCACTATTCCTACTACATCCATTTGGAAATATCCTCAGGATTAGTAGCGACTAGCCCTTGCACTTCACTGCTCCATCTTCGACTCCGAACACGTTACACGAAACGTACAAACCGGATCGAAGTGGTATTCGAGTCTCCAGACCTAGAATCCCGGTATACGGAAACTCGATCCCGGTCTCTTCGAAACGATCAGCGCATTTGGCCAATATTGATAGTCGGTGATTTAACTATCAATTAATGTTCACAAACATCCATACACATCCATCACACAATAAATAATCTCCATATTATTTATTTTCTTTTAATATCTTTCAAAGATATATTTTCACATTTTCAAAACTCATTTGAAACCAATTTTCCACTCTTCCTTTACAAGGTAAATCTTTTACCCTTTATTCCCATCGGGAATAACCAAGTATAAAACAATTTGCATTTAAAACAGTTAAAAATACTTTATACTGAAATATACTTTAAAATATGAAAATTTCTTTTATTTATTTACTCAAAATATAAATTTAAAATATGTGAAGAAAACTAGTTATTAACACATAAACTTTGATTTTAAAAATAAGGGTTTTAGTTTAACTAAATTCAAATAGCGTTATAAGAAGAAAATACTAATTTTAACAACTTAAGCTAAAACCAACTTTTAAATAAATCCATTTGTAAAAATAATTGCTAATATACTCCCAAATTATTACGGTATTAAAAATTATTAATTTATTTCTTTAAAAATAACGATTTCTTAAAAATACTTTTTAAAACAATTTAAAACTTAACCTTAGTTAAATAAAATCTTTTTATAAACATTTACTTGGTTTTTCCCAGGGAAACACTTTCCCGTTTCTAAACATTCCAAAGTACTCTTTCATATAAATCCACTGATTTATTTCAAGTCAATTATGTTTTACAACATAAATCCCAAATCCCATATTTAACTATGACTTCATCCGAAGTTCACACCCAATTTCCCATATCCGGAAATTCATTTTTAAATTATAGTTTAAACATTTTTAAATAAACATTTTGGTGAATTCTCAATGAAAGCCAAATTTTCACTTCACTTAGTTAAATTCCAATGAAATACGGCATTTTAAAACATTCTATTTTTCATTTGAACTTGTTAATTTATAGTCGGAAACTCCATTTTAACATATTTTTAATTTCCGGATAACATTAATCATTATTTAAACAAACACCGTTATTTTAAACAATTTATAATTTCATAAATTTAATCTCCAGAAAATTTATATTTCATATTTATCGATTGATAAATTTTCCCACAATATTAAATCCCAATTTTACCAATTTTTTTCATTTCCCATTCCAAACCAGATTTCAAATTCTATTTTTCAAAAATTCTTAATTTAACAATTTACTTATTTCGTAAAAACCCAATTTTGTCCATTTATAAATTAAATTCTGTAATTATGATTTATACAACAATTTCACAACACAATTAAATTTCCAGATTTATCAATCACAACATATAAACAGGTATTCACTAACAATTATAAAATAATTGCTACAATTGTGAGGAATCCAGTTGGATCCCTCCAACCTGTTTCTCCCTGCATCCACAAATATTAGCACATCACAATATAAATATCAATCCAGACTGATAATAACAATTATATTCAGCCATCCACACAGATATTTAAATATTAACTATTTAAAATGCCTAGCATCCAGGTGTGAGTGAGAAAACTCACCTTGAGTTTCGACGAGCGTTCGAAATTTAAATTAAACCGGACAGTGTCCGATTTAACTCAAATTTTTACTTGCCCGGAATGACTCCGGATCTGTACCATCACGTAGCACTCGTCTCTGCGATTCCAACGCCACCAATTTCGTTAAAATCTGAGGTCGTACGAATAAGTTATGAATTTACGAAGTATTGAAATCGATTTGAAAACATTTTTTTTTAACTTTACCATCACAAAATCTCGGCCCTCCATCACTAAACGAGCCCGCCCTCCTTCTTCTTCATTCGCGTTCGTGTCCAGGGTGATAAAACCCATAGCCGCCTCTAGGGTTAGCAATCACCGTCCCTTTCGTCGAGTTCGACAATGATCTGAACCCACCCCGAGAAGCACCACCTCGCACTCCACCAACGTCATCCACCTCGTACCACTCGGCCCCCCCTACGCACGGATATTCGTGCACGAATACACCACGAACGCGGCTGCCTCTTCCCCTCTATTCTCCACGAAACTCGATCTCAACCGTTCACCTCGAAGAACTCGCCATCCTCTTCATATTTCCAGTTGAAAATTTCTGAAATCGTTGCTTGGATTTCGAGATTTTTGAGGGAGAAAACTAGGAGATATTGGCCACTGAAATAAAAGAACGGCGGCGGCTGAAAGATGTTAGGGTTTCGTTCAGTGAAAACATATATTTATATAATTGTTTAATATTATTTTATTCTCGTTCCACTCAATTTATCACTTACGCATCGAACTCCAATCCTTACGTACCAACCGGCTATCCTAGGGTTTTTCTGCGTTCCGGACACGATGGAACAGGTTCCGTAAGCTAATTTGATCGTATGCGCGAGATACAGAATTAAACGATCAATTTAAAATTAAATCGGTTAAAACGATTTCTATGCGTTTCGAGCTGCCACGGTCAAACAACAACTCCGATTGCTTCAAAAATTGAAATCCGATAATAACTAACTATTACAGATCCAACGGAACTGGTTTCGTCGAATTCCGAGACTGTGTCCCGGAAGGCTATTTTAACTCGTCTATTAAATCGAGCGATTTTCAAAATTGACGAAAACGTTTAAAATTTCACTTTTAAAATTTTATTAACTTAACAATAAATCATATAAAATATATAAACACATTAAAAATCATTCTGGCTCATTTCAGACTAAAATCTGATTAAATTGCATTTTAATAATATTAAATTCATTTTTAAATTAATATAAAATCCCAAATAATAATCTATTCACTTAAAAATTCATCTAAAATCCCAACAATATTATTTATAACCAATCGAACCTAAAAATACATTTAAACACCATTTTATAATCATTTACCCCAAATTCACCCTTGATCCCAATCCCGAATATTTAATTATTATTATCCAATCTCACATTAAACCTCCACATTAGAAATTATCACTTGTTGTTTTAGTTTAAACCAATTCTTTTTAGTTCAAAATAAATCTTAAACCCATATTAAATATTTAAAAATGAATTAAATGTTCAAATTCAATGGCTTAAAAATACGGGATGTTACATGACATGTGTACGTTGTTTAGAAGCCCAGTATATTGGTAACTAGTACAAATGTAGAGAACCAACCGTTCGATTACGTAGAATAAAAAAAAATTAGTATAGATTTTGTCACGTCCCGAAATTTTCGACTTTCGAAAATTCGACATCGATACTCACTTTATCGACTGCCGAGCAATCGAGTGCCGGAAACTCCAGTAGTGAGGGTTTTAGATAAAGAAAAAGAAAAAGTAGAAGAAGAAGAAGATAGAAGAAAAAGAGAAGAAAGAAAGAAGAAGAACAACAGAAAACATCTGAACGACATCAATAGAAACACAGAACAGAGACAATATCAGAATCTTACACATCGCAGCGGAACAATATATAATAGATAAACACTAGTCTTTTAAAACAAAGAACTATATCAGTTTATACATACATCAATCATCAGAGTCAATATACAACAATGGACAGTTATATAAACTTGTCCTCATACAGAATACACAGCGGAATAAATACTATTAGATACAAATACTACGTCTCGTCATCCAGCTTATCTCCAAAGCTCCAGAATATCCAGAATATCCTGATAATCTAACTCTAGACTGCCCGTGTGGAAATTGGTGGGCACCCAGAGTTTAGAAGGGAACAATAAACTCCGAGTCAGTCATGGTGACTGGTGTGAGATCGCAAAACAGTTATTCTTTAAAATAAACAACAGGAAAATTTAAAGTCAATTCGAAATGCTTTTGGAAAATGAAACTACCATAAGACCTCCCACCACACACACAATGCAAACGCAGACTTGGAGGAGATTTCTTCTTATGATAGTCAAAGATGCTTACTACGCGAAAAATCAAATTCTTTTTGATATTATTATTAGTGCATAGTGTAGAAAACATTTCGAAAGTAGAATATAAATCTTAGCCAGCATAGGTACCATTATAGTATGCTTGCTATAGCTACCATATTAAATGGCAGGTTCTACAACTAAAACCGTACAAGGCTCGTATTGTTTCTTTGGATTTCCAACAAATGGTCAGACTAAGGAACTTCCTATCCACGATGGGTACGTCCCTGGAATAGACGACCCGAGAACCTAACCGGATCTCTGCCAACACAAGGTCGGGTTACCTCTGCAAAAATAGGTAACTACTGACACGCGTATGTCATCCCCCGATCGTCACCGATCTTCCCGAGGATCCCCGACTTCCAACAAACCACAAAGTAATAATAACTGTGCAGCAACCACAGAGGTTAAGTATCTGGGCTCCATACCATGATACCACCTTTATCCAGAAGGAATGACATACACTAAGGGGCGCTACTCCCTAGAACCTTGCTGCATTCGTCCTGTTTCGACCATTTCCGGGGTGTGAGGCTCGACGAAGTCTCGTCCACAAAGCTACGCTTTCTACAAAGCCCTGCTTTGGGTCAAACAAAATGATCAACCTATGATCACAAAGATATAAGATCAAACAAATGATCATATCACAAATGATCAAACACTGATCATTTCACAGCAACACTCAGTATGCCACGTTACCAAATTGGGATATATCGCTGATAAATTTCAACTACATAACCTCTGAGCTCGTACGTCTCAGAGAAGGGTGTTAAGCTAAGAGAATAAATTCTCCGCCACCAACAGAAATGTATTTGAAAGAAATCAGCTTTATATCTCAAATTGTAACGTCAGACACACAATCCATACAAGTCTGTTCCGGGATCGAACAGAACCGAAGGCACTTCTCACGAAGCCCTTGCATATCCGGATAATTTTCAATCACGTCAGGACTTCCCGTCACTAAGGGTGATAAAACCTCTAAATCGAAGATCAGTCGATGTAGAGTAACTCGACGGTAATCCTTCCGTTTTCAAAAATATCCGGTCTTCAACACCGGTCTTCGAATGCAATTCATAACGACGTATCACATATTCGGAATGGGTTATACGACCCCAGGGTCCTTTCCCGGCTAACCCGAATAGTGAGCGATTATTTAAAAATAAGTGTGGCATTCAATTTCATCCAATTCACAACAAATACCTATCTAAAGGTAATTATTGATAGTCGGTTATTTAACTATCAATAAAGATGCGCAACATCATCAGATTCCAAATAATTTTCCCAAATTATTTATTCTTCAAAAATATCTTTATAAGATATAAAATTTCCACACTTAACCATTTGAAAACAATTTCAAATACTCACTTTTCAATTTATCTTTAAAAGATAAAAACTCAAACGGTTCATTTCACATTGGAAAAGCATTTCCATACTTATTTAAAAATAAGTAATTCACAAATCATTTATTTTCAACACTTAGAAAATATTCGATATACTTAAAATCAAAATTAAGTATATATCTCATTCTTTAAGGAAATCATTCTTAAATCACATTTATTTGAGTCAAAACGAATGTTGCGTAAAACATCGTTACGACGACTCGAAATCACTAGTATAGGGATTCAGAATTTAGATAGATATATAAATCCCAATACTATATAAAATATTTCCTTTCGGAAATCATTTACTATAACAACAGTGTTATAGTCCACCATTTCCTTATTTCTCGAAAACGTCTATTTCAACAATAAATGTTGAAATCTATGATTTCGATAGTTCACACGTTTTAAAACATCTTTTAAAACAATTAACTTCACTTCAAATATCACTTTTCCAAAATTATATCCATTTTACTTAAAAATATATTCACTGTCCAAAATCGTGAATATACTTCACTAATCCCATTTCAGTCTTTTCTACACATTTTATTTCAATAAAAATTCGCTATTTAAAATCGCGAATACATCTTCTATAATGTCCTTCTATATTTAATTTATCCAATCAATTGATTCCGAATTTATAAAACAACGTTTATAAATTCTATTTCTATTTTCTAATGACTTCAATTTAATAAATCTTCTTTATTAATAATTCGATCAATATCCCATTTAAAGGCAACAATCCAAGTTACAAGTAAATTTCTTATCAGTCTTTATTCTACAACTTCATTCATTTTATAACTTCATCCATTTTATAACCTCATTCATTTTATAAATCTATAAACTTCAACTTTTATAAATCTATAAACTTCAAATCTTCGCAATTTATAATTCTATCAATTTTCTATCTTGCCAGTTTATAATTCTGTAAGTTTCATATCTTTACAATTTAACACTTATGAAAACTCGTTTTAAAATTTCAATAATTTCAATTGATAAATATAGATTTTGTACATTTTTTTATAATACTTTAAAAATCTCAATTTAACCCATTCTAAAATTAAATCGACTTTCATTTCAAAAGTCACACTTTGGTTATATTTCACAATTTAAAATTTTCATAACTTTAAATTTATAACATTCATTTATTTAAGATAAATAAATTCCAAAATTTAATGAATCGTATACTTTCCAAAAATCACTTCAAAATCCCTTTTAAAGTAAAAATCGTTTATTTTAAACTTTAAAAATTGAACCCGATGATGCAACGCATCAATTAGTCAATCACAACAGTCAACATCTTATCTCAACATATGATACAGAATACATCACAATATCTGTACATAAATAACTACTGTGAGGAATCCAGTTGGATCCCTCCAACCTGTTTCCCTGCATCCACAGATGTTAGCACAATACCAATTCCGCTCCAGTACGGAATTATCGCGGTATATGGGTTTTTATAAATCCGCTTACTAACGGCGCAATAGGGTCTCATCCGCTATACGAGGCGGGAAATCATCAATCCAGTATATACATATGCCAATATGTATATACTGCTATATATATAGATATATCCTATCATATCTAATATCACAATCAATAGCAATCAACACGATCAATAACTGCAAATAAATATTTTCCTTCGAGTGAGAAAATCTCACCTTAGCTTTTAATTGCAATCCGTTTCCATTTCAGTTTTGTTTTCTCGATTTTAACCTGGTATAAACAATTTTATAAAATCTATTAATTTTCGAATTAAATCGAATAATCAATTTTCATTTGTTAATTCTAATTATCCCAAGATTTTATTTTAAACCAATTTCTTTTAATAAATTTGTTTAACTAAAAATTAAATTCGAAACTAAATTTCCTTCGATAAATATTTTTACACTTAAAACATTTATTTTCATAATCCTATCTATATATAAATAAATTTCTGTTTATAAAAAAAATGATTTTTTATCCCTCACCGTTAAACTAAAATCTCATTCCTATATAAGTTTCAAACATGCATGTGTATATTTTCTTTTGAAACCATATATATATACTTATAAAAATAAACTATATTAAAAATCTAATTTTCTATAATACTTATATAAATTTTCTGTTTATAGTTTATCCCCTATCTATAGATTACAACAGAGCTCATCTTTACTGTATTATTATTATCACTATTTTTCTTTTCAATCTGTATATACTTTTATTAATCAAGTAAAAAAAACAAAAAAAACAAAAACAACGAAGGAAAAGAATCGAATGCCTTACCAACGATCTCAACCCCGACACTGTCACAACCCTTGGCCAGAACTCACGATGTTTTCACGCGAGCTCGCGCCACCCAAACTGCAGCCCCAAGGCTCACACGCGACTTCATCGAAGAACTCAAATCTGGCAGTGATTTGAATCGCGACTTCACCCCACTCGCGAATCCACTTCGCTGCTGCCCTAGCTTCGCCTCCCAGTCGAACGCGTTCTTCGACACATCAAGTTGACGTTGCCACAACCCTAGCTGCACGCCGCCTCAAGTCCCCATTGGCCAGCGATTCGCGACCATCCCCTAAATTGCGACCCCCAAGACTCGAGCCTCCTGCGCATACATAACGTCGCCACCACGTCGTCTACGACATGGCGTACCCTCGCGCCGAGGTCGACTGGCAGTGCGACACTGCGACAATGTCGCGATGGACTTTTTCGATTCGAATTCAATCGAACTTCGCCTCTTCTGAATGGATGAAGAACGGAGGAAGAGAGAGCTCGGGATTGTTTTTTTTTTTCTTTGATTATGAACGAAGATTTGTTTCGTTTATTTTTTTTTTCTCTAAAAGGAAGAGGGACTCGATTTCTATTTGAACTGGAAGTGAAGACAATAGCGGCCATTGTTATTTCCTTTGAACGAGATTTATATTTTCTCTGAAATCTTTAATTGAGGAACCAGAGAAGGTTGCGTGGGATTTAAAAAGAAAAGAGGGGACAAGAGAACGATGATTAAGCAGAGTAGGTCGACTTGTTCAGAAGTAGGGTGGCTGATGTTGACAAAATTTAAAATTTAAAATTCAATTTGAATTCGTTTAAATCTCCACGCGTTTATGTGTCGTACGTTCACATATCAACTCTGATAAATACGAAATTTGAAATCCGGTAATAATTCAATATTACGGACCCAAGGGAACCGGTTTCGTCGAATTCCGAGACTGTTTGAAAATTGACTATTTTTAAATATCGATTCGAACAATTCAATTCAATACTGCACAGAACAGTTTCAAATTCAATCCTGATAGTTCGATTAGCTTCGGTATTATCAATACGAATTTTAAAAGTTTTCGAAATATTTTCCTTCAACTCAAAATTGAAGATATAAATTTTTATTCAACATCAATAGATAAATTTTTTTGTCCAACTTCAATTGATTAAATTTTATAATTAAATCGTCAATTTCAAAATTATATCGGGATTCAAATTAAATCATCGTTCAAATATTTAAAATTAATTAAATATTCTCAATTTAATTCGTTCGAAATTCTGGGTCGTTACAGACTTCCCTCCTTAAAAGAATTTCGTCCTCGAAATTACAAGTTAGGGAAAAATAGTCCTTAACTCGTCTACTCTTTTTCCAACATCCAATAGTTTTATCAAATTTCAAAACAAATCTTCCTACTAGAGATTCGTTATCAATTCAACTAAATTTTCCAACTCAAATTATAAGTTCCAACAACATTGTTTACTTAATAATTCAAATTTAAATTTAAATTCAAATTTTAAACTTCCAAATTTCCTCAAAAATTTTCTAACACTCGAAATTTTCGAAAAATTTCGCCAGCGTCTCCTTTGCGCGGCTAATACGGTACGACTACAAAACGTCCCTACGGACTCTCAGATTTCAAAAAGAAAAAGAAAAAGCCAAGCGGCTAGAGAGAAATCATCAAAAACTCATATTAAAATTCAAATACGTACCTTTTCGAGCAAATTCAAATTCATCTTCGAAATTAAATTCCAATTCCTTTATACCTGTATATCCTACTAGCCATTATATCTAGTTATAACATTCAAATCATTTTGCAAATTCGATTACAAAATTTTCAATATAACTGCTTATATCATTTCTAATTCGCTATTGAAGTTATATCCATTATCTTCAATTTTACATTTCAGATTTTATTTGAATTCAATTTCACATTTCAATTCCTCATTCGAATACAATTCACAATTCCAATCTAATTTGGATTTAGTTTACTTCTGGATATTGAATTTTATCAATTAACTTTAGTTCACTTCAAACTAATTTCAAAACTTCATTTAATTTCACACAATTCAACTTCATTTTCAATATACAGTTTTAATTCCAGTTTTATCCTTTTACTCATTTCCAAAATTTATTTGTGGTTTGCTATTTTGGTTTATAACCACTCACATTTAACTGGATTTCCAATTCGAATTCAATTTATCTTTCTTTTACAATTATTGAATTTAATTCGTTCCAAACCTTATTCATTTGGTTAATATTCAATTAGCTTCACTTACTAACTTTCAGTTTAATACTTCATTTATCAAATTCAATTCCAGTTCTATTTACTTTCAAATTCAAAATGAATTTTAACATTTCAATTTTATTTTCTGGCACTTGCAATCGCAATTCATTCATTCATTCACTAATTCATTCGTTTTTCAATTTGAATTTCATTCTAATCAAATTTCAATATTCTATAAGTTATCAACTTATTACTAGTAATATTTCATAAGTATTTGAAATAGGATTCCAGAGTCGTTTCCACTTTTTCAAAACCATTTGAAAACAATTCAAATTCCATTTGAATTTCCAAACAAAACTCAAATTTTCAAACAACTCCTATTTAAAACAATTTGGCAGCAATTTCTCTTTTGGAAACCCGAAAATGAACACCGGTGATGTCGCGATCATCATCGGAATTATTTTCCAGCGACCTAAAAGAGTTTAGAGCTTTCAACTCTCCAAAATATTTCTCAAAACCTTCGAAATTCATTTTCAACTCCAAAAATGATTTAACTTTCCAAATCTCCAAAATTTTCAAGTTCCTTTCAAAACATTTCCAAAAACTTCTCTGGAATTCCGTTTTAAATTACAATTCACATTTATAATTTACATTCTCTAATTTCATTCGTATGTGAATAAATTTCTTAACTTTGGAGTTTCGGTTTGAATTTCTTATCCAATTTCATATAATAATGATAACATTTCCATATTATCACTTCCTAACAACCAAACATCCATATACTATGATAATTCATAGAAAATCATTTCTTTTCTATACAAAAATAGTTTTGGGTAAAATTATCTCATTCACCCTATTTAAAATCAATACTGTGTCGGTTTATCTTGTTTAAGAGTTTAGAAACCCCTATCGATTACAGTTAGCTAGACTGCACCGACCAGAATCCATAAACAATCAACCGATAAGTCAACACAATACAAAACAATTTCATATTCAAATAACAAATACGCGCTCATATCTATTATTACACTCAACTCATTCTAGAGTACTACTGACTCTATCTCTAATGAGTAACACCCAACAGAGCAGGGTTGTCGCTTAACCATATGCTCTGATACCACTCTGTCACGTCCCGAAATTTTCGACTTTCGAAAATTCGACATCGATACTCACTTTATCGACTGCCGAGCAATCGAGTGCCGGAAACTCCAGTAGTGAGGGTTTTAGATAAAGAAAAAGAAAAAGTAGAAGAAGAAGAAGATAGAAGAAAAAGAGAAGAAAGAAAGAAGAAGAACAACAGAAAACATCTGAACGACATCAATAGAAACACAGAACAGAGACAATATCAGAATCTTACACATCGCAGCGGAACAATATATAATAGATAAACACTAGTCTTTTAAAACAAAGAACTATATCAGTTTATACATACATCAATCATCAGAGTCAATATACAACAATGGACAGTTATATAAACTTGTCCTCATACAGAATACACAGCGGAATAAATACTATTAGATACAAATACTACGTCTCGTCATCCAGCTTATCTCCAAAGCTACAGAATATCCAGAATATCCTGATAATCTAACTCTAGACTGCCCGTGTGGAAATTGGTGGGCACCCAGAGTTTAGAAGGGAACAATAAACTCCGAGTCAGTCATGGTGACTGGTGTGAGATCGCAAAACAGTTATTCTTTAAAATAAACAACAGGAAAATTTAAAGTCAATTCGAAATGCTTTTGGAAAATGAAACTACCATAAGACCTCCCACCACACACACAATGCAAACGCAGACTTGGAGGAGATTTCTTCTTATGATAGTCAAAGATGCTTACTACGCGAAAAATCAAATTCTTTTTGATATTATTATTAGTGCATAGTGTAGAAAACATTTCGAAAGTAGAATATAAATCTTAGCCAGCATAGGTACCATTATAGTATGCTTGCTATAGCTACCATATTAAATGGCAGGTTCTACAACTAAAACCGTACAAGGCTCGTATTGTTTCTTTGGATTTCCAACAAATGGTCAGGCTAAGGAACTTCCTATCCACGATGGGTACGTCCCTGGAATAGACGACCCGAGAACCTAACCGGATCTCTGCCAACACAAGGCCGGGTTACCTCTGCAAAAATAGGTAACTACTGACACGCGTATGTCATCCCCCGATCGTCACCGATCTTCCCGAGGATCCCCGACTTCCAACAAACCACAAAGTAATAATAACTGTGCAGCAACCACAGAGGTTAAGTATCTGGGCTCCATACCATGATACCACCTTTATCCAGAAGGAATGACATACACTAAGGGGCGCTACTCCCTAGAACCTTGCTGCATTCGTCCTGTTTCGACCATTTCCGGGGTGTGAGGCTCGACGAAGTCTCGTCCACAAAGCTACGCTTTCTACAAAGCCCTGCTTTGGGTCAAACAAAATGATCAACCTATGATCACAAAGATATAAGATCAAACAAATGATCATATCACAAATGATCAAACACTGATCATTTCACAGCAACACTCAGTATGCCACGTTACCAAATTGGGATATATCGCTGATAAATTTCAACTACATAACCTCTGAGCTCGTACGTCTCAGAGAAGGGTGTTAAGCTAAGAGAATAAATTCTCCGCCACCAACAGAAATGTATTTGAAAGAAATCAGCTTTATATCTCAAATTGTAACGTCAAACACACAATCCATACAAGTCTGTTCCGGGATCGAACAGAACCGAAGGCACTTCTCACGAAGCCCTTGCATATCCGGATAATTTTCAATCACGTCAGGACTTCCCGTCACTAAGGGTGATAAAACCTCTAAATCGAAGATCAGTCGATGTAGAGTAACTCGACGGTAATCCTTCCGTTTTCAAAAATATCCGGTCTTCAACACCGGTCTTCGAATGCAATTCATAACGACGTATCACATATTCGGAATGGGTTATACGACCCCAGGGTCCTTTCCCGGCTAACCCGAATAGTGAGCGATTATTTAAAAATAAGTGTGGCATTCAATTTCATCCAATTCACAACAAATACCTATCTAAAGGTAATTATTGATAGTCGGTTATTTAACTATCAATAAAGATGCGCAACATCATCAGATTCCAAATAATTTTCCCAAATTATTTATTCTTCAAAAATATCTTTATAAGATATAAAATTTCCACACTTAACCATTTGAAAACAATTTCAAATATTCACTTTTCAATTTATCTTTAAAAGATAAAAACTCAAACGGTTCATTTCACATTGGAAAAGCATTTCCATACTTATTTAAAAATAAGTAATTCACAAATCATTTATTTTCAACACTTAGAAAATATTCGATATACTTAAAATCAAAATTAAGTATATATCTCATTCTTTAAGGAAATCATTCTTAAATCACATTTATTTGAGTCAAAACGAATGTTGCGTAAAACATCGTTACGACGACTCGAAATCACTAGTATAGGGATTCAGAATTTAGATAGATATATAAATCCCAATACTATATAAAATATTTCCTTTCGGAAATCATTTACTATAACAACAGTGTTATAGTCCACCATTTCCTTATTTCTCGAAAACGTCTATTTCAACAATAAATGTTGAAATCTATGATTTCGATAGTTCACACGTTTTAAAACATCTTTTAAAACAATTAACTTCACTTCAAATATCACTTTTCCAAAATTATATCCATTTTACTTAAAAATATATTCACTGTCCAAAATCGTGAATATACTTCACTAACCCCATTTCAGTCTTTTCTACACATTTTATTTCAATAAAAATTCGCTATTTAAAATCGCGAATACATCTTCTATAATGTCCTTCTATATTTAATTTATCCAATCAATTGATTCCGAATTTATAAAACAACGTTTATAAATTCTATTTCTATTTTCTAATGACTTCAATTTAATAAATCTTCTTTATTAATAATTCGATCAATATCCCATTTAAAGGCAACAATCCAAGTTACAAGTAAATTTCTTATCAGTCTTTATTCTACAACTTCATTCATTTTATAACTTCATCCATTTTATAACCTCATTCATTTTATAAATCTATAAACTTCAACTTTTATAAATCTATAAACTTCAAATCTTCGCAATTTATAATTCTATCAATTTTCTATCTTGCCAGTTTATAATTCTGTAAGTTTCATATCTTTACAATTTAACACTTATGAAAACTCGTTTTAAAATTTCAATAATTTCAATTGATAAATATAGATTTTGTACATTTTTTTATAATACTTTAAAAATCTCAATTTAACCCATTCTAAAATTAAATCGACTTTCATTTCAAAAGTCACACTTTGGTTATATTTCACAATTTAAAATTTTCATAACTTTAAATTTATAACATTCATTTATTTAAGATAAATAAATTCCAAAATTTAATGAATCGTATACTTTCCAAAAATCACTTCAAAATCCCTTTTAAAGTAAAAATCGTTTATTTTAAACTTTAAAAATTGAACCCGATGATGCAACGCATCAATTAGTCAATCACAACAGTCAACATCTTATCTCAACATATGATACAGAATACATCACAATATCTGTACATAAATAACTACTGTGAGGAATCCAGTTGGATCCCTCCAACCTGTTTCCCTGCATCCACAGATGTTAGCACAATACCAATTCCGCTCCAGTACGGAATTATCGCGGTATATGGGTTTTTATAAATCCGCTTACTAACGGCGCAATAGGGTCTCATCCGCTATACGAGGCGGGAAATCATCAATCCAGTATATACATATGCCAATATGTATATACTGCTATATATATAGATATATCCTATCATATCTAATATCACAATCAATAGCAATCAACACGATCAATAACTGCAAATAAATATTTTCCTTCGAGTGAGAAAATCTCACCTTAGCTTTTAATTGCAATCCGTTTCCATTTCAGTTTTGTTTTCTCGATTTTAACCTGGTATAAACAATTTTATAAAATCTATTAATATTCGAATTAAATCGAATAATCAATTTTCATTTGTTAATTCTAATTATCCCAAGATTTTATTTTAAACCAATTTCTTTTAATAAATTTGTTTAACTAAAAATTAAATTCGAAACTAAATTTCCTTCGATAAATATTTTTACACTTAAAACATTTATTTTCATAATCCTATCTATATATAAATAAATTTCTGTTTATAAAAAAAATGATTTTTTATCCCTCACCGTTAAACTAAAATCTCATTCCTATATAAGTTTCAAACATGCATGTGTATATTTTCTTTTGAAACCATATATATATACTTATAAAAATAAACTATATTAAAAATCTAATTTTCTATAATCCTTATATAAATTTTCTGTTTATAGTTTATCCCCTATCTATAGATTACAACAGAGCTCATCTTTACTGTATTATTATTATCACTATTTTTCTTTTCAATCTGTATATACTTTTATTAATCAAGTAAAAAAAACAAAAAAAACAAAAACAACGAAGGAAAAGAATCGAATGCCTTACCAACGATCTCAACCCCGACATTGTCACAACCCTTGGCCAGAACTCACGATGTCTTCACGCGAGCTCGCGCCACCCAAACTGCAGCCCCAAGGCTCACACGCGACTTCATCGAAGAACTCAAATCTGGCAGTGATTTGAATCGCGACTTCACCCCACTCGCGAATCCACTTCGCTGCTGCCCTAGCTTCGCCTCCCAGTCGAACGCGTTCTTCGACACATCAAGTTGACGTTGCCACAACCCTAGCTGCACGCCGCCTCAAGTCCCCATTGGCCAGCGATTCGCGACCATCCCCTAAATTGCGACCCCCAAGACTCGAGCCTCCTGCGCATACATAACGTCGCCACCACGTCGTCTACGACATGGCGTACCCTCGCGCCGAGGTCGACTGGCAGTGCGACACTGCGACAATGTCGCGATGGACTTTTTCGATTCGAATTCAATCGAACTTCGCCTCTTCTGAATAGATGAAGAACGGAGGAAGAGAGAGCTCGGGATTGTTTTTTTTTTTCTTTGATTATGAACGAAGATTTGTTTCGTTTATTTTTTTTTCTCTAAAAGGAAGAGGGACTCGATTTCTATTTGAACTGGAAGTGAAGACAATAGCGGCCATTGTTATTTCCTTTGAACGAGATTTATATTTTCTCTGAAATCTTTAATTGAGGAACCAGAGAAGGTTGCGTGGGATTTAAAAAGAAAAGAGGGGACAAGAGAACGATGATTAAGCAGAGTAGGTCGACTTGTTCAGAAGTAGGGTGGCTGATGTTGACAAAATTTAAAATTTAAAATTCAATTTGAATTCGTTTAAATCTCCACGCGTTTATGTGTCGTACGTTCACATATCAACTCTGATAAATACGAAATTTGAAATCCGGTAATAATTCAATATTACGGACCCAAGGGAACCGGTTTCGTCGAATTCCGAGACTGTTTGAAAATTGACTATTTTTAAATATCGATTCGAACAATTCAATTCAATACTGCACAGAACAGTTTCAAATTCAATCCTGACAGTTCGATTAGCTTCGGTATTATCAATACGAATTTTAAAAGTTTTCGAAATATTTTCCTTCAACTCAAAATTGAAGATATAAATTTTTATTCAACATCAATAGATAAAAATTTTTGTCCAACTTCAATTGATTAAATTTTATAATTAAATCGTCAATTTCAAAATTATATCGGGATTCAAATTAAATCATCGTTCAAATATTTAAAATTAATTAAATATTCTCAATTTAATTCGTTCGAAATTCTGGGTCGTTACAGATTTTCATTAATTCCAGATAAACATCAAATAATAATATATGTCTATGTATGTGTGTATATGGAAAATTTATTTCGACACAAATAGATAGCACAATTGACCATACATTGAATTTCAACCACAAAATTACCCTTCGATTTCTACCCCAAACGTGAATGCAATAGCGGTCTAGATCGACTATATTATCAATCGTCATTTACTTTTTTGTTAAATAATCGGATTATATATATAGACACACATCCCCACATATACATACATACTACATATAGATCTTAAAATGACACATGGTTGGACTTCAGAACTCTTCTATTGATTGCATATGAGGTAAGTTAAAACAATTTGACAAACATCTTAAGACTATTTATAATTAATTAATAAAATGTGTATGGTTAAGAATTTTGGAATGGCAATCGATTCATAATTACTATTTATTCACATAAAGTTATAACGTCATACTAAACATAATGGATTTATTGTGGAGTATATGATATTTAATTTTACAAAAGATTAATTATGTTTTTTAAGCAATAAACTTGAATATTTGCCGAATAAACCTATTGTACCATAATTATTTTATAGAGAAGTTTCACTCATTAATGAACTTACAATCCGTGCATCATAATTCAATGTGTTTGTAACATTTAAAGTGAAATTAATGTCCCTTTTCAACTTTTTTTCCTAACTTCACCATATACTATTACATTGAAAACGAATTCGTATTCCTTCGTCCGTTCTTTTACTGCGCATCCATTTTTTGCAATTCTCAATCCACTCCATCCACATTTATTGTTTTAGTAACTGCTCATTAGTTTATTTTTATCTATTTCTGATGACGTGGCATCTCTGTATAAATACCACACCTGATTATCTTCCTACTACACAAGTGTGTAACCCGTGCGTTGCACACGGTAATGTTGTTAAAATATATTATTTATATTTTAATTATTGCTAAAATATAATTTTATTATGCAATAAATATGATAAATTTATTGTGATACATTAACCATAAACTAAAGTGATTTGTGACATTCAGATAAAAGGTTGATTGTTCGATACTCGCTAACTACGTATCTTTGTAAAAATTAATGTACCAACTCAAAAAAATTATAATTAAATAGTTAATATTGTATGTATTAAGTCCGTGGGTGCAGTGCGGTGGAAATGAGGCTTGGGTTTTGGTAAAAAGACCTAGGTTCCATTCCTATCATGCGCTTCCCCATCCTATATTCCTAAACACGTAACTTCACTATTTTGTTAATATGATTGTTTTATATATATATATATTGATTTATCATCTTATTTCTTGAAGGATTTATAAATGGATTAATGAACATTAAACAAATTTAATTTATTTAAATAATTTGAATTAATGATCGACATAACTAATTAAATAAAAATGGTAAATGTAAAAAAAGTTAAAATTAGGAAGAGGGTTTTTTACAAATTTGTAATTGAGAAGAGCATAGACTTTATGGTTAGGTTATCTGTGTAACGACCCGAAATTTTCGAACTCAAAAATTCCAGATAGTTATGAAAAAGAAGAAAGAGGTAGAAGAAGAAGAACAGAAATATCAACATCTCACATTCGCAGCGGATAAAATATAATAATAAAATAATGACAGTTTACAAAAGATTTTTATATCTATCGATTACATTTTCATACATCAGAGTTTTACATATCCACAGTCACTGAAATATACAGTAATCATGTCTCAGAATTACAATAATATACTGCAGCGGAAATACTCTATACGTACTTGCCATCCAGCTCGTCTCCTGAGCTCCAGAACGTCCTACCTGAAAATCTGTAATACTCGGTCTGACCCGAGCATTACATCAAAGTAACACCCGGGTCAGGCTGGAAACCAGCGTGAGTAAACCCGACTAACATGGAATACCAAGCATCAACTTATATAAAACCCGGGTATATCGAAGTAAATCACAAAGCCACAATTTATTATACACATCAACCTTCTAAGTACCAAACTTAGACAAAAATAACCCAATTCGCTTAAATCATTTCATTTCAGCCTATTGATTTTACAAATCAATCTATAAAAATTCGAAGCGGATTCGGGTATTCCGAAGACCCGGCCCCGGTCTCTTCGAAAACTCATGTTATCCTATCTTGAATTATTTAAATGAAATGCACAACATTTCATATCAAAGATATCAACACATTCACAACATCCAAGGCCATTCAATTATCCATCACATACCAATTAATTCAATGGTTCTAATTGAATTTCTAAACACATTCATTTAGATTCCTTCATTCAATATTAATTAATTCCAACCTTAATTAATTAGTCAACCCTTCCCTATCCATCTCAATTAATCAATCTTGATTAAATATTTTTTTCAATTACATTCAAGTAATTACCTTAAATTAGCTTCGCAATATTAATTAGTCTCAACTAAGATCATTGTGTAATCTTAATTACTTCATAAATTAATTAATTATTTAATTATATTCATCCTTGATTTCTCATACTAATTAACTTTCCATAAGTCACTTATTACTGATTATTTCATCTTAATTAATCAATCTTCAATTACATCTTTAATTATATTAATTAATTATTTCCAATTATAGTTTAATTTGTTCCAATCTAAATTAATTACTTTAATTTAATCACAACATTAATCAATCTCGATTACCCTCAACCTGCAATTAACTATCCTTCATCTTACTTCATTCATAAATTTATTACTCCTTTCTTAACAGTCTTAATTTTAATCAAGTGATTATTTATCACATCATCAAATGCTTATTCTGAATTACTCATACTTAGTAAATTTATTTAACCTTAGTAACCTTTAAACGGAAACATTTCCTTATTTAAATTGAAGGTTTGAAACAACTTAAAATTCCTAATGCGACGAGTTAAGCAACAATTTACTCGAGAACCATTCAACAAACCAAAATTACCAAATCATCAATTCTCAGCACACATCAAATCAATTCGATCATTCAACAATCATTTAAATTTGACTATTAAATGTAAGAAAATCCCACAGAATAAGAATTACTCACCTTGATTTTTGCTGTTTGCATTCCATATCAATTCAATTTGATTCCACGATTTCAGGCCAACAGAAAAAGGCGACCCAGGCTTCGACCAACACCTACATCACTAAACTGCATCGCCTTCGAAGCCGTTACCATTACGACAAAACTCACATCGGCCTTCTTCCATTTATCGTGGCACGATCGCCTCCCCTTCTCCATCGCGAGTGTCACTGCCTCGAGTTCAAACGAGCCGCTTCTTCACCCTGCTAAACCCAGTGCTGCCTCGTCGCCATTCCCAACAAGCAACGACGAGTCCTCAATCTCACATCGCCGCGCCATCCCCGCGTGCGTGCGACCCACCATAGTTCGAACCCTAGGAAATCACGAATTCCCCCCTTTAGCCCCATCGAACGAACTCAATAGCGAGCTACCAGGGAGGCTCAGCTCTAACACGCGTGATCGAATTCGTGTAAATCGAAGAGGCGGTCACGAATTTTTCGATTGAATTGAGGAGAAAAAAAAATGCGGTCATTCATTTTTTTTCTATTTTTGATTTAACTGGAAAGAGGAGGAGATTCGCTCGGCCATAAATCTCCAACGAATGAATTAAAGGAAATGGAGATAAAATATCGGTTGGGAAGCTTCACGAGTACGCGTTGGATAAAAATATCTCTGACTGTTGTACTACAAATTTTATTATATTATAAAATTTCCAAACGTCCCGTTAAGCATAACGCAAAATCCCAAGCCACAAATCAGATATGCCGACAGGCGATCACAAGGTTCTATCCGCGTTCCAAATGCAATGGAACGTTTTTCGGAGGCTAGTTTGATCGTATGCGCGAGTTACCGAAGAAAACGATCAGATTTAAATTAGATCGATTAAAATAATTCGAAGCGTTCTGAGCCGCCGGGGTCAAACGACAACTCCGATTATTACGGAAAATTGAAATCTGATAATAACTAACTATTTCGGATCCAAATGGAACTGGTTTCGTCGAATTCCGAGAATGTGCCTTGGAAGGCTATTTTCAAATATCGATTTAAACGGTATATTTCCAAAACTGAACAAATCACCTTTAAATTAAATTCCAACCATTCTATTATCATCAGTATCGTCATTATAAATTTTACAAGCCTTCAAATTATTTTAACAGGCTTAGAAATTTCAGATTCAACAATTTACCCAATTTCAATTATTAAATTCAATATTTAAACTATATAATTCAATGGTTTAATTACCAAGTAAATATTGATATCTCAAATTCAAGTTAAAATTAACTTTCAAATGTTTAAAATCAATTCAATTATCCCATTTTAAATTGTTAAAAATTACGGGTCGTCACATTCCTCCCCCCTTAAAAGAATTTCGTCCCCGAAATTACTAGTTAGGAAGAATGGTGTCATACCCGTTTACCTTTTCCCCAAAACCAACAGTTCAACACCTTACCAACTATCTTTCATAAAAGACTCATTATCATCCTTATTAACTTCTCAAACTCGCCCACAGTTTTGAGACAATACCACTTATACTCAATCATTCAAATTTCAATTTAAAACCAAATCTTGAATTATCAAAATTTTCTCAAAAATTTTCTAACTCTTTAAATTTTCAAAAAATTTCGCCAACGTCTCCTTTGCGCGGCTAGCTCGGTACTACTACAAAAGGCCACTACGGGCTCTCAAAATCTCAAAAGAAACAAAAGCCAAGTGGCTATATCCAAAACTCAATCCAATTTCATACAGAAATTTTAAATACATACCTTTTTGTCGAGCATTTCAAATTTATCTTTTGGAATCAAATCCAATTCCTTTTCCCTTTACTACCTGCATATCTTACTTAGCACTAATATCCAATCACAACTGTCAAAACATTTTATTGACTTCCTTACCCAAGTCAATACTTATCCACCCAAATATCAACTAGGATATCTTTCTAATATTCAATTTCCAATTAAGGATTTATCATTGTTTACTTAAGTTAGCATAAGCATTTTATATGCTCCTTTATTTATTTCACTTTATCACTTAAGTTTATATCTATTTCTATTCAATTTAGTTTTCACACTCCACATAAATTTTAGTTATTTCCAACTTTGAACATTAAATTTTATCTTCCATTTATAACTAGTTTATGTCGTTGTTTTAATTTAGTTTCCTTCACTAATTTATTTCAAATTTTCAGTTAGAAACCGTTTTGTCATTAACAAAATTTTCCAAAAATCTTCAAATTATTCTAACTCCCAAAATTTTCGGAAAATTTTGGCAGAGTCTCCCTTGTACGGAGGGACTTCTGCGATATCGCAGGATGCACAGATATATATATACATCGGCCTCAGGCCGGAAATCACAATATATATCAATATATGCAGTTCATATCTCCTATTTTGAATTCTTTTGCGTAAGCGTACCTTAATTTAGCATTTTTAAAGCAAGCGGCTTATTATTTAGCAATCATCGCATCCAAATCCAGCCAAACGGCCTTCAGGTACCTGTACTATCTCAATTTAAACATGTAAGTGTCATATATAGAAAATATATTAGCATTTCACTTACTTTTAATGGCAAACACAAACATTTCAAAAGCATCAAACGCCAACGCTTACCATAAGCGATTTATATAATTTAAAGCTAATTTCATTGCTTCCCGCCACATTTATATGTCATTTCATTCAATTTTATTGGCTTATAACTCACATTTCTTACATTCGATTTATTTTTAATCCAAACAAGCTCATATTTACTTTAAATGATTCAAAAATCTATTTTATTTGTTTCTATTAATTCACAGAATTTCTTTACCTTCGTTTACGTCAAACGTCAACTATTTTTATGCAAATTTGACGATAGTCGCTTAGTAGAGTATCCATTTTAGTTTATAACTACTTCAAATCAATTTCAACTCATTCTGTATGTAATTCCATTTCCCAAATAAATTTAACCCAACTTTTATTTAATGGTCTACCACTTTGCTCGAAACCAAGCTTTTATTGAATTAAATAATTTTACCATCAAATTAATATGCCTCATAACTTAAGTTCATTTCAAGAACCCAACTTCAATTAGAACTCTGATTTGATTTCCATTCAATCAGACTTCATCCATTCATTATTTAATTCCATTAACCCATTTATTCATCCCATTTTGAATTTTAACTCATTTACTTTATCCATTTTCGAAGCCATTCTCACTTTATTTTTCTTTACCTGGGTTTTGTTTGCAACACAAATCATTTCATTAAATATTAATCAAATCACACTTGAATTCAATGGTAATTCAAACCATCACTTTTTCAATCCAACTCTACTTTATTTTTACAATATCCCCACTTATTTAATTCATTATCAAATCCCAGTCGAATTCTATTTACAATTCAAATTCATTTCCAAACTCCATTATTAACGTACAATCCATTTTATTTAACCGAGTTAATCTTTATTAACATACTCTAGCAATTAATTATTTAGTTAATTAGCTTACTTCTGACCTTTAAAGCGAGATTCGATTTTATTACAAAAACTACTTTAAATTTTCCCGAGTCCAATTTTATTTTATAATTCCAGTTGGATTTTCCTTTTAATTTTCCCAAAATTCCAACACTTCTATTTTAAAAATTTTAGGAACATCTTTAAATTCAGATAATATCATTAAAATGGCTTTTTATAAAAATACTTCTTATAACTCGATGTCTCAACCAGTCCATCCTTGTTCTCACAAAAATTCAGTCATACGTTGATCAGGCGTAAGACTGAAAATCTATAAGTACTTAGCAGCCTCATTTTCGACATCTAGTGAAAATACTTCGAAAGTAATTTTACTTGAAAATATCGAAAATAGTTTTTGAAAACAGTTTACTAAAAATATCTTTGGTGAGAATGCTCTGGAAATCATCACACCCATCTATGGTCACAGTTACATCCAGGGTTACGTTGCCGTCGCAGCAAAAGTCCATGTAACTGATTACACCATAGAACCCACGACAGATCGCAGTTACATCCAGGGTTACGTTGTCGTCGCAGCAAAAGTCCATGTAACTGCAGGCTCTCAGCGGCCTCACGATTACGCTGTCGAAATGAAACTTCTCCACTCCTACATAGGTCGCAGTCTACCGATGTAAAATCAAACATAGACTGTTGGCTCTCAGCGGCACACACGACTTTCGCTATGTTACCATAGTGTCACAGTCTACCGATATAAAATCAAACGCAGACTGCTGGCTCTCAGCGGCACACACGACTTTCGCTATGGTACACTACTCATAATCCTCAGGAACTAGTTTTGTCCGGACTCCTCACAGGATCAACTTTAGAACCTCCCCCTTAGAGGCTCAAGGCAGTGCCACCCAGTGGCACTCCTGAGAAGCTCATTTCAAGGGAGCGCCTTTTTCCCCAGAGCCAATCTCAAAACACTTTATACTATACACATAGTAATTTCAAATCATACACCTAGTATGAATTTCACATAGGTACTTTTACACAAAATCGATTCCCAAAATCGATAATTCACAAATCAGGCTTTTCCAAATTCCAATATTGATTTTACCCAAAAATCAAAAGCCTTTCAAATTCACAGGTTCCCAAAACCTTTTCCAAAATTCTCATAAGATCCTTTATATATATATACAGATATATATAATTTTTAAAACTTTGGATCATTTTCAAGCTTGTATAAAACTCCTTTTATACTTCAAACACTTTCAAAAATCCTTTTCTATTTACATTCACTTGAATTTCCATTCACATACTCACAATTGCTTTAATTTCATGGGATTATCACTTCAATCCTTATCTCAATTGAGTATTTAACCAATAACAGTTTGAACTCCGACCGGTTTATATTTAGAAAATAGCTTGAAATTTTTAAAACAGATAAGTAGTTGAAAAATAATCATTAGTTTGCACAATAGCCGTAAAATAGTTAACTAATTTTAAAATAGTTGAAAAATAGTTAAATAGTTATAGAAATTTTAGATAATTGCAAAATAGTCGTGAAATAGTAATTAATTTATAAAACAGTTGAAAAATAGTAATTAGTTTAGAAAACAGTTGAAAAATGGTTAAATAGCTCCAAAAATAATTGTAAAACAAATATAAAATAATTTGGCTTCAGGAAAGAAAGGTTGTATATATTTAATAGCTTGGAAAAAATAAGTTTATATCGAAACAATTTATATTGAAAATAGTCCAGAGTCAAAACTGTTCACTTTCCCAACAATTCAATTTAAATTTCCACTTCCATTTAAATTGACCCAATTCCAATTTGAATAATCTTCAATTTCCATTGAAATTGATTTAATCCCAATTCAAGTTGAATCAATTCTCAAATTTCCTTCCAACTTCAAATTATATTCCATTTGATCTTTAAACTTGTACAACTTTAATTATAATTTCAATTTTACACTTCTATTTATAATCAATTACATTCACATTTTGCTTTTAACTCGGAATTATACATTTTATTTAACCAATATATTTTTATTATTCCATAAACATTTTAATCAAGATTCCAGAGTTTAAACAAATTTCCAAAATTTCAGTATCCCCTTAGAATTCAACTATATCCAAAATTCTTTGGAAAATTCAATTATCCCTTTGAATTTCAAACCAAAACCAGTTCACTAACAACTCCAATTTAAAACAATTTGTTAGCAATTTCTCTTCTAGAAACTTGAAAATGAACATCGATGATGCTGCAGTCATCACCGACGTTATTTTCCAGTGACCGAAAGAGTTCAATGCTTTTATCTCATTAAAAACATTTCCAAATATTTTTAATTTCAAATCTCCCAGATTTCAAATTCAACACAAAAATATTTTTGAAATGATACTATTATTTCTCCAAACCTTTGGAAACCACCTTCAATCCAAGGAATTTTAAATTTTCCCAAAAATCTTCAAATCCCCAATCCATCCAATTCATATTTAAACATTACTCCGGAATTTTCATCTTACTTTATTTTCAAATATTCTCTGGAATTCTATTTCAAATTATAATCCCATTTATTTCAATTTATAAATTACATTTACTATCTATATTTCAAATTCCAATCAATTTGGACTGATACCACCCACTTCAATTCCAATCACTTCAATTTAATCCAATTCAAATTGTCCATTTGAATTTTTAAACTTATCCATCTTCAATCACAAATCCAATTAATTCCAACCGGATTCAATTTAAATGAATTCAATTCCAACTTCAAATTTTAACCATTTCGAATTATATAAATTCGAGTTAAATTCTCAAAGATTGGTTTAACTTTTTAAACCAAATTAACCTTGTTCATTCAAAGTTTTTAAACAATTTAATTTTTGAGTTCTAATTCTAGAATTCCAACTTAATCAATTTAAATCTTAATTTGGTTGTATTTTCTGTTACCACTTGATTTAATTTCAATTTCAAGTTTTCAATTAGATTGTATTTTATATTACTTCTTAATTTAATTTCAATTTAACAACCAATCACCTAAATATTTATTGGAAGGAAATATTGCTTTATATATCAAAATATATTTTTATATAAAATCATTCAAAACCTTTATATAAGAAAATAACAAGTACGCTCTCATATAAATATATTCAACTCATTCTAGAGTACTACGGACTCTATTAAATGAGTAATTCCCACCAGAGCCAAGGTTCTCGCTTAACCTTTCAGCTCTGATACCAACTGTAACGACCCGAAATTTTCGAACTCAAAAATTCCAGATAGTTATGAAAAAGAAGAAAGAGGTAGAAGAAGAAGAACAGAAATATCAACATCTCACATTCGCAGCGGATAAAATATAATAATAAAATAATGACAGTTTACAAAAGATTTTTATATCTATCGATTACATTTTCATACATCAGAGTTTTACATATCCACAGTCACTGAAATATACAGTAATCATGTCTCAGAATTACAATAATATACTGCAGCGGAAATACTCTATACGTACTTGCCATCCAGCTCGTCTCCTGAGCTCCAGAACGTCCTACCTGAAAATCTGTAATACTCGGTCTGACCCGAGCATTACATCAAAGTAACACCCGGGTCAGGCTGGAAACCAGCGTGAGTAAACCCGACTAACATGGAATACCAAGCAACAACTTATATAAAACCCGGGTATATCGAAGTAAATCACAAAGCCACAATTTATTATACACATCAACCTTCTAAGTACCAAACTTAGACAAAAATAACCCAATTCGCTTAAATCATTTCATTTCAGCCTATTGATTTTACAAATCAATCTATAAAAATTCGAAGCGGATTCGGGTATTCCGAAGACCCGGCCCCGGTCTCTTCGAAAACTCATGTTATCCTATCTTGAATTATTTAAATGAAATGCACAACATTTCATATCAAAGATATCAACACATTCACAACATCCAAGGCCATTCAATTATCCATCACATACCAATTAATTCAATGGTTCTAATTGAATTTCTAAACACATTCATTTAGATTCCTTCATTCAATATTAATTAATTCCAACCTTAATTAATTAGTCAACCCTTCCCTATCCATCTCAATTAATCAATCTTGATTAAATATTTTTTTCAATTACATTCAAGTAATTACCTTAAATTAGCTTCGCAATATTAATTAGTCTCAACTAAGATCATTGTGTAATCTTAATTACTTCATAAATTAATTAATTATTTAATTATATTCATCCTTGATTTCTCATACTAATTAACTTTCCATAAGTCACTTATTACTGATTATTTCATCTTAATTAATCAATCTTCAATTACATCTTTAATTATATTAATTAATTATTTCCAATTATAGTTTAATTTGTTCCAATCTAAATTAATTACTTTAATTTAATCACAACATTAATCAATCTCGATTACCCTCAACCTGCAATTAACTATCCTTCATCTTACTTCATTCATAAATTTATTACTCCTTTCTTAACAGTCTTAATTTTAATCAAGTGATTATTTATCACATCATCAAATGCTTATTCTGAATTACTCATACTTAGTAAATTTATTTAACCTTAGTAACCTTTAAACGGAAACATTTCCTTATTTAAATTGAAGGTTTGAAACAACTTAAAATTCCTAATGCGACGAGTTAAGCAACAATTTACTCGAGAACCATTCAACAAACCAAAATTACCAAATCATCAATTCTCAGCACACATCAAATCAATTCGATCATTCAACAATCATTTAAATTTGACTATTAAATGTAAGAAAATCCCCCAGAATAAGAATTACTCACCTTGATTTTTGCTGTTTGCATTCCATATCAATTCAATTTGATTCCACGATTTCAGGCCAACAGAAAAAGGCGACCCAGGCTTCGACCAACACCTACATCACTAAACTGCATCGCCTTCGAAGCCGTTACCATTACGACAAAACTCACATCGGCCTTCTTCCATTTATCGTGGCACGATCGCCTCCCCTTCTCCATCGCGAGTGTCACTGCCTCGAGTTCAAACGAGCCGCTTCTTCACCCTGCTAAACCCAGTGCTGCCTCGTCGCCATTCCCAACAAGCAACGACGAGTCCTCAATCTCACATCGCCGCGCCATCCCCGCGTGCGTGCGACCCACCATAGTTCGAACCCTAGGAAATCACGAATTCCCCCCTTTAGCCCCATCGAACGAACTCAATAGCGAGCTACCAGGGAGGCTCAGCTCTAACACGCGTGATCGAATTCGTGTAAATCGAAGAGGCGGTCACGAATTTTTCGATTGAATTGAGGAGAAAAAAAAATGCGGTCATTCATTTTTTTTCTATTTTTGATTTAACTGGAAAGAGGAGGAGATTCGCTCGGCCATAAATCTCCAACGAATGAATTAAAGGAAATGGAGATAAAATATCGGTTGGGAAGCTTCACGAGTACGCGTTGGATAAAAATATCTCTGACTGTTGTACTACAAATTTTATTATATTATAAAATTTCCAAACGTCCCGTTAAGCATAACGCAAAATCCCAAGCCACAAATCAGATATGCCGACAGGCGATCACAAGGTTCTATCCGCGTTCCAAATGCAATGGAACGTTTTTCGGAGGCTAGTTTGATCGTATGCGCGAGTTACCGAAGAAAACGATCAGATTTAAATTAGATCGATTAAAATAATTCGAAGCGTTCTGAGCCGCCGGGGTCAAACGACAACTCCGATTATTACGGAAAATTGAAATCTGATAATAACTAACTATTTCGGATCCAAATGGAACTGGTTTCGTCGAATTCCGAGAATGTGCCTTGGAAGGCTATTTTCAAATATCGATTTAAACGGTATATTTCCAAAACTGAACAAATCACCTTTAAATTAAATTCCAACCATTCTATCATCATCAGTATCGTCATTATAAATTTTACAAGCCTTCAAATTATTTTAACAGGCTTAGAAATTTCAGATTCAACAATTTACCCAATTTCAATTATTAAATTCAATATTTAAACTATATAATTCAATGGTTTAATTACCAAGTAAATATTGATATCTCAAATTCAAGTTAAAATTAACTTTCAAATGTTTAAAATCAATTCAATTATCCCATTTTAAATTGTTAAAAATTACGGGTCGTCACAATCTGTATGTGAACTTTTTTTTGATTCAAACACGAACTTTTATTCATTTTTAAACAATTGTATCCTTGTAGTTAACCATAGATTTCATGTTCTTGTAGAAGGGTCATGCTTACAACGGTGATAGTTGCAAAATAATGTTATGTAGCATTTAGTTGAGTTATGAGTTAAGTGTGGTTTGATAATATGTTGAAGGTGAGAATGTTTGTATAATTTAATTTTTATCGGTTTAATCTGTGCGTTCAAATTATAACGTTGTAAAATATAAATTTATAATCTTTTAAAGGTTGTTAAAAATGAAATTATGTTATGTAATGTAATGTATGATATTTTTTTGAGATAAATGTAATGTATGATATTTTTTTGAGATAAATGAATTAAAATAAAAGATCTAGTGAATAAGTTTGGCTTGTATATTCTGAAAACATACATACAGAAGCATGTTCTAATGATTTACGCTAGCACTAATGATTTTGGTCAGTGCAAGCTATGATTTATTTTGCTAAAATTTCTTGGGTTCTGTAACTGAAATGACACGTTGTATGAAAATAAATAATAGGTATTATTAGACATAATAATCATTCCTTTTTTGAAGTTTTTGTCATTTTTATCATTCATTATGTTTCTACAATGTAAACCACCTGTTTTTCAACTTTATTTGTTAGGTAAAAATTTTCATTTTGGTAAATGATAATAACCATCGAATTTCAAATTCACGTCATTTAGTATAATTTTGATGAATTTTCTATGTTTTACATAGTGCAAATCAAGCGAATATTTTGAATTTAAACATTTCTAGTTAATTAATTTGTAATATATTGTAAAAATATATGTTTTATGCAAATATATACTGAAAGAATACATTCTCAAAACTATCACCGCTAACACATTTTTGGTAGCTTCATCGAAACATACATTTTAACCTAATAACCCTGATATAATCTTTTTCGTCCAAACTTAACCTAAATGGTTTGGATTTATGATTCAGTTTATTACCATTTTGATGGTGATGAGATGTATTATGCTTTTATATTTTGTTAATATTAGGCATGTGATTTAGCCAATTTTACACTAATAATATGAAAAAAGCAACCAAAGGGTTCTCAACAAACATTCTAAAGTACAATAGGAACAAAATGGAAAGTCCTTAAATTCAATTGTGCCACTATGGAAACCAAAAGAAAAATTTTGATTTATTTTTCTTTCCTTATTTGAAGTTGTGTAAGATTACATATGATTTGAATATTTGATATTTGATATTTTGAGCACAATTTAAAAGCAAGTAGGTTGATAGCTGACATAATGGAACTGCATTAAATTTTGTGTGTAATCTATTTAATTTATGAAACATAAATTTATGAAACATAAATTAAACACAAATTGTGTTAACAACTATAAAATGAGTGAAATACATTTGAAAAGAAAAATAAGCAGACAACTAAAGGGATTCTTTGTTTTGAATTTTAAATTTTAAATTAAATCTACTATTTTTATATACATGACATGTGTACGTTGTTTAGAAGCCCAGCATATTGGTAACTAGTACAACTGTAGAGAACCAACCGTTCGATTACGTAGAATAAAAAAAAATTAGTATAGATTTTCATTAATTCCAGATAAACGTCAAATAATAATATATGTCTATGTATGTGTGTATATGGAAAATTTATTTCGACACAAATAGATAGCACAATTGACCATACATTGAATTTCAACCACAAAATTACCCTTTGATTTCTACCCCAAACGTGAATGCAATAGCGGTCCAGATCAACTATATTATCAATCGTCATTTACTTTTTTGTTAAATAATCGGATTATATATATAGACACACATCCCCACATATACATACATATACATACATACTACATATAGATCTTAAAATGACACATGGTTGGACTTCAGAACTCTTCTATTGATTGCATATGAGGTAAGTTAAAACAATTTGACAAACATCTTAAGACTATTTATAATTAATTAATAAAATGTGTATGGTTAAGAATTTTGGAATGGTAATCGATTCATAATTACTATTTATTCACACAAAGTTATAACGTCATACTAAACATAATGGATTTATTGCGGAGTATATGATATTTAATTTTACAAAAGATTAATTATGTTTTTTAAGCAATAAACTTGAATATTTCCCGAATAAACCTGTTGTACCATAATTATTTTATAGAGAAGTTTCACTCATTAATGAACTTACAATCCGTGCATCATAATTCAATGTGTTTGTAACATTTAAAGTGAAATTAATGTCCCTTTTCAACTTTTTTTCCTAACTTCACCATATACTATTACATTGAAAACGAATTCGTATTCCTTCGTCCATTCTTTTATTGCGCATCCATTTTTTGCAATTCTCAATCCACTCCATCCACATTTATTGTTTTAGTAACTGCTCATTAGTTTATTTTTATCTATTTCTGATGACGTGGCGTCTCTGTATAAATACCACACCTGATTATCTTCCTACTACACTATTATGTAACCCGTGCGTTGCACACGGTAATGTTGTTAAAAAATATTATTTATATTTTAATTATTGCTAAAATATAATTTTATTATGCAATAAATATGATAAATTTATTGTGATACATTAACCATAAACTAAAGTGATTTGTGACATTCAGATAAAAGGTTGATTGTTCGATACTCGTTAACTACATATCTTTGTAAAAATTAATGTACCAACTCAAAAAAATTATAATTAAATAGTTAATATTGTATGTATTAAGTCTGTGGGTGCAGTGCGGTGGAAATGAGGCTTGGGTTCTGGTAAAAAGACCTAGGTTCGATTCCTATCATGCGCTTCCCCATCCTATATTCCTAAACACGTAACTTCACTATTTTCTTAATATGATTGTTTTATATATATATATATATATTGATTTATCATCTTATTTCTTGAAGGATGTATAAATGGATTAATGAACATTAAACAAATTTAATTTATTTAAATAATTTGAATTAATGATCGACATAACTAATTAAATAAAAATGGTAAATGTAAAAAAAGTTAAAATTAGGAAGAGGTTTTTTTACAAATTAGTAATTGAGAAGAGCATAGACTTTATGGTTAGGTTATCTGTATGTGAACTTTTTTTTGATTCAAACACGAACTTTTATTCATTTTTAAACAATTTTATCCTTGTAGTTAACCATAGATTTCATGTTCTTGTAGAAGGGTCATGCTTACAACGGTGATAGTTGCAAAATAATGTTATGTAGCATTTAGTTGAGTTATGAGTTAGGTGTGGTTTGATAATATGTTGAAGGTGAGAATGTTTGTATAATTTAATTTTTATCGGTTTAATCTGTGCGTTCAAATTATAACGCTGTAAAATATAAATTTATAATCTTTTAAAGGTTGTTAAAAATGAAATTATGTTATGTAATGTAATGTATGATATTTTTTTGAGATAAATGAATTAAAATAAAAGAATTATTATTATTTATGTATACATTTATGTTATGTGATATATATATATATATCTTCATATATCTGCATAAAGAAGAAATAATTTTATTATTTTTCTCATATATATGAATATTGTATAAATTGAAATCCTCTTATTTTTAGGATTTATAAGATGGATTAATAAATATCAGTTAATCATATTTATTTTAATAGTTTAAATTTTAGATCACACAATTAGTTAAATATATAGACTTAAATGTAAAATATTAAAAGTTAATTGAGAAAGGTTTCTAAGTAATTGTAAGAAAAAATAATTTTTTAGGTATTTGAAGTTAATAGAATTTACAGTGTAATGTATGACAAACTCATTTAGTAAATAAATCTGTTGTTGTTATTAATGTGTATGATTTTTATTATGCAATTTATTTATATATATTTGCATCAAATTTTTTTTACCAATTTGTTATGCATCTAAAATATACACATTGAAAATTTCATCTTTTAGGATTTATTATAAATATTAGTTGATTAAGTTTATCAATTAGTTTAAATTTTAGATTATGTAATTAATTTAAATGTGTGGACTATAATGTAAAATTTTGAGAAAGAACCATGAAATATTTGTAAATAATTGTAGATTCTTTTAATAATAGATATTCAAATGTAAAATAGTGTAAAAAGTTTAGTAGAATAATTGTATAGTAGTATATCATAGGATTTTGAAAATAAAATATCTACTTAGAGAGAATTAAGGAGAACACATATAACTCCTAGAATTAATGAGAGAGTTTTAAATTCTTCTGCTTTAATATTATTTAATTGATTTCATCTCCATTTCTAAGAAGAAAGCATCTCATGGTAATGGCAATTCAAGCGCAATTTCAAAATCCAATTCCATATTTCCACAACAACCTCCTGCAAGATTTTCAATCGCAAAACATTGACTGTGCAAGCAATCTAACAAACTACCGTGCCCCATTTTCCAATAAAGGAGTCCACGGAGATGATTCGGAAAATTCTTCAAGCAGTTGCACTTATTCAGATATACTTCCATCTCATTTGGACAATTACAACCTCAAAATCGATGATGTGGTTCAAGCTCAGGTAGTGTATTTTGCTATTAATTGGTTATGATCAGGTTAAGTTATCGTGGAAAACTAAGACCTTCCCTCTTTCTAAAACTTACTTGTCTTACTTTCCTTCTCACGTTCATATTTATGAATCGCCGTCAAGATGTGTATTATGGATAATTATAAATTATAAGTGGAAATTACTTGTGGCTAATTTCCACTTATAAATATATATCTTAAGAAATCATGTTAATGTTGGTAAAATTATCCAAATACCTCTTGAATTTCATTTACTTTTTTTTAAATGTTCATTTTATAAAAGAAAACTAGAAGAGAGTTAGAGGTTTTTTATAATTATAAAGAAATAAATTTTATTATTAGTTTATACAGAATTAGAAACTTAAACTAGAGCCTGAGCGAATTCAATATAGGCAGTATCAAGATTTATGTCTACAATAGAGCATAAATTAATTCAGATTTTGCATACTAAAACAGTGGAGTACGAATCTATAGTGTGCAAGAACCGAGAATTGGAAGAAAAAATTCAACAAATCAGCGAAGAGAATCAGATTTGGTACAACTTCATGAAGGATAAAGAATTGAAGGCAGTGAGCTTGAATGTGATATTGGATAAAGTGCTACAACAAAACCCTATTCAGTTTAACGAAATTGGTGCAAATGAAGCGTATGGTGACAGTGATGAAACCACATTGGCTGCGGATGATGCCACGTAGTGTAATTATGAAGTAGAGGGGACTTGTAAAGTCACTGGTTGGAATTCGACGAAACAATGGCTGTGTAGGATGTGTATGGTAATGAAAGTCAGCATGCTTGTTATTCCATTTTGACATCTTTGCCTCACGGCACATGTCCGGTTTGCGGTATGTGGAAGAAGGCCTCCTTGTAGGTTCTCTTAGGTTGGTTTGGTTTGATCTTTCTAATAACTTCTGTTTATTTTGTTTATATAGTAATGATTGGTGTAATTGGATTAATTTTTTAGTACATTGAATTTGTATTATCCGTTTGCTTGTTTCCTTTAAATACAATTAGTTTATACATACACACACACATAATTAGTTTAGTTAATTTGTCATTATTTGTTATTGTGGTTTGTTTAGTCGGATATGAGTCAAGATTGAGGAAAAATGCGAAAGCTTAATTTTAAGTAAAAAAGTTTGAGGTAACATGTATAAAGTTGATAGAACAGCTATATATATTTCTATTTATTAACTTATTAGCGTTTTGATAACAGAAACTCTACATATTCAGGTCTGTAATTTGTCACCGATATGTGAATAGTTTGGGGTCTAGAGTGTAAAATAGTAGATTGAAAGCAAGGTTCAAAATTTGGGTTTTGGACATTTTTTTAATTTTGGTAATGTTTCGAAAATTTCGGGAATTCCGATTCAATTTTGTTCCATCTTTGATTACATTATTGTTCTATTTTTTAACATAAGTAAACTAAATATACTATCAAATGCCTATACAAAATTTACAGTTATATTTTCTAGATATCTAATGTCTAAAATTTACCCAACATACTGATCATATTCTTTCAGCCTAGCATTTTATTTTATTTTATTTCGCAAATACCCAATATTCATATTCTTACCTACGGTCCATCAAGGATATAACCTATACCCTGTTCATTTTTACTAAAGCCTAGTTTTTCATTTCATTCATCTCCTCTAACACCCTAACTTTCTAGATCTACATCCACTGCTCCACTCCTTATTTCGGTCTTTCTATTTTAAAATAGAGGAAACATAACCTTACAAGCTTTCAAATATGAAGATGTCGCACAACCATTGTACTTAATTTCAACAGTTGTACATACAAGCTCGAAATAGATGGAAAATTTCTTTGCATGTTTTCTATTCCTTAATCTGTTATTGTACATTCTCCAGAATTTACATTTATTTTTCCATGAAATGATTTTGCTTTTTACTAATGTATTCGGAAATTGTTTTTTGTCAGTTCCATCTCGGTTAGTGACGGAGCCTGACTTGGATGGCCGAAATTCCATCATGTTGGGCGAACTCCTGAACAATGATTGAAAGTAAAGCTTGGATAGCGTATGCATATCTATGATTTCTGGCAATGCACATATGCTGTACAATGCTTATACACTGTGCAAATGCGTATTGAATTATCGTCAAAAGGCTGAAGCGATGATAATTTATACTTTTCAATTCTAATTCATTCATTATCAAAACCATAATTCCTTAAAGTAGATCACCCCCACACACTTCAATGGCAGCGTTTGACATTTTCAATCCGATCAAAATTGTAGACGTAAGTTGTATACATTTTTAAATAACTTATTAGGCTCTCTTTCCAAATTAAATCAACTTACCCACTTTAATGAATAGTTCATCTTTCACAAGCGAAAAACTAGTCCATTTGATACAGAATTCTGTTAATCGCTGCATTTTGAAACCGACTATTGGGGCGATTTGCCTACTGTCACTAGCCAAAATAAAATACTTTAAAGTTCAAAAAAACATGTAAAGCATTCATGTGCTTTCTAAATACTACATTTCCTTTACTTCGATAGCAAAATATCTCCTCCTCCAATCTCCCATTCAAATCCCAATTCATGATCAATTCTTGTTAAGAAAATGAAAACAATAAAACAGATTGACCCTAAATCAAAGCATGAAAGCTTAGCTAAATGGATTGAAATCCCAAATGCGTAAAATCAACACTCAGATCTCTATCGCCCACCACCAAATGGAACAAACCAACTCCTCATAAATTGTCGCAACAAGTCTTGTCAGGTACTTTAGCTATAGAAAATTGAATTTATTATACTTGGTAGCCTCGAGATTTGATTTGAATTGATTTTATTATACATGTTAGCCTGCAAATTTGATTTTTATCCTTGAAAACTCATTAATGATATTTATTCACTTTTTTTCTTCTAATTTTCATTAAATTTAATGTGTTTTAATTTGATAGAGTTATTTATAAGAAAGTTGAGTTTGCAAGTATAGTGTTATTAGGAACTACGATCATTTCCTTATAATTTTGATTCTCACTTTTGGTTTGAATATATTAATGAATTCCTTATGTTAATTATGTCTAGAATTATTTCTTTTATAATAACTAATATTGACTAGCGGAAGAAATGTATTCCTAAACTATTTAGGATAAACCTTCTTTTATACTGTTAATGGACTAATATATTCCTAAACAACCCAAATTAATAAGGACTACTTATTTGATTCATAACTTGATTAATACCTTGATCCCGTTAAAGCTTTGTAAACCTATTCTGTCTTTCCAAATTCAAAGATCTTTTTATAAAATATAACTCTTTTACTTAGTTCCTTTTATTAAGTAAAACCCAATTTATAAAACAAATTCATTAGCTTTAAAACCTTTTTTATAAAATGATATTATTATTTAAAGCATATTCTTAAGTTAATTAAACAAATTTAAAACACCATTAGTAAAATTTGAAAAAATGGAATTTGATTTATTCTTGAAAACTGAAAATTGTACTTGACTTTGATCTTTGCATTGATTCTTTTTGTTTTGAATCTCCAGACTTGAAAACTGAAGCTTTGAATTTCAGTTGATTTTTTGTTGCCTGCTTTTGATTTTAGTTTTGTTTCTCTGGTTTTGTTTTGATTTATTGCTTTCAGTTTTGAAGTTTTGATTTCTTTATTTTGTTTTCAGGTTTTTTTATGTTGAAGGAAAGAAATATGAGAAGTGATATGAAATGAGGATCCTGGTTTCTTTCTAATGTATTTTTTTTATTTAAAAGAAAATTAAATTAAATGCCACTTGTAATTATAAATCTTACACTTGTTAATATTTTGAATTTAAAATTTTACAAATGTCATGAACAAGAAAATTTATGTTTAGTCCTTATTTACTTAAGTATTTATGTTTACATAATTGTCTTGAATTTATTTACAAACTATATTTGTTTTCAAAAGATATATATACATATAGGTGAGTTTTAAAACTTTTATTTTTGTTTTATATACATATGTATATATTTTAATTACTTGTACTTATACAATCTAAAAAGAATTGAAAACAATTAATAAATAATCATACATATAAAATTCTTAATTTATAAAGCTTTATAAATCAAATTTATTTATTACATCAATTTTATTTCCAATGTATTTATTTAATTTCAAAATCATATTTTACTTTGTACTTACACAATTTTATAACAATGATTTGAAATCAAATTATTCATTACTAACAATTATATAAATGTATTAGTTCTTCGAAATGTAAAGTTTAATAAATCCAATATTTATTTATAAGATATTTATCCTTGAATTTTTTATTTTCAAATTCCAAATTAAAATACCAATTCAACATTCTGTCTACAATAAAAATTTTATTTCCAAATACTCTATTTTAAAATACATATTTTTTCTTTATTCTGGAATTTTCATATTAATTCACAATTAATTTCAAAATTTTACATTAATTACCAATTTTTTTCAAAATTTAATCCCAAAGATTTTTTAGCTAAAATCCAGGAATGTTACAAAAAATTAGATGTCCATACAAATATAAAGCAGAACAATGTTTTATTTCTGCTAGTTAATGTCCAAAAACACACATTTGAATGATAATGGCAGAACGGTGATTTATTCTGCCAATAAGGGTTCAATTAAATACAAATTAGCGGAACAGTGTTTTATTCCACCAACAGATGTCAAACCATCGTAATTGTCTTAAACTAACTCATCATTATTATTATCTGGCCAAATAACTTCAATAGACAGGTCATATAAATTTAAACATCAATATTTGTTTAAATCGGTTAATTAAATTATGGCTGTTTAAAATTGCTATAAATTTTCAATTATTAAAACTCGACAACACTTCGTATGACGATATATTGTTCATTGATGCGAACCCAACGCAATCAGTCTCGCGTTAACTGGATTTTGTATGCATTAGTTATAGCAATTTAAACTTCACAAAAAGGAATAAATATAATTAAACGATTTTAAATTGAAGCAAACTTCCTTCACCTCTTTCTCTGGGCCGAAGCCCATAACCAAACATACTTGAACATTTTATTTTGTTTTAAAACTTCCCTCCACTTCGAAAATCATCCCACCCAAGTCCCTCGATCAACGATAGCCATCCAGTCCACCGTCATTGGCTCCGCCACCCAAGACCCCACCTCTATGCCAACTGCGACCATGCTCGACCACCCACTTCGATTGCAACCCATCAAATACCAAACACCATACAAAATAATGCCTAAACCTTACAAATACCCCACTACACCAAATCAAAGTGAATTTGAAAATTTAGCCACGGTGAAACCCTCGGCCTAGTCACCACGCTCCTCCTCGACCAAACCGCACCGCCTATCGTCCACCACGTTGCCAGAAAATTATTTTTAAGCGGATTTAGATCATCTCTCCATTTCTTTTAAACCAAGCTATTAAAAATCATGAAATCTTCACTAGAAATCCTATTTTCACCTAGCAATCTTGAATATATACATGAATCAATGATTTGAGCATGTTGAAATCGACAAAACTTGGGTTACTTACTGTATTTTAGCAAATTCGCCCAATATACAAAATGAACAAGCTTCACATTATTTTTAACGTGATCTATACTCAAAAACAAACATTTCACTTGTTTACATCATCGGCTAATTCATAACGAAATGAGAGATATTGATTTTTGAACTAGAGTAAAAATGGGTTTTTCACCTCTGCTAAAATGACGGAGTGTTTAAAAACATTTCCAGGTATTTTAAAAAATTTCATTCTCACCTTGATCATGCTTCGGCCATTGAAACCTTCCAGTTGCATCTTAGTTTTATGATTTGAAATCTTGAGAAATCTTCTCTAGTTTTGGATTTGAACAGAATGCTTCCCTTTTTTGTTTTTTTTCTTTACAACATTTGTTTAACGGAGCTTTGTTTTACAGCGCATTTTTGTTTATAGGCTTTCAAAAACTGAAGCCTACACACATACCAACACACACACACACATATACACACTTGTTTACAAGACAAAATGATGCATATGTTCAATGTTTTGGGGCTCAAAAGATTTGCAGACCTGCTGTACAAGGATTTTGTGATGGATTGAAATGAGGTGGCTTGAGTTGATATGACGTTGAGATGAAGAGAAGTTAAGTTGAATGTTTTGGTCTTTCCTATTTTTAACCAGACATGCGTATGTTTATATATTTCATTTGACTTGTAATTTTCTTGATCTTCATTTTTACTTGGTTAACTTTTGATTGTTTTCTCTTTTTATTTACTTGCAAAATTTATGACCAGATGTAAATTTTTATTTTGACTAAAAGACCGCGTTATTGAATATTATAAATAAATATTCAAAACTCAAGACGATAAAAATTCCGGGTCGCTACATTTCTTCTAGAGGATCTGTATTATAAAAGACTAAGAATGCATGAATCATTTTGGCATTTAAAAATATATATCTTTTTTGTTAGTTTTAAAAGATATGAATGAATATATTTGTTATTGTATAATATTTTAGTTTCAGTGGAAAATTAATTTAAATTTGTGAGTGCAATGTAGTAGTATTTACATAATATTTTTTATTCTTTAACAATAGGCAAAAACAATTGTAAACGACCCTATTGCAATGGGTAAAAACAGTGGTAATGATGTTATTGCAACAGAAAAAAACAGTTGTAAATGATGTTATTGCAATGGACAAAAACCGTTGTAAAATCTTCTGGATCTATTACAAGATCGCCTAATAAGACAGGCGCTCGTCCGTTGCGTAACCCCTATTACAACGGGTATTGCCCATTGTAAATGGGTATTTTTGTTGTAGTGCATTACTCTTAAAACTTAATAACAACGTTTATCCAGTGCTATCATTACTCTTAAAACATAACAACAACGTTCATATAGCGCTGTAATTACTTCTAAAACACCAATAAATGCGCTTTTAATAGAAATTTGTAAATGATGTTGTATGTTAATAACAGCATTTATCAATTGCTGATGAAAATGGAAAGAAAAACTGTAAAAATATTTGATAGCAAAATATTAACGCTGTAGTAGTTATAATAACAAGCTAAGAAAGACTGTTTCAAAACTATAAGCTAATTATAAACGTAATACAAAAGAGCTTTCCAAAGCTTTTTTATTACGCTGCTGCAACTTATGTATCTACGATAGCATGTTGTTATACAACGTTTTTAATAATGCTGTCATTTCTTCTTATAGCATTTTTCGAACGCTGTGAAAAACTTTTTCTGGTATTGCATGGAATGTTTTGTAATAGTTATATTCTATCTGCATCTAGGCAACGTTTGGGATTATTTAATGAATATGGAAATCTGCTAATGAAACATGTTTTGAAATTTTTTCATATTCCTATATTTCTGTTGTTAATGATACTATTAACTATCTCATTTTGTCAGCGAAGAATAATACTACTGATGACTGCAGCATTAGTAAGGCTTATTTTCGGGCCTTGGAATGAGGGATGTTACAGTCATGTACGTAGCACTAACCTGACAAAGTAGCCTTGATTCTATCCATAAGAGTTAAAAAATGATGATTCTAGTAAGGTGTAGAAGTAATAGTGCTCTAACCCACCAAGCTTCACTTTTTACCAAAGGGTAAATTAAGTTGAAAAGTTCGAAAATGTGATAACTATACGAGACTTGGTTTTCATTTGCGATCGTTTGCATTTTTGTTGAATTGGACCAAATTAACTAAGCAATTATTTGGAGGAAAGACGAGAATCATATGGTATGGTTATTCACTTGGTAATGATATAACCTACGTATAAACTCGTCTTGCTGTTCTAGGATAAATGATAAAGAAATCCATCTAGATAGGAAATGATCTCCACGCTTACGTATTGGCTGTTTATTTTTGAAAGAACCGTAGTTGAGTTAACCAGAAAATCTATCGAGTGGTTTTGAAGCGTCTCCTAAGTGGGGAAGTGTACTTATACGAGATGACTCAAAAGCGTAACCACTTCTAAACAATATACATGTTGTATCTCTTGAAAGTGGATCTGGTCGAAATTTCGAAATCTATGAGGTTTGTTTGAAATGCTCAAAATCACGTAGAGGTTCGTGATTTGTTCGAGATGCTAAAATACATTTTTGGATTCGTGATCTGTTCGAGTTATGGATCGTTTGTAAATATATTGAACATGACTTCACTATTAGTCGATGATAAAAGATAGAGTAGGATGCACAGTCTAGGGGTTTGGCTTACCCAAAGGGGTACGTCATCTCCATTTCTAGAGTTGCTTTCGATATGTAGGGCCTATAGGAGTTGATGATACTTGATTCCACATGGTTCTTGTTCGCATGTTCAAACATGGGCCTATTGTGTTTGCCTAATGGTATATTTTATATAGTGATATACCCGCTCGAAAGGTGAATTATGATCTTTGTCATGGGGATTTGCTTCAGTTTTTAAGCTAGATGTGTCTTCATGGAAAATCCATATGCGAACCCATCTTAGCGGTTTTGATTATACTTCAATATTGTTGTGCCGTGAAATGCAAGCAGCACAATTATTTTTTGATTTATATTCTTCACCTTAGAACATTATCTATTATATTTCAGAATGTACTTATTATATGGTTTGACTCTTTTGAGAGGATAACCATTACGTCGATCTAAAAAGATGCTGTTAGATGTCATATATATGTCTTGAGTTTCTTACACCATACTTATATCTGACAAATCTAACCCGTGGTTTTATTTATTTTTTCCTTATTTCCAAGGGTGCTCTTTCGAGCAGTTTTAGAAATGCAGGTTTTCGTTGGTGTTCATTGAGCTCTTGAAGAGGAATTGGATATTTAACTATTGTAGTATTCTTATTTTCGCTGTATTACATTATGTATAAATATCAGCAATTGTAATAGCGGACAGTTATAACTACCTAGTTCGTTGATAGTACTCTAATTATAACTCTGAAATGCAATGCATATTTGGTTAACACAGTTTGCTATCTTCTGATAGCATATGTTATCATTTCACATGTGAGGTTCTGATGCTTTTGGTCTTCTCCTTCTTGTTCATTTTCTTTCCTTTTTTTTACTATGACATTCTGTCTTTTGGACACTTGGGTATTCGGCACGTGAATATTGTTAATGTATTAATGTCGACTTTAGAAGATCGAAAAACCATTTGTTACATCGTGGTACCAAAGCTGAAGGTTAAGCGAGAACCTTCACTTTAGTTGAGTGTAACTCATTAAGAGACAAGGTAATGTTATGCCCTATTATGAGTTAAGTGTATCATATATATGAGAGCGTTTATATATTTGGAATATATTAATAACATATAAGTATAAGTTGGTAGTGTAGTTGATTAATGCAGAGATTAATGATGTTCATAATATACCTAATTGATTAGCTTAATTATGCTTGGCAACTATATGAGCATTTACTATTGTTTGCAAATTTATAACTATTTTACTTTTTTACAATATAGATTGGGTAGATAGTAATTGGAGGAATACTGAACAAACACCTTGTAAATTTAATTTTAAATTTTGACTATGAAGCATTCGATAATAATGGTTGACTAAAAAACATAACTTTAACAAACGATGGTATTTATAAGCTAAAGAAAAGAAAGATATTTTAAGGATAAAAATTTGTGAAATGATGAAATAAGAAAGTGAATTTATATAAAATGGGTTATAAAATATGGTTCATAAATAAAAGGGATTTAAACTGAGGATTCAAGAACATAACTCCAGATGTTTTAGAAAAAAAATTCAGGACTATTTGAAAATAATAATAGTAATATTGAATGAGAAGATAAGTTGTATAAAACGTTTATAAACTGAAGTAATATTTTATGAAATGTTTTATAAATAATACTGAATAAGGACTACTACATGGGAAAATGAATGCGACTTATATTTTTGTTGAAAGAGGTTCAAATTCCTTTATTGCTAAAAGAAAAAATAGACCAACGCTATCTAGTATATGCAAATACCAACAATCAAAGAAATTAAGAAAGTTGTAAGAACAAAAAATGGATATATGTTCTTTCTTCTAAGGTACGAATCCAAGGATATTGCCAATTACAAGACAATTGTTTTCAAATAGATGCATGGCATGGCTTTCAGATGTCAAATAGAAATAATATGACCTAATTAAGATTGGTGATAGGAAAAGGTAATGCATGTATATTTTCTTTTGAGATACCGATTAAAGGATATTTCTTCTTATAAGATACAAAAACTGTAAAATAGTTACCTATACAAGACACTGGGTATCCGGCAAATATACATGGCATATCTTTCGTAGATGCAAAAAATCAAACGTAAGAAGGTACACATAGAGGAAGTTTAACTTCACCTACGATTTCATATTATCTATTTTCACAGATAAAAAATATTTTTAGTGACCTAGCAAGTACGGCATTTGCAATTACCATGTGACACACATTTCGAATGAGAAAAGTATAGGTGAGATTAAAAATCAAGAAATGAACAAGTTAGATGCATAAAGATTTGCATGTTAACAATGACGACTCGTAAAGGAAGAGATACTAACAGTTATACATATTACAACTTTACGCTTTATAATATGAATGGACTATAGAAACAACAACACTCGTTGAGATAAGAATGCTAACTCCACATTTTAGCAACTCAGCTTTTCTAATCTCCACCTGTACCCGTAAAGCTCGCACGTCCTCTACATTTCGTTGAATTTGCTGAGCAAATTTATCAGCCACTTTATCAATTTGCTGACTAAATTTTTTATTGAGCTTACTTCAAAAGATGTTTATAAAACAGTGAGGGAACAAAATTCATTATAAAAATTAAATAAAAAATAAAAAGAAAAAAAAACAAACAGAGGGAGAAGAAGAAGAAATACTCTAGCTTGGGTTCTATGTTTTGTCTTTCTGTGACCATGTCAAGCTTCCTATCAAGCTTTATATGAAGCTTATCACGATCATGCTTTTTCGCCTATTGTTCATGTTGAATTTGTACTCATATAACAACTTAGTAATAAGGACAACAATGTTAAACTTCAGGTAAATTTCAAAATCTCAAAATGTGCGGCAGAGTTTATTCTGATGACCGTACTATGGTGTTGGGTTTGGACATTGTAGATAATCCAACGATGATAGCATATGCAGATTATAACTGATAATGGAATTAGTATTATGTCTAGGCAAAAATTTCTCCATCTTATTTATCATTTCAAGAACTTTTACTCAAATAGAACATATGTAGTTTTTCCAGGACTGGAACTTTCTAAATTAATGCACCGTCTAATTTTTTTTATTCGATCACCAGTCAAAATCTGGAGGAAAAAAAAGAAAAAAAGAAAGAAAAAAAAGAGCTTCATGTGGACTGATTGGTAAGCAGATTATACGGACTGTTTAGTAGGCAAAGTAATTCGAACTTTTAATTTATTTTTCTACTGCTTCTTAATCTTGCATATAAGAAACATGATGATATCTTCTTCTTTCAGTCATTCAACGTACACTTTCCTCAAATTAACCATGTTATTAATAGTTTATTCACCCATTATTTATGTAAATGGTCAACATACTAAGGGTAGTGGTAATTTCTACTTCCATCTTTGACTAGTTTAAAATCACAGAAATAATCTAGTAATGCCATTTTATATTACATATCAAGAGACCATAAGCGATGTCGTTAAACAAATAAAATATAAAAGCTATAAAGATGATTAATAATTAGCAAACAAACTATATGAACTGCTTTGATTTTTTCTTTCTATCTGTCAACATACAAAAGCATTTTTATTTTTGTTTTTGCAACAGCAATTCTGGAGGCCCAGGGCAAAGGCAGTAGCAATTTCTATCCATCCCTACTAAATTTAAGACCATAGAAATTATTTAAAAACAGATTTTCGTAGAAGCAAACTATTCACTTTAAAACATACTACAAATATAGTCTAGTTGCTACTTTCTGCCATTTTATATTACATATCAAGAGTCCATAAGCGATGTCGTTAAATAAATAAAATATAAAAGCCCTAAAGATGATTAATAATTAGGAAACAAACTATATGAACTGCTTTGATTTTTTCTTCTATCTAGCAACATACAAAAGCATTTTTATTTTTATTTTTGCAACAGCAATTCTGGAGGCCCAGGGCAAAGGCAGTATCGATTTCTATCCATCCCTACTAAATTTAAGACCATAGAAATTATTTAAAAACAGATTTTCGTAGAAGCAAATAATTTACTTTAAAACATACTACAAATATAGTCTAGTTGCTGCTTTCTGCCATTTGAAACAACCCCAATAAAGTGGTTTTTTTAACCCTACAAAAATACATTAGAGGTATTGAATAGAGGCAATGTGGTTCTTAGAGAAAAACTGCTGGAATATTCTATGTACCAACTAGTATTGCAGATAGTTTTTAAAAATGGCCTAAATACTAAGTTAACAACAAGTGGTTTAGATAGATAAAAAATCCTTAATAAGAAATAGTTAAAAACCATAGAACAATCACCTAAAATTACGATTTAAACACATACCAAGAGTCCATAGTCAAGGAAAATAAAGATATTAAGAACAATGGAGAATGAAGCAAGCTTGGCATCATCAAGACGACCAGTGTAAATGAGTGTGACTACCAACATAGCTAGCTAGAAACAACTACGAAAAAAGATTGAGAAACCCTAACCCTTTGACTATATCTGACTTTTATTTGAGAAAAATATAATACATATTTTTTATATAAAGATCAAGTACAAGGTTTTAGCTACTATTTTTTGGTATGATTTATTTAACAAAAGCATGTTGGAATTTATTCAAAAACAAATGACTTAAATAGATAAGAGCATTTAGTATTATTGTTTTTTTAACAAAAAACAAATATGAAAGGATAATAACTTTTGGTTTTTCTCTGCAGAAAGACAGGTGAAATTTTAGTAGATAAAAACTATACTCCTTCATGACGATAAACATAAATCATTATACAAAAAAGCAAATCCGTAACTTTTGAAGAATATAAAACACACTGTATTGCTTGTTTGTAATTGCATAAAACTAAGTAAACTTACCCTTGTTGTAAAAAACATTAGATTTGGCATGACAGCATCAGTGACTGTTTTTGTAATATCTCACAGTCATGGTTTTGGATATTTTTTATTTTTTACATGTAACTTAATTTTTGGCTTCATTTGATTTTAATGGTAGACCACCGCGTCCTCACACAACTCCTCTAATGCTTATTTTTTCATATTGATTTTCTTTGTATTAATGCTTCCATCAAATTAATTATGCTTTACAGTTAATTCACTATTTAATATCATTAATGTATCCTACCATATACATGGAGGGAAGTTAAAAAAACAAGGACAAGCTCATGCTCTATATCTTGTTGATGTAAGCAAGCATATAGAGCATGAGTTTGTCCTCGTTTGTTTTAACTTCCCTCCATGTATATGGAAGGATACATTAATGATATTAAATAGTGAATGAATTGTAAAGCATAATTAATCTGATGGAAGCATTAATACAAAGAAAATCAATATGAAAAAAATAAGCATTAGAGGAGTTGTGTGAGGACGCGGTGGTCTACCATTGAAATCAAATGAAATAATCTGCCATAAATTAAGCTACATGTAAAAAATAAAAAATATCCAAAACCATGACTGTGAAATATTACAAAAAACAGTCACTGATGCTGTCAAGCCAAATCTAACGTTTTTTACAACAAGGGTAAGCTTACTTAGTTTTATGCAATTACAAACAAGCAATACAGTGTGTTTTAAATTCTTCAAAAGTTATGGATTTACTTTTTTGTATAATGATTTATGTTTGTCGTCACGAAGGAGTATGGTTTTTATCTACTAAAATTTCACCTATCTTTCTACAGAGAAAAACCAAATGTTATTACCCTTTCATATTATTTTTTGTTAAAAATAATAATAATACTAAATGCTCTTATCTATTTGAGTCATTTGTTTTTGAATAAACTCCAACATGCTTTTGTTAAATAAATCATACCAAAAACTAGTAGCTAAAACCTTGTACTTAATCTTTATATAAAAAATATGTATTATATTTTTCTCAAATGAAAGTCAGATACTGTCAAAGGGTTAGGGTTTCTCAATCTTTTTTCGTAGTTGTTTTTAGCTAGCTATGTTGGTAGTCACACTCATGTACATTGGTCGTCTCGATGATGCCAAGCTTGCTTCATTCTCCATTGTTCTTAATATCATTATTTTCCTAGACTATGGACTCTTGGTATGTGTTTAGCTCGTAATCTTAGGTGATTGTTCTATGGTTTTTAACTATTGCTTATTAAGGATTTTTTTTTACCTATCTAAACCACTTGTTTTTAACTTAATATTTAGGTCATTTTTAAAAACTATCCGCAATACTACTTGGTACATAGAATATTCCAGTAGTTTTTCTCTAAAAAACCACATTGCCTCTATTCAATATCTCTAATGTATTTTTGTAGGGTTAAAAAAACCGCTGTATTGGAGTTGTTTCAAATGGCAGAAAGCAGCAACTAGACTATATTTGTAGTATGTTTTAAAGTAAATCGTTTGCTTCTACGAAAGTATGTTTTTAAATAATTTCTATGGTCTTAACTTTAGTAGGGATGGATAGAAATTGCTATTGCCTTTTCCCTGGGCCTCCAGAATTGCTGTTGCAAAAATAAAAATAAATATGCTTTTGTATGTTGCTAGATAAAAGAAAAAATCGAAGTAGTTCATATAGTTTGTTTGCTAATTATTAATCATCTTTAGAGCATTTATATTTTATTTGTTTAACGACAACGCTTATGGACTCCTGATATGTAATACAAAATGGGAGAAAGTAGCAACTAGATTATATTTGTAGTATGTTTTAAAATAAATCGTTTGCTTCTACGAAAATCTGTTTTAAAATAATTTCTATGAATATAATTTGTTACAGATATCATGAGTATTAAATAAAATTTGTAACAGCTGTCAAAAGTACTTGTAACTTCCAAAATCATCAATTTTCTAGTACGAATATGAATTTTGCAATTCTTCTTTGTATGCTATTTTGGATGAACTATTTATTAAAGGGATCAACTGGATTAGATTACAATTAATTTGAACGAATGAGGTAAATTTGAATTCAACCCGTTGATCTTTCCCAATTCCCAACCCGTTAGATGGTTCTATCTCTAATCATTTTGTTCGTGTGCGAAGCACGGGTTTGAACCCCTTGATAATCAATAACGCTTAGGCTACTTTTTACAGCAGTTGATTGTCATTTCTCTAAAATACATGAAAAATATTGTCCTTTAAACAAATGCATTAGTCAAACCTGTCTAGCTCGACGATGTAATTTGGCAGTGCTTCTGGTTGACATAAATCTAGCTGTTATATGTTATGGAATCTATAGCTGCTTCGATCTAAAATTGTTCCACAAATAAAATCCAATCAGGTCGAAACAACAAAATTATTATAAAGGCGGATGATGGAAAAACTACTCATTTATTCAATACCTTTACCTCAGAAGCATTGATCTGATTAAGAATGCTGCGGAGAGTGTAAGGAGTCTGAATAATTCTTCAACTGAAAATCCTTTCGTTTATCTCTCTGGAATAGTAATGCATATTTGAAATGAAAATGAAGTAAAATTCATATTTTAAAGATTTGAAAAAAATAATAAGAAAAAGAGAGAAGCGTACTTGTTATAGGAGCGATCAGGATACCGAAAAGATTTCTGAAGACGACGGACCAACTGAAATCAAGAAAAGGCCATTGATGGAAAATCTTCGATCAAGTTTCAAAACCCTAGAGTATGAATGGGAAGTTCTGCATGTAGATGACGCTGTTCGATCGAGAAGCAAAACCCTATTCGCAAACGGATACCCTTTTATAATCTCTACAGCCAAACATAGAAAATGAAAGCTTAAGTATTTTTTTATGTTTGATCTAATTGCTGGAGATCTTAGATTTTTTTGTATCTTCCATTAAATATTCAGCGATTTAACGTAATTATATATTTATATGTATAAGTTTCCTTCACAAGTGCAAGATTAAATCTTGAATGTTCCCCTTTATAAAAAAAGATTGAATTATCTGCCAATAACGTAAAATTCAATGCGTTTAAATAGATCCGATTTCTAAAACAGGTAAGAAAAGTTAAAATCTAAATGATAATTTTATTATTAATTGTTAGCATAAATGAATCATACTGACACGTAATACTGTAATTGTTTCACAAAACGGATCGAATCATCTTATTTAAAGCTCCTAATCTTCCTAATTTAGGACCTCCACCAAATTCATGCACATCCGTTCTAATCTCATACTATTTTTCAACAACGTGTCACTTGGTTTCTATGCATGACTTGATAATTTTTACATTAAAGATCCTTAATGAATTAACAACATAATCATAAATATTTCCAAAGGCCATTTAAGTATGAAGAAAATAGCATGTTTTTATGACATAAGAACAAAAATTTAAATTTATAATTAAACCCAGCTATACATTTTTATTCTAGCATCCCCATCATCTTCTTTTTCTTCTTTTTTACATGATTTGTTGCCATCAGTGGATGCAATCATTATATATTAGTGGAATTCCAAGTTTTGACGAGGGTATGGGTGTAAACATAATGGCGTCCTTAAAGGAGAATATTTTGGATAACACTAGATAAATGAATCTTCAATTTCTAGTTCATATTATCCTGCCTTTTATTATTTCGAGGAAAAGGCATCATATATAAACCTTGTGAATTGAGTTAGTGGGACTTGTTGAATTATCATCTTAACAAACATAAGGGACATGATGTTGTGGATCCAATCAATAGAAATTGCAGAATTATCACTTAACATAATATGTAGGATACGTGATCTTTGAATGTTTCCACTTAGACTTCAATATTATTTATTTCCCTATCCATATAGTATTAATATTAATTATGAACAATAATTTATCATGGAGAGAACTTTTGATAGTTTTGGATAATTATGGCAAGTGTTGTACCGACCCGTATTTTTGATAATTAAAAATCATAAATTTAGTAAGATTTTTGAAATTTAATATTACGAGAGAATAAATTTATGATTTTTAAATGGAAAAAAAAATCATTAGAACATAATTTAGTAATGTTGATTGAATGAAATTTACAATTATTTAATGAAATTCCAATTAATAGTAACAATGGAAGTTAATTAGGAAGAAAATTAAAGGTGTATTAAATTTAGTAAGAAACGAGTTTTTCCACCAATTATCGTTTGTGGAAACATTTGCAGTGAAGGTTGACAAGGACCTTTCTATAAATATGCTTTTCAAACAATGACTTGATCATCGGGATCATAGTTCAGAATTCGATGTCTCTAACTAGGGTCAGATGGAATACCGGATAAATCCACTTGGATGCGACTTCGAATTCCTATGTTAAGAATAATTGTTTCTTGAGTACTGTTGCTCACATTCAGAAAACGATTGGCAACAAGATAAAAAGATGGGTAGCCATAGGATTAGGGTTTTCCAGCAGTGGAAAAAGCAAGGATGGCAAGCTCAGCTTCGCATAGAATGGAAAGCTCATTAGCTTTTTTGAAGAGGCAGGCTTTGGTCTTTGAGAAGCTCACTTTACGGGATTCTTTCATGTTCTTTGCCACCATCCTTGATTGTTTTGAGTTCTTATTTTTATTTAGAGTTTTCTGACGAAGATGTACAGGCTGAACATTTATGTAGAGAAAATAACGCGTAATCTTTTTTAAAAGGCAAGTTAAGGCTAAATATATTTAATTGGTAATAACAGATTATGGCATTGATTTGATTTGCTGATTAACAAATATTTTACCCGAATAAGTCCAAATTATTAATTATACTAACTAGGATATATCAGGACATTGTTACCATCTTTGGTGATACGTATATAAACCCCCATATTTTACCATTTATTCTCCTAAGAATAAGTTTGGCTTGTATATTCTGAAAACATACATACAGAAGCAATTTATTTTGCTAAAATTTCTTGGGTTCTGTAACTGAAATGACACGTTGTATGAAAATAAATAATAGGTATTATTAGACATAATAATCATTCCTTTTTTGAAGTTTTTGTCATTTTTATCATTCAATATGTTTCTACAATGTAAACCACCTGTTTTTCAACTTTATTTGTTAGGTGAAAATTTTCATTTTGGTAAATGATAATAACCATCGAATTTCAAATTCACGTCATTTAGTATAATTTTGATGAATTTTCTATGTTTTACATAGTGCAAATCAAGCGAATATTTTGAATTTAAACATTTCTAGTTAATTAATTTGTAATATATTGTAAAAATATATGTTTTATGCAAATATATACTGAAAGAATACATTCTCAAAACTATCACCGCTAACACATTTTTGGTAGCTTCATCGAAACATACATTTTAACCTAATAACCATGATATAATCTTTTTCGTCCAAACTTAATCTAAATGGTTTGGATTTATGATTCAGTTTATTACCTTTTTGATGGTGATGAGATGTATTATGCTTTTATATTTTGTTAATATTAGGCATGTGATTTAGCCAATTTTACACTAATAATATGAAATAAGCAACCAAAGGGTTCTCAACAAACATTATAAAGTACAATAGGAACAAAATGGAAAGTCCTTAAATTCAATCGTGCCACTATAGAAACCAAAAGAAAAATTTTGATTTATTTTTCTTTACTTATTTGAAGTTGTGTAAGATTACATATGATTTGAATACTTGATATTTGATATTTTAAGCACAATTTAAAAGCAAGTAGGTTGATAGCTGACATAATGGAACTGCATTAAATTTTGTGTGTAATCTATTTAATTTATGAAACATAAATTTATGAAACATAAATTGAACACAAATTGTGTTAACAACTATAAAATGAGTGAAATACATTTGAAAAGAAAAATAAGCAGACAACTAAAGGGATTCTTAGTTTTGAATTTTTAATTTTAAATTAAATCTACTATTTTTATATACATGACATGTCACGACCCGCCTTTCTCGACCCTCGAAAATCGACACAAAATACTCAACAGTATAATATGCCGACGATCGAATGCCGGAAAAGACAGATTGTAAAGGATAAGAAAGTAGATAGAAGAAGAAAGAACCAACCAAATCAGAAATCTCACAATCGCAGCGGATAAAATATAATATATAGAACAGATCTTTACACAAATGAAAACTATATCTTTTTATATACAATACATCATCAGAGTCCATCACAACACAATCAATAGTAATCAGATACATGACTAACAACAATCATAGCAGCGGAATATAAACAAGTACGAATAATACGCCTCGACTCCAGCTCCTCTTCTGCTCCATAGCAACCTATCCTGTAATATACTCGGTCTGACCCAAGCATTATAATAAAATAACACCCGAGTCAGTCTGGAATACCAGCGCATCATAAATACATCCAAACTGATTATTTAAGTTTCAAAAATCCTTTGAAACAAAAGCATCTCGTAAGACCACGCCACAAATAAACATGTCGGGTTTTTACCTTACGATAGCTAAAACACTTTTTATAAAAATCCTCTGATATTATAATAGTGTCTAGATACAAATACTTATTAAAATAGCTGAAATTGTTACATGATTAAATTCCAGCATACTAGGTATACAAACAAATACCGTACAAGGCACGTAGGGAAAATGGATTTCCAACGAATGACTAGGCACTGGGGTACCACCTGTCACAGTACGTGGCCTAGATCACAGTACCGAGGAGTACGCCCGCTCCCTTGCAACACAAGACCGGAATCACCTATGGGCAATTCCGAATATGATCACCCCGCGGTTGGGATCAGCAACCGCACCACTAAGCCGAAATAAAAAGGGACATCTAGACAGGGATGACCATACTCTCCAGTGGGTGCTACCCACGAAGCCTTGCTGCATATCCCCTGATTTTCAGTCATTCCCGGTTGATGAGGCTTGAGGCTTAGCGTTACCTTTACAGAACATTACACTTTGAATGCCCATCGTCCACCTGACGATGTCACGAAAGCATTCGTCCATACAAGTCCGTCCCGGGTCCGAACGGAACCGAAGGCACTATTCCTACTACATCCATTTGGAAATATCCTCAAGATTAGTAGCGACTAGCCCTTGCACTTCACTGCTCCATCTTCGACTCCGAACACGTTACACGAAACGTACAAACCGGATCGAAGTGGTATTCGAGTCTCCAGACCTAGAATCCCGGTATATGGAAACTCGATCCCGGTCTCTTCGAAACGATCAGCGCATTTGGCCAATATTGATAGTCGGTGATTTAACTATCAATTAATGTTCACAAACATCCATACACATCCATCACACAATAAATAATCTCCATATTATTTATTTTCTTTTAATATCTTTCAAAGATATATTTTCACATTTTCAAAACTCATTTGAAACCAATTTTCCACTCTTCCTTTACAAGGTAAATCTTTTACCCTTTATTCCCATCGGGAATAACCAAGTATAAAACAATTTGCATTTAAAACAGTTAAAAATACTTTATACTGAAATATACTTTAAAATATGAAAATTTCTTCTATTTATTTACTCAAAATATAAATTTAAAATATGTGAAGAAAACTAGTTATTAACACATAAACTTTGATTTTAAAAATAAGGGTTTTAGTTTAACTAAATTCAAATAGCGTTATAAGAAGAAAAATACTAATTTTAACAACTTAAGCTAAAACCAACTTTTAAATAAATCCATTTGTAAAAATAATTGCTAATATACTCCCAAATTATTACGGTATTAAAAATTATTAATTTATTTCTTTAAAAATAACGATTTCTTAAAAATACTTTTTAAAACAATTTAAAACTTAACCTTAGTTAAATAAAATCTTTTTATAAACATTTACTTGGTTTTTCCCAGGGAAACACTTTCCCGTTTCTAAACATTCCAAAGTACTCTTTCATATAAATCCACTGATTTATTTCAAGTCAATTATGTTTTACAACATAAATCCCAAATCCCATATTTAACTATGACTTCATCCGAAGTTCACACCCAATTTCCCATATCCGGAAATTCATTTTTAAATTATAGTTTAAACATTTTTAAATAAACATTTTGGTGAATTCTCAATGAAAGCCAAATTTTCACTTCACTTAGTTAAATTCCAATGAAATACGGCATTTCAAAACATTCTATTTTTCATTTGAACTTGTTAATTTATAGTCGGAAACTCCATTTTAACATATTTTTAATTTCCGGATAACATTAATCATTATTTAAACAAACACCGTTATTTTAAACAATTTATAATTTCATAAATTTAATCTCCAGAAAATTTATATTTCATATTTATCGATTGATAAATTTTCCCACAATATTAAATCCCAATTTTACCAATTTTTTTCATTTCCCATTCCAAACCAGATTTCAAATTCTATTTTTCAAAAATTCTTAATTTAACAATTTACTTATTTCGTAAAAACCCAATTTTGTCCATTTATAAATTAAATTCTGTAATTATGATTTATACAACAATTTCACAACACAATTAAATTTCCAGATTTATCAATCACAACATATAAACAGGTATTCACTAACAATTATAAAATAATTGCTACAATTGTGAGGAATCCAGTTGGATCCCTCCAACCTGTTTCTCCCTGCATCCACAAATATTAGCACATCACAATATAAATATTAATCCAGACTGATAATAACAATTATATTCAGCCATCCACACGGATATTTAAATATTAACTATTTAAAATGCCTAGCATCCAGATGTGAGTGAGAAAACTCACCTTGAGTTTCGGCGAGCGTTCGAAATTTAAATTAAACCAGACAGTGTCCGATTTAACTCAAATTTTTACTTGCCCGGAATGACTCCGGATCTGTACCATCACATAGCACTCGTCTCTGCGATTCCAACGCCACCAATTTCGTTAAAATCTGAGGTCGTACGAATAAGTTATGAATTTACAAAGTATTGAAATCGATTTGAAAACATTTTTTTTTTTAACTTTACCATCACAAAATCTCGGCCCTCCATCACTAAACGAGCCCGCCCTCCTTCTTCCTTCGCGTTCGTGTCCAGGGTGATAAAACCCATAGCCGCCTCTAGGGTTAGCAATCACCGTCCCTTTCGTCGAGTTCGACAATGATCTGAACCCACCCCGAGAAGCACCACCTCGCACTCCACCAACGTCATCCACCTCGTACCACTCGGCCCCCCCTACGCACAGATATTCGTGCACGAATACACCACGAACGCGGCTGCCTCTTCCCCTCTATTCTCCACGAAACTCGATCTCAACCGTTCACCTCGAAGAACTCGCCATCCTCTTCATATTTCCAGTTGAAAATTTCTGAAATCGTTGCTTGGATTTCGAGATTTTCGAAGGAGAAAACTAGGAGATATTGGCCACTGAAATAAAAGAACGGTGGCGGCTGAAAGATGTTAGGGTTTCGTTTAGTGAAAACGTATATTTATATAATTGTTTAATATTATTTTATTCTCGTTCCACTCAATTTATCACTTTCGCATCGAACTCCAATCCTTACGTACCAACCGGCTATCCTAGGGTTTTTCTGCGTTCCGGACACGATGGAACAGGTTCCGTAAGCTAATTTGATCGTATGCACGAGATACAGAATTAAACGATCAATTTAAAATTAAATCGGTTAAAACGATTTCTATGCGTTTCGAGCTGCCACGGTCAAACAACAACTCCGATTGCTTCAAAAATTGAAATCCGATAATAACTAACTATTACGGATCCAACGAAACTGGTTTCGTCGAATTCCGAGACTGTGTCCCGGAAGGCTATTTTAACTCGTCTATTAAATCGAGCGATTTTCAAAATTGACGAGAACGTTTAAAATTTCACTTTTAAAATTTTATTAACTTAACAATAAATCATATAAAATATATAAACACATTAAAAATCATTCTGGCTCATTTTAGACTAAAATCTGATTAAATTGCATTTTAATAATATTAAATTCATTTTTAAATTAATATAAAATCCCAAATAATAATTTATTCACTTAAAAATTCATCTAAAATCCCAACAATATTATTTATAACCAATCGAACCTAAAAATACATTTAAACACCATTTTATAATCATTTACCCCAAATTCACCCTTTATCCCAATCCCGAATATTTAATTATTATTATCCAATCTCACATTAAACCTCCACATTAGAAATTATCACTTGTTGTTTTAGTTTAAACCAATTCTTTTTAGTTCAAAATAAATCTTAAACCCATATTAAATATTTAAAAATGAATTAAATGTTCAAATTCAATGGCTTAAAAATACGGGATGTTACATTCCTTCCCCCTTATAAAAATTTCGTCCCCGAAATTTGCTAAGGTAGAAAATACTCTCCAACCCATTTATTTCCAAATTGGCTGAGTTAAAAACTTATATACATTTTCCCAAAATCCTTTAGCTCAATCCCAAACTCATGTGCTTCACTAATCCAAAAGCTTTACTTTTAACTTTATTTCAAAATAACTTTACTAGTTATTAAAAACTTTCCCAAAAACCCCAAAAAATTTCTAACTCCCAAAATTTCTGAAAATTTTTGGCGGAGTCTCCTTTGCACGGAGGAGCTTCTGCGATATCGCAGGATACACAAATATATATACATCGGCTCACATGGCCGGAAACCAAAATATATCACAATATATATATCAATTTCCCAATTATATTTGCGTAGGCGTACCTCTTAGCAAATTTTAATAGCGAGCAGCTAATCTAACGCATATACGCGCTCCAACTCTCTCGAACGCCTTCCGTACCTGTACTAAACTCAAGCAAACTCATCAATTTCAAGATATGAGCATTTTAATAACATTTCCAATGTAAATGCAAGCCAAATATATCCATTTCATAACCAAACCAAGCAAATTTTATAATTATGCATGCTAACCACCTTTATAAACAATTTCACAATTCCGACATCATTTTAAAGCTTCTTTACAAACCCAAACTTCATAGTTTAACAATGTCACTATATTTTCAACAATCCAAAGATTTCAATCACTTTCGAATCACTTATTCAAGTCTACTTCATTTTATTTCATTTGAATGCTTTAAATTCAAGTTCACTACATACAATTCATATTTATCTCAACCGATTCATTTCCACTTCAATATGATTACATATGCCTCTCTTACCTTTTAATTTTACTTACATTCCAAATTTGATTTACAATCAAATTTCATTTTAAACTTGAAACATTTGCATTTCAGTTATGATCCATTTCCATTCATATGCAAACATTACTCATTAATAGGTCGATTCATTCCTATTGATTCAGAATCAATTTCATTTGCTATTCTAAACTAATATACTTGCATTCATATACTAATTCTTTGAATTAGATTCCACTCCAGTTCAATTTATACAAAACTCAATTTCAATTGCTTGTTAAAACAACTTACTTCCGAATACATGCCAATTTCATGTCATTCAAACAAAATAATCACCACTCAAACTTATAACCATTTAAAATTAATTTCAACTCAGATCTATATTAATTTTATTCCATTTTCATGGTTCACAATCCAAGTATCTTTATTCCAATGCAATTTGTTAATTAAATTAAACTTTCCTTACATTTTATTTCATCTCAATAATAAATTAATACAATTTCACTTGCAATTCCATTTTATTATTTAACAAATTGTATTCAAGATTACTTAATAAGCCCATTCAAAATCATTTTGTTTTTCTTTCAAGATGCTTAAGTTCTTCCACACAATTTCCATCATCTTCTTATATCAATTTAATTTTATTTCCATTTGATTCTCATCCAATCAAATTTCAATTCATTTACAACTTTAATGCTCTTTGTTTATTTATCCAATCCATGTTAGATTTATTCATTAACAAAGAGATCACTTTAAATTATTTCTCTCATTTGAATTTTATTTACAATTCAAACCATCACTATTATAAGCTAATTCCATTATTCATTCATACTTTCCAATATTTATTACCAAAATTAAATTCCATTCCAAAACTGGATTTGTTTACCTTTCAAATTTTGACCAAACTATCAAAATTCTATTCATTACCATACACATTCCATTTAATTTAGTTTACACAAATTCATTCCCAAACAATTATTTTGGATTTAATTTAGTGAGCATTTACTCCATTTAACCTCATTTCAACTAAATTAAATTTCCTTCCAATTCTATTCTTATCCAAATTTTAATCAAGTTTAACTAAATTTTATTTAGCCAAAATTAAATTCATCCACCTCCTTTACTACTTCAATAATAATTGAATTCTATTCAATATTGCTTATAATGCATTTAAGTTTTGAATTCCACTTCAATTTATTCCTCCATAAATAAATTCAAAACTTATTTATTATTTAAGTTCATTCACATCTTTTATATCTCACTTTACTTTATCTTACTTTACATTCCATTAAGGGTTAAGTTTGAATTCACCTCTCCATCCAGCTATACCCCATTTGTGATTATAATTCCATTGTACTTGTATTTACAATCAAATTTTCCATCTTTAGGTTCATCAACTTATTTATTTATAAGTTTACATTGCTCATTTTAATCCATTTACATCTTATAATCACAATTCCTAATTTCATATTATAAGTATAACACTTAATAGTTTATTGGTACAATTTGTTACACAATGACCCACAATTACAAAGTCATTTAATCATTCAACTTAACTCAAATTAATTCCAATTTCCAATTTTATTTAACTTATCCCAAGTTAAATTCAACTTCTATTCACTTCAATAACTTCATTTACTTCCATTTACCCAAATTAAATTTTAATTTCAGGATTAAAATTTCCATCCTTCCTTCCTCACTTAAATCAACTTTACTTCCAAAATTATAGTTGATTTATTTCAATTTCCACATTTTTACTTTAACAGAATTCCCAGAATTCAATTTACCCGGATTTATTTCAAAACCACTTTGAAATATAAATCAACCCATTTCCATTTGATATCCAAATCAAATACCAAATTCCAAAACAATCTATTTTTAACAAACAAATTTTCCTTTTTGAAAATTCTAAAATTACTTGTTTCTCAAACAAGTCCAAACAATATTATAACCACTATTTTGGTAGCAATCCATCACTTTAGAAACTCGAAAATGAATTCTAATGATGTGGCCAGCATCATCAAGATTATTTCCCAGCGACTGAAGTGAGTTCAATGCTTTCCACTTCCCAAATTCACTTCAAATCAATTTCCATTCAAAAATATTTTCCAAAATATACTCCATCATTGACTTCAATAGCTTTGGAAAACATTTCAACATTTCCAAGGTTTTCTAAATTCCCAAATCCTTTATTTAAATTCATTTAAAACACTTCTCAAAATTTCGGGCATTTAAAATTCTGGTTTAAAGCAAATTTTAATTATACTTCTTCTTACTTAAACCATATTCAGTTAATTCTGTTTAGTTATAAACCATTTAAATATTTTAAATTCTTATTTGCTTATAAATCATTTCAAATTTTAGATCATATTTTAATTTCTTACTTGATTATAGAAGAAACAACCAAACAAGCATCCAATACATATAATAATTTAGAAAAATTATTTCTTTTTATCAAAATATAGCTTTGGGTAAAATTATTTCATTTACCCACTTTAAAAATAATACTATGTCGGTTTATCTTGTTTAAGAGTTTAGAAACCCCTATCGATACGGTTGTACTTCCCGCACCGACAAGAATTCATAAACACTCAACCGATAAGTCAACACAATACAAAACAATTTTATATCCACTAACAAGTACGCTCTCATAGCTATTATTACACTCAACTCATTATAGAGTACTTCCTACTCTATTTAAAAATGAGTAATTTCCCACCAAAGCCTAGGTTGTCGCCAATCTAAGCTCTGATACCAACTCTCACGACCCGCCTTTCTCGACCCTCGAAAATCGACACAAAATACTCAACAGTATAATATGCCGACGATCGAATGCCGGAAAAGACAGATTGTAAAGGATAAGAAAGTAGATAGAAGAAGAAAGAACCAACCAAATCAGAAATCTCACAATCGCAGCGGATAAAATATAATATATAGAACAGATCTTTACACAAATGAAAACTATATCTTTTTATATACAATACATCATCAGAGTCCATCACAACACAATCAATAGTAATCAGATACATGACTAACAACAATCATAGCAGCGGAATATAAACAAGTACGAATAATATGCCTCGACTCCAGCTCCTCTTCTGCTCCATAGCAACCTATCCTGTAATATACTCGGTCTAACCCGAGCATTATAATAAAATAACACCCGAGTCAGTCTGGAATACCAGCGCATCATAAATACATCCAAACTGATTATTTAAGTTTCAAAAATCCTTTGAAACAAAAGCATCTTGTAAGACCACGCCACAAATAAACATGTCGGGTTTTTACCTTACGATAGCTAAAACACTTTTTATAAAAATCCTCTGATATTATAATAGTGTCTAGATACAAATACTTATTAAAAGAGCTGAAATTGTTACATGATTAAATTCCAGCATACTAGGTATACAAACAAATACCGTACAAGGCACGTAGGGAAAATGGATTTCCAACGAATGACTAGGCACTGGGGTACCACCTGTCACAGTACGTGGCCTAGATCACAGTACCGAGGAGTACGCCCGCTCCCCTGCAACACAAGACCGGAATCACCTATGGGCAATTCCGAATATGATCACCCCGCGGTTGGGATCAGCAACCGCACCACTAAGCCGAAATAAAAAGGGACATCTAGACAGGGATGACCATACTCTCCAGTGGGTGCTACCCACGAAGCCTTGCTGCATATCCCCTGATTTTCAGTCATTCCCGGTTGATGAGGCTTGAGGCTTAGCGTTACCTTTACAGAACATTACACTTTGAATGCCCATCGTCCACCTGACGATGTCACGAAAGCATTCGTCCATACAAGTCCGTCCCGGGTCCGAACGGAACCGAAGGCACTATTCCTACTACATCCATTTGGAAATATCCTCAGGATTAGTAGCGACTAGCCCTTGCACTTCACTGCTCCATCTTCGACTCCGAACACGTTACACGAAACGTACAAACCGGATCGAAGTGGTATTCGAGTCTCCAGACCTAGAATCCCGGTATACGGAAACTCGATCCCGGTCTCTTCGAAACGATCAGCGCATTTGGCCAATATTGATAGTCGGTGATTTAACTATCAATTAATGTTCACAAACATCCATACACATCCATCACACAATAAATAATCTCCATATTATTTATTTTCTTTTAATATCTTTCAAAGATATATTTTCACATTTTCAAAACTCATTTGAAACCAATTTTCCACTCTTCCTTTACAAGGTAAATCTTTTACCCTTTATTCCCATCGGGAATAACCAAGTATAAAACAATTTGCATTTAAAACAGTTAAAAATACTTTATACTGAAATATACTTTAAAATATGAAAATTTCTTTTATTTATTTACTCAAAATATAAATTTAAAATATGTGAAGAAAACTAGTTATTAACACATAAACTTTGATTTTAAAAATAAGGGTTTTAGTTTAACTAAATTCAAATAGCGTTATAAGAAGAAAATACTAATTTTAACAACTTAAGCTAAAACCAACTTTTAAATAAATCCATTTGTAAAAATAATTGCTAATATACTCCCAAATTATTACGGTATTAAAAATTATTAATTTATTTCTTTAAAAATAACGATTTCTTAAAAATACTTTTTAAAACAATTTAAAACTTAACCTTAGTTAAATAAAATCTTTTTATAAACATTTACTTGGTTTTTCCCAGGGAAACACTTTCCCGTTTCTAAACATTCCAAAGTACTCTTTCATATAAATCCACTGATTTATTTCAAGTCAATTATGTTTTACAACATAAATCCCAAATCCCATATTTAACTATGACTTCATCCGAAGTTCACACCCAATTTCCCATATCCGGAAATTCATTTTTAAATTATAGTTTAAACATTTTTAAATAAACATTTTGGTGAATTCTCAATGAAAGCCAAATTTTCACTTCACTTAGTTAAATTCCAATGAAATACGGCATTTCAAAACATTCTATTTTTCATTTGAACTTGTTAATTTATAGTCGGAAACTCCATTTTAACATATTTTTAATTTCCGGATAACATTAATCATTATTTAAATAAACACCGTTATTTTAAACAATTTATAATTTCATAAATTTAATCTCCAGAAAATTTATATTTCATATTTATCGATTGATAAATTTTCCCACAATATTAAATCCCAATTTTACCAATTTTTTTCATTTCCCATTCCAAACCAGATTTCAAATTCTATTTTTCAAAAATTCTTAATTTAACAATTTACTTATTTCGTAAAAACCCAATTTTGTCCATTTATAAATTAAATTCTGTAATTATGATTTATACAACAATTTCACAACACAATTAAATTTCCAGATTTATCAATCACAACATATAAACAGGTATTCACTAACAATTATAAAATAATTGCTACAATTGTAAGGAATCCAGTTGGATCCCTCCAACCTGTTTCTCCCTGCATCCACAAATATTAGCACATCACAATATAAATATCAATCCAGACTGATAATAACAATTATATTCAGCCATCCACACAGATATTTAAATATTAACTATTTAAAATGCCTAGCATCCAGGTGTGAGTGAGAAAACTCACCTTGAGTTTCGACGAGCGTTCGAAATTTAAATTAAACCGGACAGTGTCCGATTTAACTCAAATTTTTACTTGCCCGGAATGACTCCGGATCTGTACCATCACGTAGCACTCGTCTCTGCGATTCCAACGCCACCAATTTCGTTAAAATCTGAGGTCGTACGAATAAGTTATGAATTTACAAAGTATTGAAATCGATTTGAAAACATTTTTTTTTAACTTTACCATCACAAAATCTCGGCCCTCCATCACTAAACGAGCCCGCCCTCCTTCTTCTTCATTCGCGTTCGTGTCCAGGGTGATAAAACCCATAGCCGCCTCTAGGGTTAGCAATCACCGTCCCTTTCGTCGAGTTCGACAATGATCTGAACCCACCCCGAGAAGCACCACCTCGCACTCCACCAACGTCATCCACCTCGTACCACTCGGCCCCCCCTACGCACGGATATTCGTGCACGAATACACCACAAACGTGGCTGCCTCTTCCCCTCTATTCTCCACGAAACTCGATCTCAACCGTTCACCTCGAAGAACTCGCCATCCTCTTCATATTTCCAGTTGAAAATTTCTGAAATCGTTGCTTGGATTTCGAGATTTTTGAGGGAGAAAACTAGGAGATATTGGCCACTGAAATAAAAGAACGGCGGCGGCTGAAAGATGTTAGGGTTTTGTTCAGTGAAAACGTATATTTATATAATTGTTTAATATTATTTTATTCTCGTTCCACTCAATTTATCACTTACGCATCGAACTCCAATCCTTACGTACCAACCGGCTATCCTAGGGTTTTTCTGCGTTCCGAACACGATGGAACAGGTTCCGTAAGCTAATTTGATCGTATGCGCGAGATACAGAATTAAACGATCAATTTAAAATTAAATCGGTTAAAACGATTTCTATGCGTTTCGAGCTGCCACGGTCAAACAACAACTCCGATTGCTTCAAAAATTGAAATCCGATAATAACTAACTATTACAGATCCAACGGAACTGGTTTCGTCGAATTCCGAGACTGTGTCCCGGAAGGCTATTTTAACTCGTCTATTAAATCGAGCGATTTTCAAAATTGACGAAAACGTTTAAAATTTCACTTTTAAAATTTTATTAACTTAACAATAAATCATATAAAATATATAAACACATTAAAAATCATTCTGGCTCATTTCAGACTAAAATCTGATTAAATTGCATTTTAATAATATTAAATTCATTTTTAAATTAATATAAAATCCCAAATAATAATTTATTCACTTAAAAATTCATCTAAAATCCCAACAATATTATTTATAACCAATCGAACCTAAAAATACATTTAAACACCATTTTATAATCATTTACCCCAAATTCACCCTTGATCCCAATCCCGAATATTTAATTATTATTATCCAATCTCACATTAAACCTCCACATTAGAAATTATCACTTGTTGTTTTAGTTTAAACCAATTCTTTTTAGTTCAAAATAAATCTTAAACCCATATTAAATATTTAAAAATGAATTAAATGTTCAAATTCAATGGCTTAAAAATACGGGATGTTACATGACATGTGTACGTTGTTTAGAAGCCCAGTATATTGGTAACTAGTACAAATGTAGAGAACCAACCGTTCGATTACGTAGAATAAAAAAAAATTAGTATAGATTTTGTCACGTCCCGAAATTTTCGACTTTCGAAAATTCGACATCGATACTCACTTTATTGACTGCCGAGCAATCGAGTGCCGGAAACTCCAGTAGTGAGGGTTTTAGATAAAGAAAAAGAAAAAGTAGAAGAAGAAGAAGATAGAAGAAAAAGAGAAGAAAGAAAGAAGAAGAACAACAGAAAACATCTGAACGACATCAATAGAAACACAGAACAGAGACAATATCAGAATCTTACACATCGCAGCGGAACAATATATAATAGATAAACACTAGTCTTTTAAAACAAAGAACTATATCAGTTTATACATACATCAATCATCAGAGTCAATATACAACAATGGACAGTTATATAAACTTGTCCTCATACAGAATACACAGCGGAATAAATACTATTAGATACAAATACTACGTCTCGTCATCCAGCTTATCTCCAAAGCTCCAGAATATCCAGAATATCCTGATAATCTAACTCTAGACTGCCCGTGTGGAAATTGGTGGGCACCCAGAGTTTAGAAGGGAACAATAAACTCCGAGTCAGTCATGGTGACTGGTGTGAGATCGCAAAACAGTTATTCTTTAAAATAAACAACAGGAAAATTTAAAGTCAATTCGAAATGCTTTTGGAAAATGAAACTACCATAAGACCTCCCACCACACACACAATGCAAACGCAGACTTGGAGGAGATTTCTTCTTATGATAGTCAAAGATGCTTACTACGCGAAAAATCAAATTCTTTTTGATATTATTATTAGTGCATAGTGTAGAAAACATTTCGAAAGTAGAATATAAATCTTAGCCAGCATAGGTACCATTATAGTATGCTTGCTATAGCTACCATATTAAATGGCAGGTTCTACAACTAAAACCGTACAAGGCTCGTATTGTTTCTTTGGATTTCCAACAAATGGTCAGGCTAAGGAACTTCCTATCCACGATGGGTACGTCCCTGGAATAGACGACCCGAGAACCTAACCGGATCTCTGCCAACACAAGGCCGGGTTACCTCTGCAAAAATAGGTAACTACTGACACGCGTATGTCATCCCCCGATCGTCACCGATCTTCCCGAGGATCCCCGACTTCCAACAAACCACAAAGTAATAATAACTGTGCAGCAACCACAGAGGTTAAGTATCTGGGCTCCATACCATGATACCACCTTTATCCAGAAGGAATGACATACACTAAGGGGCGCTACTCCCTAGAACCTTGCTGCATTCGTCCTGTTTCGACCATTTCCGGGGTGTGAGGCTCGACGAAGTCTCGTCCACAAAGCTACGCTTTCTACAAAGCCCTGCTTTGGGTCAAACAAAATGATCAACCTATGATCACAAAGATATAAGATCAAACAAATGATCATATCACAAATGATCAAACACTGATCATTTCACAGCAACACTCAGTATGCCACGTTACCAAATTGGGATATATCGCTGATAAATTTCAACTACATAACCTCTGAGCTCGTACGTCTCAGAGAAGGGTGTTAAGCTAAGAGAATAAATTCTCCGCCACCAACAGAAATGTATTTGAAAGAAATCAGCTTTATATCTCAAATTGTAACGTCAGACACACAATCCATACAAGTCTGTTCCGGGATCGAACAGAACCGAAGGCACTTCTCACGAAGCCCTTGCATATCCGGATAATTTTCAATCACGTCAGGAATTCCCGTCACTAAGGGTGATAAAACCTCTAAATCGAAGATCAGTCGATGTAGAGTAACTCGACGGTAATCCTTCCGTTTTCAAAAATATCCGGTCTTCAACACCGGTCTTCGAATGCAATTCATAACGACGTATCACATATTCGGAATGGGTTATACGACCCCAGGGTCCTTTCCCGGCTAACCCGAATAGTGAGCGATTATTTAAAAATAAGTGTGGCATTCAATTTCATCCAATTCACAACAAATACCTATCTAAAGGTAATTATTGATAGTCGGTTATTTAACTATCAATAAAGATGCGCAACATCATCAGATTCCAAATAATTTTCCCAAATTATTTATTCTTCAAAAATATCTTTATAAGATATAAAATTTCCACACTTAACCATTTGAAAACAATTTCAAATATTCACTTTTCAATTTATCTTTAAAAGATAAAAACTCAAACGGTTCATTTCACATTGGAAAAGCATTTCCATACTTATTTAAAAATAAGTAATTCACAAATCATTTATTTTCAACACTTAGAAAATATTCGATATACTTAAAATCAAAATTAAGTATATATCTCATTCTTTAAGGAAATCATTCTTAAATCACATTTATTTGAGTCAAAACGAATGTTGCGTAAAACATCGTTACGACGACTCGAAATCACTAGTATAGGGATTCAGAATTTAGATAGATATATAAATCCCAATACTATATAAAATATTTCCTTTCGGAAATCATTTACTATAACAACAGTGTTATAGTCCACCATTTCCTTATTTCTCGAAAACGTCTATTTCAACAATAAATGTTGAAATCTATGATTTCGATAGTTCACACGTTTTAAAACATCTTTTAAAACAATTAACTTCACTTCAAATATCACTTTTCCAAAATTATATCCATTTTACTTAAAAATATATTCACTGTCCAAAATCGTGAATATACTTCACTAACCCCATTTCAGTCTTTTCTACACATTTTATTTCAATAAAAATTCGCTATTTAAAATCGCGAATACATCTTCTATAATGTCCTTCTATATTTAATTTATCCAATCAATTGATTCCGAATTTATAAAACAACGTTTATAAATTCTATTTCTATTTTCTAATGACTTCAATTTAATAAATCTTCTTTATTAATAATTCGATCAATATCCCATTTAAAGGCAACAATCCAAGTTACAAGTAAATTTCTTATCAGTCTTTATTCTACAACTTCATTCATTTTATAACTTCATCCATTTTATAACCTCATTCATTTTATAAATCTATAAACTTCAACTTTTATAAATCTATAAACTTCAAATCTTCGCAATTTATAATTCTATCAATTTTCTATCTTGCCAGTTTATAATTCTGTAAGTTTCATATCTTTACAATTTAATACTTATGAAAACTCGTTTTAAAATTTCAATAATTTCAATTGATAAATATAGATTTTGTACATTTTTTTATAATACTTTAAAAATCTCAATTTAACCCATTCTAAAATTAAATCGACTTTCATTTCAAAAGTCACACTTTGGTTATATTTCACAATTTAAAATTTTCATAACTTTAAATTTATAACATTCATTTATTTAAGATAAATAAATTCCAAAATTTAATGAATCGTATACTTTCCAAAAATCACTTCAAAATCCCTTTTAAAGTAAAAATCGTTTATTTTAAACTTTAAAAATTGAACCCGATGATGCAACGCATCAATTAGTCAATCACAACAGTCAACATCTTATCTCAACATATGATACAGAATACATCACAATATCTGTACATAAATAACTACTGTGAGGAATCCAGTTGGATCCCTCCAACCTGTTTCCCTGCATCCACAGATGTTAGCACAATACCAATTCCGCTCCAGTACGGAATTATCGCGGTATATGGGTTTTTATAAATCCGCTTACTAACGGCGCAATAGGGTCTCATCCGCTATACGAGGCGGGAAATCATCAATCCAGTATATACATATGCCAATATGTATATACTGCTATATATATAGATATATCCTATCATATCTAATATCACAATCAATAGCAATCAACACGATCAATAACTGCAAATAAATATTTTCCTTCGAGTGAGAAAATCTCACCTTAGCTTTTAATTGCAATCCGTTTCCATTTCAGTTTTGTTTTCTCGATTTTAACCTGGTATAAACAATTTTATAAAATCTATTAATATTCGAATTAAATCGAATAATCAATTTTCATTTGTTAATTCTAATTATCCCAAGATTTTATTTTAAACCAATTTCTTTTAATAAATTTGTTTAACTAAAAATTAAATTCGAAACTAAATTTCCTTCGATAAATATTTTTACACTTAAAACATTTATTTTCATAATCCTATCTATATATAAATAAATTTCTGTTTATAAAAAAAATGATTTTTTATCCCTCACCGTTAAACTAAAATCTCATTCCTATATAAGTTTCAAACATGCATGTGTATATTTTCTTTTGAAACCATATATATATACTTATAAAAATAAACTATATTAAAAATCTAATTTTCTATAATCCTTATATAAATTTTCTGTTTATAGTTTATCCCCTATCTATAGATTACAACAGAGCTCATCTTTACTGTATTATTATTATCACTATTTTTCTTTTCAATCTGTATATACTTTTATTAATCAAGTAAAAAAAACAAAAAAAACAAAAACAACGAAGGAAAAGAATCGAATGCCTTACCAACGATCTCAACCCCGACACTGTCACAACCCTTGGCCAGAACTCACGATGTCTTCACGCGAGCTCGCGCCACCCAAACTGCAGCCCCAAGGCTCACACGCGACTTCATCGAAGAACTCAAATCTGGCAGTGATTTGAATCGCGACTTCACCCCACTCGCGAATCCACTTCGCTGCTGCCCTAGCTTCGCCTCCCAGTCGAACGAGTTCTTCGACACATCAAGTTGACGTTGCCACAACCCTAGCTGCACGCCGCCTCAAGTCCCCATTAGCCAGCGATTCGCGACCATCCCCTAAATTGCGACCCCCAAGACTCGAGCCTCCTGCGCATACATAACGTCGCCACCACGTCGTCTACGACATGGCGTACCCTCGCGCCGAGGTCGACTGGCAGTGCGACACTGCGACAATGTCGCGATGGACTTTTTCGATTCGAATTCAATCGAACTTCGCCTCTTCTGAATGGATGAAGAACGGAGGAAGAGAGAGCTCGGGATTGTTTTTTTTTTCTTTGATTATGAACGAAGATTTGTTTCGTTTATTTTTTTTTTCTCTAAAAGGAAGAGGGACTCGATTTCTATTTGAACTGGAAGTGAAGACAATAGCGGCCATTGTTATTTCCTTTGAACGAGATTTATATTTTCTCTGAAATCTTTAATTGAGGAACCAGAGAAGGTTGCGTGGGATTTAAAAAGAAAAGAGGGGACAAGAGAACGATGATTAAGCAGAGTAGGTCGACTTGTTCAGAAGTAGGGTGGCTGATGTTGACAAAATTTAAAATTTAAAATTCAATTTGAATTCGTTTAAATCTCCACGCGTTTATGTGTCGTACGTTCACATATCAACTCTGATAAATACGAAATTTGAAATCCGGTAATAATTCAATATTACGGACCCAAGGGAACCGGTTTCGTCGAATTCCGAGACTCTTTGAAAATTGACTATTTTTAAATATCGATTCGAACAATTCAATTCAATACTGCACAGAACAGTTTCAAATTCAATCCTGACAGTTCGATTAGCTTCGGTATTATCAATACGAATTTTAAAAGTTTTCGAAATATTTTCCTTCAACTCAAAATTGAAGATATAAATTTTTATTCAACATCAATAGATAAATTTTTTTGTCCAACTTCAATTGATTAAATTTTATAATTAAATCGTCAATTTCAAAATTATATCGGGATTCAAATTAAATCATCGTTCAAATATTTAAAATTAATTAAATATTCTCAATTTAATTCGTTCGAAATTCTGGGTCGTTACAGACTTCCCTCCTTAAAAGAATTTCGTCCTCGAAATTACAAGTTAGGGAAAAATAGTCCTTAACTCGTCTACTCTTTTTCCAACATCCAATAGTTTTATCAAATTTCAAAACAAATCTTCCTACTAGAGATTCGTTATCAATTCAACTAAATTTTCCAACTCAAATTATAAGTTCCAACAACATTGTTTACTTAATAATTCAAATTTAAATTTAAATTCAAATTTTAAACTTCCAAATTTCCTCAAAAATTTTCTAACACTCGAAATTTTCGAAAAATTTCGCCAGCGTCTCCTTTGCGCGGCTAATACGGTACGACTACAAAACGTCCCTACAGACTCTCAGATTTCAAAAAGAAAAAGAAAAAGCCAAGCGGCTAGAGAGAAATCATCAAAAACTCATATTAAAATTCAAATACGTACCTTTTCGAGCAAATTCAACTTCATCTTCGAAATTAAATTCCAATTCCTTTATACCTGTATATCCTACTAGCCATTATATCTAGTTATAACATTAAAATCATTTTGCAAATTCGATTACAAAATTTTCAATATAACTGCTTATATCATTTCTAATTCGCTATTGAAGTTATATCCATTATCTTCAATTTTACATTTCAGATTTTATTTGAATTCAATTTCACATTTCAATTCCTCATTCGAATACAATTCACAATTCCAATCTAATTTGGATTTAGTTTACTTCTGGATATTGAATTTTATCAATTAACTTTAGTTCACTTCAAACTAATTTCAAAACTTCATTTAATTTCACACAATTCAACTTCATTTTCAATATACAGTTTTAATTCCAGTTTTATCCTTTTACTCATTTCCAAAATTTATTTGCGGTTTGCTATTTTGGTTTATAACCACTCACATTTAACTGGATTTCCAATTCGAATTCAATTTATCTTTCTTTTACAATTATTGAATTTAATTCGTTCCAAACCTTATTCATTTGGTTAATATTCAATTAGCTTCACTTACTAACTTTCAGTTTAATACTTCATTTATCAAATTCAATTCCAGTTCTATTTACTTTCAAATTCAAAATGAATTTTAACATTTCAATTTTATTTTCTGGCACTTGCAATCGCAATTCATTCATTCATTCACTAATTCATTCGTTTTTCAATTTGAATTTCATTCTAATCAAATTTCAATATTCTATAAGTTATCAACTTATTACTAGTAATATTTCATAAGTATTTGAAATAGGATTCCAGAGTCGTTTCCACTTTTTCAAAACCATTTGAAAACAATTCAAATTCCATTTGAATTTCCAAACAAAACTCAAATTTTCAAACAACTCCTATTTAAAACAATTTGGCAGCAATTTCTCTTTTGGAAACCCGAAAATGAACACCGGTGATGTCGCGATCATCATCGGAATTATTTTCCAGCGACCTAAAAGAGTTTAGAGCTTTCAACTCTCCAAAATATTTCTCAAAACCTTCGAAATTCATTTTCAACTCCAAAAATGATTTAACTTTCCAAATCTCCAAAATTTTCAAGTTCCTTTCAAAACATTTCCAAAAACTTCTCTGGAATTCCGTTTTAAATTACAATTCACATTTATAATTTACATTCTCTAATTTCATTCGTATGTGAATAAATTTCTTAACTTTGGAGTTTCGGTTTGAATTTCTTATCCAATTTCATATAATAATGATAACATTTCCATATTATCACTTCCTAACAACCAAACATCCATATACTATGATAATTCATAGAAAATCATTTCTTTTCTATACAAAAATAGTTTTGGGTAAAATTATCTCATTCACCCTATTTAAAATCAATACTGTGTCGGTTTATCTTGTTTAAGAGTTTAGAAACCCCTATCGATTACAGTTAGCTAGACTGCACCGACCAGAATCCATAAACAATCAACCGATAAGTCAACACAATACAAAACAATTTCATATTCAAATAACAAATACGCGCTCATATCTATTATTACACTCAACTCATTCTAGAGTACTACTGACTCTATCTCTAATGAGTAACACCCAACAGAGCAGGGTTGTCGCTTAACCATATGCTCTGATACCACTCTATCACGTCCCGAAATTTTCGACTTTCGAAAATTCGACATCGATACTCACTTTATCGACTGCCGAGCAATCGAGTGCCGGAAACTCCAGTAGTGAGGGTTTTAGATAAAGAAAAAGAAAAAGTAGAAGAAGAAGAAGATAGAAGAAAAAGAGAAGAAAGAAAGAAGAAGAACAACAGAAAACATCTGAACGACATCAATAGAAACACAGAACAGAGACAATATCAGAATCTTACACATCGCAGCGGAACAATATATAATAGATAAACACTAGTCTTTTAAAACAAAGAACTATATCAGTTTATACATACATCAATCATCAGAGTCAATATACAACAATGGACAGTTATATAAACTTGTCCTCATACAGAATACACAGCGGAATAAATACTATTAGATACAAATACTACGTCTCGTCATCCAGCTTATCTCCAAAGCTCCAGAATATCCAGAATATCCTGATAATCTAACTCTAGACTGCCCGTGTGGAAATTGGTGGGCACCCAGAGTTTAGAAGGGAACAATAAACTCCGAGTCAGTCATGGTGACTGGTGTGAGATCGCAAAACAGTTATTCTTTAAAATAAACAACAGGAAAATTTAAAGTCAATTCGAAATGCTTTTGGAAAATGAAACTACCATAAGACCTCCCACCACACACACAATGCAAACGCAGACTTGGAGGAGATTTCTTCTTATGATAGTCAAAGATGCTTACTACGCGAAAAATCAAATTCTTTTTGATATTATTATTAGTGCATAGTGTAGAAAACATTTCGAAAGTAGAATATAAATCTTAGCCAGCATAGGTACCATTATAGTATGCTTGCTATAGCTACCATATTAAATGGCAGGTTCTACAACTAAAACCGTACAAGGCTCGTATTGTTTCTTTGGATTTCCAACAAATGGTCAGGCTAAGGAACTTCCTATCCACGATGGGTACGTCCCTGGAATAGACGACCCGAGAACCTAACCAGATCTCTGCCAACACAAGGCCGGGTTACCTCTGCAAAAATAGGTAACTACTGACACGCGTATGTCATCCCCCGATCGTCACCGATCTTCCCGAGGATCCCCGACTTCCAACAAACCACAAAGTAATAATAACTGTGCAGCAACCACAGAGGTTAAGTATCTGGGCTCCATACCATGATACCACCTTTATCCAGAAGGAATGACATACACTAAGGGGCGCTACTCCCTAGAACCTTGCTGCATTCGTCCTGTTTCGACCATTTCCGGGGTGTGAGGCTCGACGAAGTCTCGTCCACAAAGCTACGCTTTCTACAAAGCCCTGCTTTGGGTCAAACAAAATGATCAACCTATGATCACAAAGATATAAGATCAAACAAATGATCATATCACAAATGATCAAACACTGATCATTTCACAGCAACACTCAGTATGCCACGTTACCAAATTGGGATATATCGCTGATAAATTTCAACTACATAACCTCTAAGCTCGTACGTCTCAGAGAAGGGTGTTAAGCTAAGAGAATAAATTCTCCGCCACCAACAGAAATGTATTTGAAAGAAATCAGCTTTATATCTCAAATTGTAACGTCAGACACACAATCCATACAAGTCTGTTCCGGGATCGAACAGAACCGAAGGCACTTCTCACGAAGCCCTTGCATATCCGGATAATTTTCAATCACGTCAGGACTTCCCGTCACTAAGGGTGATAAAACCTCTAAATCGAAGATCAGTCGATGTAGAGTAACTCGACGGTAATCCTTCCGTTTTCAAAAATATCCGGTCTTCAACACCGGTCTTCGAATGCAATTCATAACGACGTATCACATATTCGGAATGGGTTATACGACCCCAGGGTCCTTTCCCGGCTAACCCGAATAGTGAGCGATTATTTAAAAATAAGTGTGGCATTCAATTTCATCCAATTCACAACAAATACCTATCTAAAGGTAATTATTGATAGTCGGTTATTTAACTATCAATAAAGATGCGCAACATCATCAGATTCCAAATAATTTTCCCAAATTATTTATTCTTCAAAAATATCTTTATAAGATATAAAATTTCCACACTTAACCATTTGAAAACAATTTCAAATATTCACTTTTCAATTTATCTTTAAAAGATAAAAACTCAAACGGTTCATTTCACATTGGAAAAGCATTTCCATACTTATTTAAAAATAAGTAATTCACAAATCATTTATTTTCAACACTTAGAAAATATTCGATATACTTAAAATCAAAATTAAGTATATATCTCATTCTTTAAGGAAATCATTCTTAAATCACATTTATTTGAGTCAAAACGAATGTTGCGTAAAACATCGTTACGACGACTCGAAATCACTAGTATAGGGATTCAGAATTTAGATAGATATATAAATCCCAATACTATATAAAATATTTCCTTTCGGAAATCATTTACTATAACAACAGTGTTATAGTCCACCATTTCCTTATTTCTCGAAAACGTCTATTTCAACAATAAATGTTGAAATCTATGATTTCGATAGTTCACACGTTTTAAAACATCTTTTAAAACAATTAACTTCACTTCAAATATCACTTTTCCAAAATTATATCCATTTTACTTAAAAATATATTCACTGTCCAAAATCGTGAATATACTTCACTAACCCCATTTCAGTCTTTTCTACACATTTTATTTCAATAAAAATTCGCTATTTAAAATCGCGAATACATCTTCTATAATGTCCTTCTATATTTAATTTATCCAATCAATTGATTCCGAATTTATAAAACAACGTTTATAAATTCTATTTCTATTTTCTAATGACTTCAATTTAATAAATCTTCTTTATTAATAATTCGATCAATATCCCATTTAAAGGCAACAATCCAAGTTACAAGTAAATTTCTTATCAGTCTTTATTCTACAACTTCATTCATTTTATAACTTCATCCATTTTATAACCTCATTCATTTTATAAATCTATAAACTTCAACTTTTATAAATCTATAAACTTCAAATCTTCGCAATTTATAATTCTATCAATTTTCTATCTTGCCAGTTTATAATTCTGTAAGTTTCATATCTTTACAATTTAACACTTATGAAAACTCGTTTTAAAATTTCAATAATTTCAATTGATAAATATAGATTTTGTACATTTTTTTATAATACTTTAAAAATCTCAATTTAACCCATTCTAAAATTAAATCGACTTTCATTTCAAAAGTCACACTTTGGTTATATTTCACAATTTAAAATTTTCATAACTTTAAATTTATAACATTCATTTATTTAAGATAAATAAATTCCAAAATTTAATGAATCGTATACTTTCCAAAAATCACTTCAAAATCCCTTTTAAAGTAAAAATCGTTTATTTTAAACTTTAAAAATTGAACCCGATGATGCAACGCATCAATTAGTCAATCACAACAGTCAACATCTTATCTCAACATATGATACAGAATACATCACAATATCTGTACATAAATAACTACTGTGAGGAATCCAGTTGGATCCCTCCAACCTGTTTCCCTGCATCCACAGATGTTAGCACAATACCAATTCCGCTCCAGTACGGAATTATCGCGGTATATGGGTTTTTATAAATCCGCTTACTAACGGCGCAATAGGGTCTCATCCGCTATACGAGGCGGGAAATCATCAATCCAGTATATACATATGCCAATATGTATATACTGCTATATATATAGATATATCCTATCATATCTAATATCACAATCAATAGCAATCAACACGATCAATAACTACAAATAAATATTTTCCTTCGAGTGAGAAAATCTCACCTTAGCTTTTAATTGCAATCCGTTTCCATTTCAGTTTTGTTTTCTCGATTTTAACCTGGTATAAACAATTTTATAAAATCTATTAATATTCGAATTAAATCGAATAATCAATTTTCATTTGTTAATTCTAATTATCCCAAGATTTTATTTTAAACCAATTTCTTTTAATAAATTTGTTTAACTAAAAATTAAATTCAAAACTAAATTTCCTTCGATAAATATTTTTACACTTAAAACATTTATTTTCATAATCCTATCTATATATAAATAAATTTCTGTTTATAAAAAAAATGATTTTTTATCCCTCACCGTTAAACTAAAATCTCATTCCTATATAAGTTTCAAACATGCATGTGTATATTTTCTTTTGAAACCATATATATATACTTATAAAAATAAACTATATTAAAAATCTAATTTTCTATAATCCTTATATAAATTTTCTGTTTATAGTTTATCCCCTATCTATAGATTACAACAGAGCTCATCTTTACTGTATTATTATTATCACTATTTTTCTTTTCAATCTGTATATACTTTTATTAATCAAGTAAAAAAAACAAAAAAAACAAAAACAACGAAGGAAAAGAATCGAATGCCTTACCAACGATCTCAACCCCGACACTGTCACAACCCTTGGCCAGAACTCACGATGTCTTCACGCGAGCTCGCGCCACCCAAACTGCAGCCCCAAGGCTCACACGCGACTTCATCGAAGAACTCAAATCTGGCAGTGATTTGAATCGCGACTTCACCCCACTCGCGAATCCACTTCGCTGCTGCCCTAGCTTCGCCTCCCAGTCGAACGCGTTCTTCGACACATCAAGTTGACGTTGCCACAACCCTAGCTGCACGCCGCCTCAAGTCCCCATTGGCCAGCGATTCGCGACCATCCCCTAAATTGCGACCCCCAAGACTCGAGCCTCCTGCGCATACATAACGTCGCCACCACGTCGTCTACGACATGGCGTACCCTCGCCCCGAGGTCGACTGGCAGTGCGACACTGCGACAATGTCGCGATGGACTTTTTCGATTCGAATTCAATCGAACTTCGCCTCTTCTGAATAGATGAAGAACGGAGGAAGAGAGAGCTCGGGATTGTTTTTTTTTCTTTGATTATGAACGAAGATTTGTTTCGTTTATTTTTTTTTCTCTAAAAGGAAGAGGGACTCGATTTCTATTTGAACTGGAAGTGAAGACAATAGCGGCCATTGTTATTTCCTTTGAACGAGATTTATATTTTCTCTGAAATCTTTAATTGAGGAACCAGAGAAGGTTGCGTGGGATTTAAAAAGAAAAGAGGGGACAAGAGAACGATGATTAAGCAGAGTAGGTCGACTTGTTCAGAAGTAGGGTGGCTGATGTTGACAAAATTTAAAATTTAAAATTCAATTTGAATTCGTTTAAATCTCCACGCGTTTATGTGTCGTACGTTCACATATCAACTCTGATAAATACGAAATTTGGAATCCGGTAATAATTCAATATTACGGACCCAAGGGAACCGGTTTCGTCGAATTCCGAGACTGTTTGAAAATTGACTATTTTTAAATATCGATTCGAACAATTCAATTCAATACTGCACAGAACAGTTTCAAATTCAATCCTGACAGTTCGATTAGCTTCGGTATTATCAATACGAATTTTAAAAGTTTTCGAAATATTTTCCTTCAACTCAAAATTGAAGATATAAATTTTTATTCAACATCAATAGATAAAATTTTTTGTCCAACTTCAATTGATTAAATTTTATAATTAAATCGTCAATTTCAAAATTATATCGGGATTCAAATTAAATCATCGTTCAAATATTTAAAATTAATTAAATATTCTCAATTTAATTCGTTCGAAATTCTGGGTCGTTACAGATTTTCATTAATTCCAGATAAACATCAAATAATAATATATGTCTATGTATGTGTGTATATGGAAAATTTATTTCGACACAAATAGATAGCACAATTGACCATACATTGAATTTCAACCACAAAATTACCCTTCGATTTCTACCCCAAACGTGAATGCAATAGCGGTCTAGATCGACTATATTATCAATCGTCATTTACTTTTTTGTTAAATAATCGGATTATATATATAGACACACATCCCCACATATACATACATACTACATATAGATATTAAAACGACACATGGTTGGACTTCAGAACTCTTCTATTGATTGCATATGAGGTAAGTTAAAACAATTTGACAAACATCTTAAGACTATTTATAATTAATTAATAAAATGTGTATGGTTAAGAATTTTGGAATGGCAATCGATTCATAATTACTATTTATTCACATAAAGTTATAACGTCATACTAAACATAATGGATTTATTGTGGAGTATATGATATTTAATTTTACAAAAGATTAATTATGTTTTTTAAGCAATAAACTTGAATATTTGCCGAATAAACCTATTGTACCATAATTATTTTATAGAGAAGTTTCACTCATTAATGAACTTACAATCCGTGCATCATAATTCAATGTGTTTGTAACATTTAAAGTGAAATTAATGTCCCTTTTCAACTTTTTTTCCTAACTTCACCATATACTATTACATTGAAAACGAATTCGTATTCCTTCGTCCGTTCTTTTACTGCGCATCCATTTTTTGCAATTCTCAATCCACTCCATCCACATTTATTGTTTTAGTAACTGCTCATTAGTTTATTTTTATCTATTTCTGATGACGTGGCATCTCTGTATAAATACCACACCTGATTATCTTCCTACTACACAAGTGTGTAACCCGTGCGTTGCACACGGTAATGTTGTTAAAATATATTATTTATATTTTAATTATTGCTAAAATATAATTTTATTATGCAATAAATATGATAAATTTATTGTGATACATTAACCATAAACTAAAGTGATTTGTGACATTCAGATAAAAGGTTGATTGTTCGATACTCGCTAACTACGTATCTTTGTAAAAATTAATGTACCAATTCAAAAAAATTATAATTAAATAGTTAATATTGTATGTATTAAGTCCGTGGGTGCAGTGCGGTGGAAATGAGGCTTGGGTTTTGGTAAAAAGACCTAGGTTCCATTCCTATCATGCGCTTCCCCATCCTATATTCCTAAACACGTAACTTCACTATTTTGTTAATATGATTGTTTTATATATATATATATTGATTTATCATCTTATTTCTTGAAGGATTTATAAATGGATTAATGAACATTAAACAAATTTAATTTATTTAAATAATTTGAATTAATGATCGACATAACTAATTAAATAAAAAGGGTAAATGTAAAAAAAGTTAAAATTAGGAAGAGGGTTTTTTACAAATTTGTAATTGAGAAGAGCATAGACTTTATGGTTAGGTTATCTGTATGTGAACTTTTTTTTGATTCAAACACGAACTTTTATTCATTTTTAAACAATTTTATCCTTGTAGTTAACCATAGATTTCATGTTCTTGTAGAAGGGTCATGCTTACAACGGTGATAGTTGCAAAATAATGTTATGTAGCATTTAGTTGAGTTATGAGTTAAGTGTGGTTTGATAATATGTTGAAGGTGAGAATGTTTGTATAATTTAATTTTTATCGGTTTAATCTGTGCGTTCAAATTATAACGTTGTAAAATATAAATTTATTATCTTTTAAAGGTTGTTAAAAATGAAATTATGTTATGTAATGTAATGTATGATATTTTTTTGAGATAAATGAATTAAAATAAAAGAATTATTATTATTTATGTATACATTTATGTTATGTGATATATATATATATATCTTCATATATCTGCATAAATAAGAAATAATTTTATTATTTTTCTCATATATATGAATATTGTATAAATTGAAATCCTCTTATTTTTAGGATTTATAAGATAGATTAATAAATATAAGTTAATCATATTTATTTTAATAGTTTAAATTTTAGATCACATAATTAGTTAAATATATAGACTTAAATGTAAAATATTAAAAGATAATTTAGAAAGGTTTCTAAGTAATTGTAAAAAAATTAAATTTTTAGGTATTTGAAGTTAATAGAATTTACAGTGTAATGTATGACAAATTCATTTAGTAAATAAATCTGTTGTTGTTATTAATGTGTATGATTTTTATTATGCAATTTATTTATATATATTTGCATCGAATTTTTTTACCAATTTGTTATGCATCTACAATACACATTGAAAATTTCATCTTTTAGGATTTATTATAAATATTAGTTGATTAAGTTTATCAATTAGTTTAAATTTTAGATTATGTAATTAATTAAATGTGTGGACTATAATGTAAAATTTTGAGAAAGAACCATGAAATATTTGTAAATAATTGTAGATTCTTTTAATAATAGATATTCAAATGTAAAATAGTGTAAAAAGTTTAGTAGAATAATTGTATAGTAGTATATCATAGGATTTTGAAAATAAAATATCTACTTAGAGAGAATTAAGGAGAACACATATAACTCCTAGAATTAATGAGGGAGTTTTAAATTCTTCTGCTTTAATATTATTTAATTGATTTCATCTCCATTTCTAAGAAGAAAGCATCTCACGGTAATGGCAATTCAAGCGCAATTTCAAAATCCAATTCCATATTTCCACAACAACCTCCTGTAAGATTTTCAATCGCAAAACATCGACTATGCAAGCAATCAAACAAACTACCGTACCCCATTTTCCTATAAAGGAGTCCACGGAGATGATTCGGAAAATTCTTCAAGCAGTCGCACTTATTCAGATATACTTCCATCTCATCTGGACAATTACAACCTCAAAATCGATGATGTGGTTCATGCTCAGGTAGTGTATTTTGCTATTAATTGGTTATGATCAGGTTAAGTTATCGTGGAAAACTAAGACCTTCCCTCTTTCTAAAACTTACTTGTCTTACTTTCCTTCTCACGTTCATATTTATGAATCGCCGTCAAGATGTGTATTATGGATAATTATAAATTATAAGTGGAAATTACTTGTGGCTAATTTCCACTTATAAATATATATCTTAAGAAATCATGTTAATGTTGGTAAAATTATCCAAATACCTCTTGAATTTCATTTACTTTTTTTTTAAATGTTCATTTTATAAAAGAAAACTAGAAGAGAGTTAGAGCTTTTTTATAATTATAAAGAAATAAATTTTATTATTAGTTTTTACAGAATCAGAAACTTAAACTAGAGCCTGAGCGAATTCAATATAGGCAGTATCAAGATTTATGTCTACGATAGAGCATAAATTAATTCAGATTTTGCATACTAAAATAGTGGAGTACGAATCTATAGTGTGAAAGAACCGAGAATTGGAAGAAAAAATTCAACAAATCAGCGAAGAGAATAGAATTTGGTACAACTTCATAAAGGATAAAGAATTGAAGGCAGTGAGCTTGAATGTGATATTAGATAAAGTGCTACAGCAAAACCCTATTCAGTTTAACGAAATTGGTGCAAATGAAGCGTATGGTGACAGTGATGAAACCACATTGGCTGCGGATGATGCCACGTAGTGTAATTATGAAGTAGAGGGGACTTGTAAAGTCACTGGTTGGAATTCGACGGAACAATGGCTGTGTAGGATGTGTATGAGAATGAAAGTCAGCATGCTTGTTATTCCATTTTGACATCTTTGCCTCACGGCACATGTCCGGTTTGCGGTATGTGGAAGAAGGCTTCCTTGTAGGTTCTCTTAGGTTGGTTTGGTTTGATCTTTCTAATAACTTCTGTTTATTTTGTTTATATAGTAATGATTGGTGTAATTGGATTAATTTTTTAGTACATTGAATTCGTATTATCCGTTTGCTTGTTTTCCTTTAAATACAATTAGTTTATACATACACACATAATTATTTTAGTTAATTTGTCATTATTTGTTATTGTGGTTTGTTTAGTCGGATATGAGTCAAGATTGAGGAAAAGTGCAAAAGCTTAATTTTAGGTAAAAGTTTGAGGTAACATGTATAAAGTTGATAGAACAACTATATATATTTCTATTTATTAACTTATTAGCGTTTTGATAACAGAAACTCTACATATGCAGGTCTGTAATTTGTCACCGATATGTGAATAGTTTGGATTCTAGAGTGTAAAATAGTAGATTGAAAGCAAGGTTCAAAATTTGGGTTTTGGACATTTTTTTAACTTTGGTAATGTTTCGAAAATTTCGGGAATTCCGATTCAATTTTGTTCCATCTTTGATTACATTATTGTTCTATTTTTTAACATAAGTAAACTAAATATACTATCAAATGCCTATATAAAATTTACAGTTATATTTTCTAGATATCTAATGTCTAAAATTTACCCAACATATTGATCATATTCTTTCAGCCTAGCATTTTATTTTAATTTATTTCGCAAATACCCAATATTCATATTCTTACCTACGGTCCATCAAGGATATAACTTATACCCTGTTCATTTTTACTGAAGCCTAGTTTTTCATTTCATTCATCTCCTCTAACACCCTAACTTTATAGATCTACATCCACTGCTCCACTCCTTATTTTGGTCTTTCTATTTTAAAATTGAGGAAACATAACCTTACACCCTTTCAAATATGAAGATGTCGCACAACCATTGTACTTAATTTCAACAGTTGTACATACAAGCTCGAAATATATTGAAAATTTCTTTGCATGTTTTCTATTCCTTAATCTGTTATTGTACATTCTCCAGAATTTACATTTATTTTTCCATGAAATGATTTTGCTTTTTACTAATGTATTCGGAAATTGTTTTTTGTCAGTCCCATCTCGGTCAGTGACGGAGCCTGACTTGGATGGACGAAATTCTATCATGTTGGGCGAACTCCTGAACAATGATTGAAAGTAAAGCTTGGATAGCGTATGCATATCTATGATTTCTGGCAATGCACATATGTTGTACAATGCTTATACACTGTGCAAATGCGTATTGAATTATCGTCAAAAGGCTAAAGCGATGATAATTTATACTTTTCAATTCTAATTCATTCATTATCAAAACCATAATTCCTTAAAGTAGATCACCCCCAAACACTTCAATGGCAGCGTTTGACATTTTCAATCCGATCAAAATTGTAGACGTAAGTTGTATACATTTTTAAATAACTTATTAGGCTCTCTTTCCAAATTAAATCAACTTACCAACTTTAATGAATAGTTCATCTTTCACAAGCGAAAAACTAGTCCATTTGATATAGAATTCTGTTAATCTCTGCATTTTGAAACCGACTATTGGGGCGATTTGCCTACTATCACTAGCCAAAATAAAATACTTTAAAGTTCAAAAAGACATGTAAAGCATTCATGTGCTTTCTAAATACAACATTTCCTTTACTTCGATAGCAAAATATCTCCACCTCCAATCTCCCATTCAAATCCCAATTCATGATCAATTCCTGTTAAGAAAATGAACACAATAAAACAGATTGACCCCAAATCAAAGCATGAAAGCTTAGCTAAATGGATTGAAATCCCAAATGCGTAAAATCAACACTCAGATCTTTATCGCCCACCACCAAATGGAATAAACCAACTCCTCATCCAATGTCGCAACAAGTCTTGTCTGGTACTTTAGCTATAGAAAATTGAATTTATTATACTTGGTAGCCTCGAGATTTGATTTGAATTGATTTTATTATACATGTTAGCCTGCAAATTTGATTTTTATCCTTGAAAACTCATTAATGATATTTATTCACTTTTTTCTTCTAATTTTCATTAAATTTAATGTGTTTTACTTTGATAGAGTTATTTATAAGAAAGTTGAGTTTGCAAGTATAGTGTTATTAGGAACTACGATCATTTCCTTATAATTTTGATTCTCACTTTTGGTTTGAATATATTAATGAATTCCTTATGTTAATTATGTCCAGAATTATTTCTTTTACAATAACTAATATTGACTAGCGGAAGAAATGTATTCCTAAACTATGTAGGATAAACCTTCTTTTATACTGTTAATGGACTAATATATTCCTAAACAACCAAAATTAATAAGGACTACTTATTTATTTGATTCATAACTTGATTAATACCTTGATCCCGTTAAAGCTTTGTAAACCTATTCTGTCTTTCCAAATTCAAAGATCTTTTTATAAAATATAACTCTTTTACTTAGTTCCTTTTATTAAGTAAAACCCCATTTATAAAACAAATTCATTAGCTTTAAAACCTTTTTTATAAAATGATATTATTATTTAAAGCATATTCTTAAGTTAATTAAACAAATTTAAAACACCATTAGTAAAATAATTAATTTAAAAAAGATTAATTGAGTTTAACATCATTATTGAATAAATAAATCAACTCATATTAACATTTAATAAAGAAATTAACAACTCTAAACCATGTCATTAAAAAAATTAATTAACTTCGAATACCTTATTTAAAATAATTAATTAATTGATAAAAATCATTAATTAAAAGATTAATTAACTTAAGAAAAATTATTAATTAAAATGATAATTAGCTTAATAGTTATTAATTAAAATAATAATTAACTTGGAAGATATTAATTACTTAGACATTTGCTAGTTAAATAATAACTAACTTAAATACCCTTGTTAAATAAAGTAATAATTTACTTTAAAACAATATTAATTATATAATAATTAACTTCACATTATGAATTTTAAATTAATTTTAAACCTTTATTAATTAAAACAATCTTTAAAACATCGTTAACAACATTAACAATTAAACATTACTAATTAATTTAACAATATGCTTCCAATTGTCATAACTTAAATTGATTTCAAATCCATAACTTGTCAAATTTGGAAAGAGGCTTAGTGATGTAGCGCATACCTTAACTAGCGGCGAAGCCATAGGTCGCAGAGCCCTAGGTCGCAGACGAGCAGCCATAGGTCGCGGAGCCTTAGGTCGCGATGATGAAGGGCGCTCCAGATTTTCTAAAGTCGCTTCCTTATGTCGCGAATTCCAGCCTTATGTCGCTCCAGTTGAGTCGCCTCCAGTAGGTCGCGAACGAAGTTAGGTCGTGAAGCTTTAGGTCGTGGCATTCCTTAGGTCGCGTGAAGCTTGTTGAGTCGTTGTCCTTGTTAAGTCGTATGTCGTGTGATGTGTATTTTGTTAAGTTGTTTTGTTGTTAAGTCACAGGTTGTTGTAACTCGTTATGTCGTGTTATTGTTAAGTCGTGTGATGTTGTAATTCATTAACTCGTGTGTGTGTGTGTGTTAAGTCGTAAGTCGTGTGTATGGTTAAGTCGTTTATGTCGTTATGTCGTAAGTCACATGCTGGGATAAGCCGTATGTCGCGTTGTGTTGTAAGCCTATAAATAGGCGGGTTGAGTGTTATCTCCTTTCTCCATCTTCGGTATTCGAGTGCGCTCGAATCAACGATTTTGAAGCGATTCACGGAATCTCGTGCGCGAGATCAACGTCGAAGAATCGTAGATCTTCTAACACGGTATCGTGCGCGATCAACGTGTTAAAGATAGCTAGAATCCGATATCTTGAGAGATGAACGGATTTGGGCACTTGGGTATCTTTAATTCATCGATTCATATTGTTTCATCAATTCATTTTTCAGCAACACATCATTAGATCCTGGATAGATTTGACCGTTGATTCAGATCTACTTCCGAGTCTGCATCAGTTTGGTATCAGAGCAAGGGAACGAACTTTTCCAAGATCGTTGGGTGTAAAGTTTCGAGATTTGAAGTTTTTGGAGTTCGAATTAAGTTGTTTGTTCATTTGGGTGTTCGTGAGTTTTCAAACAAGTTGAGGAGTTTGATTCGAAATTGTTTGGATTTGTTGAAGATTTGATCATGCCTCCGAGACGTGCTAACCGCTATCAAAATGTTGAAGATGTGTATAGAAGACAAGAAGCTGAGCAGATGGAGCAACGTATCAATGAAAAGTTTAATGAGGGTATTGAAAAATTGGAGAAGTTGATGATCGACATGAATCAAAATCGAAGGAGAACGTCACCAGTTTCGAACCAAGGTGCAAAAGGGTTTCGCCATCGGTTTCGGAAGAAAGGAGGATGCCACCACAGTCTTATCGAGATAGGAGAGAATCATCAGTTTCAATGATGCGAGATTTCCATGGATACCGAAATGAAGAGAGAAGAACTCAACGTGGATTCGAAAATGAATCATATCGTGATGCTGAAAGACAGGGTAGAAGGGATATGCGTAGTCATAGAGATGTGGATGGTCAGTATCGATATCGAAGTACATTTGATTTTGAGGAAGATGGTGATAGAGGTAGTATTCATTATCAAAATCAAGGCCAAGTGCGAGATAGATATCGAGATTTAGAAGATGATCGTAAATGGGAGTCAGGTATGAGGATGGAAATTCAAGAATACAAAGGTGGTATGCAAGCAGAAGAATTTCTTGATTGGTTGTCAACTGTCGAGGAAATTTTGGAATTTAAGAATGTACCTAAGAATCACAGAGTTCAGTTAGTTGCTACAAAACTAAGGGGAAGAGCTAGGACTTGGTGGCAACAAACTAAACTAACTCGGGAGAGAATGGGAAAATCAAAAGTTGTTACTTGGGAGAAGATGAGAAAGATGATGAAAGCAACTTTCTTGCCATACAATTATCAATCTCTTATGTATCAACGTTTGTAGAATTTGAGACAAGGGACGAAGACAGTGAATGACTATGCAGATGAGTTCTATCAATTGATTGCAAGGAATGATATTATGGAAACCGAGGAATAGCTAACGGCTAGATACGTTGGAAGATTACGAACGCAAATTAAAGACATGGTTAATATGTTTAATCCAATGTCTGTTGCTGAAGCACACCAGAAAGCGCTAGCTTGGGAGAAACAAGGGAGACGAGGAGGTGGTGTATTTATGAGTTCCAATAACCAGAATAAGGGTGCTAATAGCAGTGCAAATGTTTCCAAGGCCGTCAATAAACCAATTGTCAATGAAGCCACTAAATCAAAGGTCAATAATAATATCAAGTGCTATAATTGTCAGGAGTTTGGCCATAAAAGTAATGAATGTACTAAGCCAAAGAAGAGAGCATTAGTTGCAGAGGAATGTGAGTATGAGGATGAGGAAGCTGAAGTTGATTATTCTCAACCATCAAAGTTTGATGAAGATGAAGAAGTTGTGTCAGGAGATGAAGGGTGTAACTTGATGATAAGGAGGTCTTGTTTAACGCCAAAGCAAGAGGATGATTCTAGTTGGCTGAGGAGCAATATTTTTCAGTATACATGTACTATCTTGGGGAAGGTTTGTCGATTTGTTATTGATGCGGGAAGCTATGATAACATTATTTCTGAAGAAGCTGTCAAGAAGTTAGGGTTGAAGACTGAAAAACACACTAAACCTTATAAACTAGCATGGCTAAAGAAAGGTGGAGAAGTGAAAGTGGGAAGACGAGCATTTATTACATTTTCTATTGGGAAGAAGTACAAAGATGAAATATGGTGTAATGTTGTAGATATGGATGTGTGTCATTTACTATTGGGAAGACCATGGCAATATGATAGAGCTGTACAACATAATGGTCGCACCAACAGCTACAGTTTCATGTTTGAGGGGACTCAAATCACCTTAGTTCCTAAGAAACGTGAACAAAGTGAAAGCAAGTCAGAGAAGAAAGTGGAATCAACTAGTCTATTATCTACAAGAGAATTTGTTGATGAAGTGAAAGATAGTGCTGAAGTGTTTATGTTGATTGGGTATGAAACAAGTGAAGATCTTGAAATTCCTGCAGAGGTTAAGCCGGTGATAAATGAATTTGAAGATGTTTTTCCTGTAGAACTTCCCAAGGAATTACCTCCACTAAGGGACATACAGCATCAAATTGATTTAGTGCCAGGTGCAATTTTACCGCATAGGCCACATTATCGTATGAGTCCAAAAGAGCATGAAGAGTTGAGGAGACAGGTTGAAGAGTTGCTTAAGCAAGGGCGTGTTCGAGAGAGTCTCAGTCCTTGTGCTGTACCAGCTTTGTTAGTGCCAAAGAAGGATGGTTCATGGAGAATGTGTACGGACAGCAGGGCACTCCATAAAATAACTATCAGATACAGATTTCCTATGCCAAGACTTGATGATCTGTTGGATCAACTCAGTGGGTCTGTAATCTTTTCGAAGATCGATCTTAAGAGTGGTTATCATCAGATTCGCATAAGACCAGGTGATGAATGGAAGACAACATTCAAGACTCGGGAAGGATTATATGAATGGCTGGTCATGCCATTTGGTCTATCTAATGCACCAAGTACATTTATGAGGGTGATGAATCAAATTTTCAGACCTTACATCGGGAAGTTTGTTGTAGTCTACTTTGATGACATCTGATATATAGTGCTAGTACAGAGGAACACTTTCAACACTTGCGAAAGGTGTTAACTATTCTTCATCAAGAACAGTTCTATGCAGCAACGAAGAAATGCGTGTTCATGACGCCGAGTATTTTATTTATGGGTTATGTCGTGTCCAAGGATGGAATACAAGTAGACCAGAGTAAAGTAGCCGCAATCAGAAATTGGCCACAGCCCAAAACTATAACAAAAGTCAGAAGTTTCCATGGGTTAGCTTCATTCTATCGTAGATTTATACCGCACTTTAGTAGTGTGATGGCGTCTGTTACTGATTGTATGAAAGGGAAGCATTTTTCATGGACGAAAGAGGCAGGATCTGCTTTTGAACAGATCAAGGAACTTTTAACATCAGCACCGATTCTAGTGTTGCTAGATTTTCAATTACTATTTGAGTTACATACGGACGCGTCGAGAGTTGGAATTGGAGGAGTGTTGGGTCAGAAGGGACGTCCAATTGCCTATTTCAGTGAAAAACTTTCTGGAGCAAAGATGAGATACAATACATATGATGTGGAATTTTATGCTATTGTGCAAGCTATGAAGCATTGGAGACATTACTTGTTCCACAAAGAATTTGTTTTGTATACAGATCATGAAGCGTTGAAACATTTACAAGGGCAGAATAAAATTGCAGCTAGGCATGCATCCTGGATAGCTTATTTGCAGCAATTTACATTTGTCGTAAAGCACAAGTCTAGAGTAACTAATCGCCTCGCCGATGCATTGAGTCGGAGAAATAATTTACTAACAACCATGCGAGTAGAGGTGATGGGTTTTGACTCACTTCCAGAACTTCTTACTTCAGATTCATATTTTTCTGGAATCCTAGACAAAGTCAAGCAGGGAGACATGGATGGATATATGCTGGTTGAAGGTTTTCTATTCAAAGGAAATCAATTGTGTATTCCATATTGCAGTCTGCGAATGAAAATCATTAAAGAATTACATGAAGAAGGACATGTGGGCCGTGATCGTACTATGCAGTTGATTTCAAAGTCTTATTTTTGGCCGTCAATGAGGAAAGAGGTTGGAAAGTTTGTTCAGAGGTGCCATATTTTTCAAGTTTCAAAGGGGACAGCGACAAATGCAGGTTTATATATGCCGTTGCCTATACCTACTAAACCATGGGTGGATATTAGTATGGACTTTGTATTGGGATTGCCGAGAATGCAACGTGGCAATGATTCTATCTATGTGGTGGTGGATCAGTTTTCAAAAATGGTACATTTTATCGCATGCAAGAAGACTGCAGATGCAGTTAATGTCGCACAGTTATACTTCAAAGAGATCTATCGTCTCCATGGGTTGCCTGAATCGATTGTATCAGATAGAGACACTCGTTTTCTGAGTCATTTTTGGATGAGTCTATGGAGAATGGTCGGGACAAAGCTGAAATTTAGTAGTGCTTATCATCCATAGACGGATGGACAGATAGAAGTTGTGAACAAATCCCTAGGTAATCTATTGCGATGCCTTGTGATTGAAAATTTGAAGAGTTGGGATTCCAAGCTGTGTCAAGCTGAGTTTGCACATAACCATGCAGTTAATCGTAGCACTGGGTTCAGTCCATTCCAGGTTGTTTACTCAACTATTCCTAAAGGACCATTAGATTTATCTGCAGTACCACAGTAGAAAGGAGTGATCAAACGAGCTAGTGATTTTGTGAATGAATTGCAAGAGTGTCACAAGGTTGTGCAAGAATGATTTCTTAAGGTGAATGAGAAATATAAGCAATCCGCAGATATTAAACGACGAAATGTTGAATTCAAAGAAGGAGATTTTGTTTATGCAGTATTGACTAAGGATCGATTTCCTATCGGTACTTACAACAAGCTAGCTGCTAGAAAGATTGGTCCTTTGGAAATCAAAAAGAAGATTAATGAGAATGCTTATCAGTTGAGATTGCCGAATCATATCCATACTGCTGACGTTTTCAATGTCAAACACTTAATTCCGTATTATGGGGAGAAGCTTGTCGAAGAAGAGGAGAGCGTGAATTCGAGGTCGAATTCTTTCCAACAAGGGGAGGATGATGCAGCGCATACCTTAACTAGAGGCGAAGCCATAGGCCGCAGAGCCGTAGGTCGTGGACGAGCAGCCATAGGTCGCGGAGCCTTAGGTCGCGATGATGAAGGGCGCTCCAGATTTTCTAAAGTCGCTTCCTTATGTCGCGAATTCCAGCCTTATGTCGCTCCAGTTGAGTCACCTCCAGTAGGTCGCGAACGAAGTTAGGTCGTGAAGCTTTAGGTCGCGGCATTCCTTAGGTTGCATGAAGCTTGTTGAGTCACTGTCCTTGTTAAGTCGTATGTCATGTGATGTATATTTTGTTAAGTCGTTTTGTTGTTAAGTCGCAGGTTGTTGTAACTCGTTATGTCGTGTTATTGTTAAGTCGTGTGATGTTGTAATTCGTTAACTCGTGTTTGTGTTAAGTCGTAAGTCGTGTGTATGGTTGAGTCGTTTATGTCGTTATGTCGTAAGTCGCGTGCTGGGATAAGCCGTAAGTCGCGTTGTGTTGTAAGCCTATAAATAGGCGGGTTGTGTCATTTTGTAGGTTGGTTGATTTTGAATAAAATTTGGTTTGTGATTTGTGCCTCCATTAAAATTGGAAGTTGAGTGTTATCTCCTTTCTCCATCTTCGGATATTCGAGTGCGCTCGAATCAATGATTTTGAAGCAGATTCATGGAATCTCGTGCGCGAGATCAACGTCAAAGAATCGTAGATCTTCTAACACGGTATCGTGCACGATCAACGTGTTAAAGATAGCTAGAATCCGGTATCTCGAGAGATCAACGGATTTGGGCACTTGGGTATCTTCAATTCATCGATTCATATTGTTTCATCAATTCATTTTTCCGCAACACATCATTAGATCTTGGATAGATTTGACCGTTGGTTCAGATCTACTTCCGAGTCTGCGTCACTTAGCAAATCTCAATGGTACTTAAACAAGCTACCATTATATTTCATACCAAAATTCAAGTCACAACATAGAAATTTACATAAACACAGCTTTTTAAATAAATCCCATACTATTAATCGATGGATAACAGCTCATTATAATTCAACTAGCACATAATTAAATGTCCAGATTAAAATGATAGTAGAACAGTGATATATTCTACTAAATAAATATCCAATATTCTATTTAGCTTAGATATAGCAGAACTGTTTTTTATTCTTCTAATAGGATGTCAAGATTAATTATAATTATTAAATAATGTTGTTAAACCCAACTTGTATTAACTTATCATTTTATTAAAACTCCCATATGGGTCAAATGATTTCAAGAATGTGTTATATAAGCCAATAAGATTCCAATGTCAGAACTTTGTAAAAGTTGGATCTCGGACCGAAGGAGTGAAACAATTTCTAAGTTCACTAAGTTTAATTAAAAACTTATCTTAAAAAACCTTATATATTCTATCCCATACAACCCAGCCATAAGGCCCAACTACCCATCTCCACTCAAGCCACTTCCTCCTAAGCTAGAAAACGATCTCCCAAAATAAAAACACAATTTCTAGGCTTCAACTCGGAACCTCCACCATGCACAATTGTGCGCACGAGTGTACGTGCATGCGAACGCCATGCCTTGGCAATTTGCATAGCCTACCACACAAGATTTACCTCGAACTGCTCCACCTAGCCGTCTCATCACCAATGCCTCCAGTCCCCTCCATCAAAAAACGACCATCATCGAACGCAATCAACAAGGGACAAAAATCAATGTCGTGATCAAAATTCACTGTATGCCGCCTCCACCTAAACTGCAGGTCATGCCATCATTACTGCTGCCTTCCCCGACGGCACATGTAACTCCGCCAATCCAATGTCAAACTCGCCGACCAAAAATCCATCATGATCGAACCCAAGGAAACATTGGCCTTAAACCCTAATTCTCACCACACCCAACACCACAGACCACGAGAGCTTCCGCCTCCAACATGGAAAAGGCCCGCCTTTACCAAAGCTTCATCTAGTACAAAAGACAAGACTCCTTGTAAAATTTTGGTGATACAAAATCACAAATAGAGAGAAATAAATATGCAAAAGAAAGAAAGAGAAGATTTTATTTCCCCTAATTAATAGGCATATTAAGTATGTTTATTTCTCTCTCTAATTGGCTAATCAAATTATTTTTTGCCATCTAATGTTAACTTGGGCATTAAGTAATTGATTATATAAATAAAGACTAGAAGAGAGTGTAAAAGTGTGGTGGAAAATCTATTTGCTAATTTCCTATTCTTCATCTTTGTGCTTCTTTTCCAATAATTTTAGCCATATAGATATTTGCTCCCTTTCTTAATTTGGTTATTGATTTAATGGTATCTTGTTTATTTTAGCTTTGTTCTGTTAATTGTAAACAAAATTTAGGTGAATCAATAAAGTGGGTGGTTTGGTGGAATATCTTATGTTATTGCGTTTTGATTTCAATTCCATCTTGTTTTTAGTCCATGTAATCTCTTTGTGATTTGGGTGACAATTATCCGGTTATATAAGCTTCCGCAAAGCGCTACCATTTTTGTAACATTCCTGGATCTTAGCTAAAAATAATTTGATAATTAATTTAATCTTTGAAATTAAATTTTGAAATAATTGGTAATTAATATAAGATTTTGGATAAAGTTTTGAATTTGATTTGAATTTTCCAAATTGAATGAGATATATGTTCATTTAGTTATATAAATGAATTATAATTGGAAATTTGATTTTTAAATTTAATAAATATATTGACAATGAATATTGTTGATTTGAAAATACTAAAATGAATATCTCGAAAACAAATTGGATTTAAAAATAAATAAATAAATGTATTAGAGATAAATTCGATTTGGAATTTTATTTTTAAGCTAATAAGAAATTGTTTCTAATTATTTAAATATGCATTTTAATTTGAGGATGATGCTTTGGATTTGATATAATAAATTTTCTTAAAGGCTAATTTAGAATAAAATTATTTATTCATGTATAATTAAATTGTAAAACCATCTTTTGCTTTAAAGGATTGTATAAATGATTAATAATGAAAATGTATTTATTTAAATAAGAAGTATGATATAAAGTTATATTTAAAATATTATTTGTAGTATTTAAAAATATAGTAAAGGTTTGAAAGTTGTTTAAAAGCTAAATTCTATATTTTACGTATGTCTGTTATTTATTAAAAGCATAGTTAGTTTAAAATCATTTCTTTCTTTAAAATTGTATAAGTAGAAATAAATAAAGTCTGTATTTATAAAATAGAATTTTGATTAGAACTCAATAATAAACATTTTTAAAATAAATTGGATCTGAAAACTATATTTTAAAGATAATAAAAGTTTGTTTTCCAATTTTAATATATATATTTTTTGAAAGTTATAGTTTGAGATTACATAATAATTTTCAAAAGGCTATAAGTATGGTTTGTAAATTCATAAAAGATTTTTAAGTATATAACATTTGAAAATATAAATGCATAAAAGCATATTTAAACATGAAACCATATTTATAAAAAAAATACATTACATAAAATGTATTAACTAAAGGTCTAAAACAAAGTTTATAAAAATTATTTAAAAGAGGGATATTAACATAAATTTTGTAACAAATCACAAATGTAAATAAACATTCACATGGGAGGTGGAGTAGAGTAATTAGCAAAATCTAGATCTTATGATTTTCTTTTTACAAATGGCATGAGACATCAGTACCTGAATAAAATAATCAAATTAAAAATTATAGAAAACTTTTCAGCTTCCAAATTCAAATTTATTTAGCTGCCAATCTCTGAAAAGTACAATAATAAAAAGATTTAGCAATCTCAAAACTCCAACACTCAAGGAAAAAAAGAAATCAGAAAAAGAAAGAAAAATGGAAACCAGGTAACAAATCAAAAACCTGGAAACATGATCTTGGGTAAATAAGAAAATCATAACTTGAGTAAATCAAGCAAGTTAAGAACTTGGAAGTTGTAAACCATTCTGGAAGCAATTTCATTTTGTTCTCTGGTGAAAATAATGTGAGAAATTCAAGAAACAAAAACAATATACAGTTTTCAAATCTGGAAAGAAATCAGTAATCAAAACAAGACCAAGCTCAGGCAAGCAAAATTCAAACATCAATACAAAATGGAAGTCTGGAAACAAGAATTCAGTGCAAATCATCTCAACTTAAAGCAAGAATTCAACTTAGAAAACAAGTTCAAGTTCTTAGATTCAAATCAACAAATCATCTCTGTTCAAACTGCAAAGTAAGGTGAGCAAACCTTTCATCCACTGATTTATTCCTATATCGATGCTAGTGAGTAAACCCTTTAAGTAATCTAGACTTAGATCTGTTGTTTGAAACATGTTTAAAGTAGGTTGGAAAAATTACTTGCATGTGTATTAATTTGTGCATATATGTATAGATATAGTTTTGCATGTCTGAGAATAGACATTGTCCCTGTTCTAAGCATTACAGGAATGCAAACTTGTTCAAATTTTGATTTCTCTCCCTATAATCCCTATCAGACTTTGAAATCTAAACGAACTATATTTGTTTTGACTTGTTTCAAGTTTTAAAAGTAAATTTGAATAAAAATAAATTGAAGTTTCACTGGAAATTGGGAATTACAGACAAATCTTAAAATATGTAAAAATTCAAACATCAGGTATTCTAGTTTCAGGAATGCTATCTGAAATGTCTTTGAAAACAATGATTTTTGAAAGCAAAATCAAGATTTTAAATAAAGTATCGATCGAGGAATTTTGGGATGAACAGGATTGGGTTTAGTGGCAAATTCTAGCGATCGGGATAATTATGGTGGTTGGGGTTTTGCTTGAAGATGGAGGAAGACCTGGAGATCTCGGCTAAAATGGCTGACGAATTTATAAATTTTCGTGGTGGCCGGACTTTGGCGATCTAGGTTTTAAGCTTGTGTTTGTGTATGGGTCGAAATTCCTATTGTCGCGTCGTCCTCAGTTGACCGGAATTGTTCGCTTCGTTGGCGATCGAAGCCTGAAAGTCAGGCGATGCTTTGACCAGAAGCACGTGACCTCTGAAGGTCGGAGGAGGAAGAGCGAGGCGTTTTTCGTGATGGTTGTTTTGGTCCAGTTTCGAGTCAGGATCATTTCAAGTGGTATAAGAGCTAAAGATTGAAACTTTAGCTCAGGAGTATAACACATTAAGTAACTCATTAGAGATAGGGTGAAGTATACCCTAGAATGAGTATATCCCTAAGATATCCATTCGAATGCCTTAGTAAATTCTCTTACTATTCACTGATAGTGAGTATGAGTGTGAGAAGAGGATGAGATATGGGATAGGGGAATACCACTATAAATGGTCAATACCCTGCAATAGCAGAAACAATTTTCTCTATCAATCTCCTTTGATTCGATTTCAAAATTCTTTTGATTACTTCGTGGCAGCTCCAAAAAGAAGTTTCGGTGTGATGGTTGCCCTACGAATCATCCTAGAAAATCCTTACTTCGTATCTTCATCGGTTTCTTATCAGTTTTTCGATTTGAACTTTAATGAATTTGAAATTGAAAATTTAAATAAATTGGAATTTTAAATTGAGTTAAATTGGTTAATAGAATATGAAGCTAAATTTGAATTGTATCAATAAAACGATATCGATTAAAACCAAATTCGAAATTCTATTGTAATTTCTTGTGTTGATTGAAGTCCAAAGAGGGACAAGTTGGTATATACTTTGGGGTGTTCCGACCTAAGTTGGAATCCATATCTAGTGTTTGAGAAATGTGGAAGATTAAATCCACTTATCTATTGTCCGGGTCTTGATATATTCTACGAACGATTAGTTATCCCTTCGAACTAATCAATGCCCTTGCATATTTATAGACCGGTGGACCCGAATATCTTGTGAAATAATTGTATGAGTTTGTTCTCATATTGTTGGTATTCTGATTTGGTAAGCCAAATGCAGAATAATTATTCAGTTTGATCTGGAAGGATATTTCTCTATCTTTCATCTTTTCTTTGTTGTCTCCCTTTCAAATTTCAAGGACGAAATTTTCTTACGGAAGGGAATCTATAACATTCCTGGATCTTAGCTAAAAGTAATTTGATAATTAATTTAATCTTTGAAATTAAATTTTGAAATAATTGGTAATTAATATAAGATTTTGAATAAAATTTTGAATTTGATTTGAATTTTCCAAATTGAATGAGATATATGTTCATATAGTTATATAAATGAATTATAATTGGAAATTTGATTTTTAAATTTAATAAATATATTGACAATGAATATTTTTGATTTGAAAATACTAAAATGAATATCTTGAAAACAAATTGGATTTAAAAAAATAAATAAATAAATGTATTAGAGATAAATTGGATTTGAAATTTTAATTTTAAGCTAATATGAATTTGTTTCTAATTATTTAAATATGCATTTTAATTTGAAGATGATGTCTTGGATTTGATATAATAAATTTTCTCAAAGGCTAATTAAGAATAAAATTATTTATTCATGTATAATTAAATTGAAAAACCATCATTTGCTTTAAAGGATTGTATAAATGATTAATAAAGAAAATGTATTTATTTAAATAAGAAGTATGATATAAAGTTATATTTAAAATATTATTTGTAGTATTTAAAAATATAGTAAAAGTTTGAAAGTTGTTTAAAAGCTAAATTCTATATTTTACATATGTGTGTTATTCATTAAAAGCATAATTAATTTAAAATCATTTCTTTCTTTAAATTGGTATAAGTAGAAATAATTAAAGTATGTATTTATAAAATAGAATTTTGATTAGAATTTAGTAATAAACATTTTTAAAATAAATTGGATGTGAAAACTATATTTTAAAGATAATAAAAGTTTGTTTTCCAATTTTAATATATATATTTTATTTGAAAGTTATACTTTGAGATTTACATAATAATTTTCAAAAGGCTATAAGTATGGTTTGTAAATTCATAAAAGATTTTTAAGTATATAACATTTGAAAATATAAATGCATAAAAGCATATTTAAACATGAAACCATATTTATAAAAAAATACATTACATAAAATGTATTAACTAAAGGTCTAAAACAAAGTTTATAAAAATTATTTAAAAGAGGGATATAAAAATAAATTTTGTAACAAATCACAAATGTAAATAAACATTCACATGGGAGGAGGAGTAGAGTAATTAGCAAAATCTAGATCTTATGATTTTCTTTTTACAAATGGCATGAGACATCATTACCTAAATAAAATAATCAAATTAAAAATTATAGAAAACTTTTCAGCTTCCAAATTCAAATTTATTAATCTACCAATCTCTGAAAAGTACAGTAACAAAAAGATTTAGCAATCTCAAAACTCCAACACTCAAGGAAAAAAAGAAATTAGAAAAAGAAAGAAAAATGGAAACCAGGTAACAAATCAAAAACCTGGAAACATGATCCAGGATAAATTAGCAAATCAAAACTTGAGTAAATCAAGCAAGTTAAGAACTTAGAAGCTGTAAATAATTCTGGAAGCAATTTCATTTTGTTCTCTGGTGAAAATAATGTGAGCAATTCAAGAAACAAAAGCAATATACAATTTTTAAATCTGGAAAGAAATCAGTAATCAAAACAAGACCAAGCTCAGGCAAGCAAAATTCAAACATCAATACAAAATGGAAGTCTGGAAACAAGAATTCAATGCAAATCATCTCAACTTAAAGCAAGAATTCAACTTAGAAAAAAAGTTCAAGTTCTTAGATTCAAATCAATAGATCATCTCTGTTCAAACTGCAAAGCAAAGGTGAGCAAACCTTTCATCCTCTGATTTATTCCTATATCGATGCTAGTGAGTAAACCCTTTAAGTAATCTAGACTTAGATCTGTTGTTTGAAACATGTTTAAAGTAGGTTGGAAAAATTACTTGCATGTGTATTATTTTGTGCATATATGTATAGATATAGTTTTGCATGTCTGAGAACAGACATTGTCCCTGTTCTAAGCATTACAGGAATGCAAACTTGTTCAAATTTTGATTTCTCTCCCTATAATCCCTATCAGACTTTGAAATCAAAACGAACTATATTTGTTTTGACTTGTTTCAAGTTTTAAAAGTAAATTTGAATAAAAATAAATTGAAGTTTCACTGGAAATTGGGAATTACAGACAAATCTTAAAATATGTAAAAATTCGAAAATCAGGAATTCTAGTTTCAGGAATGCTATCTGAAATGTCATTGAAAACAATGATTTTTGAATGCAAAATAAAGATTTTTAATAAAGTATCGATCGAGGAATTTTGGGATGAACAGGATTGGGTTTAGTTGCAAATTCTAGCGATCGGGATAATTATGGTGGTTGGGGTTTTGCTTGGAGATAGAGGAAGTCCTGGAGATCTCGGCAAAAATGGCTGACGAATTTATAAATTGTCGTGTTGGCCGGACTTTGGCGATCTAAGTTTTAAGCTTGTGTTTGTGTATGGGTCGAAATTCCTAGTGCTACGTCGTTCTTAGTTGACCGGAACTATTCGCTTCGGTGGCGATCGAAGCCTGAAAGTCAGGCGATGCTTTGACCAAAAGCACGTGACCTCTGAAGGTCGGAGGAGGAAGAGCAAGGCGTTTTTCGTGATGGTTGTTTTGGTCCAGTTTCGAGTCAGGATCGTTTCAATTTTCATAACAGTTTGGTATCAGAGCACGGATCATTGCAAAGCTTAGTGTAATTTTTTTTGAAAATTTATTGATGTCGGATATGATTTCGTTTTCAAAGATGGCTATTTTGGATGGAAAAAATTAGGGTATTTGGAACCCTAAGATGAAGGATGTTCTGTACCTCAATGATCTTCATGATCTGATTGATGGAGATGGAAAGAAGTCCGCTGATGTCAATGAGGGAAAATGGAAGAAGATGGATAAGAAGGCGATTGCTTTGATTCGTCAGTATCTTGATGATTCAGTTTTCCATTATGTGGCTTCTTGTGAATCCATGAAGGCTTTGTGGGACAAGTTGGTATCTTTGTATGAGTCAAAGATTCTACTAGTAAGGATTTTCTAGTTCGAAAGTTGATACAATTGAGATTAGATGAAGAGAAGTCTGTTGCAAAGCATTTGGATGAATTACAAGATGTAATAAATCAATTGGCAAATATGAAGGTCAATTTTGATGATGAGTTACATGCTCTTTTATTAATGATTTCACTTTTAGAAAGTTGGGAAACTTGGGTTGTTTCATTGAGTAATTCTAATGCTAATGGAACTATCTGTTTGGAAACTGTTCGAAGCAGTCTTTTGAATGAGGAGCTTAAAAGAAAAAGGTCGGGTATGAAATCAATTCAAAGTGAGGCTATGGTGGTAAGGGACTCGAAGAAAGATACAATTTGGAAGAAAAAGGTTGCTAATGGTAAAGGTGTTATCACTTGTCGTTATTGTAAAAAGAAAGCTCACATACGTAGCAAGTGTTTTGCTTATAAAAAAGATCAGAAAAAAGATGCACATGGCGATACTAGTAGTGATGCACATGCAGGTTTTGCTGAATGTACCGATAGTGATACTTCTTGTGATGTCTTCTTTAGTGAAAATTAGCCTTGGAAGATGGATTCGGGAGCCAGTTTTCACATTTGTAGAGATGTGAATTGTTTTCCTTCTTATGAGAAGATGATGTAGCTCAGGCCGGAGATGAAGGCATAAGTCGTAGGCGACTTATGGAGGGAGCTATGAGTCATCTACGAGTTAAGGAAACAAGCATGAGTCGTGACCGACTCAACTGGGGTGAAGGCATAAGTCGTAACCGACTTAAGGAAGCGGAGATGAGTCGTCAAGGCATAAGTCGTAACCGACTTAAGGAAGCGGAGATGAGTCGTCAAAGCGTAAGTCGTACACGACTTAAGGAGGCGGTGATGAGTCGTCCACGACTCAACTGGAAAAACAAAGGGGAAGTTGCTTCGAGGTTGCGACTTAAGGAAGATGCTATAAGTCGTCCACGACTTAACAAGGAAGATACAGAAGGAGCAGTTCAAAGGAAGAATGCACACGTGTTAAGTCGGCGACGACTTAAGGAAGGTGATGAGTCGACACCGAGCTACGACTTAGTTAAGGCGAACTATCTTAAGGCGCTGGAACCTAAAACCGTGGAATCTCCTGCCGTTTTAATCTAATCCGTTGATGTCTTGAGTCGTCTGATTGTAAGTCATGAGTCGTCTGTACATATGTATGAGTCGTATGTCGTTAAACTGTGTTGTAAGTTGATAAGTCGGCAACGACTCAAGTGGTTGTCTGTTTGTAATAAGTCTTCTGTTTCGTTGTAAGTCGTGTACGACTTATGTTGAGTCGGAGGCTTTGATAAGTCGGAACCGACTTAGTACTTGTAATATTTTTTTAAGTTTTTTTCTGCTGTGTTGTAAATAGTATACGACTTATGTTAAGTCGGAAATGTTGATAAGTCGGTTGCCGACTTATGACTTGTACTTTTTCTGTGTTGGTGTGTTGTAGCCTATAAATAGGCAAGTGAAGTCATTTGTAAGAGGTTGTTGATTTTTGAATAAAATTCTCTTTTTGATTGCTTTGTGCTTTCATTCAAATTGGTAGTTGAGTGTAATCTCCTATCTCCTCTTTCGGATAATCGAGTGCGCTCGATTCAACGATTGTAGAAGCCGATTCGCGGAATCAAGTGCGCTTGATCAACGCTTGAAGAATTGAAGATCTTTGAACCCGGTATCGTGCGCGTTCAACGAGTTCGAGATAGCTAGAGTTCGGTATCTTCGGATCAACGAATTCGGGCAATTCAGCATTCATCAATCCATCGACTGCGACTTTCACCGATCTACATCATTTTTGTAATATCCGCTGCGTCAGTTTGGTATCAGAGCTTGTTCTAGCCAATCATAGCTGGATCGAGTCTTGGAGCCTATTCATTTAGAAGTTGAAGTTGTTTGGCCGAGAAGTGTGAGGTTGAGCCGTGAGCAAGAGAAGTGTTCATCATTGTTCGAAATTGTTTGATCGGATTTTTATTGGAGGCCGAAACTTTGTCCATCGTGTTCATCGCGATTTGCTACAAAGTGGAAGTTTTCGATCCATTTCATTTTGGATCAAAGTTCGAAAAGTGTTTGAATTTGAAGTGTTGAAGAACTTGTGAAGTTTTCGAGAATGCCGCCAAGAAGAGCTAATCGCCACCAAAATGTAGAAGCTTTATATCGAAGAGAAGAGGCTGATGAGATGGAGCAAAGAATCAATGAGAATTTTAGTGAAAAGCTTAACGAAGGAATTGGCCGGTTAGAGAGGCTTATGACGGAAATGAATCAAAATCGGAGAAGGATTTCACCAGAATCTAACCATGGGGGTAGTAGAGTCTCGCCACATTCCAATCGAGACAGAAGTGTTGAAAATGATCAAGGGCGTGGGAGGAACATGAATGATCGTGAACGGAGGAACGTTGATAGAAGGGATGATGGTGGAAGACGTAATGGTAGTAGAGATGTTGGTGGTCAGAATCGACATCGTTATGCATCTGATTTTGAAGAGGAGTATGATGGTGGTAGTATTCAAGGAAGAGGTCAAGGAAGAAACTATTCTGAGTATGATCACAAATGGGAGTCGGGGATGAAGACAGAAATTCCTGAATTCAAAGGTGGTATGCAAGCGGAGGAGTTTCTAGATTTGGTAGCTAATGTTGAAGAGATTTTTGACTTTAAAGAAGTTCCCAAACATCGTAGAGTGAAGTTGGTTGCTACGAGGCTGAGGGGTAGAGCTTTGGCATGGTGGCAGCAAACCAAGCTTACACGTGAACATATGGGGAAGTCAAAGATTGAATCTTGGGAGAAGATGAAGAAATTGATGAAAGCAACGTTCTTACCTTACAATTATCAATCTTTGATGTATCAACGTTTGCAGAACTTGAGGCAGGGCACAAAGACAGTTAATGACTATGCTGATGAATTCTATCAACTTATTGCAAGGAACGATATTATGGAAACGGAAGAGCAGTTGACATCTAGGTTCATTGGGGGATTGAGAATGCAGATTCAGGATATGGTTAACATGTTCGATCCAAGATCTGTGGCAGAAGCACATCAGAAAGCGTTGGCTTGGGAAAAACAAGGGAGATGAGGAAGTGGTGTGTTTACTAATTCTAACAATCAAGCGAAGGGTGTTGGAGGAAGTTCTAATGTTTTCAAACCTATCAGTAGACCAGTGTTGAAGGAGGTTGAGAAGACAAGGGTTAACAATGGTTTCAAATGTTACAATTGTCAGGAATTGGGTCATAAAAGTAGTGAGTGTCCAAAACCAAAGAAGAGAACCATGATTGTAGAGGTTGAAGATGAGGATGTTGATGAGGGTTGTTCTAGTCCAGCTGAGGAGGATAAGCAAGATATTGCGTCAGGGGATGAAGGTTGTAACCTAATGCTGAGGAGATCGTGTTTAACACCGAAGCAGGAGGAAGCTAGTTGGTTGAGGAGTAATATCTTTCAGTCAACATGTACTATTCTGGGGAAGGTGTGTAAGTTTGTGATCGACGCAGGAAGCTGTGATAATATTATTTCGACCGAGGCTGTGACAAAGTTGAAATTGAAGACAGAGAAACATCCGAGTCCATACAAGTTAGCATGGTTGAGAAAAGGAGGAGAAGTGAAAGTGGATAGACGAGTTCGTGTTCCATTCTCTATTGGGAAGAAATACAAAGATGAAATATGGTGTGATGTAGTAGAGATGGATGTTTTCCACTTATTATTGGGAAGACCATGGCAGTATGATCGAGCAGTACAACATGACAGTCGGACCAATAGCTACAGTTTTATGTTTAAAGGCACGAAGATTATCTTAGTTCCAAAGAAGAGATCACAAGAAGAAAGTAAGTCAGAAGAAATTGAAGAGCTGAAAACTTTATTGACTTTAAAGGAGTTTGTTAAAGAAGTTGAAGAAGAACCGGAAGTATTCTTGTTGATTGGGCGTGAGGGCAGTGAAGAAGTTGAAATTCTTGAAGAAGTTAAACCAGTTTTGAAAGAATTTGCCGATGTATTTCCAGAGGAATTACCAACGGAGTTGCCGCCGTTGAGAGATATACAACACCAGATAGATCTTGTTCCAGGTGCTGTGTTGCCACACAGACCACATTATAGAATGAGTCTGAAGGAACATGAAGAGTTGCGGAGGCAGGTAGAGGAATTGCTTGAGCAAGGACGTGTGCAGGAGAGTCTGAGTCCTTGTGCTGTACCAGCTTTATTGGTACCCAAGAAGGATGGGACGTGGAGGATGTGCACTGACAGTCGAGCATTGAATAAGATTACTGTGAGATATAGATTTCCAATGCCGAGGTTGGATGACTTGTTGGATCAAATAAGCGGAGCTACTATATTTTCGAAGATTGATTTGAAGAGCGGATATCATCAAATTCGTATCAGACCAGGCGATGAGTGGAAGACTGCTTTTAAAACCAGGGAGGGTCTATACGAGTGGTTGGTCATGCCGTTTGGCTTATCAAATGCACCAAGTACTTTCATGAGGGTGATGAATCAGATTTTTCGACCGTTCATTGGGAAATTCGTGGTGGTGTATTTCGATGATATTCTTATTTACAGTGGGAGCCCAGAGGAACATTTGAATCATCTTAGAGAAGTGCTGATGGTGTTACGACAAGAACAATTTTATGCTGCAACGAAGAAATGCGTGTTCATGACGCATAGTGTTTTATTTTTGGGGTATGTTGTTTCAGAGAAAGGAATACAGGTTGACCAAAGTAAAGTTGAGGCGATCAGAAATTGGCCGCAGCCCAAGACGATAACGGAAGTTCGTAGTTTTCATGGGTTGGCATCATTTTATCGAAGGTTTATTCCACACTTTAGTAGTGTGATGGCGCCTGTTACAGATTGTATGAAAGGCAAACAGTTTTCATGGTCAGAAGAAGCAGGGGTTGCTTTTTGGAAGATCAAGGAATTGCTGACGACTGCACCAATTCTAGTATTACCAGATTTTCAGTTGGTGTTTGAACTACATACTGATGCATCCAAGGTTGGGATTGGAGGGGTGTTGAGTTAGAAGGGGCGTCCAATTGCCTATTTCAGTGAGAAGTTGTCAGGAGCGAAGATGCGATACAGTACATATGATGTGGAGTTCTATGCTGTTGTGCAATCTATTAAACACTGGAGACATTATCTATTTCAGAAGGAATTTGTTCTTTACACTGATCATGAAGCATTGAAGCATTTGCAAGGGCAAGACAAGATTTCAGCAAGACATGCATCGTGGATTGCATATCTGCAACAGTTTACTTTTGTTGTGAAACACAAGTTAGGGGTGACAAATCGTGTGGCTGATGCTTTGAGTAGGAGGAGTCATTTGTTGACTACACTAAAGGTTGAAGTGACGGGGTTTGAAATATTGCCAGAGTTATTCACTGATGATCCTTACTTTGCAAAATTTGTTGAAAAAGTCAAGGAGGGAGAGACGGATGATTTCGTGATGGTAGATGGTTTTCTTTTCAAAGGAAATCGATTGTGCATTCCGGAGGGTAGTTTGAGAATGAAAATTATCAAGGAATTACATGAAGAAGGGCATGTTGGAAGAGACCGTACCTTACAGTTGATTTCACAATCCTACTTTTGGCCATCAATGAGGAAAGAGGTGGAAAGATTTGTGGAGCGTTGTCATATTTGTCAGGTTTCGAAGGAAACTGCTACTAATGCTGGTTTATATATGCCATTACCGGTACCCACTAAACCATGGGTTGATGTAAGTATGGACTTTGTGTTGGGGTTGCCAAGAACGCAGCGTGGTAATGATTCCATTTATGTGGTGGTTGATCGATTTTCGAAGATGGCACATTTTATTGCTTGTAAGAAGACGGCAGACGCTGTTCATGTTGCTCAATTGTTTTTCAAGGAGATCTATCGACTTCATGGATTGCCAGAATCTATTGTGTCGGATAGAGAAACTCGATTTCTGAGTCACTTTTGGTTAAGTTTGTGGAAAATGGTGGGAACGAAGCTGAAGTTTAGTAGTGCTTATCATCCGCAAACTGATGGACAGACTGAGGTGGTTAACAGATCATTGGGAAACTTGTTGAGGTGTCTTGTTCAAGATAATCTGAAGAGTTGGGATGTGAAGTTATGCCAGGCAGAATTTGCCCATAATCATGCTGTGAATCGAAGTACTGGGTTCAGTCCATTCCAGATTGTTTATTCAAGTTTACCAAAGGGACCGTTGGATCTAACGGTAGTACCTCAATCAAAGAAGACTGTTAAGAAAGCTGCTGATTTTGTTGAAGGGTTAGCAGAATGTCATCAAATCGTTCAGGAACGATTAGAAAAGGCAAATGCAAAATATAAACAATCTGCAGATTTGAAACGACGAAGTGTTGAATTTCATGAAGGAGATTTGGTTTATGCAGTTTTAACGAAAGATCGTTTTCCAGTAGGCGCTTACAATAAATTGAAAGCACGGAAAATTGGTCCGGTGGAAGTTGTGAAACGAATCAATGAAAATGCTTATAAACTAAAGCTGCCAGATGATGTGTATACGTCTGACGTATTCAATGTTAAGCATCTCGTACCATATCATGGGGATGAGTTTGTTGGGGATGAAGAGTGTGCAAATTCGAGGTCGAATTTCTCTCAACATGGGGAGGATGATGTAGCTCAGGCCGGAGATGAAGGCATAAGTCGTAGGCGACTTATGGAGGGAGCTATGAGTCATCTACGAGTTAAGGAAACAAGCATGAGTCGTGACCGACTCAACTGGGGTGAAGGCATAAGTCGTAACCGACTTAAGGAAGCGGAGATGAGTCGTCAAGGCATAAGTCGTAACCGACTTAAGGAAGCGGAGATGAGTCGTCAAAGCGTAAGTCGTACACGACTTAAGGAGGCGGTGATGAGTCGTCCACGACTCAACTGGAAAAACAAAGGGGAAGTTGCTTCGAGGTTGCGACTTAAGGAAGATGCTATAAGTCGTCCACGACTTAACAAGGAAGATACAGAAGGAGCAGTTCAAAGGAAGAATGCACAAGTGTTAAGTCGGCGACGACTTAAGGAAGGTGATGAGTCGACACCGAGCTACGACTTAGTTAAGTCGAACTATCTTAAGGCGCTGGAACCTAAAACCGTGGAATCTCCTGCCGTTTTAATCTGATCCGTTGATGTCTTGAGTCGTCTGATTGTAAGTCATGAGTCGTCTGTACATATGTATGAGTCGTATGTCGTTAAACTGTGTTGTAAGTTGATAAGTCGGCAACGACTCAAGTGGTTGTCTGTTTGTAATAAGTCGTCTGTCTTCTGTTTCGTTGTAAGTCGTGTACGACTTATGTTGAGTCGGAGGCTTTGATAAGTCAGAACCGACTTAGTACTTGTAATATTTTTTTTAAGTTTTTTTCTGCTGTGTTGTAAATAGTATACGACTTATGTTAAGTCGGAAATGTTGATAAGTCGGTTGCCGACTTATGACTGGTACTTTTTCTGTGTTGGTGTGTTGTAGCCTATAAATAGGCAAGTGAAGTCATTTGTAAGAGGTTGTTGATTTTTGAATAAAATTCTCTTTTTGATTGCTTTGTGCTTTCATTCAAATTGGTAGTTGAGTGTAATCTCCTATCTCCTCTTTCGGATAATCGAGTGCGCTTGATTCAACGATTGTAGAAGCCGATTCGCGGAATCAAGTGCGCTTGATCAACGCTTGAAGAATTGAAGATCTTTGAACCCGGTATCGTGCGCGATCAACGAGTTCGAGATAGCTAGAGTTCGGTATCTTCGGATCAATGAATTCGGGCAATTCAGCATTCATCAATCCATCGACTGCTACTTTCACCGATCTACATCATTTTTGTAATATCCGCTGCGTCAGAAGAGTGTTGGCATGATTAGGACAGCCAATGGAGTAGAGCTACCAATTTGTGGTATTGGATCTATCCGGTTTCGTATGCATGACGGTGTGGTTAGAGAAGTCTCTGAAGTCAGACATATACCCACTTGTTCGCATAACTTGATTTCTCTCGGTCAATTGGATTGCCCTAGTTGCAGTTATGAGACTCAAAATGGAGTTTTGAGAGTGAAGAAAGGTGTTTGTGTAAGGATGAGAGGAGTATTGGAAGAAGGAAACCTTTATAGCTTGGTTGGTTCTGTAATTGGCTATGGAAAGCGAGTAACGGTTGAAGGGCCTAGTCCACAGCAAGGTGGAAAGGTTAATGTGGTTACTGCTTATGATTCTAGCATTGAGGAGCATATTTTAGACATGGATCTTCATGTTGATGATGCTCGAGGGATCAATAGTGATCAGGTAATTAGCTTAGATCGAGTGATAGACGGGTGTCAAATTGCAAAATCCCCAAAGACAAGACAGAGATCTTTGTGGTATTACAAACGTTTTTGAGACCGAATTTGTGTGGTGCACTTCATGTGGGAGATGCATCACTTATAGACGGTGGTTGAGGTTTGTAATTTAGTGTGGTTGAGATATGGGGATTTGTGATAGATCTAGATATGACATGCTTGATATATTGGAGATATGTGATTTTGCATCAAAATGCAGTGTTAAATTTTGGTGATACAAAATCACAAATAAAGGGAAATAAATATGCAAAAGAAAGAAAGAGAAGATTTTATTTCCCCTAATTAATAGGCATATTGAGTATATTTATTTCTCTCTCCAATTGGCTAATAAAATTATTTTTTGCCATCTACTGTTAACTTAGGCATTAAGTAATTGATTATATAAATAGAGACTAGAAGAGATTGTAAAAGTGTGGTGGAAAATCTATTTGCTAATTCCGTCTTCTCCATCTTTGTTCTTCTTCTCCAATAATTTTAGCCATATAGATATTTGCTCCCTTTCTCAATTTGGTTATTGATTCAATGTTATTTTGTTTATTTTAGCTTTGTTCTATTAATTGTAAACAAAATTTGGGTGAATCAATAAAGTGGATGGTTGGATGGAATATCTTGTGTTATTACGTTTTAATATCAATTTCATCTTGTTTTCAATTCAAGTTATCTCTTTGTGATATGGATGATAAAGATCCGTTGATATAAGCTTCCGCAAAGCGCTACCGTTTTCATAACACTCCTCAACTATCGGTTCGCCTAAAAATATTTTTTTAACCTAAAAACGAACAATTATCAAATTCGTGGAAACAGAGATGCTAAAAATCCTGAAACTTAAGCTAAAAATCATGGTTTGCCAAGACAGTCATGATCATATAAGTTGTTAGTCGATTCGCGAACATTGAAAACCGACAATTCATCCCTTTAGTGTGTTTTTTTCAAAATTTTTATAATATATTCACTTAAAAGTTTCACAATTATTTTTAAAATGATCTACATCTAAAAATACATAACTTTACGATGGCATGTCAAAAAGCATAATGGTTTGTAAGATATTAGGTTTAGAAGATAACATGAGTTTATGTTTTTAAAAGAACAGAATGATGGAAATTTGTTATTACAACTTATAATAAGCTCATTTTTTCTATTCTAATGCATACAATTTGATTTACAACAATACTTATTTGTTAAACATGAAACAACCAACATCAGTTTTAAGTAACAAAAGCAATTAAAACATTTATTTACAAAATTAGCAAAATAAAGATTTGTTCACTCACCTTCCACTTTACCTTGTTTGCAAAGCTAAATCCACGCTCTAAGATTTCTAAAATTTGATTCTTGAATAAAAAGGAGATACCTTTATTTTTATGTTACTTAAAATGAAGTGTTAGAATTTTAAATTTTGAAAAGAGGAATGGAGTTGGTAAAATAAAATGAGTAATGGAATGAGAAGAGGATATATATATAGAAACAAGTTAAACAAAGAAAGCTAAAGAAGTAAAAATCCAAAATATCACTTAATCATTCAAGTTCAACATTAATATCAACTCATGAGCCACCATGAGTAAAAACCATTTCATACATTTGGGATAATAAGGTGGTTGTAGTACTAAGTTGAAATTTACACATTTGTTTCCAAATCCATGTCACATCAAAAAAAATTAAAATAAATTTTACTTTTAATTACTAGTATATTATCATATGGTTCAAATAAATGTTGCTTGCATTTTAGAAAGCTTGTTTAAGAAAGATTTCAAATGTTATAACTTATAATTAACTTGTCACTTGATAAAAAGCTAAAAATCTTAAAAATGTGTTGCAGTTACGTTTTTAGTTTTCCGTCAAATTATCTATTTATGTAAACCACATTTAAAAAAAGTTATTGCCAATTATAAACAAAAGGAGGGTTATTAAATGAATAAAAACAACTAATTGAGTATTTAGATTAAATTAAATATTCTCAAACCAAAGCAATAAAATTTCAGGTCATTACATATAGAGTCATAGATTATTGTTAAAGTCCTAGTAGCAATCTTTGATCACTATCTCGCTTTCTTTTATTCTTTAAATAAAATTATATGCTTTATATTTAAAAATATTTTGTAAGTTTAAAATGCTTATAAACAATGTTTAGACTATTTTTACAAAGTATCAAAATATTTTACAAAGCATAAGATTGCCAAAACATTTTAAAACAAAAGGGTTTTTCAAAATAGAAAGGGATATGTCGACATATCCATATGAAGTATGTCGACATACATGCCGATATTTTGAAATTAAAATTTCAAAATGAAGTGTTTATTTGTCATAACTGTTCATGAATGGCCTGTCAACTTATCCTCTATATATAGGGGGTTTTCAAACGAATTTTAACAACTACTTTCTTATTGTCTTCTCTCCTCTTATTCTGCCAAAATTTCTATTGAAAATTTATTCAAATTTTCTCAAATTTAAACTAGAATCAATTCAATATTCATTGTATAGATTCTTTCCTATTTACTCTTTGATTTCAATTATCTCTCTCTCTCAATCAAAAATCAAAGTGTTTTCCAAGAGGCTATAGGATCAATTGTATTCAAAGATCAAAAACTGGCTTTGAGAAAAATATCAAACTCTAGTAATACAAGAGAGACGATAATAACTTTGTTAAGTAATTATCTGAATAAAGATCCACAACATTATACAACACCATATTATAGTCTATACAAACGGAAAGTAAACTCAACTAGTAAACTATCTCATAATAGTAATTCAAGACTGTCGAGGCACATAGTGTCACACAGTGGAAATATAATAAAAATTGTACATATAAGTGTAGATAATTGTCACCCCCTTTCAGTCCACCTGTAGAACTCCATAATCATCCCATGCTCTATATCTACTCATTTAAGAGGACCCGAAATAATAGGAAGCAAAGAATAAAACCTTGGGTCAGACAACAGTATGGTGAGAGTGGTATCAAATCTCAAAATACCATCAAATTGGATAATATACAGAACAATGGTTATATAAACCATACCTAACTTATCCCTGCACCCACAGAGTCAACACATAAACATAAGTGATATGCTTCTCTATAACATCGTAAAAAGTGTATAACATACTCAGTATCTGGCATGGTGCCTATGTATCCCCGCCTACAGTCCCTACTCCATACTAAGTTAACTTTAGGTATCTAGGTATCTCCATCGAGACCTACTCCACACTAAGTCAAGTCAGGGTATCCAAGTAACCCTACCACAATACCTACATATTGTAACATTCCTAGGGTCATAGGTGACTGGTGAGCAACCATTAAACAATACCTACTAGCAATTAATGTGCCAGATATATGATGATTCGTATGACCTTCGAAGTCTGTTAAGGACTAGTGGAAATACCGGTTCTCGATTGTGCTCACCATACTCATCGGTTAGACAACCCCGCATGGTTATCTCTTATGATACCTCTGCACCACCTGACCTAAACCCTACCGTTCCAGGGTACAGACTGGCGCTACAAGTCCTTGATTGCCCCCGCATATAGTACTCCTACTATGAACACAACTAGAACATTCTGATCCATCAACGATCCCTAGGCAAAAAAATATCCATCGAGCTGTACTCACTCGAGACAAATCTGAAGCCTACTGTTTCACTACAGTTTTAAAGGCACGAGCCTTAACACTCACCTCCATTTACTATCTATAGCATCACTCCAATTCGAGCCGCCATCCTCAATTCTTCTCACTGCCTGAGCTCTTTTATCGAAGAACCCTACTATCATGCCATCGGATGTGCGAAGTCCAACTTGATCCATATAGTGCTGATACTATCATCCCAGAGCCTACTCCATACATCATCGGGTCACTATCAGCATTATCAGACTATCAAGTCAAAGCACCACCCTGCCTCAACATCAAAATCACCAGGTCGAACCACCGCATCCCTACCTCACCATCAATATCACTCATCTAAGGGTAATAACATCTAATATCCAAATCGATCGGGCAGACAAACCATCACGTCGCGCACCATAACATCTTATCGAGGTTCAAGCTGCATATCGACCAAATCGCCAATCAACAACAGTGATGGACATTGACCACTCTACTATGGTCAATACCGTACACCATGATCTTGTACTTAACCGAATAGTTAAGTATAAACCAAACATAAATGTTCGACATCTTCCGTTCTAAAATTCAGATCTATTGGCACGTATCGCAAACCCTCTTCTACAGCTCATCTGGTTCATTAGAATCTCGCATATGTGAAAATCAAACATACAAGATGTTATCTAAAAGAAAATCACAACCAATCGGCATTTTCAACTAAAGCAGCCAAATAATAAACAACATCAAACATGCATCCATACATCCACACATCCAAACAACCATATATCCATCCAAAACATCATACATACGACATAAACATTCCTTCCATATCAATTCATGTGGGAAATAACACCAATAATAGATCTAATCTAATAATTCTCTAACTATGGCACAATGACAGAAAATATGTGATATTATTTATAAATCGGTTAAAAATAATTACATATTCTTTTATAAAATTATAGCTGATGTATATATATAATAAAATAAAATTTTAAAACCACAAATCATTCCCAAGCGTCAATATAACAATAAACAATTAACCATGGTGAAGCGAGAAACAATATCACTTAACCCAACCGAATCTATCTAAACCAGCGCCAAGATGTAGATCTCGCCAATATTATAATGCAAGAAACGACGTCCAAAACGGATCTCGTGCGCAAAAGATATAACCAAAATAAGAACCGTCATTAGCGAGATATTAAAATAATTAATTAATAAGCTAATTACCTTAATCCGTCTTCTTTCTCTATTGCCTGTACATGCACAAAATTGTGCATATCCATGGCCGTGCATTCTTGAATCTTCCATGATCGATTTCTTGGTTAATAGTTGATGAAATCGAGATATGTCTTTGCCAAATCACTTCTACTCTCGATCTACATCCATCGATTCAAAGCTCGACTTCAGGGATGAAATCACGACTCATGGCCATGAGCTTGACCTGCTCATCCACGTATTTTGAAATGCTCAACCAAACTCGGTAGAAAGGTATACGTTCTCGAGAGGAATCCAACCGTAATCTCTAATTCACCTTTCGCCACTCGAATCTCCAACGATCTCAAAACCTAGATCCATCGATCTCGACGAAGAATGCTAAATCGAAATTCTACCACGGTCATCGCATAACACTCACTGATACGACCTCAATGAATCCAAAGGCCTGATTTTTTGTTGAGTAGTTTAGGAGAAATTGATTCTTTAATGGAGGAATGAAAGCTCGACCATGATTTTCTTTTTCAGGTTGCTATAGTGATAGGTCAAATAAAAATAATAGGCTAGAAGAGATTCAAAAGCTATTTAAAATAAAATATTATCCATTTATTTAATTCTCTTAAATGAATGGTCATGGGTTTTGAGCCCACAAGATCACATGAAGCATCCGATTACCACAAAACTCGTCTGCCTGCATCATCTTATTTTTTTGAATTCAATGGCACTAACCACATCTCCATCTATGATTGTGCCTCGAAAGCCTAATTTCGCGTACTTCATGTCCGTTTCAGGCATTGAATCGTCCGATCTTGAAATATAACGATCCTTATACTAATTTTAATTCGCAAAGTCAATACGAACTCAAAAGAAGTGGTCAGAGTCTTGATTTGGCCGTATGCAAAAAAATCACATTTTCGGGCCTTCATTTAATTAATGATTAAATATTTAAATATCTGATTTTTAAAAATGGGGGTCATTACAATTTCTTCAAAACGTGCACAAATACTTCGAAACATGTAAATCCTTTTGAAGTAATCATCTCCAATATAATAGAATTTATGCCTTCGAAAGTGTATCCCTTTTCAGGTATAAAGACCTTTTTAACTCACTCAAAAGATGTTCCCAAGGGATTGTTTCCTTCTTAAACTTTGCCTTGAGGTGCTAACTATATTTCTTGTTAATATTTTTGATGCTAGGAGTGGTGGAACCTCCAACCATGTGGTCTTCTTATAGACTAATTATATAGCATTTGACTTGTTGTAGGAAAATGAAACATAAATGATTCAGTCGAATGGATAACGAAGCAATACACGCAATAACTTTGGAAGAAAATATTACTCCAACTTTCAAGATGGAAGGGGTGGTTGTAACGACCCTGAAATTTAATTTTATTTAAATTGATAATTAAATTAATTTTTGAATTAGATTTGTGAAAATAATCAATGCGGTGAAGCGAGTTTCCCCGATCGTAAATAAATTTGATATAAATCATTTAAATTTTAAAAATAATAAATATGAAGTAAAATAATTTTAGAATCTCATTTAAAATAATAAAACAAATAAACATCATCTCTAATACAAAACAAGTAAAAAGATAAATATGAGCAAAACAAATTTTATAAAGATAAGTATGCACACTTGTAATATGAAACAAATAATAAATAGGTATGTAGTAGCTTGCAAAATGAACAATGTGAACACTTGAATAAGAAGAAAAAAGACAAAGTAAAAGAAGACAGTAAAGTATATTCGTGTACAAGCAAAGAAAATATAGTCAAGTAGGTATAAACTGAAATGTGAACAGGTGAACCTGGAAGACGAACAAGTAAACAAAAATATTTATTAACTTGCAAAACAAGATAAAGCAATTAATGCTTGGATCTTTAGCCACCACAACATATCACTGCAGCCACCAAAATGTTTCATACCAGCCGAGATAATAAAAAAAAATGTAGGCAAGCATAGAAAAATTGTACAAAGCAAATTATATCACATATATAAAATAATACATCTCAGCCGAGACTTACAAATGAAGCAAACAAAAGAAAGTATATAAACATCCATAAGTTTGCAAATGAAACATAAGGTACCAGAGCAATTAATGATATACTCCTTAGTACACTACAAAACATGTACAGCCGAACCCAAAGGAAAATATATGAATATAAGAAGAAGAAAAACAATATTGTACATGGTAATAAATGCAGCCTCCCATTTGTATACAATATCCCTGGTTTTGTTTTGTACAACACTATCTATCAGCCCCCATATGAAAAATCTCTGATCAGACCTTGTACAAAAGCAAAATGATCATCCTGTAACTTCATTTTCTTATATCCAACTCTTCATCCTAGTTTCGTTCTTGAAGCTGAGAAAACTAAAAGTAGTCATCATTCAAACTTTAACAAAAATCTTCAATTAAAACATCAATACAAATATCTGAAAGAAGAAAATAATAAGTATCATCACTCAAGTTCAAAAGCAATTTCCAGATTCAAGTATCAAATTCCAGGCTCAAAACAAAAATGAAAAGCTCCTCTGTTCCCTGTTCTTTGTCTCTGCTTCTTCCCATCAAGGTGATCAAACCTTCTACTTTGAATATGTTATTGTTATTTGGGAGAAAATTAATCTCTTTTATCTTCTTATACTTGGTGTGATGCTTTGATAATGTTGGTGATGATTGAAACATGTCTGTACATTCGAAATAAGATATGCATGTTGGTTCCAGGCAAATGTGCCTCTGATTCTTTTCATCACAGGGTTGATAAACCTGTTTAGAAATATATATACCATCCAAGTTAGGTACTGATCTCTAAAAACAAAATGTAGAACATTGCAAATTGAATTTTAAAAATATATTCCAAGTAGAAATATTTAATAGATATTGTGAAAAGGGTAATTTACAGGCAGATCATAAGATATCAGAAAATTCGATCATCTTAACTTCATAATCTGATTTCATAATCAAGTTTATATCACGAAATAATGATTTTTAGTGAAGGTCCTAAAATTGTTAAGCTTATAATGGTCGAGGAATTTGGGTGTGGAGGCAACAAACAAAATTTTCAAATTCTGTCAAACGGCAAGGTTAGGTTCTTCGTGGTTTGGTCAGAAGGTGGTTCGGGGATGGTTGATCATCAGAAAAATGATGGGAAATATTCTAACTTGCTAAGGTGGTCGCGCGTAGAGGAAATAGGGTTTTAACCCTGTATTTTGTCAGTCGAAGTCGCGAGGCACTAGTGGGGTCGACATAGCGTTTCGAACGACCGGACCAAGGGGGATGCGTTCACTGATGAACGAAGCAGCTTCGGCCAGAATTGCGAAGTTTTCGATGGCCTGTCGTGGCGGAGCGAACCAAATTCTGATGATTGCGTGAGTTACAGGAATGAGCAATTGGCCTTGAAATTGTTCGATTTTGATTCAATGACGATTTCGTGAATTTAGGCGTTCGAATCGATTATGGTGATCATCGATGATTCTTAGGTGGCTGCAGCGTCGATCGGAGAGGGTCGTGGGGTTTGTGCACGTATACGTGCAAACGTGTATTAGTTTTGGGGTGTTAGGAGAAGAAGAAGAAAACGTGTATCAGTTTTGGGGAAGAAAAGGGGAGGCTCGAAGCCAAGCACGGGAGATTTGTTGACTTTCTCGAAGTAAATGGGGAGGCTTGGGGTCATTCGAGTGTTTACTCGAAGCAGGGAAGGGTGCGACTCGAAGCACTTTGCTTCGATCTCGGGTTGAGCTGGGTTGGTTACAGGTTTATATAAAAACTGCCTGTAGCTTTTAAATTTAAAGCAAATTTAAATAAATTTAATGTAAGCTAGTTATAACCAAAGTTAAACCAGTGTGAAGTTAGATTCAAATGGAATTTTAGATCTTAAAGTTTTAAAAAGAAATTTGGATTTTTCAAATCAAAATTTAAACAAAAAAAAAATAAATATGAATTCAAGTTTTGGTTGAATTCAAATCTGAAAATTTAAAGTAGTTTTAAACTGAATCTGCAATCGAGATAACTATAAATCAGTTTTGAATTGAAAGTTAATTTTTAATAATTAAAGATTAATTAAGTAAATAATTAAGGTCAATTAAATAAATGAAGGTGATTAAAGAATGATAATTAATTGAGGAATAATTAATTAAAGAAATTAATTAAAGATAATTTATTTAAATGGTGAATCAAATAATTAAAGGTTAATTATTTTAATGATTAAAGATTGATTGATTTAATAAATTAAGGTTGATTTATTTATAACTAAAGGTTAATTAATAAATGATTAATGGATAATTAATTAAAATGGTTTGTAATAAATTAATGTTAATTAAACCAGGATTAGTGACAAATCTGATTTGATTTAAATCAGATAAATAAATTGACCTTACCTATGAATGTTGGACCTGACTAGATGATTAAATTGTTTGATATCCCTGATATATGATGCTTTGTGATACATCCTGATTTATGTTGTGATCTGTAATTTACTTATCTGTGATATATATCTGTGATCTGTGAATGAGCGATAAACGATATAGTTTATACCGCTTATCAACTATATTTCTGTATTTTGATCTGTGATGATTCATTAATGTTGCACTATTGTGTGTGAAACCCCTGGACCACACCTTTACAAACACAAATATGGATTTCACATGGATATCGGTTAAGTCACAGATAATTTAAATTTAATGTTTTGAAACTGAAATTTTAATTTCAATTGATTTTGAAATTAGAAATTCGAGTTTAAAGTAAAAAGCTTTTGAAATGGAATTTCAAAGATAAAAGTTATTTTGAATAACTTAACCGAGTTTTGAAAATTTAAATAGATAGATTTAAATTTGGATTCAAGTTTGAAATTAAATCTATGATTTGGAAACTAGGGATTAAAAATGATATAAATGTGTTTGTATGAATCTAAACCATTTAAAAGTATAAGTTGGGAATTTGGATTTAACCCAAGAACCTTAACTCGTATAAATGAATCAGATTCCCAGAATGAAAACTGTTTGTTTTCAAAGAATAAAAGCTTTTAGATAAGAAATGAAATTCCAATTTAGGTAAAGGAATTTCAAGATTTAATTGAAAAATGGTTTTCCAAGTTATAAATGAATTCTTTTCGAAAGCTATGAATTAAATCTGTTTATTTTTAACAGATTTAAAATGATGTTTTGTTAAACCATTCGAAATGAAATTGTTTTGAAAGCTATTTGTTAAATCTTTGATTTAAAGATTCAACGAATTAATTAAATTGAAATGGAAATCGATTTGGAAAATCTGTGAATGAATCTTTGTGAAATTAAGTGAACTTTGTGAATTAAATCTTTTTGTTTAAAAAAGATTAAAATGGAAATTTGTTTAACCATTTGAAAGAGAAAGTTTGGGTTTAAATTGTGACTTAATTGAAATCCCATTATCCATTTGTTTTTGAATATTGTGCTCACTATTCGGGTTAGCCGGGAAAAGACATCTGTGTCATATAACCCATTCCGAATAGTGATACGTCGTATATGGATAGCATTTGAAGACCGGTGTTGAAGACCGGATATTTTCGAAAATGAAAGGACAACCTGTCGAATGTCTCTGCACTGGGTAGCTCCCGGTATAGAGATTTATATCACTCTCTTTGTGATGGGAAGTCCGGACGTGATTTGAAAATTATCCGGATTTGCAAGGGCTTCGTGAGAAGTGCCTTCGGTTCTGTTCGAACCCGGAACAGACTTGTATGGATACATGTCTGACATTACACTTTGAGATATAAAGCTGATTTCTTTCAAATACATATCTGTTGGTGGCGGAGAATTTATTCTTTTAGCTTAACACCCTTCTCTGAGACGTACGAGCTCAGAGGTTATGTAGTTGAAATTTATCAGCGATATATCCCAATTTGATAATGTGACATGCTGAGTGTTGCTGTATGATGATCAGTGTTTGATCATTTGCGATATGATCATTTTTTTGATCTTATATCTTTGTGATCATAGGTTGATCATTTGTTTGACCCAAAGCATGGCTTTGTGACAAAGCGTAGCTTTGTGGACGAGACTTCGTCGAGCCTCACACCCCGGAAATGGTCGAAACAGGAAGGATGCAGCAAGGTTCTAGGGAGTAGCGCCCCTTAGTGTATGTCATTTCTTCTGGATAAAGGTGGTATCATGGTATGGAGCCCAGATACTTAACCTCTATGGTTGCTGCAAATTTATTACTTTGTGGTTGTTGCGAATCGAGGATCCTCGGGAAGATCGGTGACGATCGGGGGATGGCATACGCGTGTCAGTAGTTACCTATTTCTGCAGAGGTAACCCGGCCTTGTGTTGGCAGAGATCCGGTTAGGTTCTCGGGTCGTCTATTCCAGGGACGTACCCATCGTGGAAAACGAAGTTCCTTAGCCTGACCATTTGTTGGAAATCCAAAGAAACAATACGAGCCTTTACAATTTCAATTGTATAACCTGTCTCCTCAGGAGGCAGCTATAACAGGCATAATATAATGGTACCTATGCTGGCTAAGATTAATATTATACTTTCGAAATGTTTTCCACTATGCACTAATAATAATATCAAAATGATTTGATTTTGCGTAGTAAGCATCTTTGACTAACATAAGAAGAAATCTCCTCCAAGTCTGCGTTTGCATTGTGTGTGTGGTGGGAGGTCTTATGGTAGTTTCATTTTCCAAAAGCATTGCGAATTTACTTTAAAATTCTCTGCTATTTGTTTTAAAGATAAACTGTTTTTGTTGCTCACACCAGTCCCATGACTGATCCGGAGTTTATTGTTTCTTTCCTAAACTCTGGATGCTCAAAATTTTTCTACACGAGCAGTCTAGAGTTGGGTTTTTCAGATATTCAGATTTAGTAGGTTATCTGGAGCTAGTTCAGTCTTTGGATCGGACTGCACTTGCTTACCTTTGTGCCTCGTTATTGGGAGTTCGAGCTATATTTGGATTGGCGCTTTGAAGATGAAGATTATCCGCCGCTGATGTTATCTATTTTTCTTTCCGCTGCTATTTGTTGTATCATACTCTGATGTATATTGATATTCATTGTATCACTCTGTTGTATCAGATATTATATATCAATGTATTATTCATTTATTCCGCTGTGTTATTTACTTAATGTTGTTATAAGCTCCGGCGACTCGGATTTGAACGGTCGAATCTGCGGCATTCGAGTACGATGTAAAGTATGGATGTCGATTTTCGAACGCGAAAATCCGGGACGTTACAGTGGTGCCAGGGCAACCATCAACTCCAGCACAATAAGATGATTATGTAGTCAAGATAAGACATTTACAACAACAACTACTGGAAATGAAAGAGCTATTGAAAGTAACAATATCTCATAAACTTCAAAAACTCCTAAACTAACAACAGGGAGCGAGATGGTCTCTCTAAGGTGAAATTTGAAAGCTCATACGTACGAAGGAAAAAGAATGGTCGACTTAACATCATCAAAGATGAAGGAACATCTTGCAACTAAAGTCGATCATCAGGGTAGAATAAAAGATAAATCTCTGAAGCAATCTGGAATCTCAACTTCAAAGGAATACACCCAAATCGCAAATGATATCATGATGTAGAAGCTTATTTGAAAGATGTGGCAGAGAAAGCTATCAAAGACATGCTAAATGCAAAAGGGAAGAGAACTCTAGATTAGCGAGTAAATGACAATGAAGGAGTAGCTCTGTTTACTGATAAAGTCTTGCCGGTGGTGATTCCATCTCATGCCAAGATTCTAACCATAAAATATCATGGCACTACTGATCTTAATGACCACTTGTTGGCTTTCGATGGCCAAATGGATAGAGATAAGTCTTTTGAGGAAATATGATGCAGGTTATTCCTAATAACCCTTCAAGGAGCTGCTGCAAAATGGCACCTTCAGTATCGAGAGAAGACTATTTATTCATGGAAATAATTTTCCTATGAATAATCCGCTCAATTATGCATATGCAAAGACCCATAGTTGATTATTCTATTTTAGCAAGCATCAAACAAAGGTAGGGAGAATCACTTGGTGACTACATTAGGGGTTGATTACAGAGGCACTAAAAGCCAAAGACATGAATGATACAGATAAGCTGATTGCTGTGCATTCGAGAATAATAGAAAATACACCATTTTGGAAAGAGCTCTTTGTTCATGGATGTAATGATTTACAATACTTTCACTTTCTTGCTGATAAATTTATTCGAATGGATGAAATGTACTATGCCAAGAAGAAAGCTAACCCAGGAGTGTGGAAGATTTGGGTTTGACCAAGGACACGAGAGAACGTGGCGGGAGGATTTTGATACTAATTCAATCGTTTTGAACAAGCCATTGCCTTATATCTATACCATAATAAAAGAAAAAGTTAACTTCTCCACTTCATTCAAGGCTAGAAACTACACTGAGCAAAGAAAGGGGGACGATTATTATGCTTACCATAAAGGAAATGGCAAAAAAATTGATGAATGCCGAGTGCTGGCTGGAATTATTCAAAAGCTAATTCGTGAGGGACACCAGTGACGACCGGCGAATCCGACCCATTTAGAGATGACAATAAACCACACATGTCCATCCCGAGTGGGAGGGATAACATGATCTTGATGATAAAGAAAGAAGAGAGAAGGGAAGAGAAGATGAAAGAAGAACAAAAACAATTACAAGATCGCATAATCGCCGTGGAAAAACATATAATATCGTATCAATAATATATAAAAAACAGAAACTGTAATATAATTCACAAACATCCATCGGAGTACATCAATCAATCACTAATCATCAGCCTGAATAGTTATAATAATTGATCCTTACAATTGATGATGATTTAAACAATAAAGCATCGAAAAAATAAACCTATACGTGGATACGACCAGAAGACCTCTAGCTCGTCTACTGAGGCTGCAAAGCATCCAAATCAACATCTATAAATATATCCTGTCTAACTCGAGCATTGAAAGGAAAGAATGCCTACATCAGTCTGGTAAACCAGCATAAGAAAATACGTCTCAACTGAGTTTTATCTCAAAGTTATAAAACTTTCCTTTTACCAAAACCAAGGTCTCTTGTAAGACCATGCCCATACATAAACACGGACTGGTTTTTGCCTTGCGGTAACCAAAACCTTTCATATCAAATCCTGTTATATTATACTAGTGTCTAATATACAAATAACAATACAAATAGCCAAAATTGTTGACATTATTAAATTCCAAAACACTAGGCTCTACAAACAAAATGGTAGGCACGTAGTGGATAATGGATTTCCATACAAATGACCAGGTGAAAGGACTACCTTCCGGAAGTACATCTCTAGAGGACTATACCAACGCCCAACTGTGGTCCTCTACCAACACAAGATCAGCGTACCTCTAATTAGATAGTACCAAATATGTCATCACCCCGGTGGTTACTGACCTAACCAAGGGCCCTTATAACATACATCCACAACAATTTAATACCCAAACGTCATAGTGGGAATAAATATATTTAGAATGGGATGATCGTATCCTAATGGTTGCAAACCACATAGTCGTGCCACATCTACCATGTTTCGGTCAATTTTGGGTGTGAGGCCAAAGGTCACGATTACCTTTCACATAGCACATGATATTTCCTCTTTGAATGCCATATTGTCATTCCATCAATCATTATTGACTTTCATATATATACAACCTCTAAGCTCATACGTCTCAAAGAAGGGTGTTAAAATAAGAGAAGTTGCCTTCTCCACCACCAAACAGAAGTATGTTTATAAAAGTCAATAATGCATTCTTAAGAATGCAATGTCAAACATCCATCCATAAAAGTTGTCCAGGAACAAGAAAAACCAAAGGCACTCTCCTACCACATCCTATCGGGGATTACCCCTAGGATTAGTAGTGTTAGTCCTTGCATTGGATATTTCATAATGAAGAGACCACTACTGCTATAGTATATTGGGATTTTATCCCAAACGATCAACAAGCAGGTCTTCATTACGAAAATCCCAAATGTCAATGTCTTCCAACACCTGCACATTCGATCGCATATCCATTGGCCCGAATTGGTTCTTGGATAAACCCGACCCCGGTCTCTCTGGATCAACAATGATAAAGAGGCCAAATATTTGATAGTCGATTATTTAACTATCAAAGTAACAAACAATATCTAGTACCATAAGAAATTACTATGCCCATTTAATTAATCTTTTATTAATTAAATTTATCTCCAAATATTTATTTTAAATTATCTTTTAAAAAGATATATTCTCAAAACCATTTCAACCTCTCTATATTGGAAAACATTTTCATAACAACTTCAAAACCATTTACAAGATATTTGTAGACCTAAAATTTGAAATCAACTTCTTTATTTATAAAAAATATCACTCTTATAAATATTTTTTATAAACTTATTTGAAAATCTCAATTCAAAGTATTTCTCAAAACCATATTTTTAAAACAACATGCAGCCTTTTAAACATGTATCTATTTTCTGATAAGGTAAACCAAAAGCCGACAAAAGTTTTTAACTTCATTGTAATTTTCACACATTAAATTATCGGGTGGCATATGTCTTTTTGCATCTTGTACAACAGCCGTAAACCCAGCTTCAGTGATGTTGTATTTTAACTTCATCATAATGTATTCTGCGATTACTGATAGTTTAGTGCCGCTTTTACAACCATCCCAAATAGGTTTCTTAGTAGTATCTGGTAAATCATAAATTTTTTTGCTTCAATATTTGGTTCTTCAACATTTCCATCATCGTCGTCAACTTCAACCATAGGAAACATTGATTGTGCTGCATCTTCGACCATATTTTCTATATGGGTCGTCGTAACTACTTCGTTAACGAAACTTTCAGACTCTACAGAAGTATTTGCTACAACTTCTCCATGCCGATCCCAAACATAATACTCAGGTACGAAACCGTTTTGGCACAAATGAACTTTCACAATATCTGGTAATAAATACTTCAAATGTCTACACCTACTACACGGACAACGAATTTTTGAATCGTTTCCGTTATTATTTAAAGCGAATTCAACAAATACGTTTATACCATTATAAAAATCTTCTTTTATCGAGCCTCTCAGTCTTTTTCTTTAGTACATCCATCTGCTCCGATCAACAAAATAATCAATCATTTTTTCTGTTTGAGAAAATGAGTTACAAGTTCAAAATTTAATATTTATTTTCAAGAATACAAATTCAAAAAATATTATTTTCATGGTCGTATAATATTTGAATTTAAAGAACTATTTCACAAATTAAAAAATATTTTCAAATATGACACATTTTATTTTTTAACGTACCGATACTGTATTTTGTACAAAATTTTTTTTCCATGGTCAGGCATCCTACTTCTCATTACCAAAACAGTAAGCATTTACATTTCGCATATTACTTCGTTTCAAAAGATTCAACAAAATTTCGGCCGCATTTTCCTTTTGTTCCTTTCATTGTACACAAATGCGTGTACGTAGAAAACAAAAAAGAAAAGTTAGACCAAAATTTTATGAACTGTTTGAGACGAAGTAGTATACAAAATGTAAATGCTTACCGTGTTCATAACTTGTCCAATAGAGGGACAAATCCAACAAACATTGTACCACATGAATATAAATGGTCGTTTTTTGAAAAAAATGATAATTTATATAACGATCATGTACAACACTCGTCAGACGGGGCCAAAAAATCTCTAAGGGACATTAGTTAATTAAATGTGCGCATTTTATGAAAAAATACAGTTTTACTGACTATATACACACATAATCACAAATTATACATACTCTTTAAAATTTCATGATAACATATGAAATAGGTATACCATGGGATGTTATAAACCATTATTGCACAATTGGAAACAATTGCAATCACTAATTAGCTCTAATTTATCATCTTATGCAAATCTAGATTTAGGGCATAAATTAGATTTTTGCTGAAATTAAGATATTATACCTGAGATTGAGAATAATAGAGTTTGCTTAGGTGGCCGTGGAGGATCCGGAAGGTCAAAATTGGAGATTGAAAGCTTGTAGGAGGAATTTGGGGGTTTTTGATAAAAAAATTCGTACAGCAAAATGAGGAAGAAGAAGGCTCGGCTGGTCCTGTAATTCATGAATTTCCGACGGCTTTAGACGGCCGCCGATGGCCCGTCGGAAGCCGTTGGAAATTATCCGTCGAAAGCCGTCGCTACGTGCTATCGGAATATTAGCCTTTTTTAGTAGTGTATATTCCTACCTATTGGAGTAGATGAGACCCTATACGTTCCCGTGTATAAGCGGGTGATCTTTTGTACGTGCGTCTGCCTCGAAGCGGACATTGTACATATTTTCTCATATGTTTACTTGTTGCAGGTGATGGGTTGGAGGGATCCAAGGGGATTCCTAACCAATGTTGACTTTTATTTACAGATATTGTGATATATGCTGTTATTAAAAGATATATGATGTTTGGATGCCATGATGGATATAATTGATGTGAATTCCCTTATTTAGTAATTTTGCAACATTAGGCCATATTTTAGAATTTTAAAAATATAAAAATAATGATTTCAAATTAAAATGGAATTTAAAGTGATTTTGAAAATAGATGTTTTATTAATTTTTGAATTATTAAGAAAATGAATTTATTTCAAATAATTAAAAGTTATAGTTTTTATGTTATAAAAATTATGATTTTTGTGAAATATACTTAATTATGATTTCTGAAGTTATATAAGTTTTAATAATGTGTTGTAAATTATTAAAAGAAGAAGTTTATTAAATGGAATCAAAATATTATTTTTGAAATATGGATTTAACTATTTTATAAAATAGTATAAAATCGAAAATTTTGAATTTATTATAAACAGTTTATATATAAGATTTATAAAAATTGATATTTTTATAAATGAAAATAATGGAATTATAAAGGAGTTTTATAAGTGTTAAAATGAAGTTATAAATGAATCTTATAAGTGAATAAGATTTAGAAATTGATGAAGTATAAAAGGAAGGAATTTGTAAATAAGAGACTTATAATTGGATTTTGGCATATAAATGAGATAAATGGAATTGGTTAATAAAAGGAATTTTATAAATGAAAGTTTTTATAAAATATATATGGAATTTATAAACATTGTTTTATAAATATGAAATCAATTTAATTTGATAAGTTAAATATGAATTTCTATTAAAGGAAATATATTCATGATTTTGGACAGTGGATACTGGATAATCCTTTAATTAAAGGGTACTTTTGGCACATGTCCTTATTTAGGTTCAAAATACACGAAAAGTCCATCACTAAATTTCAGTGTAAATTAGGTCCCTGTTTTTCATTCATGATTATTGCAGATCATGATGCAACTTTTCATAAAAGTTGCTGACATTTCCGCAACTTTTTTGTACACTGTGAACATAATGTATGAAAGTTGCTGAAATATCGGCACTTATTTATAAAAATTGCTGACATTTCAGCAATATTTATGTACACTGTGAACGCAGTGTATGAAAGTTGCTGAAATATCAACACTTATTTATAAAAGTTGCTGACATTTCAGCAATAATTTTTCTTTGTTTCTAGAAAATAGGGACCGGATTTACAATGAAACTTTGACAGGGGAAGTTGCTGAAATATTAGCACTTATTTATAAAAGTTGCTGATATTTCAGCAATAATTTTCTTCGTTTCTATAAAATAGAGACCGGATTTACAATGAAACTTTGATAGGGACCCGCTTTACAATATAAAAGTATGATAGGGATGCCTTCCTAATTTCCACTTAATTAAATGTGTAGATGCAATAAATTTGGTTAGAGTATTATATTCATGATTTTGGATAGTGAATAATCTCTTAAATTAAATAAATGTTTTTAAAAAGTGATCTTTTAAATGGAGTTAAATGGTTTGAAGATGTTTTAAAAGGTATGAGCATCCAAAACAAAGATTTCAACATTCATTGTTGAAGTAGTCGGTTTCAATAAGCAAGGAAAACATGGACTATAACACTGTTAATACAGTAAATGATTTTAGAAAGGAGATGTTTTGCATAGTACGTGGGATTTATATATCTATCTAATTATCAAATCCCTATACTAATGATTTTGGGTTGTCGTAACGTTGTTTTACACAACATTCGTTTTGACCCAATAAATCGTGTGTTGAAAATATTAAGCTTTCCTAAAGAGATTTGTGAATATGCTTATACTATTGATATGAGTTTATGGAAATGTTTTCCAAATAGTGAAATATTGAAATGGTTTTGAGAATATATCTTTCTAAAGGTAATTTGAAGTGAATATTTGGAAAGTGATTTAATTAATAAAAAATTAATATAAAAGACCTAGTGATTGCTTATGGTGTTAGATATTTGTTTGTTTGCTTGATAGTTAAATAACCGACTATCAAATTTTGCTATTTTAGTTCCCCGACTTGATGTGGGAACTATTTAGTCGTACACTTAGTATGTAGCCATATGTGTAGGCTTGATTAACGTTTATGTTGAGGATGTTGATTCGTATAGTGTGAAGTATTACTCCAAGCTATCGAGCTTTCTTCTTGGCCGAAGGATAGCAAGTTGAAAATTGGAGACGTGATAAGTCTATGCGACAAAGTTTTTGTGTATGGTTGAGAAACGCTTTTGCGTTATTGGTGCGAGAGACCGGGATCGGTTTATCCGAAAACCACTTCGGACCAATATATATGCGTTCGACTGTGTAGTTTATTGAAGATATTAATATTTAGGATTTTCATAGTGAAGGACTACTTGTTGATCGTTTGGGGTTAAAATCCCAATATGCATATAGTAGCAGTAGTCTCTTTGTTATGAAATATCCAATGCAAGGACTATTCGCTACTAATCCTAGGGTTTTCCCGACAGGATGTGGTAGGAAAGTACCTTCGGTTTGTCCTGTTCCTTGACAACTTGTATGGACGAGTGTCTGACATTGCATTTCTATGATTATGTACATTGGTTTTTACAAACGTACATCAGTGGTGCTGGAGAAGGTTACTTCTCTTAGCTTAACACCCTTCTTGAGACATACGAGCTAAACGGTTGTATTTTTGTCGAAGGCAATTAGTAGTCAACTGAAATGGGAATGTGGCATTCAAAGTGATGTGATATGTGATATGTGAAAGGTAATCATTACCTCAGGACTCATCAACTGGAAATGATCGAAATAGGGTTAGATGCAACAGGGCTAAGTGGGTCATTCCCAAGTAAGATATGATCATCCTTTTCTAGATATATTTCTTACAGCTATGATGTTCGAGATGTAAATTAATGTGATTTGTATGCTATGAGGGCCCTTGAAAAGGTCGGTAACGACCGGGGAATGACATATTCGGTACTACCTAGTTATAGAGGTAGGTCGGTCTTGTGTTGTTAGAGGTTCCTTTGTGATGTTCTTCGGTACGTTTCTCTAGAGATGTAATACCGAAAGGTAGTCCCTTAACCTGGTCATTTGTATGGAAATCCAAACTCCACTACGCCTTGCGGTTTTGTTTGTATTGGCATAATGAATAGTCCCAAAATGCTATATGGGTGACCATTTCGACTATGATTAATATTATTTGTGCAATAGATAATATTATAATATATAAGATGATTTGATATGAAATGTTTTTGGTTATCATAAGGTAAAAACATGTCCATGTTTATGTGTGGGCATGTCTTACGAGATACTTTTGTTTTGAAAAGGAAAGTTTTGGTAATCTAATAAATTCAGTTGAGTGTGTTTCTCACGCTGGTTTAGCAGAATGATCCAGGCGTTCTTCCCTTTCAATGCTTGGGTCAGACTGAGTATATTTAGAGGTTTAGATTTGGTGCTTTTGGAGCTTCAGCAGGAGAGCTGGAGATCTTCATATCGTACACACGTATCTATTTATTTTTCGTTGCTTTGTTATTTATATTATCATCAATTGTAAGGACATGTTATTATAACTGTCCAGGCTGATGATTAGTGATTGATTGTTGAACTTTGATTGATATATATGATATTACAGTTTCTGTTTTGTAAAGAACACTGATATGATATTATATGTTATTCCGCTGCGATATGAGATTCTGTATTATTTTGTTTGGTTCTCTCTTCTCTCTTTCTTCTCTTCTCTTCTTCTCTCTTCTTTTCTTTCTCATGACTTTCCATCATTCTATGTTTTTTGGGTTGGACATGTGTGATGTATTGTCGATTCAGTGGGTATCGGATTTGCTTGATTATGTTCAGCATGATAGGGGGTTCTTGCTTTGTGAACAGCGACGAAGCTTAGACTCTGTAACGACCCGTAAATTTCGACCATTTAAATATGTTGATTTAAATTGATTTTTGTAATTTAATGTAAAAAGAAATGAAAATCTTATAATGTATATTGGAGCGAATGTTGGAAATTAAGTGTTGCATATGTAAAAATAATAAATTCTTGACAAATTGGAATGAAATTCAATTGAAGGAATAGTAGAAACCATTATAATTTGTTAATTTAATTGATTTATGCAATAAAGCATTTTAACGGTAATTGTTCATAAATTTAGGTAATAAGGTAGTACATTATTTGGAAATAGAATTTATGGTATAATAACAACTATTATAAATTACCAAATTAATTGGTCAATGAATATATTTGGAATTAAAGTTCGTATAAATATTAAGTAATTATGATGTTATTATTGATAATAAGCGTTACTAATTATTAATATAGTAACGGAAGAGTAAATGAAATGCAAGCGTAGAAACTTAAGCTAAGGATTAACAATTGAAATGAAATGTCTTTTAAATGGAGTACTATAAATTGTCATACTAAGCTAAGAATTGAATATAAGGAAACAAAGGCAAATAGTAAGTTAATCAATGAATTTATATAGATTGTAAAGTTATAATGATAAATAGTAATTGGATGTCTTGTACGAAGTTATAATATTGTGTGAATTTTTAATAAAGAATAACTAGAATGGGATTCAAATTTGTATATTAATGGAAAGTTGAATATAATTCTAATGAATGATAATAATGAAAAAGTATACAATCAATGTAGGTAAGTTATTACAATGTTGTTGTAATTAATAAACGTTTCTTTAATGGTGATTAATAACATAACGGAAGTGTGAATGTAAAGTAATTTATGAATATATATTTGGCGATTAAATCAAATCAATCTATAGAATTAAATTTTAAATTAATTGGAAGGAAATATGTAATAATTGCATTTATTGGTAAGTGGATGAAATTTATTTCTATATAAATTGAATATTAGAATAAGATGATAATTGTTAATGTAACAAGAGTAGGCCAATAATAATTCTTCCCATAAATTGATAATCGACTCAATAATGTAATACTATCAATAATAAGGCAATTAGATTGATGATAGAATGGAAAGTCTATTAAATGGAAATATTGAAAATAAAATTTGTAATTTCTAAATTTTGGAAATTTGAAGCAAGGGTAGTAATTATTGTAATAATTAAATGGGAGTCAACTAGAACTTAATAAACCTTAATGTATATTAATGAAATTGTGGCAATAGTGCAAAACTTTAATCATTTACCCATTCATTTATGCATTGAATTAGGTCTCATCTATTGGATACTAATAGATTGAGAAATTGAATGAAAACCAAATAAAAAGAAATTTTTGCAAATTTAATTTAAAATTTGCGAATATAATGAAAATTGAAATTTAACGCTGAAATGAATAAAGTTGTTAACTCTAAATCTACATCTAGATTTGGTTTAAATTAATGTGAAGGATTAAGAAAGTAAAAGTGATAATGATTGTCAATTTCAGAATTTAAATAGGAAATTCGATTTAATTAATTTATTTTAAATTTATTTAATTAATATAAAAATAGCCATTTTGGCCACTGACTCGGATTTCGACGAAACCAGTTTCATCGGATCCGTAACGGTGAATTATAATAATGTTTCCAGTTTCGTAGCAATCGGACTTGTCGTTTGATCGTACGGACTCAAAACGCCTTGAAATTTATGCAATTGAAATCAATTTGAAAATATTGATTTTTGCATAACTTCTTCATACGACACAATTTGAACCTGAAACCTTTTCCATTGCGTTTAAAATACTTTAAACATCTATTTTGATACATGGGTTGACCCAATTTCGTTCCGGAGTCGAAACGGGCTTTTGGGCCATTCATCGTTCAGCGTGTTTATAGATCGGGTCCATCTATCCTATTTCGACTTTGCCTATATATATCCAGTTATAAACCCTAGCAGCCTCCATTCCTCATTTCTACGTGCTGTTTCATTTTCTATTCCTCATTTCCAATAGCTGCAAACCCTAATCTTCCCAATCCAATTTCAATTCAAAAAAAAAAGAGAGAATTTTTTTTTGCGGATCTGCAGCAACTTCGGGTCGCGCTTCGAGTTTCAGAGGAAAAAACACTGCATCTACTTCGAGTCAGGAAGATAACTACTCGGGTCTTCGGGTCGTTTTCGCAAAAACTCCAAGCAAGCACCGTATTGAAATTCCAGACCTGATGACGCTAGTTTGGACGAATTATGCGCAGTTTATTTTGTTGGGATCGTATTGAAATTCCAGACCTGATGACGCTAGTTTGGACGAATTATGAGATGGTCAAATTTTTGGGTTTAAATTGAATTTAAATTCAATTTAAATTCAAAAGGTGAGTGTTTTAACCCACTCACAACTTCTAAGATTTTCTTATGTTTGTTAAATTAAATTTTGATGTGATTTAAAATTTATCTATGATTGTTTGGGCATATATTTAATCATCATCTCAGTTAGATAGCATTTAGTTAAATTAAATTGTTATTTAATTTTATTATTGCATATAATTTGCCAGTTAAATTTATTTATTATTGCATATAAACTGCCAGTTGAACAATTATTAATTTTTATTGAATATAAACTATTCGTTGATGCCTGTTATATTTTATATGCTTTATATTGATGTTTTGTTTAAATTGGATGATGATTGTAATAAATGGTTGTTTATTGATATTTGGATGAATGGATGCTATATTTTATATTGTATAAACTGCAAGTTATTATGCATTTTCATTTCATTCGGGATTGCGGTTTGAAATGATATATAACCGTAAACTTTTATTTTTAAATTACGGATTGAAATGATAAATATCCGTATCACTTGACCATAGGATAGAAAATTTTATACAGGCACCGTGGTCTATATATATAATATTTTAAAGTGATTTTCTATGGTTTGGAAAGAAATATACGGTTTAATAAATATTAAATTTTGATATTATATAAATATTATTTTATATATAGTTAAATTCTAAAATTTAAGCTATGTGTAACTTGATGATGTTTTAAGTTTGATTTACGATTTCAAGTTTGAGCTTTATTTAAGGGATATTGAATTTATTAAATAAATATTTCTAAACTAAATAATAGTGAATTAAATTAAGGTAAATATAAGATTATCAGATTTGGTTGGGAATTTTGGAATATTTAAAGACTGGAAATATATCAAAATTGAAATGTTTTATTGAAATTAAGGTATTATTGTTTTCAAAGTACCGGTTTTCGAAATTGTTATAACTTTGAAAGTAATATGGTTTGAAAAATGAATTTATTTGAAATAGAATTTATTTAAGAATTATCTGTGAATATATTGATTTGAAACCTATTGAAATTGAAAATTTAGAATATGACTTCAAAATGTGGTTTGGGTTTAAGATGATTTAAAAGAATATTTCAAGTTATCTAAATTAAAGAAAGATTAGTGATTGGAAAATGGGTTTTATTTAAATAATATATTATTGAATTGTTTTGGAAATGGAAAGGATATATTATTGAATTGGATTTTGAAATGGAAATAATACATTGATAATTTGGGTTTGAAATAGCAAAAATATTTTGGTTTTAAAGTATATACTATTTTGAAGTAAAGGATATGTTTTGAAATGGCAAAAATATTTTGGTTTTAAAGTATATACTATTTTGAAGTAAAGGATATGTTTTGAAATGGCAAAAATATTTTGGTTTTAAAGTATATGCTATTTTGAAGTAAAGGATATGGTTTGAAATGGCAATAATATTTTGGGTTTTGAAGTATGTACTATTTTGAAATAAAGAATATGTTTTGAAAGGGCAATGATTGTGTTTTTAAAAGTATATATATTTTTAAATGACCACGGTGTTATAATAACGATTGGTTGTTAAAGAGACCGGGATCGGATATGGACATACTCTCTGTCGATACCGAAAACCACTTTGACAACTGTGTACGCGGTGGAGTTTCCAGAATGAAGTAGGATGGTGGCGACGATCCTAAGGTATATACGTGGACCCAACTCCCGTGAGTTGGCATAAGGTGGCTAAAACAGGAGCGATTGATGGACCAAGGAGGTAGCACCTTTAATCGGACACACTTCTTCGATACCATTCTATTATTTGTGATTTATTTGGTGGCCACCCTTCGATTTTTGATTTGGGAGTGTTGTTCGAGGTGGGCGGTAGTGGCTGCTATGCGTTACCACCAGTCCGGATGCGTAATTGGTATATCTACCATGGCATTGCCTAGTTGTGCCGTGTCACCTACCATATCGAGCTTTACTACGATTTGTGATTCCTCCCGTAGCCTGTGGAGTATCGAGGGTAGCCCCCATTTTTGGGAGTCTGCTAATATTGGATAGACTACTGGGACTATTACGAGTTAAGGGCTATATGGGTAACCCCTTGACGCTATTAAAAAGTATGTTTATTTTATATTAGACATTATTATAATAGCGAATATTACTACATAGTAAATAGTTTAACGGATCCTTAGGGGATGTGAATCCCAAGCATCTCTTAAGTTACTGCACTCACGTTAGACACTGGATAGGAGATGTCAAATCCCGTAAACATCTCTGACGCCGTTCCACTCATATATTTATCATTAATTTAACTTACATAAGACCTTTTAGTTCTGACTCGAGTGTTTTGTCTTTTCAATTCGCTCGGGTCAGCCTGAGCATTTCAAGATTTGAAGGCCTTAATTCTGGAGGACGAAGACGAAGAATTATTATTACTATTTGTTATATATCCCACTACGCCATTGTATTCCGCTGCATTAATTATCATTCTCTGGTATGTGTAACTCTGATATGTATTGTATAAGTATAATCAAATGTTTTGTAAAACAGCTTCATGAACTGTTATTTGATTATTATATCTTATCGTTCCGCTGCAAGATTCTATTTTGTTTCTTTTATTTCTCCATTTTTTCTTATTTACCCCATAACAATCTGCCTTTCTGTATGGTTTAAGTTGGCACGTGTGTCTGCTTAAGCGTACAAAAAGGTGGGTCGTTATAGTTGGTATCTGAGCTTTGGTTTAGCGATAAACCTTAGCTTTGTGGGGTCTGACTCTTTATTAATAGGGTAGTAATACTCTATGGGAGTCGCTGAGTGTATATATATGAGAGAGCGTATTTGTTAGTGTTATAAAAGGTTTTAATATTGTGTTAATCGGTTCCGTTTTGTATTTATAAATTCTGGTTGGTGCATGGGACGCTATGACATCAATAAGGATTTCTAAACACTTAATAGGACAGACCGACTTAATATTTGTTTTAATATAGGTGAATGAAATAACTTTGCCTATTATATTTTCTATATATAAAAATATTTTATAAAGATATATATTTGGTTGCTATAGATTGGGTGTTAGGTAATGAAAATATAAATAATAATTGAAACCAAGTTGAAAATAAAATAAATGAAAACTGGAAATTTAGAGCTTAAGTTCCAGGGTTTTTGAAGATTTCTTTCAATTGATTTTGGAATATAATAATAATATTGTTAGAAGTATTTTCTGATATAAATATTTCAATAGAATTTGAAAGAAATGTTTTAAAAGAAATTCCGCAAAGAAATAAGTTGTACTCCCCTCTTTGTCGCTGGAAAATAATTTCGGTGATGGCGGTCGCATCATCGACATTCATTTTCGAGTTTCAAAGTGGGAAGGCCACTGTAGTAGTTTTACTACAAGATTATTTTATTTTAAATTGTTTTAAATATAATTGGATATATAAATTATAAGTATATATATATCTATTATTTTAAAATGATTTTTGAATAAAACCCGGTATTTAATCCTTAAGTTTCCATTAATAAATAGTCCTAATTACTGAAGTGAATTGGAACGTAGGTAATGAATAAATTGAAACCTCTAAAGGAAATAAGAGATTTAAATGCTAGGTTATAAATGGTATTAAATGAAAGTTGAAATTGTAACCTATGAAATAAAGGAAATAATTATTGAACATTAAAATAATTAACGGAGATGAGAAAACTTGTAAAACTTTCAATTTCATTCTTTAAAAGCATAAGTATAACTTACCAAAAAAAATTTTTATAAAAGTTGAAAATGTTTAATAAGAAAATGTATAGTAAATTTTACAAGTAAACTTATGTAATGAAATATTCAGTAAATTTCTTTTATTAATAAGAATTAAAGTATAACTGTTATGCCAAGTAACTAAAATTGAACATGAATATTATTAATAAATGAATAAATAAAATCAAGTAAATGAATAAATATGCAAAGTAAATTAATTTAAAAATGAATAAATGAAATTAATAAGTATTGATGTTCTAGTTGTTATGGACTTAAATGTTATATATAAATAATAATAAACTTAAGTAATAGGTTGAAGTTACCTTAGAATAAAAGATGAATACTGGAAAATGACTGTAAAACTTAAGAAATAAATTTACCTACCAAGGAATTTGGTTGAATGGATAAAAATAAATAATGAATAAAGAGGAAATTAAACAACAATATATGGAATGAAATTAAAAATAATGAACTTGATCTATTGTTGAATTTATTGTTTGTTTGGCTTATGGTTGTTTGGGCAAGGATACTTTAATATTGTTTGGATGTAGGTGTAACGACCCGCAAAATTTAATGGTTTTAAAAGTATATTTAACTGGAAATTTGTGAAATTTTAAACAATAAAATTTGAAAATAAAAATTTACTATTTGGAATACGTCTATTTTAATATAGCAATTGGTAAATTTTCATCTGATAATATTAAAGTTTATTTTCCGGTAAAATTTCATTTCAAATCAAACCGGTTAATAATAGTGAATTTAAAAAGTTTTTCGAAACCAAAATATGTCAACAGGAGAAAATTTATTCAGATCATTCTGAATCAGACTGCGAAATTCGTTTTCCAAATTTGGATTTCTATTGCTCCGTTCATCTTATTTCTGACAAAATAGCAGTATTTCTGGTACCGATTATCGACTTTTGATCGGATGATCGTACCACTAATATCTGTATACCGTTTTGATCGTCCCGTCGTGCTGATCTCTACGGTATATTTATTTCTGTATTTTGAAGTCCGGAACACAGCAAAATCCACGAAACCGGTAAATCGTATTGGTACCGGATCCGTGACCGTTTGTTTACTTTTGAATTTAAACTTTATCCGTGTCATCCAAGAAAATATTAATTGCTTTAATAACTTTGCTGAATCATGGGACAACCATCCCTATTCAAATTTTTCTTTTGATCTGATTTGTGGCTTACGTTACTTTGAAATAAATTTATAGATCTATACCATAGCCTGTAACTTCTTTTTTACTTTGAATCATTTATCTACCTATTCCTCTTCTGCTCCTTCATTCTTTTCATTTGTCCCAGCACCTCTCACCTCCTATTTCCTCCCACCAACCTCGCCTAATCTCTTCTTCCCCGTAGACTAGCCTATCACCAACACCCGCCACCACGTTGCCTCGTCACACCCGATTGACCCCACCTTCCTCCTCGCGGCACACACAGGCAACCGCCTGACCGAGCCTCCAGCCATCGTCCCTCCCCTGCTCCACCTGGCAGCGTCGCCAGCAGTCTCCACTGCCACGCCCACACTACAGTCTTGGTTCAACCAACCGAGATCTCCGCCTTGCCCCAGGAACCCTCCCTTCTCCCTCACCTAGAATGGCCACGCAACCCAAAGCTCGGCCATGCCTCCAACCCACTATCGTGTCCAGCCACCACGTTACTTCCTTCCCCACCGAGATCTCCCCTACCTCCCCACATCGCACCAACCCTAACTGAAACCAACGCCAATCCCATACCCTCCACGTCATCAGACAGACCCAAAAACCCCAACCACTGTGAACCACCACTCGTCTTCCTCCTCTCCTCCTCCGCTCCCCAGAAAATCTCGCCGAGCACAGCCGTGTGCGACCATCCACCCGAGCCACAAAAGTCGAGCTCATCCGCTTATATATCGAGGTGATATATACTGTCCTTTCCTTTGTCTCTTTGCTAAGAAAAATATACAAATCCACATATATTTAATTTTGTATCAGAATTATATAAACTGTTCGTTTGCATAAAAGTTTTATACATTTATATGTATGAACTGCTGGGCCATATATGTATACATAATTCAATTTATAATAAGTCAGTTATATATTTTCTCTGTTATTTTATATATACAGATTTATGTACGAGTTTTTCAAGTTGTATGTACTAAAATGTTTCATTTTCTCTGGTGTATGAACGAAGTAAAGATATTACATGTTTATATTACTTATATATATATATATCTTTATAAGTATTGTATTTTGCATAAAATAATATGGTATGTTGTATTGTATAAGCTGTACTAGATGATTTATATATATTCGTTTTTAAATGTAGATTTCATATACGATCTGATTTTTGTAATAGGATAGTACAGATAGCATTTTTAATAATATACATTTGTTTTGTTATATTCAAAGTTACATATGTTAGATTTTATAGAGTAGTGATGTCAGCTAGCTATGTATACTTGGTTTTGAAAGAAGTATGGGTATGCCAGTTTTGTCAAAAGGGTGTTGTTTAATCTATTTATAAATAGGTTAGTGGGTACGCATGTCTATATTTCATGTTTTCATTTGTCTACCTTATTCTGATAAACTGATTTCATATCATTTTGTATATATATAATATATTTTAAAAATATCCAGTTTTGTAAATATGGAAATTTATATGTCTACATAATATATGCGAGCACTTGCTTGCTGCTGTCTCGTTTTACTTTGTATATGTACAGATTTGTAAACAAGTTATATATGAGTATATTATGATTTAAGTGTCAAATTTTTGTACAGTGTTTGTGTGTAAATAATTCATAATATAGGCTATATGACTTCGGGAAAAATAAGTATATCACGATTTTATTTTTATAGATATATTGATATAAATATATATATATATATTATGTACATTTTATGTATATATGATTGTTTGAAAACTAATATTTCATTCTGGTCATGTTAGATTTTGGAACCTGTTATTTATATTTATGCTATGTGCGTACTGAGTTTTAACTAGGCCTAGGTTTGTTATAAACACTGTTTTAAATGTGATTTGTGTAAGTACATATGTATATTTTATTTTAAATATGAGTTCCAAATTTAATATTGGTTTAAAAAAAAATTAATATAATGAATAATATATAATTCATTTCAACCTGTATCAAGCAAATTCTGATTTGGTTTCGTTTGTTCCTGTTTATCAGCCTTGTCCACCGAATTCGTGCCCAATCTAACTTTGCTTCGAAATTCGTGCATGGAGTCGTAATTCATTCCATTGTCGAATATCTCTAGCCTCGGAAGGTGAGCAACCACTCACGATTTAACGTTCTTATATTTATTAAATTTGATTTCAATTGAAACGACAATTGAAATATGCTGCTGTAGTTATTTAAATTGTTAAATATGCTATTATCTGTAACTGTTCACCTGTGGGATATGACACCATATCCTGTTGTTATATTTTATTCAAATTATTAATGATATATGCCTGTTATTATTTTATTATCTGCTATCACTCTGCAAGTTCCCTGTTAGTATAGAATTCACTATGGGTTGAAATGATACATACCCGAACGGACTTTAGAATAGGAGAAAATCGTTATGGGTTGAAATGATATACCCAAACGATTTTCATTGAATTAAAATTGGGATTACGGGTCGAAATGATATCTACCCGTATATATTTAAAATTTCGGATTGAAATGATAAATATCCTTATCACTTAACCATATGATAAATATATATACAGACACCGTTGGTCCATATATCTAAATATTTTGAAAATGAATTCTATGGTTTTGAAAAGAAATATATGGTTTTAATAAATGTTGATTCTTAAATTATTATATATATATATAAATGGTAATGATATATAGATTTAATAATGATATTTAATTTAATTAAGATGGATTTAATACATATAATATGGATAAGTATTTAAATTTATGTTTCGAAATAGATTTCGGTAATAATTTGAATAAGTTAAGGTTGGAAAGATAATTTGAATTTAGTAAAGAATTTTATTTAATTAAACCAATTTAAACTTATTGAAAAGATATGATTTATAACTTGAGTTTGATTTAAATAATTTAATGAATATTTCTTGTTTAAAATAAATTAAGGAAATATTTAGTAAAAGTGAAATTCAAGGCTAGTTAAATGATTTTGAATTTATTAAGTGAATATTCCCTGATTAAATAATAATAAAGTTAAATCCAGAGCTATATGAAACTGTTAAATTTAACTTTAAAAATGTTGAATATTAAAGCCTTGAAATATATTGAAAATTTAAATGGTATATTTAGAACTGAATGGAATTGATGAATTGAGCTTTGAATAAATTTGAATTTGGAATTTGAGTTAATTTGAAATGAAAATGATATTTCGTTTTTGAAGTAAATAAATTGAAATGACCACGGTGTTATAATGTATATTTCCACCTTGTAGATAGTTCTGAAGATCCTTAGAGGATGGTTATCCCAAACATCCTTTAAGTTACTTGTATTTCAGTTGATATTTCGCTTGAGTTGGATTTATTTATATAAGAATGTTAATCCTGACTCGAGTGTTTTGTGTTTTGCTTTACGCTCGGGTCAGACCGAGTGATACAGCATTTGAGACTCACCCTTGGAGTTTGGAGTTTCCTTTGGAGATCCAACTATCGCCTCAGCTTTCAGCTCTTCTAGTTGATTTGTTCAGAGAATTCATCTGTTGTACTGGAGACTTCACTGCATTTGAGATATTCTGTTGTATTTTATTTCTAACTCTGATGTTTATATAGTAGCTTCATGAACTACTATTTTATCTATTCCGCTGCGTATTATTGTATTACTCTATGTCTGTGATTATGTGATTGATTTATTTACTGCATATGCTGAGTTTTGCCAAATTTTTATTACAATCTGTTATTTTGAATTATTCAAGTCAGACATGTGTGGATTTATTATCGATTTGAATGGTCCAAAATAGCGGGTCGTTACAGTTGGTATCAGAGCTTTGGCTCTAGGCAAAACTTAGCATATACGGTAAATTTATTTACAGAATCACTTTCGTTCGAGTTTGAATCTCTTCCTTTTGACTTGATTTCCTTTGAACTTTGGGACGTTCCTTACGGTTCCAAAATTCATTCTTATCTCTCCCTCTTTGTATTCTTGTGATTCTGGAGTATCCCATAACTCCACTTCGAATAACCTCTATAAGAATAGGCGATCCCGCCGATCTTTGAATGTTTTGTAAAGGGGTGAAACTCCTTTACAATTGGCATTGATTCACCGGAGATTTATATATCCCTCGGTTTTGATGTTGCCATCTCTTGTTATGCCGAATTCTATCTCTGGCGATCGAATGTCGATTTGCCTTAGATTTCCACATCGATTATATTCTTGAAGTTATGATTGACCCGGTTAAGGTCGTCCGCGATTTATATAAGTGTACCCATCTACTGTTTTGTAATTAATTATCTCATCTTCGTTCGAGCCTATCTTCGAATCAGAATCCTATTGATTAGAGTCCCTCTAAGTTGAATTTCTATCTTTGTTTTGCAATCCATTCTTGAACCATCCTTTGAAAAATCAGGCTTGTTTATATTTTAGAAATTGTTTTATATATCGAAATTATTATATTCTATATATAAAAGTGAAATGTTTTCGATAAAGATTATAAAGCCTTTAAAAATAAGAATTTGAGGTTTCGAAAGGATTTGTAATTTTGAAAAAAAAAAAGTATATAAGAAATTTGATTTATAACTAAAGAATTTTAAATTTGAAATTTGAGAATTGAACCCCGGTGTTTTGAAATTGGTTTTAAGATTTTGAAATATATAATAATAATATGATTTAAAAGTATTTTTCCGAATAAGAAATGTTTCAAATGATTTTAATGAGTTTCGAAGAAATTTCAAAAGAAGTTTGAGAAAATAGAAGTCCAGAACTCACTTATGTCGCTGGAAAATAATTTCGGTGATGAGTGCACGCATCATCGACATTGATTTTCGAGTTTAAGAGTGAGGGATAGGCCACTTCAATAGCTTTGCTATGCGAGTGATTTTGCGAAACCAATTTTGATTCCAAATTCCGAAGTAAGATTTGATATTCAAAGTATATATATATGTATATATATTTGAAATGATTTGAAGTAAACCGGTGTTCATTCCTCGAGTTTCGGATTTGATATAACCCTATCTATTAAAATTGATTTACTGATTTATTGCTGATTTCCAACTCTTGAATTTGAAAATGATTTCTTCAACTATTTTGAAGGTTCGAGCACTTCCAAATCAAGGTTAACTTCAAAGCTAAGAAATTTTGAAAGTATGAATAAATTAATAAAGTATATAAATTTGTTTCGAATGTTTAAGTATGAAGTAATATGATTTAAATAAGTTAAAACTGTTTTGTTAAGTAAATGAATAAGGCTATTTTGAATTTTTTCTAAATATGGAATTTAGATTTGAAATGTTTTGAAAGAATTTGGGCTTCAATATATTTTGAATAAAATTTAGTTAAATGTTTTAATTTAGTAACATCTTTATGAAACTATATATTTAACTAGTTGGAATAAATATATAAGTTGTACGTATGTTGTTTTATTCGCATAATTAATTTGATCCCGTTTTGAGTACACAAGTTCGAGGTGAATTACACCATTTCGTGTTAGGATTTTTCATTCGATTCTTGATGGCGAATATCTGATATGGATTTTGGGCTTGATTCTAAAATTCTCTATCGTAGTATATGGCTATGCAAGGAGACTGATGGCTTCTAGTCGAGAAACCATATCGAAATCCGCATTAGGGAAGTCGATTGGACAATACTAGTTCGAAAGCGAACTTGTGTGATCGAGCGAGCGATCAAATGTGATTGTGCGAAATGATGACGTATGTACATCTTATATTCTAATATCATTGATATATTTGATGCTGAAATAATTTATTTTGAAAAATTTGATCCTTATATAAGATAGACCTTACGTAAGTATAAGATGATTTTGAAAACATTTGATTTTGAAAATAAATTGGTTGACTTAAATTATATTGATTTGGAAATTTGGATTTATTTTCTAAATCTATTATTTTGGAAACTTTGAAACTAAAGATAAATAATTTGAGAAGAAATAATTTGGTGAAATTGGATATGATTTTGAAATTGAACTGATATTGAAACAAATTGAAATTTGAGAACCTTATGTTACTAAATACTTGATTTGGGAGTTGTCGAACTTATATAAAATTGATTTGTATGAGTATGAAATTGATTCGAAAACTATAGACTTGAAAAGGTACTCAATTTGAAAGCGAAATCTTATATAATTGAAGTCTATATAAGTATGATTTGATATACTATTGATTTTGGAAAGTATTTGATTTGAAAAGTAAATCTTATATATAATGGATTTTATATAAGTACGATATTTGAAAGTGATTTGAAAAGGTACTATATGATACATATTTTCGAAGTAAAGATATGGAAAGTGCCTTCTGCTTGATATCCGATTTGTGGCCACATCTTGGATTCATTCTATCGATATTATTCTCTCTGATTTTGGTTTTCCGGATATGATACTCGAGTGTCCTTCGAATTCCATGGCGTTACCCATGGTCTTACGAACTCGACTGCATAGCGTAATTCGTAAGGCAGTGATTGCTTAAAAGGTACGGATGTTTCCTGGGGGATCCAGGCGTAACCATTGTGTATCTGCGATCTATGGTCGTGTTAGTGGCGTAATCCGCAAGGCAGAGATTGCTTACGGGGTATGGATGTTTCCTGGGGGATCCAGGCGTAACCATTTTTATGTATCCTGCGGTCCACCGTTTTGTTGCATGGCGAAATTCGCAAGGCAGTGAATGCTTAAAAGGTACGGATGTTTCCTGGGGGACCCAGGCGTAACCATTGTGTATCTGCGATCCATGATTTGGTTCGTTTTTGATTGGATTGTACTTTCCATATCTGTTTTTAAAAGTTTTCTAGTATTTTCACTGGGTGTTGAAACAGGTCTACTAAGTACCTGGAGAATTCTAGTTTTGCGCCTGATCAACGCACTACCAGAGTCTACAGGAACAAGGATAAACTTGTCGAAACATCGAGTTATAAAAGTATTTTCGAAATGAAATTTGTTTCGTTATAAAAAAATATATTTTATTATAAAAGTATTTCTAACAAAGAAATTCTATATTAATATTTGAAATTAAAACCTTATGGTTCTAAATTAATTATTCGTGCCTGATGCTATTCTTTTGAATCTGCCTTATCTGCTCAGTTTTATTTATTCACCTATATTTTGTTTTTCCAAATCCTCCTTCTTTTCCTTGTTGACTATATCCTTTAAATATTGTTTATTTATATACTATATGGTTTAATAGAAATTTTAGTGTTATAAATAGTTGAGGTTATTAATTTAATAAAACGGATTTAAAGTAAATGATTATTGATTTATTAATAATGTTTGAAAAGTATCTTGAGATAAATTAATAAATTTATAAATTATGGATTTAATGTTTCAAATAGCTTCTGTATAAAAAAATGGGTAATAACGTAAATAATTGTTTTCAAATATTTTCATATATTTATAGAGGTGTTATTTAAACATAAATGGCATTTATAAAGGAAGCAAGAAATTTGCAAAAGGGTTTGAAAAATATTAAAGTATTAAAGACAATTGAATTACAAATGAAGATTTCAAATTTAAGTAAAATTTATATAGTTCAAATAAATTGTTTAATCTTGACTTTCAATCTACTTTTATTTCTGGTTGTTCTATTCTCCTACCTCCTTCCTTTTCGGGGACGAAAAGTTTTGAGTGGGGGAGAGTGTAACGACCCGCAAAATTTAATGGTTTTAAAAGTATATTTAACTGGAAATTTGTGAAATTTTAAACAATAAAATTTGAAAATAAAAATTTACTATTTGGAATACGTCTATTTTAATATAGCAATTGGTAAATTTTCATCTGATAATATTAAAGTTTATTTTCCGGTAAAATTTCATTTCAAATCAAACCGGTTAATAATAGTGAATTTAAAAAGTTTTTCGAAACCAAAATATGTCAACAGGAGAAAATTTATTCAGATCATTCTGAATCAGACTGCGAAATTCGTTTTCCAAATTTGGATTTCTATTGCTCCGTTCATCTTATTTCTGACAAAATAGCAGTATTTCTGGTACCGATTATCGACTTTTGATCGGATGATCGTACCACTAATATCTGTATACCGTTTTGATCGTCCCGTCGTGCTGATCTCTACGGTATATTTATTTCTGTATTTTGAAGTCCGGAACACAGCAAAATCCACGAAACCGGTAAATCGTATTGGTACCGGATCCGTGACCGTTTGTTTACTTTTGAATTTAAACTTTATCCGTGTCATCCAAGAAAATATTAATTGCTTTAATAACTTTGCTGAATCATCGGACAACCATCCCTATTCAAATTTTTCTTTTGATCTGATTTGTGGCTTACGTTACTTTGAAATAAATTTATAGATCTATACCATAGCCTGTAACTTCTTTTTTACTTTGAATCATTTATCTACCTATTCCTCTTCTGCTCCTTCATTCTTTTCATTTGTCCCAGCACCTCTCACCTCCTATTTCCTCCCACCAACCTCGCCTAATCTCTTCTTCCCCGTAGACTAGCCTATCACCAACACCCGCCACCACGTTGCCTCGTCACACCCGATTGACCCCACCTTCCTCCTCGCGGCACACACAGGCAACCGCCTGACCGAGCCTCCAGCCATCGTCCCTCCCCTGCTCCACCTGGCAGCGTCGCCAGCAGTCTCCACTGCCACGCCCACACTACAGTCTTGGTTCAACCAACCGAGATCTCCGCCTTGCCCCAGGAACCCTCCCTTCTCCCTCACCTAGAATGGCCACGCAACCCAAAGCTCGGCCATGCCTCCAACCCACTATCGTGTCCAGCCACCACGTTACTTCCTTCCCCACCGAGATCTCCCCTACCTCCCCACATCGCACCAACCCTAACTGAAACCAACGCCAATCCCATACCCTCCACGTCATCAGACAGACCCAAAAACCCCAACCACTGTGAACCACCACTCGTCTTCCTCCTCTCCTCCTCCGCTCCCCAGAAAATCTCGCCGAGCACAGCCGTGTGCGACCATCCACCCGAGCCACAAAAGTCGAGCTCATCCGCTTATATATCGAGGTGATATATACTGTCCTTTCCTTTGTCTCTTTGCTAAGAAAAATATACAAATCCACATATATTTAATTTTGTATCAGAATTATATAAACTGTTCGTTTGCATAAAAGTTTTATACATTTATATGTATGAACTGCTGGGCCATATATGTATACATAATTCAATTTATAATAAGTCAGTTATATATTTTCTCTGTTATTTTATATATACAGATTTATGTACGAGTTTTTCAAGTTGTATGTACTAAAATGTTTCATTTTCTCTGGTGTATGAACGAAGTAAAGATATTACATGTTTATATTACTTATATATATATATATCTTTATAAGTATTGTATTTTGCATAAAATAATATGGTATGTTGTATTGTATAAGCTGTACTAGATGATTTATATATATTCGTTTTTAAATGTAGATTTCATATACGATCTGATTTTTGTAATAGGATAGTACAGATAGCATTTTTAATAATATACATTTGTTTTGTTATATTCAAAGTTACATATGTTAGATTTTATAGAGTAGTGATGTCAGCTAGCTATGTATACTTGGTTTTGAAAGAAGTATGGGTATGCCAGTTTTGTCAAAAGGGTGTTGTTTAATCTATTTATAAATAGGTTAGTGGGTACGCATGTCTATATTTCATGTTTTCATTTGTCTACCTTATTCTGATAAACTGATTTCATATCATTTTGTATATATATAATATATTTTAAAAATATCCAGTTTTGTAAATATGGAAATTTATATGTCTACATAATATATGCGAGCACTTGCTTGCTGCTGTCTCGTTTTACTTTGTATATGTACAGATTTGTAAACAAGTTATATATGAGTATATTATGATTTAAGTGTCAAATTTTTGTACAGTGTTTGTGTGTAAATAATTCATAATATAGGCTATATGACTTCGGGAAAAATAAGTATATCACGATTTTATTTTTATAGATATATTGATATAAATATATATATATATATTATGTACATTTTATGTATATATGATTGTTTGAAAACTAATATTTCATTCTGGTCATGTTAGATTTTGGAACCTGTTATTTATATTTATGCTATGTGCGTACTGAGTTTTAACTAGGCCTAGGTTTGTTATAAACACTGTTTTAAATGTGATTTGTGTAAGTACATATGTATATTTTATTTTAAATATGAGTTCCAAATTTAATATTGGTTTAAAAAAAAATTAATATAATGAATAATATATAATTCATTTCAACCTGTATCAAGCAAATTCTGATTTGGTTTCGTTTGTTCCTGTTTATCAGCCTTGTCCACCGAATTCGTGCCCAATCTAACTTTGCTTCGAAATTCGTGCATGGAGTCGTAATTCATTCCATTGTCGAATATCTCTAGCCTCGGAAGGTGAGCAACCACTCACGATTTAACGTTCTTATATTTATTAAATTTGATTTCAATTGAAACGACAATTGAAATATGCTGCTGTAGTTATTTAAATTGTTAAATATGCTATTATCTGTAACTGTTCACCTGTGGGATATGACACCATATCCTGTTGTTATATTTTATTCAAATTATTAATGATATATGCCTGTTATTATTTTATTATCTGCTATCACTCTGCAAGTTCCCTGTTAGTATAGAATTCACTATGGGTTGAAATGATACATACCCGAACGGACTTTAGAATAGGAGAAAATCGTTATGGGTTGAAATGATATACCCAAACGATTTTCATTGAATTAAAATTGGGATTACGGGTCGAAATGATATCTACCCGTATATATTTAAAATTTCGGATTGAAATGATAAATATCCTTATCACTTAACCATATGATAAATATATATACAGACACCGTTGGTCCATATATCTAAATATTTTGAAAATGAATTCTATGGTTTTGAAAAGAAATATATGGTTTTAATAAATGTTGATTCTTAAATTATTATATATATATATAAATGGTAATGATATATAGATTTAATAATGATATTTAATTTAATTAAGATGGATTTAATACATATAATATGGATAAGTATTTAAATTTATGTTTCGAAATAGATTTCGGTAATAATTTGAATAAGTTAAGGTTGGAAAGATAATTTGAATTTAGTAAAGAATTTTATTTAATTAAACCAATTTAAACTTATTGAAAAGATATGATTTATAACTTGAGTTTGATTTAAATAATTTAATGAATATTTCTTGTTTAAAATAAATTAAGGAAATATTTAGTAAAAGTGAAATTCAAGGCTAGTTAAATGATTTTGAATTTATTAAGTGAATATTCCCTGATTAAATAATAATAAAGTTAAATCCAGAGCTATATGAAACTGTTAAATTTAACTTTAAAAATGTTGAATATTAAAGCCTTGAAATATATTGAAAATTTAAATGGTATATTTAGAACTGAATGGAATTGATGAATTGAGCTTTGAATAAATTTGAATTTGGAATTTGAGTTAATTTGAAATGAAAATGATATTTCGTTTTTGAAGTAAATAAATTGAAATGACCACGGTGTTATAATGTATATTTCCACCTTGTAGATAGTTCTGAAGATCCTTAGAGGATGGTTATCCCAAACATCCTTTAAGTTACTTGTATTTCAGTTGATATTTCGCTTGAGTTGGATTTATTTATATAAGAATGTTAATCCTGACTCGAGTGTTTTGTGTTTTGCTTTACGCTCGGGTCAGACCGAGTGATACAGCATTTGAGACTCACCCTTGGAGTTTGGAGTTTCCTTTGGAGATCCAACTATCGCCTCAGCTTTCAGCTCTTCTAGTTGATTTGTTCAGAGAATTCATCTGTTGTACTGGAGACTTCACTGCATTTGAGATATTCTGTTGTATTTTATTTCTAACTCTGATGTTTATATAGTAGCTTCATGAACTACTATTTTATCTATTCCGCTGCGTATTATTGTATTACTCTATGTCTGTGATTATGTGATTGATTTATTTACTGCATATGCTGAGTTTTGCCAAATTTTTATTACAATCTGTTATTTTGAATTATTCAAGTCAGACATGTGTGGATTTATTATCGATTTGAATGGTCCAAAATAGCGGGTCGTTACAGTAGGAATAATCTATTTAGTTTCACCTAAGACAGCTGAGTGAAGGGTACACTTAGTAGTTTATTCTTCTTTCTGTACAATTTAAAGTTATGAACCTGAACAATTATTTGTTTTGTTTGATATGAATGAATGATTGATTTTATGGTTGTATGCCTTGTTGCAAGTGTTTGTGTATTGATTGTTGTTGTGATTGAAACAACCTTAAATATTTCATCTTATATAATTGTTAACCCTTTTAGATTATATAAGTAAAATGCAGGTTATGGAAGCAATTGCTACTGCTTTTGGTTCCATAAATAAGCGTTAATTGCCCGACAAATAGGTACATTTTCGGATTACGGTTTATAGCGCTATTATATTGTTTTTCCCGTGTTGGGATATTAAATTTTGGATATTATATGTTATATATTGTATATTTTGATATTATATTTTCTCCCGAGCCTCTCCATACAAAGGAGACTCTACCGAAATTTCCGTAAAATTTTGGACTTAGAAATTATTTTGAAATGTTTCCAAACTTTATAAAAAAAGATTTAAGGGTTATAAATGGGTATATTTATTTAAAGTAATAAATTTTGTAAATTATTTGGTTATGAGATTATTATTTTGAATAAGACGTATTGTTTATTTAATCCACCTTTTCCTTTTTCCTTTTCGGGGACGAAAAGTTTTGAGTGGGGGAGAGTGTAACGACCCGTAAATTTCGACCATTTGAATATGTTGATTTAAATTGATTTTTGTAATTTAATGTAAAAAGAAATGAAAATCTTATAATGTATATTGGAGCGAATGTTGGAAATTAAGTGTTGCATAGGTAAAAATAATAAATTTTTGACAAATTGGAACGAAATCCAACTGAAGGAATAGTAGAAACCATTATAATTTGTTAATTTAATTGATTTATGCAATAAAGCATTTTTAATTGTTCGTAAATTTAGGTAATAAAGTAGTACGTTATTTGGAAATAGAATTTATGGTATAATAACAACTATTATAAATTACCAAACTAATTGGTCAATGAATATATTTGGAATTAAAGTTCATATAAATATTAAGTAATTATAATGTTATTATTGATAATAAGCGTTACTAATTATTAATATAGTAACGGAAGAGTAAATGAAATGGAAGCGTAGAAACTTAAGCTAAGGATTAACAATTGAAATGAAATGTCTTTTCAATGGAGTACTATAAATTGTCATACTAAGCTAAGAATTGAATATAAGGAAACAAAGGCAAATAGTAAATCAATCAATGAATTTATATAGATTGTAAAGTTATAATGATAAATAGTAATTGGATGTCTTGTACGAAGTTATAATATTGTGTGAATTTTTAATAAAGAATAACTAGAATGGGATTCAAATTTGTATATTAATGGAAAGTTGAATAAAATTCTAATGAATGATAATAATGAAAAACGTATACAATCAATGTAGGTAAGTTATTACAATGTTGTTGTAATTAATAAACGTTTCTTTAATGGTGATTAATAACATAACGGAAGTGTGAATGTAAAGTAATTTATGAATATATATTTGGCGATTAAATCAAATCAATCTATAGAATTAAATTTTAAATTAATTGGAAGGAAATATGTAATAATTGCATTTATTGGTAAGTGGATGAAATTTATTTCTATATAAATTGAATATTAGAATAAGATGATAATTGTTAATGTAACAAGAGTAGGCCAATAATAATTCTTCCCATAAATTGATAATCGACTCAATAATGTAATACTATCCATAATAAGGCAATTAGATTGATGATAGAATGGAAAGTCTATTAAATGGAAATATTGAAAATAAAATTTGTAATTTCTAAATTTTGGAAATTTGAAGCAAGGGTAGTAATTATTGTAATAATTAAATGGGAGTCAACTAGAACTTAATAAACCTTAATGTATATTAATGAAATTGTGGCAATAGTGCAAAACTTTAATCATTTACCCATTCATTTATGCATTGAATTAGGTCTCATCTATTGGATACTAATAGATTGAGAAATTGAATAAAAACCAAATAAAAAGAAATTTTTGCAAATTTAATTTATAATTTGCGAATATAATGAAAATTGAAATTTAACACTGAAATGAATAAAATTGTTAACTCTAAATCTACATCTAGATTTGGTTTAAATTAATGTGAAGGATTAAGAAAGAAAAAGTGATAAAGATTGTCAATTTCAGAATTTAAATAGAAAATTCGATTTAATTAATTTATTTTAAATTTATTTAATTAATATAAAAATAGCCATTTTGGCCACTGACTCGGATTTCGATGAATCCAGTTTCATCAGATCCGTAACGGTGAATTATAATAATGTTTCAAGTTTCGTAGCAATCGGACTTGTCGTTTGATCGTACGGACTCAAAACGCCTTGAAATTTATGCAATTGAAATCAATTTGAAAATATTGATTTTTGCATAACTTCTTCATACGACACAATTTGAACCTGAAACCTTTTCCATTGCGTTTAAAATATTTTAAACATCTATTTTGATATTTGGGTTGACCCAATTTCGTTACGGAGTCAAAACGGGCTTTTGGGCCATTCATCGTTCAGCGCGTTTATAGATCGGGTCCATCTATCCTATTTCGACTTTGCCTATATATATCCAGTTATAAACCCCAGCAGCCTCCATTCCTCATTTCTACGTGCTATTTCATTTGCTCTTCCTTATTTCCAATGGCTGCAAACCTTAATCTTCCCAATCCAATTTCAATTCAAAAAAAAAAGAGAAAAATCTTTTTTGCGGATCTGCAGCAAATTCGGGTCGCGCTTCGAGTTTCAGAGGCAAAAACGCTGCATCTACTTCGAGTCAGGAAGAAAACTACTCGGGTCTTTGGGTCGTTTTCGCAAAAACTCCAAGCAAGCACCGGAATTCTTAGGCGCCAGACCAGAGTTAAACCCGAAGTCGACTCAGCACCGGAATTTTCCAATCTTCAAATTTTCATAACTTTTGCATACAGACTCGGTTTAATGCTCGGTTTGTTTTGCTGGGATCGTATTGAAATTCCAGACCTGATGACGCAGGTTTGGACGAATTCTGAGATGGTCAAATTTTTGGGTTTAAATTGAATTTAAATTCAATTTAAATTCAAAAGGTGAGTGTTTTAACCCACTCACAACTTCTAAGATTTTCTTATGTTTGTAAAATTAAATTTTGATGTGATTTAAAATTTATCTATGATTGTTTGGGCATATATTTAATCATCATCTCAGTTAGATAGCATTTAGTTAAATTAAATTGTTATTTAATTTTATTATTGCATATAATTTGCTAGTTAAATTTATTTATTATTGCATATAAACTGCCAGTTGAACAATTATTAATTTTTATTGAATATAAACTATTCGTTGATGCCTGTTATATTTTATATGCTTTATATTGATGTTTTGTTTAAATTGGATGATGATTGTAATAAATGGTTGTTTATTGCTATTTGGATGAATGGATGCTATATTTTATATTGTATAAACTGCAAGTTATTATGCATTTTCATTTCATTCGGGATTGCGGTTTGAAATGATATATAACCGTAAATTTTTATTTTTAAATTACGGATTGAAATGACAAATATCTATATCACTTGACCACAGGATAGAAAATTTTATACAGGCACCGTGGTCTATATATATAATATTTTAAAGTGATTTTCTATGGTTTGGAAAGAAATATACGGTTTAATAAATATTAAATTTTGATATTATATAAATATTATTTTATATATAGTTAAATTCTAAAATTTAAGCTATGTGTAACTTGATGATGTTTTAAGTTTGATTTACGATTTCAAGTTTGAGCTTTATTTAAGGGATATTGAATTTATTAAATAAATATTTCTAAACTAAATAATAGTGAATTAAATTAAGGTATATATAAGATTATCAGATTTGGTTGGGAATTTTGGAATATTTAAAGACTGGAAATATATCAAAATTGAAATGTTTTATTGAATTTAAGGTATTATTGTTTTCAAAGTACCGGTTTTCGAAATTGTTATAACTTTGAAAGTAATATGGTTTGAAAAATGAATTTATTTGAAATAGAATTTATTTAAGAATTATCTGTGAATATATTGATTTGAAACCTATTGAAATTGAAAATTTAGAATATGACTTCAAAATGTGGTTTGGGCTTAAGATGATTTAAAAGAATATTTCAAGTTATCTAAATTAAAGAAAGATTAGTGATTGGAAAATGGGTTTTATTTAAATAATATATTATTGAATTGTTTTGGAAATGGAATGGATATATTATTGAATTGGATTTTGAAATGGAAATAATACATTGATAATTTGGGTTTGAAATAGCAAAAATATTTTGGTTTTAAAGTATATACTATTTTGAAGTAAAGGATATGTTTTGAAATGGAAAAAATATTTTGGTTTTAAAGTATATACTATTTTGAAGTAAAGGATATGTTTTGAAATGGAAAAAATATTTTGGTTTTAAAGTATATACTATTTTGAAGTAAAGGATATGGTTTGAAATGGCAATAATATTTTGGGTTTTGAAGTATGTACTATTTTGAAATAAAGAATATGTTTTGAAAGGGCAATGATTGTGTTTTTAAAAGTATATATATTTTTAAATGACCACGGTGTTATAATAACGATTGGTTGTTAAAGAGACCGGGATCGGATATGGACATACTCTCTGTCGATACCGAAAACCACTTTGACAACTGTGTACGCGGTGGAGTTTCCAGAATGAAGTAGGATGGTGGCGACGATCCTAAGGTATATACGTGGACCCAACTCCCGTGAGTTGGCATAAGGTGGCTAAAACAGGAGCGATTGACGGACCAAGGAGGTAGCACCTCTGATCGGACACACTTCTTCGATACCATTCTATTATTTGTGATTTATTTGGTAGCCACCCTTCGATTTTTGATTTGGGAGTGTTGTTCGAGGTGGGCGGTAGTGGCTGCTATGCATCACCACCAGTCCGGATGCGTAATTGGTATATCTACCCTGGCATTGCCTAGTTGTGCCGTGTCACCTACCATATCGAGCTTTACTACGATTTGTGATTCCTCCCGTAGCCTGTGGAGTATCGAGGGTAGCCCCCATTTTTTGGAGTATGCTAATACTGGATAGACTACTGGGACTATTACGTGTTAAGGGCTATATGGGTAACCCCTTGACGCTATTAAAAAGTATGTTTATTTTATATTAGACATTATTATAATAGCGAATATTACTACATAGTAAATAGTTTAACGGATCCTTAGGGGATGTGAATCCCGAGCATCTCTTAAGTTACTGCACTCACGTTAGACACTGGATAGGAGATGTCAAATCCCGTAAACATCTCTGACGCCGTTCCACTCATATATTTATCATTTATTTAACTTACATAAGACCTTTTAGTTCTGACTCGAGTGTTTTGTCGTATCAATTCGCTCGGGTCAGCCTGAGCATTTCAGGATTTGAAGGCCTTAATTCTAGAGGACGAAGATGAAGAATTATTATTACTATTTGTTATATATCCCACTACACCATTGTATTCCGCTGCATTAATTATCATTCTCTGGTATGTGTAACTCTGATATGTATTGTATAAGTTTAATCAAATGTTTTGTAAAACAGCTTCATGAACTGTTATTTGATTATTATATTTTATCGTTCCGTTGCAAGATTCTATTTTGTTTCTTTTATTTCTCCATTTTTTCTTATTTACCCCATTACAATCCGCCCTTCTGTATGGTTTAAGTTGGCACATGTGTCTGCTTAAGCGTACAAAAAGGTGGGTCGTTATAGACTCTTACTCGTACATGTCCTTGAGATCGAGGGCTTGGTTTGCCAGTTAGCCTTACAATCGAGGGGCTGGCCGTAAAAGCAAATTGTGAGGTACCCATGTAAGCTGCGGTGGAGTTATCCACTGTCGATGGTTGCAAAGCCTAGATTGTCACACGTGGTATCAAAGCATAGATTTAGTATATTCCCTAGGCTTTAATGTATACTCCGTATAGATAGGGTCAGTAGTACCCTAGATTGAGTTTGAGGGTATTATATATATAAGCACGTATTTGTTAGTGATATAAAATGTTTTATATTGTTTTTACTTATCCGTTGAGTTGATTATGAATTCTGGTCGGTGTGTGGGACGCCATGTTATCGATAGAGGTTTTTAAACACTTAAATGAAGAAAGTCGACATAGTATTGTTTTTAAATTGGGTAAATGAAATAATTTTACCTCGATTTTATTTTACATATAAAGGGATAATTTTTCAGAAATTATTATTGTGTATATAAATTGATTGTTTGGTTCTTTGAAAATGTAAATACATATAACTTAATATATACTGTTTGAATAATCTAAACGAAAACAACAATTGTAAAAGAATAAATTGTATAAGTAAATGAATTATAAAGTATGGAATTATAATTAATATGATTTACAATTGTGAAATAATCTTATATACAAGAAGTGAAACTATATGAATATATTTATAAAAGTGAGTTATAAATAAAATGGATTTAAACTAAGAATTTGAGAATCTAGGTCGTTGCACTTTAGCTCGACCATGATTAGGTCACGTGGGTATTTCTACTTTGATGGTTTTGGAACTGATTTCCTTGGATTTTTATTCACGTCTTCGAATGTGAATTTTAGTGAATTGATTTGTTTCTACAATCAATTTTGTGACTTGTCACTTTAAAAATATAAAGGTTTCAATACTAGTAGTAAATATCAAAACTCTTTCATCAAAGCGATTTCAACACTATTTTATTACAAAACTCTTTTTCTTAAACCGTTTTCCAATCTATTAGTACATATAAACCTTTTCCTCACTCGAATGAGAAATCTAATTAAACGGCTTAGTAAAACAAGTGGTATGAAATGCTTGTGTTTGCTTCTTCGGTTAATTCTTGGACTTGTTCGATTGAACCTCTTGTGATAATTTTTCTAATGAAGATCTACAGTTTGTTCGTAAATATTTAAGTTAAGCAAGTGGTTATGGGACATGAAGCTAAACTCATATATTTACTAGCTTGGTGTGATTGACACTTCTTGATGATCATGACGATCATTTTTGTGATTTAGACTAGCAATTGTGCGATGTCTCTTTGTCTACGAGGGAGACTAAACCCCGTTTGTGTGATGTCTCTACATCACATATGTGGGGTAGCGCCCCACGGTCTTCGGGCCATTCTTGTGGAGCTTCGGCTCAAAATTAATGGTTAGCTACCATGAGATAGCGTCTCGTTTTGTGATACACGTGTTGGTGAGTTTTCATACTCCCGTTTTGTGATAGGCCTCCCCCTTCTTGTGATTTCTGGATTTCTTGTGATGATTTCTGGAATTTTGTCCTTCACCAATTTTCGTGATTTCCATTGATAAGTTTTATCAATTTTTGTGCATTGGTGAATTTGTGTGTCATTCACTTGTTATGAATACAAGTTTAGGGTATGATACCCCATTTTATCTTTGAGAAGATTCTTGTGATATTGATTAATCTCTTGTTGATTTTCAATTACATACTTATAGTAGTATGCCATTATGCTTACTATATGTTCATGCCATATCTTTTATTCTATACCATATCATCTGATATTTATAGCTAGACTGATCCGTTTATTATTTTCTTATAAATAATACTCGGGTCAAACCGAGATGTTACAGGTGCTTCTGCTTGACTTCTCTTCTGGGATTACTCTGACTTTTGGCTAACTACTAGATTAGTAGTTTTTGTTATATACATTTGAGATATAGACTCTGTGATGTATACTTATTCTTTTGTGTAGCTGGTAGCTATTCTTTTGTATTATTGTGGATCTTTCAGACCACTACTCTGATGTACACTTTCATGTGTTATATATATATATATTCATATCTTTTTCCGCCTTTGTGATATGGATGTCCGTGACTGATTTGTGTTATGTTTATTTCTATATTTTTTTCCGAAGATTATATATAGCCACTATGTGATAGCTTTGAGTTTGTATCGGTATGTCGGATTTCCTCCTTAAATGAAATGCATGCTATACTATCTGACATATCGTTGCTCGCACAAAGAAATTACACGGATGGTCGCTCCTCAACAGCCTTATTCTCCGTGCCAGTTGACAGCATTACTCCGTAGTGTTCTTGGCTAGCGTGGGTATAGAGGTGGGGCATCACATTATGGCCCTGTATATTATTTACAATGTATAAAACTATAAATTGAATTATTTCGAATAAATTAAGAAATAGGTTGAAATGATATATACCTATGACATTGAGATTTGGATTGAAATGATATATATCCATCCCGAAAATAAAATTGAAATAACCGATCACTTGGCCATAGGATAGAAAATTATATACGGACAACAGATTTGTTAAATTAAATGATTTTAAAATTTCTAATTTGAAATTATTTAAATTGTTTTGATTAAAAGAAATAAAAATCAAAATTAAAAAAATCAAATTATTTTCGAACTTGAGCCTTGGATGTTCAAATTTAAATTTGGTAATCGAAATTGTTTAAAAAAAAAATCAAAGTTGTGATTTTGAAATTATAAGTGAAATATGATTGGAATTTTCAGAAATCGATTTGTTTTAAAAGATTGAACTTTATTTCAAACTTTGAATATTACTAAGTAAAAGTGATAAAAAAAAATGGTTTCAAAATTGGGCTCGGAATTGATCTATATTTGTAGATTGGAATTTTAAACTGAATATTAAAGGATAATTTGATATAAATGTTTTAAGCCGATATTTTTAAGATCAAGCTCGAAATTGATATAAATTGAAATTGAAATAATTGAATTTGAAAGTGAAATTGAATTAATTTGAAATCAAAGTTGAAATTGATTTGAATCAAAATCGAAATTGAATCGATTGAATGGTAATTGGAATTGATTTGAATTACGAAGCTGGAATTGGACCGGTTTGACTTTGAAACTATTTTCAGGTATATTATTGAATATAAAACTATTAAAAGCTATCTTCTTAAATATTCAAATTATCTGGTTTTCCAAATTATTTTGCTATATAAACCATTTTAATACTTAAACTATTTTATATTAAACTATTTTTACCATTTAAACTATTTTGACTATTTTAATTATTTAAACTGTTTTAAAACTATTCAAACTATTTACTTCTAAAAATTCAGACTGGTTTAAAGGGTGGAATGTTTATTTTTAAATCATGGATTTAGATACCAATTGGGTTAAAATGAAGTTATAACCCAAATAGGAATTCGAAACAATTTTGGAACTGAAATCGAGATATTAAGGCGAAATGATTTTTGAAGTGAAATAGTATATTTTGAGTAAATATGATGATTTCAAAATGCATTTTATATTGAAGAGAATATGATAATTTGATATCAAGTATGAACCATTTCAAAATGTAAAAGTACCAACCGGTGTGTAAAACGACGTTTGGTTGTTAAAGAGACCGAGGCTGGATGTGGGCACACTCTTTGTTGATACCGGAACCACTTTAACAACTATGTACGTCGAGTGATGATCCAGAATGAAGTGGTTGGATTTGGCATCGTTTACTAGATTTGAAGAAAGAGAACGATGTTGGATTAACCTAGCACTTGTGCCAATTTGAAATGACTAAAACATGAGCCATACCAGCCAAGTGGGTTAGCTACCCTGACCGGGATCGGTTTATCCGAAAACCACTTCGGACCTACGCACATGCGTTCGATTGTGCAGGTTACTGATGATATTGATATTTAGAATTTTCACAGTGAAGGCTGCTTGTTGATTGTTTGGGATTAAAACCCTAATATGCATATAGTAACAGTAGTCTCTTCGTTATGAAATATCCAATACAAGGACTATTCGCTTCTAATCCTATGGATTTCCTAACAGGATGTGGTAGGAAAGTACCTTCGGTTTGTCATGTTCCTGGACAACTTGTATGGACTAGTATCTGACATTGCATTGCTAAGATTACGTACATTGGTTTTTACAAACGTATATCAGTGGTGGTGGAGAAGGAAACTTCTCTTAGCTTAACACCCTCATTGAGACGTACGAGCTCAAGGGTTGTATTTTTGTAGAAGGCAATTAGTAGTCAATGGAAATGGTAATGTGGCATTCAAAGTCATGTGATATGTGATATGTGAAAGGTAATCATTACCACAGGCCTCGTCAACCGGAAATGACCGAAACAGGGTTAGATGAAGCAGGGCTAAGTGGATCACTCCCACGTAAGATATGATCATCGTCTTCTAGATATATTTCTTCCTACTATGACGTTCGGGATGTAAATTAATATGGCTTGTGTGCTATGAGGGCCCTCGAAAAGGTCGGTAAAGACCAGAGGATGATATATTCGGTACTACCTAGTTATAGAGGTAGGCCGGTCTTATGTTGGTAGAGGTTCCTTTGTGATGTTCCTCGATACGTTCCTCTAGAGATATACTGTTGGAAGGTAGTCCCTTTACTTGGTCATTTGTATGGTAATCCAAACTCCACTACGAGCTTGTGGATTTGTTTGTATTGGCGTAATGAATAGCCCCAAAATGCTATATGGGTAACCATTTTGGCTATGATTAATATTATTTGTACAATAGACACTATTATAATATAAGATGATTTGATATGAAATGTTTTGGGTTATCATAAGGTAAAAACATGTCCGTGTTTATGTGTGGGCGTGTCTTACGAGATACTTTTGTTTTGAAAAGGAAAGTTTTGGTAATCTAATAAATTCAGTTGAGTGTGTTTCATTCGTTGGTTTACCAGACTGATCCAGGTATTCTTTCCTTTCAATGCTCATGTCATACCGAGTATATTTACAGGTTCAGATTTGGTGATTTTGGAGCTTCAGTAGAAAAGCTGGAGATCATCATGTCGTATACACGTATCTGTTTATTTTCCGCTACTTTGTTTTTATATTATCAACAATTGTAAGGATAGGTTATTATAACTGTCCAGGTTGATGATTAGTGATTTATTATTCAACTCTGATTGATGTATATGATATTACATTTTTTGTTTTGTAAAGATCATTGATATGATATTATAAGTTATTCCACTGTGATGTGAGATTCTATATTGTTCTTTTTGGTTCTCTCTTCTCTCTTTCTTCTCTACTCTTCTTCTCACTTCTTTTCTTTTTTATGAATTTCCATCATTCTACACTTTTTGGGTCAGACATGTGTGGCTTATTGTCGATTCAAAGGGTACGGATTTGCGGGTCGTCACATGGACGATTTTGTAACTTAGACAAAGGTGAACCTGCATTTAGTTGTATGATGTGATTAAACCATACTCATATGTATATGTGAAACTAATGGCTAGTACAAAATGATACAACCCTCTCTAAATTTAATTCAAAAACCTTTAGGTGTGATAGCGAAACATATAACTATGATGTTAGGATAATATTCATCTGATTTGAAGCATGTTTGGTAGGATATTACAGATGACCACCCATGAGAAGTGTTGTCATCTAAATTCATTCATTTTGTTGCAGTTGTAACTCGGTAGTTCAATTTCATAACATCGGGCCATTTTTTACATGGTTTAGTTAGTGGACTTCAGAATTGGGAGAAGCTAAATAGAGAACAGACATTTACCATACATGGGACTGTGGATTGGTTAGCTCCAGACACATTAGGAAAGGACACAGGTTACTTTCAATTAGTATTGGTAAAAACTATTTTTTGTTTATTTTAACGATAAATGATCTGAAATAATTTTTGATATAGACACAACAAAGAAATCACTAATCTTTAGAAACTATATACATATGGAAGAAAATCATATTAAATGCTACAAGCATGTTAAAATTATCAAATTTTTATGTTTTCCCTGATTTGATTTTGACTTTGAAGTTTGCTATAGTATTGGTACTCTGTTAATGAATAATTCTGGTTTTAGTTTCAATTTAGTGTTGGGTACTATCATATGCATGGAGCCTTTATTGAAGAATTGAACTACAGTAGATATACCCAGTTAACAGAATAACCAAGGCATATTTGCCTCATATTTAACCGAGGCTTTTATGCCTTAGTTAAAACTCAACAGAGGGAAATATGCCTTAGTTAAAACCGAGGCATGTTGCCCCATTTAAAAATGAGGCAATATGCTTCATTTTTAAATGAGGCATACTCACCACTATATCCAAAGTATCATATCATATCATATCATCATATTCTACTCTTGAACGGCCATATTATAAAAGTTGATTAATTTTATAAAATTTAACTAAGTAGGATATATATTATAGGTGATTTTTGAATATTGATAGCTTCTCATCTTTGTTCTTTTTTTAAATTACAGGCAGCTTAGGTGGTTGGCCTAACACAGAAAGGATAGAGCCTTGAAGTTCAGTTTTATGTAGCAACTTCTTTTAGGTTTTAATTCTTGATCTATTACCGTTCTTTTATTAGTATGTCAACTTATAATACATTGTCATGAAATATTATGTTCTTGGAGTCCTTTTTATTTGATATATGAATATTCCTTATGTTATACTTGTATAAAATGCATGTACATGCATCTAATATGTAGAGATGTTGGATGTTTTCAAGTTTTCCCTTGTTTTATTTTCATAAAGAGAGAAGAAAGGAAGAGGGAAGAAAGGAAGAGGGAAGAAAGAAGAAAAGCAAAAGTCCCACATCTTGGGATATTAGGGACTATACTTTTTTAAGTATGGATTTCTCATGAAGGATTTGGGACCCTAAGGCTACCAAATGCTTGCTTTGTTAAGAGGATGGAAGTCATGCATAACCACCACACGTGCACCGTCGTCGTCCGACCGAATTGGCCGGGTACGGGTCAAATGATGAAATTTTGGGAGCAAATCTAAAATAGCAACGAGCCAGATTTCAACCCGTTATGGACCTAGAAATTCAAATAAGGCGGGACGTTGGAATTTAAAGGGGCATGACTATTGCCAACGGGTCTGCACCATTGGTCATCGCCATGTAGTAAAAAGGGACTTGAAGGACTGGAATATATCTGAAGAGGTGCTGTTGGACAAGAGCGCATGGAAGTTAGCGATTCACGTACTAGAACCATGAGCTAGGACTTTTTGCTTAGGGTTGGTTTAGGGGTATTTTTTATAAGTTTTAGATTATAGGACTAGTGAATAAGAACCTAAGAAGTAGTGTTTGGTCTTTGGTCAATATTATTATTAGTACAATTGTTATTATTATTATTATTGTTTTTTATTTTTATTTTTTGTTTTATATATTTTTATTATTATTATTTTATTTTTATCTTTATTTTTATTTTACTTAGTAGGTGTTGTTGTTATTATTATTTGTTTACTTATTTGACTTTATCTTATAATTATTGTCATGGTTTTATTAGTATTATTATTATAACTTTTAAACTGACTTTGTCATTTAATTTTGGATTTCATCAATAGACGAGCCCAACTTGTTAGGGAATAATGGCTTAGTAGTTGATATTGTGTTGTAACGTACACATATATTTGATATATTATATTATTAGTTAGTGTCTTATGTTAATCAATTCTCATGGTCTATATCCATGAATCTGAAATATTTGATAGAAAAGACATGTGGTATGGGAGCTGGACGCAAGCTAAAGACCCACAGAAGGAATCAGAGATGGGCAGACAAGTGTTACAAGAAGAGCCATCTTGGTAATGAGTGGACGAAACCATTTGCTGGCTAAAAGAATTCTTCTGGAAAGATGTAAGCCAAAATTCAATATATGCTTTATTATTGCAGGTTTATGCTACATTGTAATGTACCATCATACGTATTAATAATAAGTAACATGATCCTACCCATGTTACCTTGCGCCCTGGGAATTTTAAGAATACATGTAAAATTATTTACAGAGACATCATTTTTAATGTATCCGGATCACGGCATGAGTTTATTGGTCGTGAGGTAATGTGACAACAATATGATAGTAGAGACAGCCTACTTATTCCATATTTTAGTTTTCATGTAAACCATTATTGGTTGTCCTTGATATAGCCTTTTTAGCACATATATAATATGTGAAAACGGAGATAGCACATTTATTCTAATGGAATTTAGATTTCTCTCAAAATTTCATGTAACTGTCATGGACTGTCCTTGACCCTATTATATAAAAGGTAGAATTGATACATAATTTATAAGAAGAAATATTAAAAACACCTACAATAATATTTTAGCATTGGAAATAGTATTGTGAAATCTAGTTGATTTTCCTATAGCATCCTTAGAAAAATATGCCAGAAGCAGAAAATGAAATGCATGTTGTTATTTTTTTGATTGATATTTCTTTACACTTTAGCCAACACATTATGTATGATAAGTCTAAAATAGTTTAGCATTTTTGCGGATAAAAACATTTTGAGGTCAAAAGCTTGTTTCAGGGATATAAATAATTTAGAGTTTGTTTAAATAGAATGAAAGGTCTTGATAAAATACAAGTTTTGATTAAGTGAATCAATGCCTAATAACAATGCGTTGTGCAGGATTTTAGTTTGGATGACCTAAAATTCCTATAAAAAAGAAAAATGTAGATGTTTCTACCTTTTATTGGTTAGATTTTAACATACGATCAAGAATTAGCAGTTGAAGCAAAACAGCCCAACTTTGATATTCGTAAATGTGCTAGCGTTCATTTGGACATACATTTCATTATATAATAATCCATATTAGGTTTATTTAGCCAAATATTATTGAAGTGGTGTAATTTCAGTTGTTCATTACTTGTAATATTAGGACATGTTTCAATTAACTATCTTTTACCTATGCTAAATACATTTTATGCAAGTTATCATGACTCGCCTAAGGCTAATTGTATTACATTTTACCCATTACATGCCTAAGAATAATCATATTGTTTGTAATCCATGATTCATGACCGATAATAAATAAGGTTTGATGTGATTACTCAAATAATTTTAAAGAACAGCCCAAAATGTAACGGTTTCAACATGTTTGCAAAAAAAAATGTACATGAAACACTGCTGACATACAATGCTGTAACATATTTAACCACTATAGTCAAAAAAATATGGCTTGATTTCAAAAGTGCTCTATCTATGTATGTTAAATAGATTCTTTTCCTATCAAAATTATGGATTTTATGGCACAAATACCATGCCAATACGTTATGTATTCAATTGTTTCCACCCATTTGTTTTGATGATACATCTTGGTACTATTGTACAACATTTAAATATAAAGATAAAGTATAGTCTAATTTGGATATATCGATATTATTGCATATAAAGACAATACTTTATTATTTACCCTATAATACAACCATGAAATGCAGCATAGGAATATTACAATTTCAGGTACAAGCTAAGATGCAATGATACAAATATCAATATTCCATCTGAACCTCTTTTATGTAAAGTTTGCATCATAATACAAGTGTTATGAAAGATTGCTAAAATTGCGACAATGTAAAATCTGTATATTTTTACCAAAATACAAATTCATTTATTAACCTGTAACCTTCTCTGTTTGTGATCATATAAATCATTTCATTCTTCTATTTATTTTTTCAATAGACTGGTGAATTATTAAGGGAGTTAGTGGATTAAAGTTAAATCCTGATATTTGACAAACTAAAAGAGACTATTATCATGTGACTACGGAGCTTAAAATGAAGGGATGGTTTGCATTGATTATTTGTGGTGGTATTTTTCAGAAATGATAATAGACTAATAATGGTTGCAATTGATGTTGTTGCTCGGGGTCTTGGTATGAATGCCTTGTGTTACTAGTCTTGGATTCCTCTATAATTTTTAATCTCAAGGTTGCTAAACTACAAGAAAATATACATTTAACAACATCTATTGTCAGCATTTGAACCGGGGATGATGTTATTGGTCTTATTAAATAAATAAAACCAAAATCAAAACTCCTTTCTTGAATGAAAATATTCAAACCTTATAAGATTTGCATCTACGCTGTTGAAAATTCAGTACTTGTCAAGTTTGTACAAGATTATATGATGCAAAGTGCTAATTATGTCACTATAGCAATTACTTTATGTAATTTATAGTTACAATCCCTCCTTTTATAAATGGTTATTGTCTCCCAAGCAGGTTGAGCCATATCAAAACACTTTCTTCGAGGGTTGCACCATTCACCATTGTCATTAGGAAGATTATAATTTCAAGAGAAAAAATTAGTGGTTGTTACTATAATATATGTTTCCCTTTTGCACCATCTTGCCCTGCATCACATACTATTTGAAAGCATGTTGTACATGATGCTCCACATTGAAAATTATTATACTTAGCGCTGCATTTTTCACACCATAGCCATCTCTGTACATATTTCCATACCACAAAAGCTCCACCTACATTTTTTTGGTTTATTGGCTCAGTATTTTGAACTTAAAAGCATCAAAACTACGACATTGCTTGCAGTGAACTGCATTATTATGCAACATTAGTATAAAGTTGACTGAGAATTTGTATGAAGTACCCACCATTGTGCATGTAGCATCAATTCTGCCATAAAAGGTTGTAGAAGTGGGAACCACATCCATTGCGCAGTTGATTCAATACTCTCATAAGTGAATAATATTGAAATAACGACTAAGCACCTCTATATATAACATCTATATCTATCCTACTCAATGTTTTTTTAGAGGATTTGGTTTCTTTATTTAGCCTCTTCTCATTTGTACTTATTTAGAATGGAAAATTATTTGAATTTTATCTTTAAGTCAACTAAAAAAACTCACGTGTTAGTTTCTATACATCAATTGACTTGTATAGCATGAATACCTTGTCCAAGTTAATCGATCTGCATGTTTATTATTATGTTAGTTGTAAGAAATATGCATTGGTAGTTGCAATTTAGGCAACTGATTAGTTATTTCCATGCAACCAGTGGCCTTCTTTTTCTGGTCATAGGGACGAGTTTACAATTACGGTAATATACTCATTCTCTTTTGGGTATATGATTATGCTATTTTGGGTTAGACCACACACATATTGGTTAAGGTTTTGCTTCAGCTGATAAATTCATATTCTTGTTTGGGATGTATATCACTCTTTTAGGTGAACGTGTTTCCTCTTTTTTTATCCATGGACTGCATTCATTTTGATTTCTCCTGCTCCTATTACTCATTTTCCCAAACACACCCACTTACTTCACTCGGTCTGCATATATTTGATAGCTGACATGACTTGACATTTTTCACTTTTGACTTCTATTATACTACATCTACTCATGGTCCTTGATGTTGCTATAGTTGTTCTATTTTATTTTGTATTATGGGTATGATAATAGAAAGTTCCTTTTCTCTATTTGTTTAATAGTTTTTCCCCGTAACGCATTGCTAATTTACTTTATTTTCTAGTATACATAGCCTATTTCTTTTAAATCCTTTTCTTAGGTGTTGAAATCAAACCAAGAAATCCTTATACTCATACAAATGACAGTGAACACTGTAAATTTCATATTTCTCAGGTTCCAGTTTTTAGCTACTCCTTTATACAAATAACACCTTCAATTTTTGCCACAATACACTTTTCATCTATTTAGCATGTTTTAAAGTTTGATGGTGCTACATAATCAACTTTTATGGTATTTAGTTCTAAAAGTTTTATGGTGTCTTTACAAGCATCTCTCGTAGAGTTGTAGAGAAATATTAATGGTCTGCTTGTCTTTACAAAGACACATCATATTGATAACTATTCAAGTAGATAGTGTTGCTGATCTTTATTGTGTAATATTTTTCCTTTTTTTATAATGCAATCATATAATTATGTTAATGCGCTATTGTTACCTCGAGATGGTCAAGTACCTTTTGATTATGACCAGTCGTGAGCCCATGGAATCTTCCAAGTGGTATATAAACTTTATCTTAGTTTTTACTTTTTGATATAGGAGCTAGATGATATTAGAATTCCATTATTAACTACCATATAATCCCTAAGGCTCACAAGATTTGTCATTTATTTCAAATATGATATATGAAACATGCCTTGGTTCTATCGACCTATAAACCTACACAAGGAAAAGCTGAGAAAATAAATAGTAGGTCTAGGTTAGTTCTCAAGTATATGAATTATCTAGCAAGCCTAGAATCATCACCATCTAAGAAACCTTCAAGTACTTTTGTATTCTATGTTTTCATATATATTTACAAATGCTTTATTCAATCAGGTAGGTTAAACGTGACAAGTATAAATATATTTTCTCTGAAGACAAAATTAAGTTAATAATAACATGATTAATACTATATTGTATAAGATGTAGTACACAGTGATATAGATATCAACCATATATAATATGTTTTACAATTATAATCGATGGTAACATATGGATATGTTTATCATATGCCACATGACATAACTACTTTTGAATGAGGTCCATTATTGGAATAAGTTTTTTTTTGCAAAGTCCTATAATGAGTCCTATATAACATTGATCTTTGTATAAAGCCAGTTTATATTTCTAACCATCTTATCTGTCCCAAACACTCTTCTGTCTTCTGTTATTGAGACTGGAGAGCACAATCCCATAACCAAACCATTTAAAAATTGTTAATTAAATTAAGCTTATGTTTCATCTCAGGTGACTATGGACTCCATACATGATTCTAAGGTTGGTGTAGTATTTGATCAAAATCTTTAGTCAGTGAACTGACCAAGTTTATTTTAGAATTTAGAGAAAACACTTGTGTTATTGATTCATGTACTACAACTAAAGGCAATAAAATAGGCCATTCTCTATATCTATGAATATAATAACATGAATAATTAATTTGCATAACCATGTTCTCTGATAAATAACAACAGTTTTCAAAAACCATTGAATATAGCATTATTTCACTTCTTCACACTATAATTCATAAATCTTTTTAACCATGTTTGCATGTAAGACATTTTCCATAGCTCTGAACATTCCCTGCTATATATTTGTAAATGTATATATAGAAAGTGAAACTGGTCTTAGTTCTACTTGAGCTGATACAACCAATTTGTTCGGTGTAATAGATAATATTGTGGGATTTTCATATGCAATTTGTGCTTTTGCGGTTGTTCATAACTTAATATGTACATGCTTTTGCTATGGTATATCAATCATAGTAAGTCATAGATGTATAGATTATAGAATGGAAATTTTTTATTATCATATGATGTGGTCATAACAGGAGTAAGGTTTCTTTAATTTTACCATTGGAATGATATAAGTCAACAAATGAGCAAGAGTGATGTATTACGTTAATTTGTATTTGATCACTAACCTATGAAGTTCTTCATTGTAGGTAATTGGAGAACATTGGTACAAAAATAAAAAGATGACACATTCTTCTTCCATAGTAAGTATATGAAACTTTTTGATTGTCCATTTTGTTGTTAGTATTTTGTGCCAACTTGCTTTATAGATATTGTGTTTTGTCTATAGATGTTTTGTCTTTGTTTAACGGATATTGTGTGAATTTGGTTTATGGTGTTATTTTTGTTTATGGAAGTTATGTGAACCTGGTTTATAGATGATGTCTTTGTTTATAGGTATTGTATTAAATAGTTTATGTAATTGATTAATAGTTATGTGTTTGTATGATAGTTTTTATGTTTGATTCGAACATGTTATGGATATCGATTGCTTGAAATATATTTAAATGATGATGATATATGTGTACATAAATATTGTGACAGTATAACAAAATATAAATGTTGTAAAAATCAGAACAACAAAACACAACACTTATATAGTGCCGTCACCACTACAAAAAATACCCTATTATAACGTCGATTTTACAACGGTCTTTAAATGCTTGTTGTAAAAGAAACCTATTACAATGGTTTTTTCAGGCCCGTTGTAATAGATACCACTTTTCAGCAACTCTTTTACTTTGCACGTTGTAAAAGACAAATATTACAACATTTTTATTTTGACCGTTGTAATATATGACTATTACAATGGTTTTTTGCCCATTGTAATAGATACCGGTTTTCATCCATGTTTGCCCGTTGTAATAGATACCCATTACAACTATTTTCTTTTGCCATTGTCATAGATGCCGATTTTACATCGGTTACAAAATGCCTATTGTAATAAATGCCCATTGTTAATTTTTGATAATTAATAATTAATAATCACAATGCTATCTTCAAAAATATTAATTATTATTAATTATTAATATTTAATAATTATATATTAATAATATTAATATTAATCATCTTTATCTTCGATTATTTATACATACTTAATAATTTATAAATGATAATTTATAATTAATAATTATAAATGATAACGTCCATAGGTCAATATTTATAATTTTTCACAATTAATGATTACTAATAAATAATTTTTAATTACTAACATTTATTAATAATTAGTAAATTACATTTATTATCTATTAATTACGTTTAATAATTAATAAATATAGTTAATAATTATTAAATAATTAATAACTAATATTAAAAATTACTGTTAAATAATTTATAATTTATAATTAATAATTAACTTTTAATGATTAATATTTAATAATCAAAGTTTAATTTTTTATATTTAATCCAATTTATAATTTTAACAATTATTACTTAATAATTTACTATAGTCTAATAATTAATAATACATAATTATTGATTAATTTACTATTTAGTAATATATTAGTAATTAATAATTACTATTACTAATTAATAATATATGTATATAATAACTAGTATTTAATTATTAATATTCGATTATAATCGAGAAGTAAAATAAACTAATCAACCAAACTTTGTTTTATTTTAACATGTCGCCCCCTACCCTACAACCAACAAATAACTTTCCATTTATACTTCAATTTTAGCTCTTGAAAAAATTTCATTTCCCTCCAACTTTTCCTTCATCTCGCTAATATTTTTTTCCCAAATCATTTTTTGCATTCCTCAACTAAAGAAACCCTAGCTCCTAAATCAGAATAGGATAGATCTCTTTATTCAACTAAAGAATCTACTTTGTCAATTTAGAATCATCTCTCCTCTTCGACGGTACCAATAATGCCATCGATAACAAATAATTTCCTCCCCAAGTCAGGTTCGAATCACTATAAATTCTAGATTTGAGCTAAACTTCACAGGGATTGTGGTTAACAAATTCATGAAGTCGATCTATAGATCCTCGAAGCGGTTAAGTAATTCTCAATGTTATTTTATGGAATTAGTTCACGAAATGACCTTGGAAGCGATTTCCGAAGTTGTTGGATCTAAAAGTGGACTTCGAAGTAGGTCCCAAGGTGACTCTCAAAAGCAATTTACAAAGCGATGTCTTCGAAGTAGTTCAAAGAGTTCAAAGCTGTTAACTCTTGTTTTCAAGCGACCTTACACTGCACGACCTAAAAAGCTTGCGACCTAACAGGGAGTAGCGACCTAGAAGAGCTTGCGACCTAATAGGGAGTAGCGACCTGGAAGAGCTTGCGACCTAACAGGGAGTAGCGACCTAGAAGAGCTTGCAACCTAACAGGGAGTAGCGACCTAGAAGAGCTTGCGACCTAACATGGAGTAGCGACCTAGAAGAGCTTGCGACCTAAGGAAGTGCTGCGACCTAATGAAGTGCTGCGACCTAAGGATGCTGCGACCTAAGGATGAGCTGCGACCTAACCTCTTTGCGACCTAAGGTCCAGAAGACCTCGCGACCTAGCTACAGGAAAGGTTTGCGACCTAAGAACTTGGAAAGGTTTGCGACCTAGCCACAGGAAAGGCTCGCGACCTAAGGACTTTAGAAGTTTGCGACCTAAGAGGCTAACGAGTTAGGGCTTCAGCGACCTAGAGCTCCCACAGCTATCCATTAACTCGCCTGCGACCTGCCACTTAATCAAATAAAGCTAAAAACTGCTTCACCAGCTAATCTTTTAAGCCGCAATGAGACTGCGACCTAGCTTAGGTCACTCGCGACCTACGACTTAACTAAGGTCGTACGCGACCTAAGACTTAGGCGAATTTTCTGAATTCAAATCAGCTACTATAAATACCCCACCACTTCCAACATCAAGGGGACTTTTTTGGCAATTCATTTGGAAAACGCCGTTACTCTGTCGAACTCTCCAATCATTCAGCAAACCAAGATCCTTCAAGCATTCAAGACACTACAACAAACTTCGAGAGAAATTCTTAACATCCGACATGGATTCATCGAGTTTCATCGCCGAAGATTGAGCTAATAGTCAAGATTGTTTCTTGTGATCGAGTTGTACTGTTTTCATAGGAGATTTGTATCAATTTGTAACCAGATTCTATAATAAAGAGATTCAAAGTGGACGTAGGCTAAATTTCAAGCCGAACCACTATAATTTGCTGTCTTTTACTGCATTTCTGCTATATTCTTGCTTAACTTCTGTTCCCGTCACACGGGTGGTGCTTTCACGATCTTATTACACACACCGGGTGTTATCGTTCATATTTTGACGTTAACATTTTGGTGCTTTCACTGAGAAATCCAACTCAGGTCACCATTCCATCATTGCTTCACACAAGTTTGTTGAAAAGATTTCCTACAAAACTAGAAGCCTATCAGACATAATGGCTCCTGGAAGGAAGCGAAAGGTTGTCAGATCTGAAAATGTTCATGATGATACCGCCACCTCTGCTTCACCAAGTCAGGCAGCTCCAAGCGTCGGGGTGACGCGAGAGGAGCTAGACGCTGCCGTATCCGGACTATACCAGCAGATTGAGACTCAAAACAATCTGATGATGGAAAAACTGAACGCTCTGCTTGGTGCCAACCAGAGACCAGTGGGTAATGAAGAAAACACCACGGATGCTCTTCGCGACTCCGGAGGGAGGAATATTCCTCAGGGGGGATCAGGTGCTGCTGAAGGGGCACCCCTCCGAGCTGAAGGATCTAAACCATCGCCAATTTTCCACGAAAATCTGCCCGGGCAAACATCTGAGAAAATGGCAGAAGTCTACTCCGCAAAATCTTTGAACAATGAGGAATATCTTTCTGGCATGATCAAGCAAATAATGAAAGAGAGCATGCAGAGAGGTGAGGATGAAAGAGAATGGGGATTCGCGCCAAGCAAGACTCCATTTACCGAGAAGATCCTAAAGGCTGAATTTCCTAGAAAGTTTGTTCCCCCCACCATTCCTGCTTATCGGGGAACAAGTGATCCAAACCAATTCTTGTATAAGTATGATTGGCACATGACCGGTGCGAGAGCAACTGATGAAATCAAATGCCGGTATTTCCCAGTATATTTGGAAGGAGTGGCACTTCTCTGGTTCACTAAACTCCCTGTCCGATCAGTAGATCAGTTTTCCGATCTGACTAGAAAGTTTAAAGAGCAATTCAGGCTATATGCTTCAAAGGCAAAGGACATAATGTCATTATCCAGTCTTGAACAGAATCCGGGAGAACCTATTAAATCATTCCTGAACCGTTTCAATATAGCTCTGGCGGAGGTTGATAACGCAGAGCCACGGATGATCTTGACCTATTTGATGCGTGCTATTGACAAATCGAGCGAATTTGGAAAATGGCTGAAAATGAAAGAGCCAAACTCTCTCGAGAAATTCTACAAGAAAGCCGATGAATTCATACGCTTGGAAAATCTTCCAGCATCAACAAAGGTGGAAAATAATACTGCCGCTTCGGAAAAGAAAGATTCTAGAGGTCAGAAAAGGGAAAATCACGAGGGGAAGAAACAAAAGGATTTAAAGAAACCTCGCTTCTTCAAACCCTCAGATTTCACTCCATTGACCGACACTCTGGAAAATATCTTCTTCGCCACCAAAGATGATGTGGATTATCCCAAACCGACCGAGATAAAACCAGGAAAGGGTGCTATGAGAAATGGAAAGTTCTGTCGTTTTCACAACCAGCCTGGTCATGATACCAATGACTGTCGTCACTTAAAGAGCTTAATTGAAGAATTATTGAGAGAAAACAAGCTGCAACAATATGTCAGGAAAAACAGAAGTGATCCATCTTCATCTACTCAGAAACAACAACCCTCTAATCAGCCGTCGGGCTCAGGCAAAGGTGCTGTGGCACAAGAATCTGAGAGGCCCGTTATCAACGTCATTTCAGGGGGCCCACACCCAGCAGGCAAAAGCTGGGGTGAGATGGAACGATATGCTCACGCTTTGAAGTATGTCCCGGCAGAAGAAGATGTTTTTGCTGTAGAAAACACAGTACCCCTAAAACAGCAAAAGATCTCAGATAATGATATTTTGTTCAAGGCTAGGGATTCTATTGGTATTGAAGCCCCAACCATAGACCCCTTGGTTATATCTGCAGGAATTGGGCCAGCAATAGTAAGACGAGTACTCATCGATTGCGGCGCTTCCTGCAATCTACTTTTCAAGAAAACGTTTGACCAGATGAAAATCCCAATGACCGACGTTCAGGCTTCATCTCAAAAGATCGTTGGTTTCACTGGGGAACCACAGCAACCAATCGGAACTGTCGACTTGTTCGTGGAACTTGGTGAAGGGCAGAAAAGGGTAACTCGAAAACAAACCTTTGTGATCGTTGATGGATTTTCTGCCTATAATGCTTTCTTAGGCAGGCCAGCTCTAGCTGCATTCAAGGCCATTTTGGCCCCATGGTGCCTAACTATGAAGTTTCCTACAGAAAATGGTGTTGGTGTCATCAAGGGAGATCAAAATGCTGGACGTGAATGTTATCTTATAGAGCTTCGAGAAGACAGAAAGAGAGAGATGGGTAAAGATGCGGCAGCTCCCCTCCGCATCAAGACCCCAACCTTATAGCAAATACAGGGTGGCCCCTGCACTGGTGAGCATAGTGGTGCAAGGCGGGAAATGGACCCCAGAAAATTCAGTGCAGAGGAAAATAGAGTGATGCCTGTGGAAGTTACGGTACCAATACCTGTCGACTCCAAAGACCCAAACAAAGTGCTTAATGTGGGTTCGCAACTAAGTACAACAGTTCAAAATACACTGATAGCATTTCTAAAAGCAAATCTGGACGTGTTCGCTTGGTGTCATGCTGATATGTGCGGAATCTCTCCAACAATTGCTGTTCATACTCTGAATGTCGATCCGAAATTCACACCGATAAAACAGAAAAGAAGAACTCAAGGTCCAGAAAGATCAGCAGCTTTAAAGGAAGAAGTAGACCGCCTCTTAGAGAATAATTTCATCAAAGAATCCACTTATCCAAATTGGGTTTCGAATCCAGTACTGGTTAAGAAGGCAAATGGAAAGTGGAGAGTATGCATTGATTTCTCAGATCTGAACAAAGCTTGCCCCAAAGACTGCTTCCCGTTGCCCAGAATCGATCAACTAGTAGATGGGACGGCTGGACATGAGTTGCTATCTTTTATGGATGCCTATTCCGGATACAATCAGATTATGATGAACGAACCAGATCAGGAGGACACAAGCTTTATTACAGATGTGGGACTCTACTGTTACAAAGTCATGCCATTCGGGTTAAAGAATGCAGGGGCAACATACCAAAGACTTGTCAACGCTATGTTCAAGCCACAGATCGGCAAAACAATGGAGGTCTATGTTGATGATATGTTAGTAAAGTCAAAGAAAGCAGTAGACCACATGGATCACTTGGCAGAGATGTTCTCAATTCTTCGGAAGTACGGAATGAAGCTCAATCCATTGAAATGTTCATTCGGAGTAGAGTCTGGGAAATTCCTGGGTTTCATTGTGAGCGCTAGGGGCATCGAGGCCAATCCTGCTCAAATCACAGCTCGAAGAGAAGTTAAAGCTCCTAGAACAAAGAAAGAACTGCAAAGTCTCAATGGAAAGGTTGCCGCTCTTAGTCGCTTCATTTCCAAGGCCACAGACAAATGCATTCCCTTCTTTGATGCTCTAAAGAAAGGAAAGAAAAATTTCGAATGGACTCCTGACTGTCAGAATGCTTTCGATCAACTGATTCATCATATGAGAACTCCTCCAGTCCTCTCCAAGCCTAGTAATGGTGAAGACCTCTTCATCTACTTAGCAATTTCATCCCATTCTTTAAGTGCAGCACTTGTACGAGAAGATATGAAAATACAACGTCCAGTTTACTACATCAGCAAACGGTTCGCTGGAGCTGAAATGAATTATTCAAAGATAGAAAAACTTGCTTATTGTCTGCTAATCGCTTCCAGGAAGTTGAGACCTTACTTTCAATCTCATCCTATCAAGGTCCTGACTGATCAACCTTTAAAGCAAGTCCTGTATCGTCCTGAAACTTCGGGTCGTCTCTTGAAGTGGAACATAGAGCTCAGCCAATATGACATCACTTATCATCCCCGAAGAGCGATTAACGGACAAGCTTTAGCAGAATTCATTGCAGAATCCACTGACAGAGGTGACAGTAAGGAAGAAACAACTGATTGCATTCCGATACAGTGGAAGTTGTATGTTGATGGCTCGAGAAATGACTATTGTTCTGGGGCAGGAGTTGTGCTCGAAACTCCCGAAGGACGATCACTATGTTATGCATTGAGACTGGAATTTCCTTCGACAAACAATGAAGCAGAATATGAAGCCCTTATTGCTGGATTGAAAATTGCCAAGGAATTGAATATCAAAGTGATACAGATTTTCAGTGATTCTCAGCTTATTGTCTGCCAGGTGAAGAAGGAATTCCAAGCCAAAGGAGGGAATTTGCCTGCATATTTGACCAAAACTTCCGAACTCCTCAATGATTTAGATCACTACTCAATAAGCCACATACCCCGAGAGGAAAATATGAAGGCGGATTCTTTAGCAAAGTACTCAAGCTCCGGAGAAGCTCAATTGCTGGGATTGGTTCCCGTAGAAGTTCTGTCAGCTCCAAGCATTGATGAAATGGATATTGATTGGATCATGAATACGTCCCAAGAGCATGAATCGTGGATGAGTCCAATCAAAGAATACTTACTCAGTGGTTCTCTGCCAGAAGATTCTAAGGAACGTCGAAAATTATTGAGAAAAGCGTCAAGATATGTAATTCAAGATGGCCGATTATACAGGCGAGGATTTTCAATCCCACTACTCCGATGTGTAACTAAAGAAGAAGCCAAGACAATCTTAGCAGAAGTGCACGGAGGAGAATGTGGAGACCATTCAGGCGGTCAAACACTTGCAAAGAAAATTCTCCGATATGGGTATTTCTGGCCGGATATTAATCGAGATGCTGCAACTTACTCCAGGAAGTGTGACAAATGCCAAAGGTTTGCGAAAATCCCAAGAGCACCTTCCACCAAACTCACACAAATGGTCAGTCCATGGCCATTTGCCATCTGGGGGATAGACCTAATTGGACCACTACCTATCGCCAAATCAGGGATTAAATATGCTATTGTCGCCGTTGACTATTTCACCAAATGGGCTGAAGCTGAACCTTTGGCCACCATCACTTCTAAAAAGATGATAAATTTTGTAACAAAAAATATCATTTGTAGATATGGTGTGCCACAGAAGATAATCACCGACAATGGCACTCAATTTGAAAGTGAAGAATTCCAGGATTTTTGCAAACGATTCAGAATTCGAAAAAGCTTCTCAGCAGTGGCTCATCCGCAGGCAAATGGGCAAGTGGAAGCAGTTAACAAGATCATCAAGTCAACTATCAAAAAGCAACTTGAAAAAGCAAAAGGTGGTTGGGTTGATAAGCTTCCATTAGCACTATGGGCGTACAGAACTACTCACAAAACTGCGACTGGGCACACTCCATTTTCACTGGCATACGGATCTGAGGCAATGATTCCAGTAGAAGTAGAGGTTCCTTCACATAGAAGAGTTCATTTCAATGAAACTGAAAATGAAAAACTGCAACTTGAAGCGCTTGATTTTCTTGATGAGAAAAGAGAGGAAGCTAGGCTCAGAGTTTCAGCTCATCAGCAGAGAATAGCCAGGCATTTCAATTCCAAAGTTCGCCAACGCAGCTTTGAAATCGGAGACTTGGTTTTGAAAAGGATCATGACAGCAACTGGTGTGTTTGGGCCAAGCTGGGAAGGACCATATGTCATAGGCACTAAACTTCTTGATGGCACTTTCAAACTCATAACTGTCGAAGGAGATCCAATTCCAAGAGCCTGGAACAGCAACCATTTGCGTCCTTACTTTACTTGAAAAAAGAGCTGTGCTCAAAGTTGTAAAATGATGATAAATGTATCAATTGTATTGTGGAGCATTGTAAATCAGTATAAATGAATGAAAAGCTATAAAGTGGACGTAGGCCCGATTCTTGGCCGAACCACTATAAATCTTGTGTTCTTTACTACTTCATAATGCCTGATTTATTTCGATATATAAATACTTCAAATGTATCACTAAAATATCGATTCAAAATTGCAGGACATGATAACAAGGCCTGCTCATCACAAAAATAAGCGACCTTTATAAATCAGCTATTGCACAAAAAATTCCAAACTCAAATCCTACACAGAGAAAACTTCACATAAAGAATTGGCAACTTCACTGGGACAAACCTTTGTTCACTAGTTGAGATTATCGTTATGAACGGGCATCCAACTAGATAACTCGCGCTTGTCTCGTAAAGTCATTCAACAGTGAAGTTTACTTTTTCAGATAAAGCAATGTACTTGCAAAAGAAAGGAACACGCGCTTGGAAACAATGATAAAGGATCGCAGATTGGCGGATGATGATACAACATGAGCAGGCAAACAAAGAAGCAGATAAAGGGAGGTATGCCTCTCAACAGGAAGGCCGAGAGATCCACTAAAGGGACGCCTTCCCAACCGGAAGGAACAAGACCCTCGCTAACTGGTCGTGATGCATCCGACCAGATAGCATAGGTCCGTCTCGTGGATCCACTCGCCCCTGAGACGCAACCTACCTGGCACACCAACCAACCAAAGCCCTCTAACGAGGCACGCCAATAAATGGGAGTGCTTTACTCAATCAAAAAGATCGGTGGGACTACCAAAGGGGCACCTTGTTAGTTAATTGCGATCGTTTGTGCAAACAAACATCCAATCAAGCAACTTGGGCTCACCCGTAGACCTCTGACCATGAGAAAGTAACTTCCAGGCAAGCACAAGCCCTCTTCGGAGGCACAAGCCATCTTCGGAGGCACAAGCCCTCTTCGGAGGCACAAGCCATCTTCGGAGGTAAAAGCCCTTTTCGGAGGCACATTTCACCAGGGTAAAAGTGCAAAATGCTTCTCTTCGGAGACCCACTTCACCCGAGTAGAAATACAAAAATTGCTTCTCTTCGGAGACCAAAATCAAGACTTCTTTGGAAGCACAAGACCTCTCCGGGGGCACAACAATAATCCACAAAGCATAATACTACTCTTCGGAGTCCACATGCTACTCCTCAGAAAATACCGAGACAAAGCCCTCCTTAGAGGCACACTTCGATTCTTTCGCTTCACCGCGTAGGAGAATTCACTTCTCAAAAGCATGAAATGAACATTTCCGAAGGTTGAAGCGTAAAAGTTTATCCGAAAATGAGACACACTCCGTTTAAATAGAACAATTATTCCCTCAAGAACGGAATAGCTATTCTATGAAAAATAAGAGTACAGGTCTCGCTAAAAGCGAAGGATATTGTTATGCACTTGTGGTATAGGGGCAATATCATATGATACGGTTGCAACAATAAAAAGCAGTATTCAAGCAACATACCACAAGCACATAGCAATATCACGCGAAACAGATGTGGAATAAATGCATTCTCAAACGCAGACAAAAAGTTTGCACAAGTAAGAAGAATCGTTTGTTCTACACTTAAAATAAAAAGATAGATCATTCTCACATACACAAGAGTTTGTACAAGTAAAATAATTGTTTTATTTAGTACTATAAAAATTCTTTACATACGCAGATGTCTCAAAAAGCAAAAGCGGGGACCGGTACCCGCACAATCCCCGGTCAGTACATGCAAAGAGCAAAAATAATGAGTAGAAAATTCAGCTTGATTATTCCTTCTTCTCACCACCCTTGGAGCTCTTTCCCGGCCTAATGATTAGCTTTTGAAGCCGTTGAGAGCGGGCAGGGACAGAAGGAGAAAGTGGTACAGCCGGATCAACTACTGCTTCCTCTTCAGTGGAAGTCTTCTTCTTTTTCTTTACAGCACGTTTCCCCTTCCTCTTTGAAGAAGACTCGCTCCCCAGAGTAGTCAGCAATGTTGAAAGCTTCGTATCGTCGTCAAGAGACCGCTCCGGAGTCTTCTCGATGTCTTCAAAATCCTCTGCCTTCTGTTCCTGAGAAGCAGCCGGATCATCCAAGCCTTGAAGAGCTTCGATTTTCTCTGCTTGTGATCCAGGTTGGGAAGCAGAGGGAGGAGTAATTTGGGAAGACGGAGGAACGACAATCGAAGGAGTGGAAGCTTGTGTAGTGCTTGGTGCCTCCGCTGTAGAAGAAAAGAAGTTAAAGTCAGCATCCCCCGAAAATAAAGAAGGCATCGGTTCACCGAAGTTTAAGTAACAAGTAAGAAGGTCATCGAATTCGGCTAAGTCAAATGACTGGTTCATCAGACCCGAGATGACACCAAAAGTACCTGGAGGAGTTGGCTTCACAAGATCTACCTCAAACTTCTCGGCCTCAATATCATCCAGTGCCTCATCTTCAGTAGGAGTAGTTGCAGTCTCCTGGGCAGCTTTAGCTAAATGTAAAGAATGAGGGCTGGAATCTATAATATTAACGTCAGCTGAAGTGGAAGTTTGGACGGGGGCAGTCAAAGGAGCTTCTTCTTTTGGAGGCTCTTCTTCCACTGTTTCAGCTCGTGCTTTGGCAAGTAGCTCTTTCCCCTTAACAAGAGCGGCGCGATCCTCATCATTGAGATAGCGCTCCTCAAGTTCCAGCTCATTATAGCCAGCCCCGCCAAGCATATCCATCGCGACCTCCCACACTTCAGCCAATGTAATTTCATAATCGGGACCAAGAAAAGAGAGGCTCCCACGACCCAGAACGCTGTGTAAATAAAAGTCAAATAAGGTAGAGCTGACGTCTGCTTTCGTCGCCTCATGTGATTGCTCAGCCGCTTCCTTTTCGGCAACGGCAGCGATTCGGCCGGCGGTAGCCTCATCACGCTCTACCTCAACTTTAGCAAGTTGAGACTTTAGTAACTCAATCTCCATGTTCTGGGAGGTGACCTTTTCCCGCAGTTCGGCGTTTTCTGTGCGGTACTTCTCTTTAACGTGCTGTTCGGCGGCAAGCTTCATTTCTACATCTCTTTGTGCAGCATGTGCGTCCCGCACTTGCTTCTGGAAGACTTCTTCTTTTTGAGTAAATGATGCAGAGGAAGAAGCGAGATTTTCCTTAAGCTGCTTAACTTTAGACGCAAGCTTTGCATTGTCATCTGCAATACTCGTCATTTCCGCGTCATGCTGCTTACGCCATTTGTCCCACTCTGCTTTATCATTCTCCATCGTCATCATCGCCTCAAGGTTAAGATGGTTGACCCTTTGGAGTTCATCGACCAGCTTCTGCCACTGCGACATCCTCTCGATATTAAGTCTGACCGCATCAAGACTGCTAAGCATGTCTGATTTATCAATCGGAACTATGTCCAAGTCAAAGCGTACCCCTTTTAGGCACCAATTCGGGAAACGGCTCTGGAGTGTTGGGGGACCGTCCTTGACTTGATATTGCGGTCTGTTAATGATAGTCTGAATGTCAGATTTCTTCAGAGGAGGAGAGCTAGCTAGGACATCAGAAGGAATGGGAGCGTTAGTTTTTTCAGAAATCTCAGACGTATCAATCGGTTTAGATCGTTTGCTCGGTTCATCGACAATCTGAGTTTTTCCTTTATCATCATAAGACTTCCGCTTATGAGAATAGTCACTCCTGTGCGAAGAGTCGTATCGCTCGGCATCTTTCCTTCTTTGCCACTGATCGTAATCCCGCTTCTCCTGGGCTTTCCTTCGAGCCCTCTCTTCATCTGTTTCCTTTGGAGTATCAAGGTACTTCCTAAAGTCATAGGTGCCGCGGCCTCCACGGTACTTGAATGAGTCATAATATGAACCTGTACGTCCCATTGGAGAACCTGAAAGCAAAAAAGGAGCAAAGTTTAGGAATTTCCACGGAAAAGAGGATAAATGTTTATAAGTGCTGGAAAATCCTAAGTGTGTGTGGCGTGCAAGCTACATGCGTCAAGCTACAGACCACGCTTTAGTGTGGAAACAGAGACGACTGGCGTAGTAGGCGTTTGGGTTTGTTTAAAGGTGGAAGTCGCCTCGACAACGGGAGAAGTTGCTTTTGGATTGTTATCCCCAAAAAGCTCTTGGGAAGTTATCATGATATCACTCAAGCCGTCAAAGGCGTCATCTAGGAGTTCAGCAGACTTCTCCTTTTCAACCTCTGTATCAATGGATTTCCCAGGAACTTGAGGATTCTCTTCCTCTTCGGTAATCGGGGTAAGCGCCGACTTGCTGACTAACCCTGCGACATCGATGGGTGTGGAACATTTTACCAAGGCAGCCTCTATGACGGGTGCTTCTGATGCAGTTTCTTCTACAGAAGCTGGGGCATTCAAGGCCTCTGCTTGGGAATCTGAAGCAATTAACGTTTCCGCCTCAGTGCTAGAAACTTCATGAATCTGAGTCGATCTAGAAGAATGTAAAAGGCCAAACTGGTGCAGAAATTCATCTTTCAACAAGAATTTGGCACTCCTCTCTTCAGCATCAACAGCATTCAAAGTATCTAACATCGACTTACGGTTGGTATCTCGAAGAAGAGAAGGAAGTGCTGCACGAAGAAAGAATGGAATTAAGCATTTGATGATTCGGATTATGAGAAATTTAGAAAAAAATGAATTGGTAAAAGGTAATCTTACTTCCGACTCTCCAAATAGCATAAAATCCCGGAGGACAGCGAACATAGAAGAATTGAGTCAAAAATCCGTGGGCACTTTCAGGCAAGTCCAGAATCAGTTTGCGATTCCTAGCACTCCTCACAAGTATAATAGAAGGATGATCCTTGTTCTTTGCAAATGTGCACAAGAAGCGAATTTCATCAAAAGAGGGAAAACGGTTCAACGTTCTCCTGAAAAGCACACACAATCCCAGCAGGATGGAGTATCCGTTAGGGTGTAGTTGAAAGGGAGAAATAGTTAGCCGAAGGAGGAGTTCCCGAAGACAATCATTAAATGGAGGGATGGCTCCACTTGAACACATCTGCCGGTTCACAGCAACGAAGCCAAGAGGCGGCCTGTCAGCAGTATCGCTTGGCCCAGGAAGTAAAGCATCTGCTTCGGCAATGCCGAATTGGATGCACAGTTGATGGAAGACTTTATGACTTAAAGTAGTAGAAGTCCTTTCCGGAGGGTCGATTAGTGGAGTAGCAATTGGAAGAGATTCTCCGGCTATTTCCAAGTCTTCTTGTTGAGATTCCATTCTACACAAGGAACTGGACGATCAAATATTAAGGTGCACGTTTCCTAAAAAGAGTGGAGTGCTGTGCAAAACTAATGTAATAACAAGCAAATATAAATGAAACTAAATCAATTGATATTTGTCGATTATGAAGTTTCAGGGCTTGATATCTTAAATCTGAAAACAGTGTTGTATTGATGCAAATAAATCAGCCTTAGTTGATTATTTAATACTTCACTTAGATTCGTTAGTGCACAGCATTTCATTCATAGAATTCATTTAAGTTAATTATTCGTTATCAACTAATCTGTCATGCGATGTGGGCAGTCAATGGCAGTATATTTGTCCCGTTTTTCTGCAAGTGTTGTATTTAGGCAGGTTACTGGCATTAAAGTCAAGACAGTTTGAAAGAAAATGCAACACAGTTCAAATTCAAGAATTCAGTCAACTTCTGTGTAAATTTCTCTAAGTCCTAGGTCGCACACGACTTGGCTTAGGTCGAAGACTCTCTAGGTCGCAAATATTTTTGGATCGCAAAGGTTTAGGTCGCCAAGCATTCCAGCACGACCTAGCTCTTAGGTCGTCCAAATCAGGTAGGTCGTTGACTTCCTCCCCAAGCAACACCAAATTGGATCCGATAACCCAATACCGCCATTATAAGAGAATTCGACATCTTCCTCATTTCACCTTCGAGTCGTCCAGCAAATCGATTGGAAATTCCACTGATCCATTGTGAAAACTTCCGTGCGATCGTAAATCAGGCAATACATCAGACAACGATCGAAAATCGATCGAAACAACCAAAAAATGAAGCACGACACACGAAATTAGAACTTGGGTCGGTAAATATGGATTCATGATCGATCAGCGATTGTGGAGGAGAAGAAATTGATCAACTTACGTAATACACGGATAGGAATGGATTGATGTTGTGCTGGGATGAATTCACCTCTGAAGAATTAAGAATTCGTCAATGGCAATGGGATCTCAGAGTAAGGTGGGAAGAGAGGCACGACCTAACCTATTTATATGAAGCTGGGAGAAGAAGGCGAACGGGTGTACGGGTTAGTGCAAGTCTTAGGTCGTTCACGACCTAGCAAGGATGAGTCGAAGCGCACGACCTATGACCTAGGCCTGCACTTCGAGGGGCAAATGTTAACTTTTGTTTTCAAGCGACCTTACACTGCACGACCTAAAAAGCTTGCGACCTAACAGGGAGTAGCGACCTAGAAGAGCTTGCGACCTAACAGGGAGTAGCGACCTGGAAGAGCTTGCGACCTAACAGGGAGTAGCGACCTCGAAGAGCTTGCGACCTAACAGGGAGTAGCGACCTAGAAGAGCTTGCGACCTAACAGGGAGTAGCGACCTAGAAGAGCTTGCGACCTAAGGAAGTGCTGCGACCTAATGAAGTGCTGCGACCTAAGGATGATGCGACCTAAGGATGAGCTGCGACCTAACCTCTTTGCGACCTAAGGTCCAGAAGACCTCGCGACCTAGCTACAGGAAAGGTTTGCGACCTAAGAACTTGGAAAGGTTTGCGACCTAGCCACAGGAAAGGCTCGCGACCTAAGGACTTTAGAAGTTTGCGACCTAAGAGGCTAACGAGTTAGGGCTTCAGCGACCTAGAGCTCCCACAGCTATCCATTAACTCGCCTGCGACCTGCCACTTAATCAAATAAAGCTAAAAACTGCTTCACCAGCTAATCTTTTAAGCCGCAATGAGACTGCGACCTAGCTTAGGTCGCTCGCGACCTACGACTTAACTAAGGTCGTACGCGACCTAAGACTTAGGCGAATTTTCTGAATTCAAATCAGCTACTATAAATACCCCACCACTTCCAACATCAAGGGGACTTTTTTGGCAATTCATTTGGAAAACGCCGTTACTCTGTCGAACTCTCCAATCATTCAGCAAACCAAGATCCTTCAAGCATTCAAGACACTACAACAAACTTCGAGAGAAATTCTTAACATCCGACATGGATTCATCGAGTTTCATCGCCGAAGATTGAGCTAATAGTCAAGATTGTTTCTTGTGATCGAGTTGTACTGTTTTCATAGGAGATTTGTATCAATTTGTAACCAGATTCTATAATAAAGAGATTCAAAGTGGACGTAGGCTAAATTTCAAGCCGAACCACTATAATTTGCTGTCTTTTACTGCATTTCTGCTATATTCTTGCTTAACTTCTGTTCCCGTCACACGGGTGGTGCTTTCACGATCTTATTACACACACCGGGTGTTATCGTTCATATTTTGACGTTAACAAAAGCGAAGTGATATTCCAAGCAGTTTATGATTTTGAAGTCATTCAATAATTGGATTTATGAAGTTGGAGCATATTTAAAGAAATTGGAAGATGATTTGGATAATTTCAAAGCAATTCAGTGATTCTCGAACCAAACAATGATTTCAAAAGTGCTTTGCGAATTCATTCAGTAACATTCAAAGTGGTCCAGAGGTCTCGATGTGGTTCTTAAAGTGAATCACAAAGTGTTGGTCAACGTGATTTTTGAAGTGAGCTTGACTTCGGTATTGGATTAAGATTCCAGTACCAATTCGAAGTCCCAATTTTCACTTCAATATGGAAGTGAAGTTTAGGTATACAGTCGAAGTCGGGTGAGATTCCTGTGTGAAGTTAAAGTCCAAATTTCCACTTCAACATTAAAATGAGATTCGAATCAGAAGTCAAAGCGACAAACTTGGTTGTTACCGAAGTGGAATGCTAACTCCGTTAAAACAATTATTTTGAGAGTTAAGTTCCTCCAATTCAAAATCACAATCGTTAAGAATTATCTTTTATTTTAATGGGTTGAGATTTGAAGAAGAATACTTTATTTCATTTGAATGCAGATGATAGAGGACGCATGTTATGATATTTTATGATGGAGAGAAGAAGGAAAACAAAAGGGGAAGAGATAAGGTTGATAGTGAGCATTTGGGCATTCGAATCCGCTAGGATCTACAGAGTTCCCAGCAGCATAGGAGACAATGGTATTATATGCATTCAAGTATCTGAGTATCAATATAATCTTAGTTAATGCTTAGATGACATAGCCCAAATCTATTACTGATAAGTTTAACTAACAGAACACAAAATTTAGTGTTTGATATCAGCAGTTCACTATCAGATAATATATTGGGTTAGTAAATATATATTGGTTGCATTTCTTGGATTTATGTATATGCATTTGTAAACACCATGTGCACCGGTTGCTCTAATGACTACTTTGGGAATCATGCCAGGCCACACATTTTTGGCTAAAAAACATTAAAATGCTAAAATCAGTCATTGGTATAAATGCTTTGTAGATGTCATATGTTGGTGTTACTTGTGGTATGCAGTGTTTGGTAGAAAGTGATGTTGTTAAGGTTAATTGGGAAGAAGGATGTGCGGTAGAAGATTACATAAACATTTGGGTATAATCTGAAATCCATGGAATATTCATCATATTAGTCGATTGCATATAATGATGCTAACTTGGGTAATGGACTTTATTCTTTTAGTTATTGCTACATGGCCTTTGCTGCTGGTATCAATATTCGGTTTTGTTCACGTCTAATAATTACACCGGAAAATAAGGTACACATTTATGGCATAAAGTATGTTAACATAACTTTATACAAGCACTGATCATTATTTGCAATTCAGAAAATATTACTGAATTAAGTTATCTAGCCTCTAAACTCAAGTACCAGTACATACTTATTTGAAATTTTGAACTCTCAAGTATGTATACTACACGCTGCAATTATCTTAACACCGCTATTCAAGTGAACTGGTAACAGAGCATGCACACATAACATTTATTTAATAATGCACCAGTTAATAAATATACTTTCCATTCTAAATTTGGTGGGAAAAAATTGTTATATATATTTCTTCTTGGGATAACATATCTGGAAATTCGAAGGTGAAGGTCAATGCCACTCTGTTTAGGGAGCTATGACTTAAATGGTGAGAAGTAGCATGGGCGAATCTAAGATTAATTTAAATGCAACATTAGCAGAAATTTTATATCAAGGGATGAATCTTTAATGAATTTCATAAATAAATCCACTGATAAGGAAATATAATATAACCACAAAAACGTATGGTTTTATTTATATTGAAATAGTATCTTGTTATTAATGACCGCAATCATAGTTATTGGGACCGCGATCGACATTTTTTCTTCTTCAAAGCTTTATAGATTTGTAATATATATTATAACAAAACGTATCATAATAATTCATATCATAAGAAGATTTGTCACATACCGAAATTTTCGACTTTCGAAAATTCAACATCGATACTCACTTTATCGACTGCCGAACAATCGAGTGCCGGAAACTCCAATAGTGAGGGTTTTAAGAAAAAGAAATAGAAGAAAGAGAAAGCAGAAGAAAGAAAGAAGAAGAACAACAGAAAACACATTAGAACAGAAAACAATATCAGAATCTTACACATCGCAGCGGAACAATATATAATAGATAAACACTAGTCTTTTAAGACAAAGAACTATATCAGTTTATACATACATCAATCAGAGTTAATATACAACAATGGACAGTTATATAACTTGTCCTCATACAGAATATACAGCGGAATAAATACTATCAGATACAAATACTACGTCTCGCCATCCAGCTTATCTCCAAAGCTCCAGAATATCCAGAATATCCTGATAATATAACTCTAGGCTGCCCGTGTGGAAATTGGTGGGCACCCAGAGTTTAGAAGGGAACAATAAACTCCGAGTCAGTCATGGTGACTGGTGTGAGATCGTAAAACAGTTATTCTTTAAAATAAATAGCAGAAAATTTTAAAGTCAATTCGCAATGCTTTTGGAAAATGAAACTACCATAAGACCTCCCACCACACACACAATGCAAACGAAGAATTGGAGGAGATTTCTTCTTATGATAGTCAAAGATGCTTACTACGCAAAATCAAATCATTTTTGATATTATTATTAGTGCATAGTGTAGAAAACATTTCGAAAGTATAATATTAATCTTAGCCAGCATAGGCATTCCGCACTTATGCCTACTATAGCTACTATGTTCAATAGCAGGTTACCGCCACATTCCATAGCAGGTAATACAACTAAAACCGTACACGTCGCGTATTGTTTCTTTGGATTTCCAACAAATGGTCAGGCTAAGGAACTTCCTATCCACGATGGGTACGTCCCTGGAATAGACGACCCGAGAACCTAACCGGATCTCTGCCAACACAAGGCCGGGTTACCTCTGCAAAAATAGGTAACTACTGACACGCGTATGCCATCCCCCGATCGTCACCGATCTTCCCGAGGATCCCCGATTTCCAACAAACCACATAGATAATAATAATGCAGTAACCACAGAGGTTAAGTATCTGGGCTCCATACCATGATACCACCTTTATCCAGAAGGAATGACATACACTAAGGGGCGCTACTCCCTAGAACCTTGCTGCATCCTTCCTGTTTCGACCATTTCCGGGGTGTGAGGCTCGATGAAGTCTCGTCCACAAAGCTACGCTTTCTACAAAAAGCCCTGCTTCGGGTCAAACAAAATGATCAACCTATGATCACAAAGATATAAGATCAAACAAATGATCATATCACAAATGATCAAACACTGATCATTTCACAGCAACACTCAGTATGCCACGTTACCAAGTTGGGATATATCGCTGATAAATTTCAACTACATAACCTCTGAGCTCGTACGTCTCAGAGAAGGGTGTTAAGCTAAGAGAATAAATTCTCCGCCACCAATAGAAATGTATTTGAAAGAAATCAGCTTTATATCTCAAATTGTAACGTCAGACACACAATCCATATAAGTCTGTTCCGGGATCGAACAGAACCGAAGGCACTTCTCATGAAGCCCTTGCAATTCCGGATAATTTTCAATCATGTCAGGATTTCCCGTCACTAAGGGTGATAAAACCTCTAAATCGAAGATCAGTCGATGTAGAGTAACTCGACGGTAATCCTTCCGTTTTCAAAAATATCCGGTCTTCAACACCGGTCTTCAAATGCGATCCATAACGACGTATCACATATTCGGAATGGGTTATACGACCCCATGGTCCTTTCCCGGTTAACCCGAATAGTGAGCGATTATTCAAAAATAAGTGTGGCATTCAAATTCATCCAATTCACAACAAATACCTATCTAAAGGTAATTATTGATAGTCGGTTATTTAACTATCAATAAAGATGCGCGACATCATCAGATTCCAAATTATTTTCCAAATTATTTCATCTTCCAAAATATCTTTACTAGATATATTATTTCCACACTTTAAAAATAAAACAACGTTTATTTTTCTAAACAATTTCCCTTTTCTTTTATAAATTCCATATTGAATTTATATTTCAAAATATCTTCTGATATACGATTTTCAAATCGATTTCAATATTCACTTTCAATTTATCTTTACAAAGATAAATTCTTAACAAACATTTCACATCGTATTGGAAAAGTAATTCCATACTTATTTAATAATAAGTATTTCATAAATCATTTATTTTCAACACTTGGAAAATATCCGATATACTTAAATCAAATTAAGTATATATATTTCATTCTTTAAGGAAAATATTCTTTTAACACCTTTATTTGAGTCAAAACGAATGTTACGTAAAACATCGTTACGACGACTCAAAATCACTAGTATAGGGATTCGAAATTAAAATAGATATATAAATCCCAATACTACATAAAAACCTTTTCTTTCGAAAATCATTTACTATAACAACAGTGTTATAGTCCATCATTTCCTTATTTCTCGAAAACGTCTATTTCAACAATAAATGTTGAAATCTATGATTTCGATACTTAACACGTTTTAAAACATCTTTTAAAACAATTACTTTATTTTACAATATCGCTTTTCCAAAACTATCCATTTTACTTAACAATATATTCACTATCCAAAATCGTGAATATACTTCACTAATTACATTTCACTATTTTCTACACATTTTATTTCAACAAAAATTCGCTATCCAAAATCGCGAATATATCTTCTTTAAAAATCTTCTACATTTAATTTATCAAATTCTATCAATTTCGAATTTATAAAACAACGTTTATAAATTCTATTTCTATTTTCTAACGACTTCAATTTAATAAATCTCCTTTATTCATAATTCGATAAATATTCCATCTAAAGGTAAAAATTCAATTTATAAGTTAATCTCTTATAAATCTTTTATTCTACAGTTTCATCCATTTTATAACTTCACAATTTATATCTATTAATTTCATTTACTTGTGAAATCTATTCATACTTCTTTTTAACACTTATAAAATACTCGTTTTATAATTCCAATATTTGATTTATAAAATATCAATCTTTATAAATCTTTTTATACAAATCGTTTTATAGTTATTCAAAAATCCCAACTTAACCCATTTTATAAATTTCTTAACTCTTTATTTCAAAGAAATTACTTTTTTTGTTAAAATTCACAAAATCTTAACTTTTATAACTTTAAAGTTTTAACGTTTATCTATTTAAAGTAAATCAATTCAACAATTTAAATAAACGTATATTTTCAAAGATCACTTTTAAAATTTCACTTTTAAAATCAACATCGTTATTTTTTAAATTTCAAAACTTGAATCCGATGATGCTACAGCACCAATTGGTCAATCACAACACAACATCATATATCAACATATGATAACAGAATATACATCAATCCTGTAAATAAATAACTACTGGTGAGGAATCCAGTTGGATCCCTCCAACCTGTTTCCCTGCATCCAAAGACGTTAGCACAATACCAATTCCGCTCCAGTACGGAATTATCGCGGTATATAGGTTTTTATAAATCCGCTTACTAACGGCGCAATAGGGTCTCATCCGCTATACGAGGCGGGAAATCATCAATCCAATATATACATATGCCAATATGTATATATTGCTATATATATATATAGATATATCCTACTATATCTAATATCAACAATCCAAACAGTCAAATAATCAATCAATAACTGCAAATCAATTTTTAAATCTGAGTGAGAAGATCTCACCTTAGCTTTTTATTTTGCAATCCGTTTCCATTTTGATCATTTCTTCATTGTATTCGACCTTACTGTAAATTCTGAGCAACCCAGGCTCGAGACCATCCGAACCCCACTCAAATGCCAGCAACTCGGACAAAGGACCGGCCTGCCTCCTCGCGAACTCAATCGCTTGTTGTCTCGCTTCATTCCCCTACGACGAACACGCCGCTGCGCCTCGTCAATGACCACGCGACTCCACCAGAATCTCGAGCTTCCCCCAAAATAGCATGCTTCTCGTTCCAGGCGAACCCCCTCCAGCCTCCACGCGATTCGAGCTGTCGCGACCCTCTCGACTTCGACGCCGCCTCGAAGTCGAACGCGCCCAGAGTTTAATTCGCTCGCGAAACCCTAATTCGCCTTCACCCACGCTGTAACGACCCGACTTTCTTTGCCCAGAAAGACGCATCGTTATGAAGAAAGAAAGGGATAGAAGAAGAAAAGAAAAGAAGAGAGAACAACAATACATCAGAAATCTCACAGCGGAACGAGAAATATATTATCACATAAGATATTACATAGTATCATATACATCAGAGTACACAATTTATACATCACAGAATAGACAGTTATAAACTTCTGTCTATTATACAACACAAGTATACCAGTACAATACAGACTAATACAAACACAGCGGAAACTCTATATATCTACTCGCTGAAGCCTCCTGCTCCTCAGCTCCTCCAGTATTCGTCAAGACTAACCTGAATCCCTTGGCTACTCGTAAAAATTGAGTACCCAAGGTTTAATAAAACAGAAAATAAACACTTGGGTCAGACATGGGTCTGGTGTGAGTAAACGGGTTAAAATTGTTTAACTTCAAAACCTTTTGAAAACAAAGGTATCACGTAAGACTTCCCACACATAAACGTGGAAAAGTTTTTACCTTACGCTAACCAAATCATTTGATAGGAAATCCAGTTATATTATAATAGGGTCTAGGGTTTTCAAGTAAAATACAGAAATAGCTGAAATGCTTACATCTCACATTCCAACATAGTTGGGCACAACTAATACGTACGGCACTTATTGGAGTTTGGATTCCATACAATGGCAGGGCTACTGGGGTACCGCCCGTCACAGTACGTGGCCTAGATCACCGTACCGAGGAGTACGCCCGCTCCCCTGCAACACAAAGCCGGAACCATCCCTTACTGGATAATCCCGAACAAGACAACCCCGTAGTTGGCTGCAGTTCCAACTACCCACTAAGCCGAAATATAGAAAGGGACCTCTAGACAGGGATCTATCTTGCTCTCAGTGGGCGCTACCCACGAAGCCTTGCTGCACCTCCCCTGTTTTAGCCATTCCCGGTTGATGAGGCTTGAGGTTACGATTACCTTTAATCAGAACATATCACTTAGAATGCTCATCGTCCGCCTGACGATGTGCTGAAAGCATTCAATCCATATAAGTTCGTTCCGGGTTCGAACGAAACCGAAGGCATTATCTCGTTACACTCGTTTTGGAATCACCCTCAGAGTTAACGACAATAACCCTTGCACTCTGAATCTTCATCTTCACTTGAGATTCACGACCTATCGTTAATTTGGATCGATGTGGTATTCGGGTCTCCAGACCTGGAATACCGGTATACGGAAATCCGATCCCGGTCTCATCGAAATCCAAAACGTATCTTTTAAGGCCAAGTTGTTTAAAGGTTTAAACAATTTAACTTATCTATACAGATAGATAATTCACAAGTCACAATTGATAATCACATTATCATTTAAACAGATGATTCATAATCAAATAGGTAATCCATATCAACATCACAATAGTTAATCTATATTACCATCATAATGCAACCAAGCATTCATACCACATATCATCTTATCTCATTACTGAGATTACATCCATTCAAGACAAATTAATGTCATCCATTCTTATATAAGAAATGATTTACTTAATCATAACATAATTAATTTAAAATGAATTAAATTAACTATCTCTATCTTTAATTAATTTAAAGTGAATTAAATTAATTACTTCATCTCTTAATTAATTTAAAGTAAATTAAATTAATTACTTCATTATAAATCTTACTTATATAATCATTAATTAATTACAAATAAATTAATTAATCTTTCTCTAATTATCCACTTTAATTAATCACCTTGATTAATCATTCTTTAATTATATTTAAGTAATTATCTTAATTAATTTCACAAATTAATTATTCTTAACCAAATACAGTAATTAACATTTAATTACTTTATTAATTAATTAATTATAATCAATTACTTTAATCCTTAATTAATTACAATTAATTAGTTATCATTTGATTAATTAATTTTAATTAATCAACTCTTAATCACATCATTAATTATAAACTAATGATCCCTAATTACACCTTTAATTATTTTATTAATTACATTAAATAATTATTCTTAATTAATCCATAATTATTAATCACCCTTGATTAATCTAATCCAGTAATTAACTTCCCTTAATTAATTACCTTTAATTAATTACCTTAACAAATAATTAATTACCTTATTAATTAATCTTAATCCTTTAATTAACTTAATTAAATAATTTATTTAATTAATAACACTAAGTAATTAACTCTTAATCACTTCTTAATTAATTACTTTCATAAAATAATTATCCTTTAATTACTTTATTAAATATTTTATCTTTACTAAATTACATTCAGTAATTATTCCTTAATTACTTCAACAAGTAATTATACTTAATTAATTTATAAATGATTATCTTAAGTTCATCATTAATTAACTACTTAATTATTTAACAAATTATTTAAATTTAATTAAATAATTCCTTAACTCCTTATACTTAAAAGATCTTAATTAAGAAAATCATTTATCTTAATTAAGTTAATTAAATTGACCAACAATTTAATTATCTTCCCACATTAATTATTTTTAATTAATCAAATCTTTAATTACTTAGATAAATCCTGATTATATTTGATTTATTAAATCCTTATCATTTAAACTCATTTAAAATAAAACATTTTAGAAATCAATTAAAACTAAAACATTTTAAACTCCTAAATACAACATTTTAAAAACCATTTATTTTACAAGTGAAACTTGTTTAACTTTGCTTTTTAAAACTTAAACATTCTATTTAAAATTTAAGACCTGAACAACTTAAAACTGCCTCACCAAAACACTCGAGTAAACCCCTTAGAATCCCCGAAGTAAAACACGCGCCAACCCACACGCTACCTGCTTCGAGCCAAAACAACAAATACCCTGAGAATACTTCGAGTCACCTTCTTCCTTTCCAATTGCTACGAACTCACAGCACACCAGAACGAAACAACGTGCACGTGTGCACGTTGCACATCACTCCGGCCATCTCTGGCGATCTCCCCGACCATCAACAGATCAACGCCGACCTCGTCTACCCATACGTCCACCCAGAACGACGATATCACCTCAGCATCAAAATCGAACCCAATTGACCAAAAAACTAGAATTTGCCATCGCCGGAAAATCCCCTATCGTCGACGAACTCCGCCTCGAGAAGCCTCGCCATTCTCACCGTAGCTCCGCCTCGATCTCCTGCATCTCCAGAACGTCATGCGATCAACTCCGGTTCCATTACGAAATCGCGAAACCCATATGACCATCACGAGAAAAGCAGGGTCTTAAACCCTAACTTGACCAATTTCAGCCACCACGATCATCAATAAAATTCCAAACTATTTTTCTGATGATTGCCATTGTCCCATTCACCTTCATGCTCACCCTCGATGGCCAACTCGTCGTCGTTCGCCATGAATCGACCAAAATGCCCAAAACAGAAAATCCCAAAATCCTCTTCAATTACCAATCTAAAAATCTTGATATATACACTAAAATTCATGGTTTCCACTCACGAATTCAAACATGTAATTCAAACTCAAATTCGATTTAATAAATTTTTGACCCAAATTGAAAATTTACAGTAAACTCAAAATTTCAGAGTCAATTATTCACTTTTAAATCCTGTAATTATTTTTAGTTGATAGATTATTTGATTGTAAACAACTCCTATTTATAAATCATTAACCAATTCACAATCAACTTCGAGTTATTGATTTTATTATGAAATGAATACTGCTATTATTACACAGAGATTATGAAAACTTCACAGGCATTCAAATGTAACTATACAGGCATGCATACAGGCATTTCAAAACTAATATACAAACATGCATTCATTTCAACATTTCAGATGATAAATCATCACATAAACAAAACATAGATCTGTTTTTAAAATAATATTTACTCACCTGGAATTATAAAACAGAGAAGAGAATAGAAACTGCTTCCAGGCTTATTCCAGACTTTATTATTTGATTTTAAACTTTCTTTTCTTTTGCTTGTTGAATTTGAATCTTGCTGTTGATCTCTGGTTACTAATTGATAGGTTTGAAACTGATTTGATCTTCTTTTGATTTGCAGTTAAATTCCCAGATTTTATTTTGCTTCTAGATTTCAGGTCTTTCATTTTTCTTTGAATACTTAGATTCGAATTGTATTAGTGGAGGAAGAAATGAAGAAAAGATAATCTTCAACTGAAAAGAGAAAACAGATTTTTCTTCTTACATATTAATTTTTAAATTTAGTTATTAAGAGAATTTGACATGTGTCTCTTTAATGCCTTAGTTTGTTTACACATATTTACAATTGTCACTTACATATATCAAAATGTGAACAAGTGTAAATCTTGTTTTTTAATTAATTTATTTAAGTCATTTATATGTATTTAAGAAATATTTACATGTATATAAAAATGTATTTATCTTTTTATAAATAAGCTTCTAGATTTTAATAAATATACAAATGTGAAAAACTATTATTTAAAATAACTTATGCCTTGATCAAATGAATATAACATATTTTATATACTTGAGAAATTTATTTTAACTCTATATATATATATTTACAAATCAATTCAACTTATTTTTGAATTTTAAAAAGAAAAGAATATTAAAAACAAATGAACTTCTTAATTTAAATCTTATTTAAAACTTAAACTAAAATATATATTTATAATAAATAAGAAATTATTCTTGTTAATTAAATCTCAATTACCATTTCTAAAAGTATTATGTTAAATATAATTTCCAAATTACAAACTATGTATATATTTAAAGTTTGAAAACACCTTTATTAAATTCAAGTCATTACCTTTCCATTTCAATATACAAATATATATATATATATATATATATATATTTTATATATTCTAAATGGGAAATATTTTAATATTAGTTTAGATAATTATTATATTGAATTTTATAACATAACTCCAAAACACAATATATATATATATATTCATACATATTATAAATTTGAAAACATAGTTTTATTAAATTAAAGACTCCCTATTTATAATATATATACCTATATATATACATTATAAATATAAACACTTATATTAGTTTTAGAAAGATAAATCTTCCCAATTTTAAATTGTTAGAAAAGATATTAATACATATTGCCAATTAAAATATTATTAGCCTTTTAAAATGAATAAACTTGTCAATTTTATAAAATAAAATCATCAAATCAATTTAATTATTAATAAAGATTATTAAATTGATATTGCCAAAATTCCGGGATATTACATTCCTCCCCCCTTAAAATAATTTCGTCCCCGAAATTTAAAAGCAAAGATAATTTAATAACCCAGCAAAATTTCAATTTTAATTTCAAACAGCAACCATACATATCAATCATATTCTAACAATCATAGCAACCATCTAATCTAATCAAACAATTTTAACTATCCAGACAAAATTCTAGATAGAATTTCCTCGAGTTTCCCCAAGTGTATATATATACCGGGATACTCGCTTTACAAACAATCAAAACTACTAAGCTATAAAGCTTCTACTCATCTAGATCTACAGAACTAAACAAGATATCAGACTACAGACGAGTCTGACTCAACAACCAAATCCTCCAGAACTGCTGGTTCCACAACCAGAGATAGATCAAATACGTACTCTCTCAGAGATACGTGAAACAAAATGAATTCCAGTTATCCAAACTGACAATTCAATCCAGTAGATCAAAGCACTTATCCAAATCAGCATACAGAAGAGATCCAAAATAACTCGGAGCTGACTTCCCAGACTTACCCGATCTTATAGTTCCCTTTTTATCAGAGAAACTTCAACAACAACGAAGTCTCCAACTTCGAATTCAAAATTCCTCCGTCTCTTATCCACAAAAATCTTCAGACGATCCTGGGCTGTCTACAGATCCTTCCTGATCAGCTTAACCCTTGCTGATGCTTCTTGAAATAATCTAGACCAACATCAAACCAATTTCCGGATCCTACTCAACAAAATGGTTTCCAAAAATACACCAAAATCCAGAACACAACTCTACTCCACAATCATTAGAGCACTTCGAACTACTTCTCTTATCTGAAATAGCCAAACAGTTGCACTTGACAACCTTACCTCCAAATCCTGAAAATTCCTTCACACTTAGAGATACACTTGAATTTCCTATAGAAATCCTTTACTCCAAGAAAATTACAACTTCTGGTTGCTTCCACTCTAGAATAGCTGCTATCTTGCTTCCGCTGCACAACTCTGATCTGGAATAGATGAGAATGCTGTCGAAGAAACTCGAGCACAAACTTGATCCTCCACAGTTCACCATACCATAAAATCTTAGTGAACCACTCCACTTGGTCAAAACATAGAAGAATTCCCTCCAGAAAATTAGGACTGATCAATCCCTCTCCAAACAATCTTCAGTTGCTTCACCAATTTCTTCTCTAGGAGACATCCTTCTACTAAGCTGAACTTCCGGTAACTCCACTAATCAAGTTGATACGGAATCTCAATCTCCAATAACCCATGAGAACACTCGAACAATCGCAAGTCTCTTTTGCGATCAACTCGACCTAACTTCCACAGATACTGTTCTCTCTTCTCAAATTAGAAGAGCTCATACTTAACTATCCAATTCATCGAAGAAATGGACCCACTCTGCTGCTTTTGGATTCCTCCTCTAGAAAAACTTCTCAGCTAGAAAACTTCCTGCCAACACAGAACACTCCGAGCCGCACTGCTGCCACAAATGCCAAAACTCCTTATCCGAAACTCCTCGAGAAACTCGGACTTCAAACAAAACAGAAACACTCTGCTGGACCCAGCCACAACACCGAAGCAGATATACTTCCTAAAACTTGCTCCAAAAGAAACATCTTCGGAAACATCCATAGTCACTGCGTCTCACCACACAGCTACTTCTTCCAAAAGTTACCAAGATACCATCATTCGCTTTTGCTCATCCAATTTCAAAGATAAACTTCGAACCTTAACAGGTTTCCTTCAGAGATCGATGAAATCTTTCACCACAGCAAAGCTTACTCGAGACAGTATTAGGTCTACAGTCTCGACAGATACACTTCCAACCTCAACACTCGGACTCTAACTATTGGTAATTGTGTTACACACACTATCATCTTATCTACCTTTATAACTCATATTGGAAAAACCCGAACAGGTAACCCAATAAATAGGTAGAATAAATATATATATATAGTTATATAAAAATTACAAATACGCGCTCTCAAGATAGACACCACTCCAGAGCCTAGGTATTCACTCAACCTACCGCTCTGATACCAACTGTAACGGGACGAGCCAGTGGCGACTGGTAGGCTTTGCAACCATCCCAGACCCACCGTGGCATACAGTGATACCTCGAATTTGCTTTTACGGCCAGCCTCTCGACTCGCAACCAACCCTCACAAGGCCTTTACCTCTCAGGGACATGTAGGGGTAAGAGTCTCCCGTTCGCCACCAAACCGCGAAGCGAGAACCCCCTATCATGCTGTAATGTAGCAAACCAGGTAGAATAAATATATATATATAGTTATATAAAAATTACAAATACGCGCTCTCAAGATAGACACCACTCCAGAGCCTAGGTATTCACTCAACCTACCGCTCTGATACCAACTGTAACGACCCGACTTTCTTTGCCCAGAAAGACGCATCGTTATGAAGAAAGAAAGGGATAGAAGAAGAAAAGAAAAGAAGAGAGAACAACAATACATCAGAAATCTCACAGCGGAACGAGAAATATATTATCACATAAGATATTACATAGTATCATATACATCAGAGTACACAATTTATACATCACAGAATAGACAGTTATAAACTTCTGTCTATTATACAACACAAGTATACCAGTACAATACAGACTAATACAAACACAGCGGAAACTCTATATATCTACTCGCTGAAGCCTCCTGCTCCTCAGCTCCTCCAGTATTCGTCAAGACTAACCTGAATCCCTTGGCTACTCGTAAAAATTGAGTACCCAAGGTTTAATAAAACAGAAAATAAACACTTGGGTCAGACATGGGTCTGGTGTGAGTAAACGGGTTAAAATTGTTTAACTTCAAAACCTTTTGAAAACAAAGGTATCACGTAAGACTTCCCACACATAAACGTGGAAAAGTTTTTACCTTACGCTAACCAAATCATTTGATAGGAAATCCAGTTATATTATAATAGGGTCTAGGGTTTTCAAGTAAAATACAGAAATAGCTGAAATGCTTACATCTCACATTCCAACATAGTTGGGCACAACTAATACGTACGGCACTTATTGGAGTTTGGATTCCATACAATGGCAGGGCTACTGGGGTACCGCCCGTCACAGTACGTGGCCTAGATCACCGTACCGAGGAGTACGCCCGCTCCCCTGCAACACAAAGCCGGAACCATCCCTTACTGGATAATCCCGAACAAGACAACCCCGTAGTTGGCTGCAGTTCCAACTACCCACTAAGCCGAAATATAGAAAGGGACCTCTAGACAGGGATCTATCTTGCTCTCAGTGGGCGCTACCCACGAAGCCTTGCTGCACCTCCCCTGTTTTAGCCATTCCCGGTTGATGAGGCTTGAGGTTACGATTACCTTTAATCAGAACATATCACTTAGAATGCTCATCGTCCGCCTGACGATGTGCTGAAAGCATTCAATCCATATAAGTTCGTTCCGGGTTCGAACGAAACCGAAGGCATTATCTCATTACACTCGTTTTGGAATCACCCTCAGAGTTAACGACAATAACCCTTGCACTCTGAATCTTCATCTTCACTTGAGATTCACGACCTATCGTTAATTTGGATCGATGTGGTATTCGGGTCTCCAGACCTGGAATACCGGTATACGGAAATCCGATCCCGGTCTCATCGAAATCCAAAACGTATCTTTTAAGGCCAAGTTGTTTAAAGGTTTAAACAATTTAACTTATCTATACAGATAGATAATTCACAAGTCACAATTGATAATCACATTATCATTTAAACAGATGATTCATAATCAAATAGGTAATCCATATCAACATCACAATAGTTAATCTATATTACCATCATAATGCAACCAAGCATTCATACCACATATCATCTTATCTCATTACTGAGATTACATCCATTCAAGACAAATTAATGTCATCCATTCTTATATAAGAAATGATTTACTTAATCATAACATAATTAATTTAAAATGAATTAAATTAACTATCTCTATCTTTAATTAATTTAAAGTGAATTAAATTAATTACTTCATCTCTTAATTAATTTAAAGTAAATTAAATTAATTACTTCATTATAAATCTTACTTATATAATCATTAATTAATTACAAATAAATTAATTAATCTTTCTCTAATTATCCACTTTAATTAATCACCTTGATTAATCATTCTTTAATTATATTTAAGTAATTATCTTAATTAATTTCACAAATTAATTATTCTTAACCAAATACAGTAATTAACATTTAATTACTTTATTAATTAATTAATTATAATCAATTACTTTAATCCTTAATTAATTACAATTAATTAGTTATCATTTGATTAATTAATTTTAATTAATCAACTCTTAATCACATCATTAATTATAAACTAATGATCCCTAATTACACCTTTAATTATTTTATTAATTACATTAAATAATTATTCTTAATTAATCCATAATTATTAATCACCCTTGATTAATCTAATCCAGTAATTAACTTCCCTTAATTAATTACCTTTAATTAATTACCTTAACAAATAATTAATTACCTTATTAATTAATCTTAATCCTTTAATTAACTTAATTAAATAATTTATTTAATTAATAACACTAAGTAATTAACTCTTAATCACTTCTTAATTAATTACTTTCATAAAATAATTATCCTTTAATTACTTTATTAAATATTTTATCTTTACTAAATTACATTCAGTAATTATTCCTTAATTACTTCAACAAGTAATTATACTTAATTAATTTATAAATGATTATCTTAAGTTCATCATTAATTAACTACTTAATTATTTAACAAATTATTTAAATTTAATTAAATAATTCCTTAACTCCTTATACTTAAAAGATCTTAATTAAGAAAATCATTTATCTTAATTAAGTTAATTAAATTGACCAACAATTTAATTATCTTCCCACATTAATTATTTTTAATTAATTAAATCTTTAATTACTTAGATAAATCCTGATTATATTTGATTTATTAAATCCTTATCATTTAAACTCATTTAAAATAAAACATTTTAGAAATCAATTAAAACTAAAACATTTTAAACTCCTAAATACAACATTTTAAAAACCATTTATTTTACAAGTGAAACTTGTTTAACTTTGCTTTTTAAAACTTAAACATTCTATTTAAAATTTAAGACCTGAACAACTTAAAACTGCCTCACCAAAACACTCGAGTAAACCCCTTAGAATCCCCGAAGTAAAACACGCGCCAACCCACACGCTACCTGCTTCGAGCCAAAACAACAAATACCCTGAGAATACTTCGAGTCACCTTCTTCCTTTCCAATTGCTACGAACTCACAGCACACCAGAACGAAACAACGTGCACGTGTGCACGTTGCACATCACTCCGGCCATCTCTGGCGATCTCCCCGACCATCAACAGATCAACGCCGACCTCGTCTACCCATACGTCCACCCAGAACGACGATATCACCTCAGCATCAAAATCGAACCCAATTGACCAAAAAACTAGAATTTGCCATCGCCGGAAAATCCCCTATCGTCGACGAACTCCGCCTCGAGAAGCCTCGCCATTCTCACCGTAGCTCCGCCTCGATCTCCTGCATCTCCAGAACGTCATGCGATCAACTCCGGTTCCATTACGAAATCGCGAAACCCATATGACCATCACGAGAAAAGCAGGGTCTTAAACCCTAACTTGACCAATTTCAGCCACCACGATCATCAATAAAATTCCAAACTATTTTTCTGATGATTGCCATTGTCCCATTCACCTTCATGCTCACCCTCGATGGCCAACTCGTCGTCGTTCGCCATGAATCGACCAAAATGCCCAAAACAGAAAATCCCAAAATCCTCTTCAATTACCAATCTAAAAATCTTGATATATACACTAAAATTCATGGTTTCCACTCACGAATTCAAACATGTAATTCAAACTCAAATTCGATTTAATAAATTTTTGACCCAAATTGAAAATTTACAGTAAACTCAAAATTTCAGAGTCAATTATTCACTTTTAAATCCTGTAATTATTTTTAGTTGATAGATTATTTGATTGTAAACAACTCCTATTTATAAATCATTAACCAATTCACAATCAACTTCGAGTTATTGATTTTATTATGAAATGAATACTGCTATTATTACACAGAGATTATGAAAACTTCACAGGCATTCAAATGTAACTATACAGGCATGCATACAGGCATTTCAAAACTAATATACAAACATGCATTCATTTCAACATTTCAGATGATAAATCATCACATAAACAAAACATAGATCTGTTTTTAAAATAATATTTACTCACCTGGAATTATAAAACAGAGAAGAGAATAGAAACTGCTTCCAGGCTTATTCCAGACTTTATTATTTGATTTTAAACTTTCTTTTCTTTTGCTTGTTGAATTTGAATCTTGCTGTTGATCTCTGGTTACTAATTGATAGGTTTGAAACTGATTTGATCTTCTTTTGATTTGCAGTTAAATTCCCAGATTTTATTTTGCTTCTAGATTTCAGGTCTTTCATTTTTCTTTGAATACTTAGATTCGAATTGTATTAGTGGAGGAAGAAATGAAGAAAAGATAATCTTCAACTGAAAAGAGAAAACAGATTTTTCTTCTTACATATTAATTTTTAAATTTAGTTATTAAGAGAATTTGACATGTGTCTCTTTAATGCCTTAGTTTGTTTACACATATTTACAATTGTCACTTACATATATCAAAATGTGAACAAGTGTAAATCTTGTTTTTTAATTAATTTATTTAAGTCATTTATATGTATTTAAGAAATATTTACATGTATATAAAAATGTATTTATCTTTTTATAAATAAGCTTCTAGATTTTAATAAATATACAAATGTGAAAAACTATTATTTAAAATAACTTATGCCTTGATCAAATGAATATAACATATTTTATATACTTGAGAAATTTATTTTAACTCTATATATATATATTTACAAATCAATTCAACTTATTTTTGAATTTTAAAAAGAAAAGAATATTAAAAACAAATGAACTTCTTAATTTAAATCTTATTTAAAACTTAAACTAAAATATATATTTATAATAAATAAGAAATTATTCTTGTTAATTAAATCTCAATTACCATTTCTAAAAGTATTATGTTAAATATAATTTCCAAATTACAAACTATGTATATATTTAAAGTTTGAAAACACCTTTATTAAATTCAAGTCATTACCTTTCCATTTCAATATACAAATATATATATATATATATATATATTTTATATATTCTAAATGGGAAATATTTTAATATTAGTTTAGATAATTATTATATTGAATTTTATAACATAACTCCAAAACACAATATATATATATATATTCATACATATTATAAATTTGAAAACATAGTTTTATTAAATTAAAGACTCCCTATTTATAATATATATACCTATATATATACATTATAAATATAAACACTTATATTAGTTTTAGAAAGATAAATCTTCCCAATTTTAAATTGTTAGAAAAGATATTAATACATATTGCCAATTAAAATATTATTAGCCTTTTAAAATGAATAAACTTGTCAATTTTATAAAATAAAATCATCAAATCAATTTAATTATTAATAAAGATTATTAAATTGATATTGCCAAAATTCCGGGATATTACACACGCGAATCACCATCGCCAACGTGATGCTCGAAATCGAGCTCCCCTTGAATCGTGACCTACCGTCGACGAACCCCTTGTCAGTGACCAATTGCCCAACCTCACCTCAAAGAGCAGTCGCGAAGAAAAAACGATCGCGAGATTTTCAGATTGCGAAAATTGGAACGAAGGCGGCCATTTTCTTTTCGTTCTGCCTTGATTTTGTTTTCTGAGTTGAAGAGGAATATATGAAATTGAAAGAGTATGGGTTGCACTATTTTCGTTCGTGATTTTCTGCGTGAATTTAGGCTGAAGCAAAGGGAAAGAAACGTGCTGCCGTTGTCCAGTTTTCAAATTTTAAATTTAAATTTTAAATTGAATTTCATTTTATTTTCAATACGTTTGCATATCGTATGATCACGTATTAACTCCGAAAATTACGAAATTGGAAATCCTACAATAATTCAATATTACGGACCCAATGGAACTGGTTTCGTCGAATTCCGGGACTGTCCGAAAATTGACTATTTTAAATATCGATTCGAACAATTAAATTCAAAACTGAACAGAACAGTTTTCAAATTCAATCCTGACAGTTCGATTAGCTTCGGTATTATCAATACGAATTTTAAAAGCTTTCGAAATATTTTTCTCCAGCTTAAAATTTGAAGATACAAATTTTTTATTCAGCATTCGATCGATTAAATTCTGTAATTTAATCGCCAAATTCAAATGGGAATCGGGGATTCAAATTAAATTACCGTTCAAATATTTAAAATTAATTAAATATTTCCAATTTAATTCGTTCGAAATTCTGGGTCGTTACAAACTTCCCCCCTTAAAAGAATTTCGTCCTCGAAATTACAAGTTAGGGAAAAAGGTCCTTAACTCGTCTACTATTTTTCACAATTCAGTAGTTTTATCAATTTATCAAAACAAATCTTCCTACTAAAGATTCGTTATCTTTTCAACTAGTTTTCCAAACCTTTCATAGTTTTCAAACAATAATGTTTTACTTCAAAATTCAAATTCAAATTCAAATTCAAATTTAAACTTTCAAATTTTCTCAAAAATTTTCTAACGCCCTAAATTTTCGAAAAATTTCGCCAGCGTCTCCTTTGCGCGGCTAATACGGTATGACTACAAAACGTCCCTACGGACTCTCAGATTTCAAAAAGAAAAAGAAAAAGCCAAGCGGCTAGAGAGAAATCATCAAAAACTCATATTAAAACTCAAATACGTACCTTTTTCGAGCAATTCAAATTTATCTTTGCAATTCAATTCCAATTCCTTTTATAACACCTGTATGTCTACTAGCCATTATATCTAGTTACAGCATTCAAACTATTTTGCAAATTCTATTACAAAATTTCAATACTTATTTCTTATATCATCCTTACTTCACTGTTGAAGTTACATATCATTCAATTTTACATTTCAAATCTATTTGAATTCAATTCACAATCCCAATCTAATTTGGATTCGGTTCAACTTCTGAATATTGAATTTTATCAGCTTTCTTTAATTCACAACTGCACTATTTTAAATTAGTTCCAATTACTAATTCATTACAATTCTAATTCATTTATTCACATTTGTTTTCAACATTCAGTTCTAATTCCAGTTTTATCTTCATTCAATCATCAATATCAGATTTTACTTAAGAATTTCGCTCTTCATTTCTTAGGTTCAATATAAATATTCTATATACACATGATATTTATTTTCAATTTACCACTTCGGTTAAATCTACTTATCTTTAAACTGGATTTCCAATTTCCATACGAATTTTAATTCATCTTTCATTTTCAATTATTCAATTCAATTCATTTGCTTACGAATTCGAAATGGATTTCAACTTTCAATTTCATTTTCATTTAATTGATTCACTTGTACTTATATTCATTTAACTTCATCCTTTAAGTTAAATTTATTCTATCAACCTTTCAAATTGTATAAGTTATCAACTCATTTCCTATTCCATAAATATTTTAAATAGGATTCCAGAGTCTTTTCAGCCTTTTCAAAACCATTTTGAAAACAATTCAAATTATCCTTTGAATTTCCAAAACAAAACCCAAATTTTTCAAACAACTTCCTTTTAAAACAATTTGGCAGCAATTTCTCTTTTGGAAACCCGAAAATGAACACCAACGATGCCGCGGTCATCATCGAAGTTATTTTCCAGCGACCGAAAAGAGTTTAGAGCTTTTCATCTCTTCAAAAATACTTTTCAAAACCTTCGAAATCCATTTTCAAATCAAAAAGATTTAAACTTTCAAATCTCCAAAATTTTCAAATTCTTTTCAAAACATTTCCAAATACTTTTCTGGAACTCCGTTTTAAATTACAAATCACATTTTTTTTATTTATATTCTCAAATTTCGTTTATATGTGAATTTATTTTTTTACTTTGGAGTTACGATTTGAATTTCTTATTCAATTTCAATGATAATAGATTAATATTATCACTTCTAACATCCATGCAACCATATACTATAATAATTCATAAAAAAATCAATTCGTTTCTATACAAAAATAGTTTTGGGCAAAATTATTTCATCCACCCTATTTAAAACAATACTATGTCGTCTTGCCTCGTTTAAGTGTTTAGAAATCCCTATCGATAATATGGCGTCCCACATACCGACCAAAATTCATAAACATCTCAACGGATAAGCAAACACAATATAAAACATTTTTATATTCACTAACAAATACGCGCTCATATCTATTATTACGCTCAACTCATTCTAGAGTACTGCTGACTCTATCTCTAATGAGTAACACCCAACAGAGCAGGGTTGTCGCTTAACCATATGCTCTGATACCACTTTGTCACATACCGAAATTTTCGACTTTCGAAAATTCAACATCGATACTCACTTTATCGACTGCCGAACAATCGAGTGCCGGAAACTCCAATAGTGAGGGTTTTAAGAAAAAGAAATAGAAGAAAGAGAAAGCAGAAGAAAGAAAGAAGAAGAACAACAGAAAACACATTAGAACAGAAAACAATATCAGAATCTTACACATCGCAGCGGAACAATATATAATAGATAAACACTAGTCTTTTAAGACAAAGAACTATATCAGTTTATACATACATCAATCAGAGTTAATATACAACAATGGACAGTTATATAACTTGTCCTCATACAGAATATACAGCGGAATAAATACTATCAGATACAAATACTACGTCTCGCCATCCAGCTTATCTCCAAAGCTCCAGAATATCCAGAATATCCTGATAATATAACTCTAGGCTGCCCGTGTGGAAATTGGTGGGCACCCAGAGTTTAGAAGGGAACAATAAACTCCGAGTCAGTCATGGTGACTGGTGTGAGATCGTAAAACAGTTATTCTTTAAAATAAATAGCAGAAAATTTTAAAGTCAATTCGCAATGCTTTTGGAAAATGAAACTACCATAAGACCTCCCACCACACACACAATGCAAACGCAGAATTGGAGGAGATTTCTTCTTATGATAGTCAAAGATGCTTACTACGCAAAATCAAATCATTTTTGATATTATTATTAGTGCATAGTGTAGAAAACATTTCGAAAGTATAATATTAATCTTAGCCAGCATAGGCATTCCGCACTTATGCATACTATAGCTACTATGTTCAATAGCAGGTTACCGCCACATTCCATAGCAGGTAATACAACTAAAACCGTACACGTCGCGTATTGTTTCTTTGGATTTCCAACTAATGGTCAGGCTAAGGAACTTCCTATCCACGATGGGTACGTCCCTGGAATAGACGACCCGAGAACCTAACCGGATCTCTGCCAACACAAGGCCGGGTTACCTCTGCAAAAATAGGTAACTACTGACACGCGTATGCCATCCCCCGATCGTCACCGATCTTCCCGAGGATCCCCGATTTCCAACAAACCACATAGATAATAATAATGCAGTAACCACAGAGGTTAAGTATCTGGGCTCCATACCATGATACCACCTTTATCCAGAAGGAATGACATACACTAAGGGGCGCTACTCACTAGAACCTTGCTGCATCCTTCCTGTTTCGACCATTTCCGGGGTGTGAGGCTCGATGAAGTCTCGTCCACAAAGCTACGCTTTCTACAAAAAGCCCTGCTTCGGGTCAAACAAAATGATCAACCTATGATCACAAAGATATAAGATCAAACAAATGATCATATCACAAATGATCAAACACTGATCATTTCACAGCAACACTCAGTATGCCACGTTACCAAGTTGGAATATATCGCTGATAAATTTCAACTACATAACCTCTGAGCTCGTACGTCTCAGAGAAGGGTGTTAAGCTAAGAGAATAAATTCTCCGCCACCAACAGAAATGTATTTGAAAGAAATCAGCTTTATATCTCAAATTGTAACGTCAGACACACAATCCATATAAGTCTGTTCCGGGATCGAACAGAACCGAAGGCACTTCTCACGAAGCCCTTGCAATTCCGGATAATTTTCAATCACGTCAGGATTTCCCGTCACTAAGGGTGATAAAACCTCTAAATCGAAGATCAGTCGATGTAGAGTAACTCGACGGTAATCCTTCCGTTTTCAAAAATATCCGGTCTTCAACACCGGTCTTCAAATGCGATCCATAACGACGTATCACATATTCGGAATGGGTTATACGACCCCATGGTCCTTTCCCGGTTAACCCGAATAGTGAGCGATTATTCAAAAATAAGTGTGGCATTCAAATTCATCCAATTCACAACAAATACCTATCTAAAGGTAATTATTGATAGTCGGTTATTTAACTATCAATAAAGATGCGCGACATCATCAGATTCCAAATAATTTTCCAAATTATTTCATCTTCCAAAATATCTTTACTAGATATATTATTTCCACACTTTAAAAATAAAACAACGTTTATTTTTCTAAACAATTTCCCTTTTCTTTTATAAATTCCATATTGAATTTATATTTCAACATATCTTCTGATATACGATTTTCAAATCGATTTCAATATTCACTTTCAATTTATCTTTACAAAGATAAATTCTTAACAAACATTTCACATCGTATTGGAAAAGTAATTCCATACTTATTTAATAATAAGTATTTCATAAATCATTTATTTTCAACACTTGGAAAATATCCGATATACTTAAATCAAATTAACTATATATATTTCATTCTTTAAGGAAAATATTCTTTTAACACCTTTATTTGAGTCAAAACGAATGTTACGTAAAACATCGTTACGACGACTCAAAATCACTAGTATAGGGATTCGAAATTAAAATAGATATATAAATCCCAATACTACATAAAAACCTTTTCTTTCGAAAATCATTTACTATAACAACAGTGTTATAGTCCATCATTTCCTTATTTCTCGAAAACGTCTATTTCAACAATAAATGTTGAAATCTATGATTTCGATACTTAACACGTTTTAAAACATCTTTTAAAACAATTACTTTATTTTACAATATCGCTTTTCCAAAACTATCCATTTTACTTAACAATATATTCACTATCCAAAATCGTGAATATACTTCACTAATTACATTTCACTATTTTCTACACATTTTATTTCAACAAAAATTCGCTATCCAAAATCGCGAATATATCTTCTTTAAAAATCTTCTACATTTAATTTATCAAATTCTATCAATTTCGAATTTATAAAACAACGTTTATAAATTCTATTTCTATTTTCTAACGACTTCAATTTAATAAATCTCCTTTATTCATAATTCGATAAATATTCCATCTAAAGGTAAAAATTCAATTTATAAGTTAATCTCTTATAAATCTTTTATTCTACAGTTTCATCCATTTTATAACTTCACAATTTATATCTATTAATTTCATTTACTTGTGAAATCTATTCATACTTCTTTTTAACACTTATAAAATACTCGTTTTATAATTCCAATATTTGATTTATAAAATATCAATCTTTATAAATCTTTTTATACAAATCGTTTTATAGTTATTCAAAAATCCCAACTTAACCCATTTTATAAATTTCTTAACTCTTTATTTCAAAGAAATTACTTTTTTTGTTAAAATTCACAAAATCTTAACTTTTATAACTTTAAAGTTTTAACGTTTATCTATTTAAAGTAAATCAATTCAACAATTTAAATAAACGTATATTTTCAAAGATCACTTTTAAAATTTCACTTTTAAAATCAACATCTTTATTTTTTAAATTTCAAAACTTGAATCCGATGATGCTACAGCACCAATTGGTCAATCACAACACAACATCATATATCAACATATGATAACAGAATATACATCAATCCTGTAAATAAATAACTACTGGTGAGGAATCCAGTTGGATCCCTCCAACCTGTTTCCCTGCATCCAAAGACGTTAGCACAATACCAATTCCGCTCCAGTACGGAATTATCGCGGTATATAGGTTTTTATAAATCCGCTTACTAACGGCGCAATAGGGTCTCATCCGCTATACGAGGCGGGAAATCATCAATCCAATATATACATATGCCAATATGTATATATTGCTATATATATATAGATATATCCTACTATATCTAATATCAACAATCCAAACAGTCAAATAATCAATCAATAACTGCAAATCAATTTTTAAATCTGAGTGAGAAGATCTCACCTTAGCTTTTTATTTTGCAATCCGTTTCCATTTTGATCATTTCTTCATTGTATTCGACCTTACTGTAAATTCTGAGCAACCCAGGCTCGAGACCATCCGAACCCCACTCAAATGCCAGCAACTCGGACAAAGGACCGGCTTGCCTCCTCGCGAACTCAATCGCTTGTTGTCGCGCTTCATTCCCCTACGACGAACACGCCGCTGCGCCTCGTCAATGACCACGCGACTCCACCAGAATCTCGAGCTTCCCCCAAAATAGCATGCTTCTCGTTCCAGGCGAACCCCCTCCAGCCTCCACGCGATTCGAGCTGTCGCGACCCTCTCGACTTCGACGCCGCCTCGAAGTCGAGCGCGCCCAGAGTTTAATTCGCTCGCGAAACCCTAATTCGCCTTCACCCACGCGAATCACCATCGCCAACGTGATGCTCGAAATCGAGCTCCCCTTGAATCGCGACCTACCGTCGACGAACCCCTTGTCAGTGACCAATTGCCCAACCTCACCTCAAAGAGCAGTCGCGAAGAAAAAACGATCGCGAGATTTTCAGATTGCGAAAATTGGAACGAAGGCGGCCATTTTCTTTTCGTTCTGCCTTGATTTTGTTTTCTGAGTTGAAGAGGAATATATGAAATTGAAAGAGTATGGGTTGCACTATTTTCGTTCGTGATTTTCTGCGTGAATTTAGGCTGAAGCTAAGGGAAAGAAACGTGCTGCCGTTGTCCAGTTTTCAAATTTTAAATTTAAATTTTAAATTGAATTTCATTTTATTTTCAATACGTTTGCATATCGTATGATCACGTATTAACTCCGAAAATTACGAAATTGGAAATCCTACAATAATTCAATATTACGGACCCAATGGAACTGGTTTCGTCGAATTCCGGGACTGTCCGAAAATTGACTATTTTAAATATCGATTCGAACAATTAAATTCAAAACTGAACAGAACAGTTTTCAAATTCAATCCTGACAGTTCGATTAGCTTCGGTATTATCAATACGAATTTTAAAAGCTTTCGAAATATTTTTCTCCAGCTTAAAATTTGAAGATACAAATTTTTTATTCAGCATTCGATCGATTAAATTCTGTAATTTAATCGCCAAATTCAAATGGGAATCGGGGATTCAAATTAAATTACCGTTCAAATATTTAAAATTAATTAAATATTTCCAATTTAATTCGTTCGAAATTCTGGGTCGTTACAAGATTTATACATTTATAATATATATTATAACAAAACATATCATAATAATTCATATCATAAGAACCACCATAAGGACCAAACAAGCAAACACGCACCAAACAAGCAAACAATATAACACTAAATAGCATGATTTATAGTTTTTGTATTCTAATGGATTGAAAATCCATGATTTGTATGAACAGGTCATTGTTGAAAGAGCTGATGCAGGGGTTCAAGCTGCTAAAGTTCAAGGGTCAAGGCATACACAGTTAGATGAATCATATATTCATTATATTTCCATTGTTTTGGTAGATTTATATATTTCTTGTAATGACCCACTTTTTCATACAATTTAAACTGAGCACACTTGTCTAGCCCAAATTGCACAGGAAGGCGGATAGTTAAGAAAAAGAAAGTAGAAAGAAGATAGAAAGGAAACTGAACAACACATAATCTCATAGAGGAAATGAATAATCTATAATATAGAAAAAAATCTTTACACAAAGCAAAACTGTAATATATATATATATATATATATATATATGTGTGTGTGTGTGTGTGTGTGTGTACATATATCAATCAGAGTATACCAACCTATTCAGTGCGGACAGTTATAACAACCTATCCTTACAACTGCTGATAAACACAAATAAAATGCAACGGAAATATAATCATCTACGTGAATATGTCTTTGGACCTCCAGCTCCTCTCCTGAAGTTCTAATCCTTCCAACTAAATCTAGAAATATGCTCGGTCTGACCTAAGCAATTAGGAAAAACCACGCCCGAGTCAGTCTGGTAAAACCAGCATGAGAATTTAAATCACAAGGATTTTTATTCATTTAACTTTCAAAATTCTTTTAAAATCAAAGGTATCTCGTAAGACCACACCACACATAAACACGATGGGTTTTTCCCTTATGGTAACCAAAACCTTTTATAGAAAATCCAATGATATTATAATAATGTCTAAGTACAAATACTTATTGAAATAGCCAAAATTGTTACATTAATTAAATTCCAGCATACTAGGCTTTACAACCAAAATCGTAAAGGCACATATTGGAAAATGGATTTCATACAATGACCAGGCACTGGGATACCATCTATCACAGTACATGTTTAGAAAAATCTACCGAGGACCTCGTTGGGATCTCCTACAACACAAGACCGGCCTACTCCAAACCTGGATAATCCGAATATGCTATCACCCTGGATGTTCCCAGGCTTATCGAGAGCTCTTTTTCCATGCACCACATCCATAATTTATAATATATCCGAGTGCATCTAGAAAAGTGATAACAAACCTAATTGGGTGCGACCCACTTAGCCTTGCTACATCTCCCCTGATTTTCAGTCATTCCCGGTTGATGAGGCTTGAGGCTATGATTGCCTTTTTAAGGAGTTTTCACTTAGAATGCTCATTGTCCTCCAATGACAATGTGCTGAAAGCATTCATCCATACAAGTTCGTTCTGGGTTTGAATGAAACCGAAGGCACTATTCCTATTAAATCCATTTTGGAATCATCCTCAAGATTAGTTGTGATTAGCCCTTGCACTTCAATACTCCCTCTTCGATTCCATGCTCTTGTCTTCACTTCGAAAACGAATTCGTTGGATCGAAGTGGTTTTCGGATAACTTATCGAATCTCGGTCTCTTTGAAACAACGTTCAATATTTTCGGTAAACACAACCCCGGTTCTTTAGGAAATAAACAGACGAAAATAAGATCGGAGATCATTTTCTAACCGTTAATGGACATATTTTCTTACAGATATCTTAGAAAAACGAAACGAGTTTATATGTACAATATAGCACCTTCGACAGTAACTATACCATATTAATCCCCGTGTTTCTCCTAGATATTTCCAAACTTATGCTTTTAGTCCAAATTTGATAGTCGATTATTTAACTATCAAATAAAACAATCATTCGGCTAAAGATTCAATTTCCCACTGAAATCACTAGGTGGTAACTGTGTAGTTAATGCCTCGTTATTACCCCGCTATAACCCTGCTATATCTCATAGTGGGTTTCTACCGCTATGATTTTTCCATATAGCCCCAACATATATCCTTTCCGTTTTAAGCCCCGCTGTTTCCGCTATATCTCGTTATTCCCGCTATATTCCGCTATTTCCGCTATATCTTCTTTTATAAAATGAATTGAAAAATTGCGTTTATACATTACAAAAATTATGAAACTAATTTATTTGGTTTAAATTTTAATATATTTTCAGAAATGAAAATACTCTAATATTCTACTAAATTCAATTATGTTATATAATAGTTTTACGTTTATTTAAAGTATATTCGCACATGTTTTTATTTAAAATTATTTATGTATTAATTATAATTCAATTGAATGATAATTTTTCATTTAGTTACCATTTATATATTTATAAAAACATTAAGTACGAGTTTTATATGCTATTTTAGAGCCATCCGCTATATCCCGCTATATCCTCGCTGTATCCCCGCTATGACTTTTTGCACCTCCACCGCTTTGATTCTACTGAGCGCTTTAACTACACAGGGTGGTAATTAGATTTCTTATTAACGCAGTATTGGATTTTGTATGCATTATTTCCAAACAATCATTCGCGTTATTCCAAACCCTATTCGTCGATATGAACCCAACGCAATCAGTCTCGCGTTAATTGGATTTCGTATGCATTATTATAGCATTTTAAACTTAACATGTAACATCTCAGAACTTTTCGACCTCAAAAGTCGACACTAATACGTTCACTGTATAGAGTGCCGAGCAATCGAGTGTCGGAAATCCCATGCTGTTAGGGTTAAGAAGAAAAAGAGGTAGAAGAAGAAACCGAAAACAACAGCACAGAATCTTACAATCACAGCGGATCAAAATATAATATACAAATAACAAAATTTATACGAGGAAAGCTGTAAATGTCAATTTACATGAAGTATTTCAGAGTACAACCATTCACAAATAAACTAAACAGTTATAATAAACTGTCCCAGACTACTATCAATACAATCTCAAATACACAACGAAATACACTCCTTACGTTCCTGCTATCCAGCTCGCCACCTGAGCTCCAGAACGTCCCAACCTGAAAATCTGTAATACTCGGTCTGACCCGAGCATTACAATAAAGTAACATCCGGGTCAGGCTGGAAACTAGCGTGAGTAAACCTGTATAATTTGAAATACTAAGTTATAAAACTTATTTGAATCCTGTGTAACTCGTACTTCACTACGAGTTCTTAGCTTGTTATAGTCAATCCCTTATTACCAAACAATATCTAAGGACTATTACTCAGTTTAAATGACCATGTTACTTGATTTATTCCATTCAAGCCTATTTGATTCTAAATTCAGATCTATAAAGAATTTGTAGATTACTAATCGAGGTGGTTTCGGGTATTTGCTGATACCCGACCCCGGTTTCTTCGAATCAAATGTTCATCCCTTAAGCCAAGTTGTTTAAGTGAAAACAATTCGATTTATATTCAAAATAACATATTCTCACAGCAATACAACACACGTAGATAACCACATTATCAAAGTTTAACTAAAGCATTCATATCACAGAGCATCACAAATTACATATCAGAGATATCAAACAAAACAAGGCATTCAATTCACGTTTATTATTCATAAGCAAGATTAATAGTCAAACAGTTCCTAATTAATTTACCTTCAAATTCCGCTTAATTAACCTTAATTAATTTTAAACCATTTACTATTATTCAATGGAATTAATTAATCATCCTTTAATTATCCACTTTAATTAATTATCCTTAATTACTTATATTAATTAATTATCCCTTAATTAATTACATTAATTAATTATCCATCAATTAATTACATTGATTAATTATCCATTAATTAATCAAGACCTTAATTAATTTAAGATAAACCATTTATCTTAATTAATTACTTAATTATCACTTAAATCTTATTTAAATTAATTGCTTGAAATTAATTTAAACAAAATCACTTGAGATCTTAAAGTTTAATACATTTACCTTTAATTACTTATTTAATCACATCCTTATATTTTGAAAACAATTAGCTTTAATTAATTAATTAATTAATTAACCTAACATATAATTATTACAAAATCCACATCAATTAATTTTTAAAAACATTCAATCCTTAAAAATTTAATCTTTGAAACTTATTTATTTTCATTAGCTTTGAAAACTTTGTTTAACAATTTGCTTCGAAACTTTGTTAACTAAATTGCTTTCCTTTTCCATTGCTTTTAAAAAAAACTTGTATCATATTTCCTTTTATTTTAAACTTTGATATCATTACAAAAGAACCCGAGCCCAACTCATCCTTTCCCGAACCAAAACCAGGGCTACATTTTTTTTATTTTTTATATTATGTTTTATATTTATACAAACTATATTTATTTATGACTAACTTTAAAAAGAAAGTATATAAACCATTTAGTAAATCCTATTTAAGCTATCATACTTTTAAATAAATAAATATTTATCTTTAGAGTTTTTAAAATATAGAATTTAACTCTAAATAGCTTTTGAAAATTATTATATTGAATTCAAATCAATGCTTCCTAATCTCAATACACATATATATTATAATTAGAAATATCTTATGTGAATTTTTTTGATATATATATGTATCCACACTTTTACAAAATTCCATATATTCTACTTCTCATGGCATATATAAACATACATACATACATATATATATATATATATATATATACATATATATATATAGACACACACACACACACACATATATATATATACACTTATATACTTGTATATGTATTCACTTAAAATTTTCAACATTATAAGGCTTACATATATCTATTTATATATATTTATAAATTTACTATAAGATTTATCATTTTCAGATATTTATAATTCAATATTTCTTATAGTTTCAAATCCATTTATATATATCCAGATATTTTTAATTACCGTGATTTTATTTATTCAACTAAATAAAATCAGTATCTCAATAGTAAAAATCAATTAATTATCCAATTATCGGATGTCTAAAAATCAGGGTAATCACATAACAAAAAGGAATAAATATAATTAAACGATTTTAAATTGAAGCAAACTTCCTTCACCTCTTTCTCTGGGCCAAAGCCCATAACCAAACATACTTTAACATTTTAATTCGTGTTAAAACTTCCCTCCACCCTTTTATTTAAACATGGGCTGAAGACCAAAACCACCTACCAAAGAAACCCGTTCCCCTTCTTTTCCTTTTTCTCCCCTTCTTCTTCTTCCATTTCAGGTTTATAGGCTTTCCCAAAAAAAAGAAAATCGAGCACAGTTGTGGAAGCGTGCATGGTGCACAACACTCCGCACTCTAACTCGACAAGCCTAGACCACTTACAAGCTCCCCTTCTCACCGACGTTTGACTGACCACCTCTGCCCTTGCTCCTATCACACCGCCTAATTTTCGACCATGAACTTAAACCACACGGTGACCTTCACTTCGAAAATCATCCCATCCAAGTCCCTCAATCAACGATAGCCATCCACTCCGTCGTTGTTGGCTCCATCATCCTCGACCCTACCTCCATGCCAGCTGCGGCCATGCTCGATCACCCACTCCGGACGTAACCCATCAAAAATCGAACACCCTACAAATCAATGCATAAACCCTTCAAATACCCCACTACCCCAAATCAAAGTAAATTTTGAAATTTGGCTACGTGGAACCCTCGACCTCGTCACCACGCTCCTCCTTGGCCAAACAGCACCGCCAATCGTTCACCGTGTTACTGGAAAATAATTTTTAAGTGGGTTTTGATCAACTCTTCATTTCCCTTAAACAAGCTATTAAAAATCATGAAATCTTTACCAAAAATCCTATTTTCACCTAACAATCCTGATTATATACATGAATAAATGATTTGAGCATGTTGAAAATCGACAAAACTTGGGTTGCTTATTTTATTTTAGCAAATTCACAGAATATACAAAACGGACAAGCTTCACATTATTTTTAGCGTGATCTATACTCGAAAACTAACATTTCACTAGTTTACATAATCGGCCAATTCATAACGAAATGAGAGATATTGATTTTTGAACTAGAGTATGAATCGGTTTTTCACCTTTGTTAAAATGATAGAGTGTTTAAAAACATTTTCAGGTATTCCAAAAAATTTAATTCTCACCTTGATCATGCTTAGGCCTTTGAAACCTTCCAATTGCACCTTAGTTAACTTTTGATTGTTTTCTCTTTTTATTTACTTGCAAATTTTATGACCAGATGTAAATTTTTGTTTTGATTAAAAGACCGTGTTATTGAATATTAAAAACAAATATTCAAAACTCAAGATGAGAAAAATTCCAGCATGTTACATTCCTTCCCCCTTAAAAGAATTTCGTCCCCGAAATTGCCGTAACTAGGCTAGTAAACATAACTAATCGAATTTCAATTTATTAACGAATTAATAACAACCATATCACACAAGTTCAATCATATATATTTATGTCCCAAAATATCAGTTATACATGAGTATCAGCTAAGATACTTTAACACTACAGTCACCACATACATATACACCTATCCAAGAGATATTTATAACCACTAGCTAGTTATACGCACGTACCCTTACCAAAGCATCTACAAAGATACTTCATTAATTTACAATCCGAACACACATCCATGACGTCTATGGACTACTAATCTATACTAATAGAGTGTACATCCTAAGAGAACTACCGAACCCAAGCTAACATCTCATAATGGACTCTCTCTCCACCGGATTCCTCCACTTCCAGTCCTTTCATCTCCCTAGTTTCAACATCCCTATATGAAATCCATATAATCTATGGGCTTGGTTTCCTAGGTATCAACATCTTTGCCCTAGGCCATAAGTCATCTCTTAGAAGGTTATCCCCATCTACATGTGGCTTACTAACAATCTCGTCCATTTCCCAGATATAGCATCATCGTTTTCCGATTCGGGCTCCTTTTTTATCTCGTATTCCTCTTCATATAGCGATGGCTTCTAAATAGGTTGCATAATTTATCTGGCCACATTTTTACTGAAATGCTGCCTAATCTTCATTTGCTCTCCTCGGACGACACTACGAGTCCTCTATAATCAATTAACACAACCTAAGAATGAGATCCTAAGGTTTCCAGGAATTTCATATGCTAAAGAGTATATATAGGTACATACTTCAAATAACTCTTCCTTTAAATTACTATTATTTAAAAACTCTACTTAAGTAATACCATAATCATTTCCCTTCAAAAATTTGTTTAAAACAATTTTCCGAAATCACTGGAGTTCTAAATCCTCAAATATCTCTTCTTATAAATCAATAAAATTAGCTTTTATATATGAAAAATTTTCCTAAAATATTTACCTTAAAATATTTTAAATTCCTTTAGCAAAAACAATTTACTCAAAATTCTAAATTTCCCAAAGTTTCTATCTACAAGGCCTAGATTCTAAAGGAATACACAAGTCAGAAGGACATGCAAAAGAGGATACTCAAAACTAAATGTTTAAAACCAATCAAATCCTAGATGATAATGACAGAATATTATCATCACTTATCAACAATACCCCAAAATACTATATATTTTGAAAATCATTGCCTTTAATATACAGAATATATATCGGGTAAAATTATTCATTTACCCACTTAAAATAATATTGTGTCCGTTGGCCTTGTTCAGGTGTTTGGAGATCCCCATCAATAACGTTAACTGCTCATATTGACCAGAATCCATATGCCACTCAACAAATCAATTAACACAATATAAAACATTTTATATCACTAACAAATACGCACTCTCGTATATATATACACACACACACACAAACTCAAACTCATTCTAGGGTACTACTGACCCTATCACTAATGAGTAACCACACAAAAGCCTAGGTATTCGCTCAACCTAAGCTCTAATACCACGTGTAACAAACGGACCACTCCGGACCCACCCCGGTAGGCTTTGCAACCATCCCGCTACCCTTCTCCTTTTCAACATAGGGGTACTCCTGCTTTTCAACATGGAGGTAACTACAAGTGGTACCTCGAATTGGCTTTTACGGCTAGCCTCGCGACATCCGTAGCCAACCCATCACGGCCTTATACTACCTCTTAGGGACATGTAGGGGTAAGTGTCTAAGCTTCATTACTATTCACAAAGCGAAAACCCCCTATCATGCGTGAAACTATCACCAAACAAATCTGATCCTGGTCTCTTCGAAACAACGTTTGATATTTTTGGTAAACTCGACCCCGGTTCTTTAGGAAATAAACAGACGAAAATAAGATCATAGATCATCTCCTAACCGTTAATGGACATATTTCCTTATCAATATCCTAGAAGAACGAAACGAGTTTATACGTACAATATAGCACCTTCGATGGTAACTGTACCATAAAATCCCCGTGTTTCTCCTAGATATTTCCAAAGTTATGTTTTTGGTCCAGATTTGATAGTCGGTTATTTAACTATCAAATAAAACAATCATTTAGCCAAAGATTCCATTACCTACTGAAATCACTAAGCCTTATTTAATTTAAATTTCAGTAAGTTAAATCTCTTTATCAAAAAGGTATATGCTTATCTCACCGGAATAAGTATATTCACAAATCATTCCTTTCAAAATACTTGAAACTTTTTTCAAATAAATAAATGTGGAAAGTACCACATGGTATCAACCATGGATTCGCAGCTCAATGATTACGTCTCTATCCCAGAGAAATCCAAACATAAATGCAAGCAATCTATGCCTGTCAATTTCCATCATGAAAGTATACCATTACTTTCCGATATCTTATTTAATAATTATCCCAAAGTACTACTTATAAAGTTTCTATATAAATTTTCCAAGTTTAATTTAGGCAAATACTATTTAATAAAAGTGATTATATAAAAACAATATTAATATTGAATAAATTATCTTTTGAAATAATAATAATGATTAATTCTTAATTTAAATCAAATCATTATAAAATAACTTTAATTAATAATTAAATATACTTTTAAACATTTTAAATAATTAATAACCTTGAGAAACATAATTAAATACTTTTAATTAATTTTTAAAAATCATAAAATAATTATCCTTAAAACAATCCATTATTCAAAAATCAACTTCCAAATTTTAAAAGAGGCTTATTAATTCCAATGGTACTTAATCAAGATACCATTTGTTCCATAACAATCTAGAATAGCAGATTCAGATATTCACATCAACTCATTTTAAACAATTAATTCAACATCATCTTGCTCAATATAATTATAAGAAAAAAATGTGACGATCCCAAATTTCAACACTTGAAATCCAGAACGCCGGAGCTTATAACACATTAAGTAATAACAAAACACAGCGGAAAAACAAAAGAACAATATATCATATAACTCAAATGATACAATATCCAATATGATATAAAACAATGATCAATATCAGAGATAACAATATACAATGCTACAGTGGAACAAGAACATGATATAGCAACGGAACCAATAACTCTAAACAGCAACAGAAGCCTCCAAAAGAATCCAACTCAAACTGCAACTCCAAATCTCCAGTAGCTCCAATCCAGAGATAGCTCGAACCACCATCAAGTTGCAGTAACCAAGGTCAGCCGTGGATGTTAAGTGAAACAAATGCGATCGCAAATCCAGATACTTCAAAGATATCAAATCTACACCTACTATTTGATTATCTGAAGAAAAAACCCAACTCTAGACCTTAACCTTTTTCCTTGGAAATTCGTTCATATTTTTAGTTTAAAAAGAGAGCACAATATTTGTTTTATAATTTAAAACCTGGTACAGATTGTTATTTTAAATTTTGAAACCTGCTGTCTATCAAAACAGACCCGAGCCAGAGAAAAATTTACTGAAGCCAAACACTCAAATACCCGAGCTCGCACTCGAGCAACTCACGATCTAAACTCCTTCGAGTCATACACGCAAAAACTTCGGGCTTGACCCGAGACAAAAGCTTCTTCCCCAACCAAGCTAAACACAGACACGAAAATGTGCACTTGCATGTGCACACGCCACCCGATTGCCTTCGACCAACCCTACCGCCTTCGTCAAGTCGACGACGACCATCACCAACCTCCCGACCACCTAGCTCGGATATCACCTTTGCGAATCAAAAATCGAACAGGTCGACCAAACCTGGAAACAAACAACCAACAGAAAATCGTCTCGACCACAGCTCCATCACGTCACCCAGCTTCTAACCCCCTTCATGCATTCACCTCCGATGATCAATTGACATCATACGAGCCTCGACTACCTTGACATACAAAGAAGCTCCATAAACCCTAGATCACCATTGTACGGCCACCATGACCATCGAGAAATTCCCTGACCATTTTTCCTCGAATCTCCACTGCCCAGGCTACCTTCACCATTAATCCCGAGGTCCAAGAACTTTCCGATCATTGGAATTTACTTAAAATGTGATTTTCGTTCATCCCATGAATTCTCCCCAAAAACACCATTAAAAATCTTAATTTTATTAGTAAAAATCATAGATTTTGATAGCGAATCGGATTATATACCTGAAACAAGAAGTTATTGAAGTCGAATTTCAACATGGTTTTGAGATTTCACTGTAGTTTTTCTTTTTCAAAATATTTACTAAATATTTTTACTTGAAATTATTTTTAGAAACAATGTTACATTATTACAATCATCTTTGGTTTAAAGATCAAGACCTAACATTGATTATATGAGGAGATATTGAATTTAGTTTAAGGGATTCAAACCTGTAATTCAACAGAGTAATGTATATTTGCATATACACAGACATACACAGTTATTTTCATGTATATATATAAATGCAGGCATACTGAACAAACACTTATCATAGCATACTCCAAGTATCAAGCAAAGATAATTAAAATATACAAGTTTAGATTCTTAAAAGAAGGGGTTTGCTCACCTGGTACAGAAGGCAGGGAATAGAGAAGAACAGAGAAGCTTTGAAAATTTGAAAAACTAGAATTTGATTTATTCTTGAAAATTGAAAATTGTACTTGACTTTGATCTTTGCATTGATTTTTTTTGTTTTGAATCTCCAGACTTGAAAACTGAAGCTTTGAATTTCAGTTGATTTTTTGTTGCCTGCTTTTGATTTTAGTTTTGTTTCTCTGGTTTTGTTTTGATTTATTGCTTTCAGTTTTGAGGTTTTGATTTCTTTATTTTGTTTTCAGGTTTTTTTATGTTGAAGGAAAGAAAGATGAGAAGTGATATGAAATGAGGATCCTGGTTTCTTTCTAATGTATTTTTTTTATTTAAAAGAAAATTAAATTAAATGCCACTTGTAATTATAAATCTAACACTTGTTAATATTTTGAATTTAAAACTTTACAAATGTCATGAACAAGAAAATTTATGTTTAGTCCTTATTTACTTAAGTATTTATGTTTACATAATTGTCTTGAATTTATTTACAAACTATATTTGTTTTCAAAAGATATATATACATATAGGTGAGTTTTAAAACTTTTATTTTTGTTTTATATACATATGTATATATTTTAATTACTTGTACTTATACAATCTAAAAAGAATTGAAAACAATTAATAAATAATCATACATATAAAATTCTTAATTTATAAAGCTTTGTAAATCAAATTTATTTATTACATCAATTTTATTTCCAATGTATTTATTTAATTTCAAAATCATATTTTACTTTGTACTTACACAATTTTATAACAATGATTTGAAATCAAATTATTCATTACTAACAATTATATAAATGTATTAGTTCTTCGAAATGTAAAGTTTAATAAATCCAATATTTATTTATAAGATACTTATCCTTGAATTTTTTTTTCAAATTCCAAATTAAAATACCAATTCAACATTCTGTCTACAATAAAAATTTTATTTCCAAATACTCTATTTTAAAATACATATTTTTTCTTTATTCTGGAATTTTCATATTAATTCACAATTAATTTCAAAATTTTACATTAATTACCAATTTTTTTCAAAATTTAATCCCAAAGATTAAATAAATTATCAATTTATTTTTAGCTAAAATCCAGGAATGTTACAAAAAATTAGATGTCCATACAAATATGAAGCAGAACAGGGTTTTATTTCTGCTAGTTAATGTCCAAAAACACACATTTGAATGATAATGGCAGAACGGTGATTTATTCTGCCAATAAGGGTTCAATTAAATACAAATTAGCGGAACGGTGTTTTATTCCCCCACAGATGTCAAACCATCGTAATTATCTTAAACTAACTCATCATTATTCTTATCTGGAAAAATAACTTCAATAGACAGGTCATATAAATTTAAACATCAATATTTGTTTAAATCGGTTAATTAAATTCTGGCTGTTTAAAATTGCTATAAATTTTCAATTATTCAAACTCGACAACACTTCGTATGACGATGTATTGTTCATTGATGTGAACCCAATGCAATCAGTCTCGCGTTAGCTGGATTTTGTATGCATTAGTTATAGCAATTTAAACTTCACAAAAAGGAATAAATATAATTAAACGATTTTAAATTGAAGCAAACTTCCTTCACCTCTTTCTCTGGGCCGAAGCCCATTACCAAACATAATTTAACATTTTATTTTGTTTTAAAACTTCCCTCCACCTTTTTTTTAAACAAGGGTCGAGCCCAAACCCACCTACCAAAGAAATCTGTTTCCCTTGCTTTCCTTTTCCCCTTCTTCTTCTCCCATATCATGTTTCCTAGCTTTCCCAAAAAAAAGAAAATCGAGCATAGTTGTGCACACGTGCATGGTGCACAACACTCCGCACTCTAAATCGACATGCCGAGACCACCTACAGGCTTCCCTTCTCACTGACGTTCGACTGACCACCTCCGCCCATGCTCCTATTACCCAGCCTAATTTTTGACCATGAGCTGAAACCACAAGGTGACCTTCACTTCGAAAATCATCCCACCCAAGTCCCTCGATCAACGATAGCCATCCACTCCACCGTCATTGGCTCCGCCACCCACGACCCCACCTCTATGCCAACTACGACCATGCTCGACCACCCACTTCGATCGCAACCCATCAAATACCAAACACCCTACAAAATAATGCCTAAACCTTACAAATACCCCACTACACCAAATCAAAGTGAATTTCAAAATTTAGCCACGGTGAAACCCTCGGCCTAGTCACCACGCTCCTCCTCGACCAAACCGCATCGCCTATCGTCCACCACGTTGCTAGAAAATAATTTTTAAGCGGATTTAGATCATCTCTCCATTTCTTTTAAACCAAGATATTAAAATCATGAAATCTTCACTAGAAATCCTATTTTCACCTAGAAATCTTGAATATATACATGAATCAATGATTTGAGCATGTTGAAATCTACAAAACTTGGGTTACTTACTGTATTTTAGCAAATTCGCCCAATATACAAAATGAACAAGCTTCACATTATTTTTAACGTGATCTATACTCGAAAACAAACATTTCACTTGTTTACATCATCGGCTAATTCATAACGAAATGAGAGATATTGATTTTTGAACTAGAGTAAAAATGGGTTTTTCACCTCTGCTAAAATGACAGAGTGTTTAAAAACATTTCCAGGTATTTTAAAAATTTTAATTCTCACCTTGATCATGCTTAGGCCATTGAAACCTTCCAGTTGCACCTTAGTTTTATGATTTGAAATCTTGAGAAATCTTCTCTAGTTTTGGATTTGAACAGAATGCTTCCCATTTTTGTTTTTTTTCTTTACAACATTTGTTTAACGGAGCTTTGTTTTACAGTGCATTTTTGTTTATAGGCTTTCAAAAACTGAAGCCTACACACATACCAACACACACACACAGATACACACACTTGTTTACAAGACAAAATGATGCATATGTTCAATGTTTTGGGGCTCAAAAGATTTGCAGACCTATTGTACAAGGATTTTGTGATGGATTGAAATGAGGTGGCTTGAGTTGATATGATGTTGAGATGAAGAGAAGTTAAGTTGAATGTTTTGGTCTTTCCTATTTTTAACCAGACATGCGTATGTTTATATATTTCATTTGACTTGTAATTTTCTTGATCTTCATTTTTACTTGGTTAACTTTTGATTGTTTTCTCTTTTATTTACTTGCAAAATTTATGACCAGATGTAAATTTTTATTTTGACTAAAAGACCGCGTTACTGAATATTAAAAATAAATATTCAAAACTCAAGACGATAAAAATTCCGGGTCGCTACATTTCTTCTAGAGGATCTGTATTATAAAAGACTAAGAATACATGAATCATTTTGGCATTTAAAAATATATATCTTTTTTGTTATTTTTAAAAGATATGAATGAATATATTTGTTATTGTATAATATTTTAGTTTCAGTGGCAAATTAATTTAAATTTGTGAGTGCAATGTAGTAGTATTTACATAAATTTTTTTATTATTCTTTAACAATAGGTAAAAACAATTGTAAAAGACCCTATTGCAACGGGTAAAAATAGTGGTAATGATGTTATTGCAACAGACAAAAATAGTTGTAAATGATGTTATTGCAATGGACAAAAATCGTTGTAAAATCTTCTGGATCTATTACAAGATAGCCTAATAAGACAGGCGCTGGTCCGTTGCATAACCCCTATTACAACGGGTATTGCCCATTGTAAATGGGTATTTTTGTTGTAGTGCATTACTCTTAAAACTTAATAACAACGTTTATCCAGTGCTATCATTACTCTTAAAACATAACAACAGCGTTCATATATCGCTGTAATTACTTCTAAAACACCAATAAATGCACTTTTAATAGAAATTTGTAAATGATGTTGTATGTTAATAACAGCATTTATCAATTGCTGATGAAAATGGAAAGCAAAACTGTAAAAATATTTGATAGCAAAATATTAACGCTGTAGTAGTTATAATAACAAGCTAAGAAAGACTGTTTAAAAACTATAAGCTAATTATAAACGCAGTACAAAAGAGCATTCCACAGCATTTTTATTACGCCGCTACAACTTATGTATCTACGATAGCATGTTGTTATACAACGTTTTTAATAATGCTGTCATTTCTTCTTATAGCATTTTTCGAACGCTATGAAAAACTTTTTCTGGTATTGCGTGGACTGTTTTGTAATAGTTATATTCTATCTGCATCTAGGCAACGTTTGGGATTATTTAATGAATATGTAAATCTGCTAATGAAACATGTTTTGAAAATTTTTCATATTCCTATATTTCTGTTGTTAATGATACTATTAACTATCTCATTTTGTCACCGAAAAATAATACTACTGATGACTGCAGCATTAGTAGGGCTTATTTTCAGGCCTTGGAATGAGGGATGTTACAGTCATGTACGTAGCACTAACCTGACAAAGTAGCCTTGATTCTATCCATAAGAGTTAAAAAATGATGATTCTAGTAAGGTGTAGAAGTAATAGTGCTCTAACCCACCAAGCTTCACTTTTTACCAAAGGGTAAATTAAGTTGAAAAGTTCGAAAATGTGGTAACTATACGAGACTTGGTTTTCATTTGCGATCGTTTGCATTTTTGTTGAATTGGACCAAATTAACTAAGCAATTATTTGGAGGAAAGACGAGAATCATATGGTATGGTTATTCACTTGGTAATGATATAACCTACGTATGAACTCGTCTTGCTGTTCTAGGATAAATGATAAAGAAATCCATCTAGATAGGAAATGATCTCCACGCTTACGTATTGGCTGTTTATTTTTGCAAGAACCGTAGTTGAGTTAACCAGAAAATCTATCGAGTGGTTTTGGAGTGTCTCCTAAGCGGGGAAGTGTACTTATACGAGATGACTCAAAAGCGTAACCACTTCTAAATAATATACATGTTGTATCTCTTGAAAGTGGATCTGGTTGAAATTTCGGAATCTATGAGGTTTGTTTGAAATGCTCAAAATCACGTAGAGGTTCGTGATTTGTTCGAGATGCTAAAATACATTTTGGAATTTGTGATCTGTTCGAGTTGTGGATCGTTTGTAAATATATTGAACATGACTTCACTATTAGTCGATGATAAAAGATAGAGTAGGATGCACAGTCTAGGGGTTTGGCTTACCCAAAGGGGTACATCATCTCCATTCCTAGAGATGCTTTCGATATGTAGGGCCCATAGGTGTGACGAACGCCCATGACCCCTGCACCGAACCTAGAGATAGTGCGTTGTAAAGTGTGCCAGGCGACCATGGACGATTGCCAAGGTAAATTTAAACAACAGAATCTATCGTATTACTCACAGCGCATGGACAAAATACAATAGAATATATATATAGTGAAGCTTCACAGAATAGAATCCCATCAATAAAACTTCATAATAGTTGAATACAAACATCTGAACAGTCAATACATCAAGCCTCACTACATAACACTCAGAGAATATACAAGCAGCGGAACATCCAGTACATATAGTAAGATGATAATATGCAATCCTCCAGCTCGTCTTCGACATCAGCACCGTGGAAAGCAAGAACAGAACCTGTCACCTGCTACCTAGTCTGCCCGTCCCAAAATGGACGAACAGCCCAAGGCAATAAGAGTTAAAACATAAAGCCTTGAGTCAGACAACAGTCTTAGTGAGCGGTAAATTAACTAACAACATACCAAAAGAGCATAAAGGAAAAGGAATAGGAATACAACCCTCCCACTCCACCTCTTTCTACAGTGATAGCCCCCAGACACACACTAAGCAGAAGCAAACATAGCAAAGCATACAATTTAAGGTAAAGCAATTATCACTCGAGTCAAGGGCGATGTTTTCCAAGTACAAACCCCCAAGGCCTAAACCAAGATCAGATAAGCACCCAGAAAATACCGCTCTTGAGACCGAATGACGATACAACCAAACATCCATGACTCTGGCTATCACTGTTATCATTGCTTTGATATCATCGTTAATTGAATGACCGGCTCTTTATTTCATCCGTCCGTCAAGGGCTAATGGAAACCCCGGTTCTAGACATAACTCTGCACGTCATCGTGACTCGTGCCTATAACTATCGAATCTGCCCAGAGTACTTGACTACCAATCAGTAGCCTTCAGGGACTATCGAATCTGCCCAACGTACTCTTGCTTTGAGCATGCTAGAACCTTCAACAACGATGATATCTCAGCCTTCTAGTCATCCTCCTCGACGACTATTTCCATACTAGCTCAAGCGCCTCTCGAGCAAACCATTATCCTCAAACTCGAACCATTTCACCGAGTTATCAATCTGCTTGGAATGATCCCGTCTGGATTAGACCAAGGCTATCTCATATTATACTTCGCCTCATCATCATCATAGCAAAGCTTCATCTCAACATCATCATCAAATCTATACATATGAGCTTCCTCATCCGCCACATATGCCACGAGCAGCTTTTCCAATTCAAGAGCCTTTCTCTTAGCTTTTGAATCATCTTTGACCATCTTGTCTAAATCAAATCATCAATCATCTAATTCATAGCAATAAATCCAGTCAAACATTAATCCAAGTAAACAAGCATTCAAATATGATCTAAATAGACAATTATAACAATAATGGCAATTTCGTAATTAAAGAGTCAAAAGTCTAACAAGCATGAAAACATGAGCAATATCTCTATAATCTTGATGAATGAACTTGCATAGGTTAACATGTAGTAAAATGGATGCCAAATCATTATGAAAATGGATCTATATGGATCTATACTTAGGATTAGGAAAATGCATGGAAATCACTACTTTAGCACAAAATCAAGCCAACGATCTGATATACTCCTTTGGATCCGTGTGAGAGATAATCACCACTCACCAAATCACCTAAACACCTTAAAAGAAACCCACTTCAGATCTGGACAGCGAAGGATCTAACTCGATCTATCACCAATCCGCTTCAAACGATGAAATCTCTCTTCGAAGGATGAAGATCTTCAATCTAAGCTCTTGGATCTTCGATTTGATCTTCGATTTGGATGGAAGGAATCACAAGATTAGAGTGGAGAAAAGAAGTGAAGAAGTGTAGAAGTCGAACTCTCAAAATGGCAGCACTTCGTCGCTTCGAAATCCGGATCCCAAAAATGGAGAAAAACCCTCCTATTTATAGGCTGAAATCCACCTTAGGTCGCTCACTCGGAGTTAGGTCGTCCACGACCTACGACCTAAAACCCTACGACCTAACAACCCCAAGCCTCTACGACCTAACCAGATGCACTTCCTCGCGACCTACGACCTAACACATGCGCATCCGTGACCTAACTGCTAAGCCTTTACGCGACCTAACACTCACGCGACCTAACACCCACGCGACCTAACTGACTAATGGCCTAGCGACCTAACTATACTTAGCAATCTACCTTAGGTCGCTTACGACCTAACTTCAACACAAGGTCATACGACCTAACTACTCCTTCCTTAGGTCGTTGCCGACCTATCCTTCTTAGGTCGCTAACGTACCCTTTTTCCTATACTGCTAACTCTTAGGTCGCTAAACTTCCTTAGGTCGCTTAATTCTATAGGTCGCTAACTCCTATAGGTCGCTAACTCTTATAGGTCGCTAACTCTTATAGGTCGCTAAACTTCCTTAGGTCGCCTAATTCTATAGGTCGCTACAAACCCTTAAGTCGCTCAAAACCTTAGGTCGCTAACATCCTACAGGTCGCTCCAACCGACCTAACCTACCCTACGACCTAAGCCACCACACGACCTATCTTCTAAACGACCTAACTATCACATGACCTAACTCCTTAGGTCGTTCTAATCCTTAGGTCGCTCCACTTCACTATGTCGCCTACCTCATAACTCGCCAACTTCCTTAGGTCGCTCCAAACCTTCATACGACCTAAGACTTAGACTCTGGACGACTTATCAACAATGCGACCAAATGTCAACTGTTTTACGATGTTTCGATCCGTAAAAATACGGGTCGTTACATTCTCTCCCCTTTAGGAATTTCGCCCCCGAAATTCCAAACAAATAGAGCAATCAAAGACTATTCTGCATGTCTACCATCCATAGCAATCAACAAACCATGCATCCAATTCTAGCTTAGCATGCAGAATTCTAAAACTTAGAACAAGTTACAATGTCGTTAGATGACACGACACTTTAGGGCCATACCTTGAAGAGTTCAGGATGAGCTGCTTTCATCCTCTCTTCCACCTCCCATGTACAGTCGTTATCATCATCACTCCATTGTATCTTGAGCAACTTAACTACTTCCTCCTAAGCTGTTTCGTGTCGGTTTCCACAACACGAAGCGGCTTACGATGTCTCCTATCGACTGGATCAACTTCGAAATCTTCACAGCTATCAGCAGAAACCACTGTATTCGAGTCGTGCACATACTTCCGTAGATATGATATATGAAAAACATTATGCACACTCAATATCTTTTCTGGTAACTCCAATCGGTAGGCGAGCTTTCCAATTCGCTCGATGATCGGGAATGGTCCAACAAATCTTGGAGTCAATTTTCCTTTCTTCCCGAATCGAATAACATTCTTCAGAGGAGAAATCTTCACAAAAACCATATCACCTACGACGAACTCCAAATCCTTACGACGCTTATCGGCATAACTTTTCTGACGGTCTTGGGTTGCCTTCATTCGTTGCCGAATGATCTCTATGCAATCTGAAGTCTGTCGAATCATCTCTGGCCAAGCATCAGCTTTTCTCCTGTCTCTAACCAACATGTCGGAGAGTTACACGGTCTTCCATACAATGCTTCATACGGTGCCATACCAATGCTTGACTGGTAACTGTTATTATACGAAAATTCCACCAAATGAAGGTGATCTTCCCATGATCCTCCGAAATCCAAAACACAAGCTCTGAGGAGATCTTCCAAAACTCGGTTGACTCTCTCGGTCTGACCATCTGTTTGAGGATGATAAGCTGTACTCAAACACAACTAGGTTCCCAAAACTTCCTGGAAGCTCTTCCAAAATCCACTAGTGAACAATGGGTCTCGATTGCTCACTATACTCTTCGGAATACCATAGAATCGAACTATCCACTTAACATATAACTCAGCCAACTTTGATGCAGTCCTAGTCGGTCGAACAGGAATGAATCTTGCACTCTTAGTCAGACGATCTACAATGACCCAAATTCCTTCATTTCCCGTTCTTGTTCTAGGTAACCCATCAATAAAATCCATCGATACTTGCTCCCACTTCCATGTAGGAACTTCTAACGGCTGAAGCAATCCACTTGGCTTCTACTATTCGGCTTTTACCAACTGGCAGTTCATGCACTTGGAAATAAAATTTCCAACATCCTTCTTCATACCTTCCCAGTAATAGGTTCTCTTCATATCCCGATACATCTTATTTCCTCCTGGATGAATTGTCAACTTCGAGTGATGACTTTCCCTCAGAACTTCATTCCTCAATTCATCGATATCGGGAACAACTAGTCGTCCTTGCTTCCGAAGCCAACCCTATCGATCGACCTCGAATCCTTTATCCTTTTCTGGGTCCAATCCAGATTCCAAATCACAGATAATCTTGACAAGCTTATCATCTCTCTTTTGACTCTCGCCAATTATTTCCACAAGAGTCGGTCTTATTGATAAGTTTGCCAACATCTCAGGTTCCAATTCACATCTAGGCCTGAAGTCAAATCCAGCTAAATACTCGAGATTCTTCCATTCTGAAAACATGGCTCCCAATCCTGCATGTCTTCGACTTAACGCATCTGCCACTGCGTTACCCTTTCCCGGAGTATAAGCTATACCAAAATCATATGACGCTATAAACTCTAGCCATCGTTGCTGCCGAAGATTCAAATCCTTTTGGGAGAAAAGATACTTCAACGACTTATGATCTGTAAACAACTCGAATCGAACTCCCAATATATAGTGTCTCCACATCTTCAGAGCAAAAACAATCGCCGCTAACTCCAAATCATGAGTCGGATAATTCCTTTCATGCGGCTTCAGTTGTCAACTGGCATACGCAACAACTTTATCCCTCTGCATCAGCACTGCTCCAAGTCCAGTACCACATGCGTCGGTGTAAACCACCATCTCATCATTCCCACTTGGAATAGTCAAAACAGGAGCACTTATCAATCGCTCTTTCAGGATTCCGAAAGCTTGCTCACACTTAGCATCCCATCTGAATACTTGGTTCTTTTTCGTCAATCCTGTTAACGGTGCAGCTACCTTGGAGAAGTCTTTGATAAACCGTCGATAATATCCTGCTAATCCAAGAAAACTTCTCACATCAGATGCATTCTTAGGTCTGACCCAATCCTGGATTGCTGCCACCTTAGCGGGATCAACCGCTATTCCATTTCCAGAAATAATATGGCCTAAGAACCTCACTTCATTCTTCCAGAAGTGACACTTTGAAAACTTAGCCTTCAGCTGATGTTTCCGTAAGATTTCCAAAACAATACGCAAGTGCATCTTATGCTCTTCTTCAGTTCTGGAATAAATCAGAATATCATCCACGAACACTAGCACAAACTTGCTCAACTGATCTCTGAACACTCTATTCATAAGATCCACAAAATATGCCGGCGCATTAGTCAATCCAAACGGCATTACCAGCCACTCAAAGAAACCGGATGGTGTCCTAAAAGCAGTCTTCGGCACATTATCCTTAGCCACTCTTAACTGGTGAAATCCTGTAGCCAAATCCATCTGAGAAAACACCTTAGCTTCGTGAAGCTGATCAAACAAGTCATCTATTCTTGGCAATGGATACTTGTTCTTCTTAGTCACTTTATTCAGCTCACGATAATCCACACACAACCTTAACGATCCATCTGCTTTGGTTGCGAACATAACTGGTGCACCCCATTCGGACATACTACGCCGAATGAATCCTTTCTGCAAAAGATCATCAAACTGCACCCTCAACTCTTGCTGTTCCCTAGGCGCCATCAGCCTAAGAGGCATCACAACAGGTCTGGCTCCTTCAACTAGATCTATACGAAACTCGATCTCTCTATGCGGCGGTAACCCTTTGACCTCGTCAAAGACATCCTCAAATCCATTAGCGATTGGCACAGATGACAGTCCATTCCGTGAAACAACCAGCGAATACATGAAGCTCATGAAAACGCCTTCTTCATGCTTACATCGTATCACAATCTTTCGCCCCTCCACATTCTCGACTGTCACCTCCAACCTCTCACAATCAACCTTTGCCGCATACTTCCTAAGCCAGTCCATACCCAAAATAATTCCGAACCCCGCAAAGTTCAGAACAAAATAATCACAAACAAAAGAGCAATCATGACTCGATACAATCAGACTACGGCATAACATACACAAACAAGACGAACCCCCAACTGGATTAGTCACAACCAATGGCCTATCAACAATCTCCGGTTCTAAACCCAACCGGCCTACAAGTTCATTACAAACAAAAGAATGCGACGCCCCAGTATCAAATAACACTCTAACTGGAACACCACAAATGGAGAGAGTACCCTGAACCACCACACTCTTTCCCTTCTCTTCAGCGGTATGAGCTTTTGAAGATGATGGAACAGCTCCCAAAGCATAGGCTTGCACAATCTGCTTGTCCTTCCGCGGTTCTGGACAATTCCTCTTAACATGCCCCAGCTTGTCACAGTTGTGGCACTTCACTGGCACCTTCAGATTCTTGCAATCCCTGGAGAAATGGCCCTTCTGCTGACAATTGAAGCAGGTCACTTCGCCCTTCGGCTTCTTCTGGCCATCCTTACCCTTTTGTTGCTGCTGCTTCCTCTTCTTGTTTCCACCCTACTGTAGTCTAGACTCCTCCTTGGTCACAACAACAACAGATCCCTCTTTAGGAAACAGATTCTCATGCCTGAGAGCCTTCTCTACAAGCTTTTCAAATGGATCGTCCAAATGATCCACCAATTGTCTCCCAAGATAACTGTCCAAGCCTGTCACAAACTTCGATCGGGCATACTTGGACAAAGCTTCAAACTCAGAAACATACTCAAGAACTGGTCTTCCACCTTGCTTGAGCTCCACAAACTTCTTGAACAAAACAGACTTCTGAGCTGTAGAAATAAACTTAGCTTCAAATCTGACTTGGAATTGCTCCCAAGTGATTTCTTCCTCTGGAGTATCAATGGTGATAGAGTTCCACCAATCAGAAGCTCTTCCTTGAAGCTGTCTTGATGCTAACTTCCTCTTAGTCGCATCCTCAATTCCCAAATCACTAAAGATCCTTCTACAAGCATCTATCCATCTCTGGACTTCAATGGTTGATTCTGTTCCCAAGAAAACCATTCCTCCAAGAGCAGTGTAGTCCTTACACAGCTTAGCAAAATCCACCGGTCTTGGAGTTTGAACTTGAACTCCAACATCCACCGATGGCCCCGGAGCTGGCATCCTTCTCATGATCGAAGTCATCATAGCTTCGAACATAGCAGCATAATCAACAACCCCTTCAGTAGCACGGCCTTCCCTAGCAGCTGGTCTCCCTCTTCGACTCATCCTTAATATCTATAAAAAGGAATGATTAGCACACCTTGAGAAACAACTGCATAAAGGACTCAAACTCTACTAAGCTACTATATTATATATAGTAATCATCCATCAAAATACAATTACGTCTCTCATACGTAGTTACGTCAGCGAGCGTTGGGTAAAATCGATTAACCAAAGCTCTGATACCAAATGTGACGACCGCCCATGACCCCTGCACCGAACCTAGAGATAGTGCGTTGTAAAGTGTGCCAGGCGACCATGGACGATTGCCAAGGTAAATTTAAACAACAGAATCTATCGTATTACTCACAGCGCATGGACAAAATACAATAGAATATATATATAGTGAAGCTTCACAGAATAGAATCTCATCAATAAAACTTCATAATAGTTGAATACAAACATCTGAACAATCAATACATCAAGCCTCACTACATAACACTCAGAGAATATACAAGCAGCGGAACATCCAGTACATATAGTAAGAAGATAATATGCAATCCTCCAGCTCGTCTTCGACATCAGCACCGTGGAAAGCAAGAACAGTACCTATCACCTGCTACCTAGTCTGCCCGTCCCAAAATGGATGAACAACCCAAGGCAATAAGAGTTAAAACATAAAGCCTTGAGTTAGACAACAGTCTTAGTGAGCGGTAAATTAACTAACAACATACCAAAAGAGCGTAAAGGAAAAGGAATAGGAATACAACCCTCCCACTCCACCTCTTTCTATAGTGATAGCCCTCAGACACACACTAAGTAGAAGCAAACATAGCAAAACATACAATTTAAGGTAAAGCAATTATCACTCGAGTCAAGGGCGATGGTTTCCAAGTACAAACCCCCAAGGCCTAAACAAAGATCAGATAAGCACCCAGAAAATACCGCTCTTGAGACCGAATGACGATACAACCAAACATCCATGACTCTGGCTATCACTATTATCATTGCTTCGATATCATCGTTAATTGAATGACCGGCTCTTTATTTCATCCGTCCGTCAAGGGCTAATGGAAACCCCGGTTCTAGACATAACTCCGAACGTCATCGTGACCCGTGCCTAGGACTATCGAATCTGCCCAGAGTACTTGACTACCAATCAGTAGCCTTCAGGGACTATCGAATCTGCCCAACGTACTCTTGCTTTGAGCATGCTAGAACCTTCAACAACGATGATATCTCAGCCTTCTAGTCATCCTCCTCGACGACTATTTCCATACTAGCTCAAGTGCCTCTCGAGCAAAACATTATCCTCAAACTCGAACCATTTCATCGAGTTATCAATTTGCTTGGAATGATCCCGTCTGGATTAGACCAAGGCTATCTCATATCATACTTCGCCTCATCATCATCATAGCAAAGCTTCATCTCAACATCATCATCAAATCTATCCATATGAGCTTCCTCATCCGCCACATATGCCACGAGCAGCTTTTCCAATTCAAGAGCCTTTCTCTTAGCTTTTGAATCATCTTTGACCATCTTGTCTAAATCAAATCATCAATCATCTAATTCATAGCAATTAATCAAGTCAAACATTAATCCAAGTAAACAAGCATTCAAATATGATCTAAATAGACAATTATAACAATAATGGCAATTTCGTAATTAAAGAGTCAAAAGTCTAACAAGCATGAAAACATGAGCAATATCTCTATAATCTTGATGAATGAACTTGCATAGGTTAACATGTAGTAAAATGGATGCCAAATCATTATGAACAATGGATCTATATGGATCTATACTTAGGATTAGGAAAATGCATGGAAATCACTACTTTAGCACAAAATCAAGCCAACGATCTGATATACTCCTTTGGATCCGTGTGAGAGATAATCACCACTCACCAAATCACCTAAACACCTTAAAAGAAACCCACTTCAGATCTGGACAACGAAGGATCTAACTCGATCTATCACCAATCCGCTTCAAACGATGAAATCTCTCTTCGAAGGATGAAGATCTTCAATCTAAGCTCTTGGATCTTCGATTTGATCTTCGATTTGGATGGAAGGAATCACAAGATTAGTGTGGAGAAAAGAAGTGAAGAAGTGTAGAAGTCGAACTCTCAAAATGGCAGCACTTCGTCGCTTCGAAATCCGGATCCCAAAAATGGAGAAAAACCCTCCTATTTATAGGCTGAAATCCACCTTAGGTCGCTCACTCGGAGTTAGGTCGTCCACGACCTACGACCTAAAACCCTTCGACCTAAAATCCTACGACCTAACAACCCCAAGCCTCTACGACCTAACCAGATGCGCTTCCTCGCGACCTACGACCTAACCAGATGCGCTTCCTCGTGACCTACGACCTAACACATGCGCATCCGCGATCTAACTGCTAAGCCTTTACGCGACCTAACACCCACGCGACCTAACTGACTAATGGCCTAGCGACCTAACTATACTTAGCAATCTACCTTAGGTCGCTTACGACCTAACTTCAACACAAGGTCATACGACCTAACTACTCCTTCCTTAGGTCGTTGCCGACCTATCCTTCTTAGGTCGCTAACTTACCCTGTTTCCTATACTGCTAACTCTTAGGTCGCTAAACTTCCTTAGGTCGCCTAATTCTATAGGTCGCTAACTCCTATAGGTCGCTAACTCTTATAGGTCGCTAACTCTTATAGGTCGCTAAACTTCCTTAGGTCGCCTAATCCTATAGGTCGCTACAAACCCTTAAATCGCTCAAAACCTTAGGTCGCTAACATCCTATAGGTCGCTCCAACCGACCTAACCTACCCTACGACCTAAGCCACCACACGACCTATCTTCTAAACGACCTAACTATCACACGACCTAACTCCTTAGGTCGTTCTAATCCTTAGGTCGCTCCACTTCACTAAGTCGCCTACCTCATAACTCGCCAACTTCCTTAGGTCGCTCCAAACCTTCATACGACCTAAGACATAGACTCTGGACGACTTATCAACAATGCGACCAAATGTCAACTGTTTTACGATGTTTCGATCCGTAAAAATATAGGTCGTTACAATAGGAGTTGATGATACTTGATTCCACATGGTTCTTGTTCACATGTTCAAACATGGGCCTATTGTGTTTGCCTTATGGTATATTTTATATAGTGATATACCCGCTCGGAAGATGAATTATGATCTTTGTCATGGGGATTCGCTTTAGTTTTTAAGCTAGATGTGTCTTCATGGAAAATCCATATGCGAACCCATCTTAGCGGTTTTGATTATACTTCAATATTGTTGTGCCGTGAAATGCAAGCAGCACAATTATTTCTTGATTTATATTCTTCACCTTAGAACATTATCTATTATATTTCAGAATGTACTTATTATATGGTTTGACTCTTTTGAGAGGATAACCGTTACGTCGATCTAAAAAGATGCTGTTAGATGTCATATATATGTCTTGAGTTTCTCACACCATACTTATATCTGACAAATCTAACCCGTGGTTTTATTTATTTTTTCTTTATTTCCAAGGGTGCTCTTTCGAGCAGTTTTAGAAATGCAGGTTTTCGTTGGTGTTCATTGAGCTCTTGGAGAGGAATTGGATATTTAAATTTTGTAGTATTCTTATTTTCGCTGTATTACTTTATGTATAAATATCAGCAATTGTAATAGCGGACAGTTATAACTACCTAGTTCATTGATAGTACTCTAATTATAACTTTGAAATGCAATGCATATTTGGTTAACACAGTTTGCTATCTTCTGATACCATATGTTATCGTTTCGCATGTGAGGTTTTGATGCTTTTGGTCTTCTCCTTCTTGTTTATTTTCTTTCCTTTTTTTTACTTTAACATTCTGTCTTTTGGACACTTGGGTATTCGGCATGTGAATATTGTTAATGTATTAATGTCGACTTTCGAAGATCGAAAAACCATTTGTTACATCATGGTACCAAAGCTGAAGGTTAAGCGAGAACCTTCACTTTAGTTGAGTGTAACTCATTAAGAGACAAGGTAATGTTATGCCCTATTATGAGTTAAGTGTATCATATATATGAGAGCGTTTATATATTTGGAATATATTAATAACATATAAGTATAAGTTGGTAGTGTAGTTGACTAATGTAAAGATTAATGATGTTCATAATATCCCTCATTGATTAGCTTAATTATGCTTGGCAACTATATGAGCATTTACTATTGTTTGCAAATTTATAACTAATTTACTTTTTTACAATATAGATTGGGTAGATAGTAATTGGAGGAATACTGAACAAACACCTTGTAAATTTAATTTTAAATTTTGACTATGAAGCATTCGATAATAATGGTTGACTAAAAAACTTAACTTTAACAAACGATGGTATTTATAAGCTAAAGAAAAGAAAGATATTTTAAGGATAAAAATTTGTGAAATGATGAAATAAGAAAGTGAATTTATATAAAATGGGTTATAAAATATGGTTCATAAATAAAAAGGATTTAAACTGAGGATTCAAGAACATAACTCCAGATGTTTTAGAAAAAAAAATTCAGGACTTTTTGAAAATAATAATAGTAATATTGAATGAGAAGATAAGTTATATAAAACGTTTATAAACTGAAGTAATATTTTATGAAATGTTTCATAAATAATACTGAATGAGGACTACTACATGGGAAAATGAATGTGACTTATATTTTTTTGAAAGAGGTTCAAATTCCTTTATTGCTAAAAGAAAAAATAGACCAACGCTATCTAGTATATGCAAATACCAACAATCAAAGAAATTAAGAAAGTTGTAAGAACAAGAAATGGATATATGTTCTTTCTTCTAAGGTACGAATCCAAGGATTTTTTCAATTACAAGACAATTGTTTTCAAATAGATGCATGGCATGGCTTTCAGATGTCAAATAGAAATAATATGACCTAATTAAGATTGGTGATAGGAAAAGGTAATGCATGTATATTTTCTTTTAAGATACCGATTAAAGGATATTTCTTCTTATAAGATACAAAAACTGGAAAATAGTTACCTATACAAGACACTGGGTATCCGGCAAATATACATGACATATCTTTCGTAGATGCAAAAAAATCAAACGTAAGAAGGTACACATAAAGGAAGTTTAACTTCACCTACGATTTCATATTATCTATGTTCACAGATAAAAAATATTTTTAGTGACCTAGCAAGTACGGCATTTGTAACTACCATGTGACACACATTTCGAATGAGAAAAGTATATGTGAGATTAAAAATCAAGAAATGAACAAGTTAGATGCATAAAGATTTGCATGTTAACAATGACGACCCGTAAAGGAAGAGATACTAACAGTTATACATATTACAGCTTTACGCTTTATAATATGAATGGACTATGGAAACAACAACACTCGTTGAGATAAGAATGCTAACTCCACATTTTAGCAACTCAGCTTTTCTAATCTCCACCTGTACCCGTAAAGCTCGCACGTCCTCTACATTTCGTTGAATTTGCTGAGCAAATTTATCAGCCACTTTATCAATTTGCTGACTAAATTTTTTATTGAGCCTACTTCAAAAGATGTTTATAAAACAGTGAGGGAACAAAATTCATTATAAAAATTAAATAAAAAAGAAAAAGAAAAAAAACAAACAGAGGGAGAAGAAGAAGAAATACTCTAGCTCGGGTTCTATGTTTTGTCTTTCTGTGACCATGTCAAGCTTCCTATCAAGCTTCATATGAAGCTTATCACGATCATGCTTTTTCGCCTCGTGTTCACGTTGAATCTGTACTCATATAACAACTTAGTAATAAGGACAACAATGTTAATCTTCAAGTAAATTTCAAAATCTCAAAATGTGCGGCAGAGTTTATTCTGATGACCGTACTATGGTGTTGGGTTTGGACATTATAGATAATCCAACGATGATAGCATATGCAGATTATAACTGATAATGGAATTAGTATTATGTCTAGGCAAAAATTTCTCCATCTTATTTATCATTTCAAGAACTTTTACTCAAATAGAACATATGTAGTTTTTCCAGGACTGGAACTTTCTAAATTAACGCACCGTCTAATTTTTTTTATTCCATCACCAGTCAAAATCTGTAGGAAAAAAAAGAAAAAAAGAAAGAAAAAAAAAGAGCTTCACGTTGACTGATTGGTAAGCAGATTATACGGACTGTTTAGTAGGCAAAGTAATCTGAACTTTTAATTTATTTTTCTACCGCTTCTTAATCTTGCATATAAGAAACATGATGATATCTTCTTCTTTCAGTCATTCAACGTACACTTTCCTCAAATTAACCATGTTATTAATAGTTTATTCACCCATTATTTATGTAAATGGTCAACATACTAAGGGTAGTGGTAATTTCTACTTCCATCTTTGACTAGTTTAGAATCACAGAAATAATCTAGTGATGCCATTTTATATTACATATCAAGAGTCCATAAGCGATGTCGTTAAACAAATAAAATATAAAAGCTATAAAGATGATTAATAATTAGCAAACAAACTATATGAACTGCTTTGATTTTTTCTTTCTATTTGTCAACATACAAAAGCATTTTTATTTTTGTTTTTGCAACAGCAATTCTGGAGGCCCAGGGCAAAGGCAGTAGCAATTTCTATCCATCCCTACTAAATTTAAGACCATAGAAATTATTTAAAAACATATTTTCGTAGAAGCAAACTATTTACTTTAAAACATACTACAAATATAGTCTAGTTGCTACTTTCTGCCATTTTGTATTACATATCAAGAGTCCATAAGCGATGTCGTTAAACAAATAAAATATAAAAGCCCTAAAGATGATTAATAATTAGCAAACAAACTATATGAACTTCTTTGATTTTTTCTTCTATCTGGCAACATATAAAAGCATTTTTATTTTTATTTTTGCAACAGCAATTCTGGAGGCCCAGGGCAAAGGCAGTAACGAATTCTATCCATCCCTACTAAATTTAAGACCATAGAAATTATTTAAAAACAGATTTTCGTAGAAGCAAATAATTTACTTTAAAACATACTACAAATATAGTCTAGTAGTTACTTTCTGCCATTTGAAACAACCCCAATAAAGTGGTTTTTTTTACCCTACAAAAATACATTAGAGCTATTGAATAGAGGCAATGTGGTTTCTTAGAGAAAAACTGCTGGAATATTCTATGTACCAACTAGTATTGTAGATAGTTTTTAAAAATGGCCTAAATACTAAGTTAACAACAAGTGGTTTAGATAGATAAAAAATCCTTAATAAGCAATAGTTAAAAACCATAGAACAATCACCTAAGATTACGAGTTAAACACATACCAAGAGTCCATAGTCAAGGAAAATAATGATATTAAGAACAATGGAGAATGAAGCAAGCTTGGCATCATCGAGACGACCAATGTACATGAGTGTGACTACCAACATAGCTAGCTAGAAACAACTACGAAAAAAGATTGAGAAACCCTAACCCTTTGACAGTATCTGACTTTCATTTGAGAAAAATATAATACATATTTTTTATATAAAGATTAAGTACAAGGTTTTAGCTACTAGTTTTTGGTATGATTTATTTAACAAAAGCATGTTGGAATTTATTCAAAAACAAATGACTCAAATAGATAAGAGCATTTAGTATTATTATTTTTTTTAACAAAAAACAAATATGAAAGGATAATAACATTTGGTTTTTCTCTACAGAAAGACAAATGAAATTTTAGTAGATAAAAACTATACTCCTTCATGACGACAAACATAAATCATTATACAAAAAAGTAAATCCATAACTTTTGAAAAATATAAAGCACACTGTATTGCTTGTTTATAACTGCATAAAACTAAGTAAGTTTTTCTTGTTGTAAAAAACATTAGATTTGGCATGACAGCATCAGTGACTGTTTTTTGTAATATTTCACAGTCATGGATTTGGATATTTTTTATTTTTTTACATGTAGCTTAATTTTTGGCTTCATTTGATTTCAATGGTAGACCACCGCGTCCTCACACAACTCCTCTAATGCTTATTTTTTCATATTGATTTTCTTTGTATTAATGCTTCCATCAAATTAATTATGCATTACAGTTCATTCACTATTTAATATAATTAATGTATCCTACCATATACATGGAGGGAAGTTAAAAAAAACGAGGACAAGCTCATGCTCTATATCTTGTTGATGTAAGCGCATATAGAGCATGAGCTTGTCCTCGTTTGTTTTAACTTCCCTCCATGTATATGGAAGGATACATTAATGATATTAAATAGTGAATGATCTGTAAAGCATAATTAATCTGATGGAAGCATTAATACAAAGAAAATCAATATGAAAAAAATAAGCATTAGAGGAGTTGTGTGAGGACGCGGTGGTCTACCATTGAAATCAAATGAAATACTCTGCCAAAAATTAAGCAACATGTAAAAAATTAAAAATATCCAAAACCATGACTGCGAAATATTACAAAAAACAGTCATTGATGCTATCAAGCCAAATCTAACGTTTTTTACAACAAGGGTAAGCTTACTTAGTTTTATGAAATTACAAACAAGCAATACATTGTGTTTTATATTCTTCAAAAGTTATGGATTTACTTTTTTGTATAATGATTTATGTTTGTTGTCACGAAGGAGTATGGTTTTTATCTACTAAAATTTCACCTGTCTTTTTGCAGAGAAAAACCAAATGTTATTATCCTTTCATATTTGTTTTTTGTTAAAAATAATAATAATACTAAATGCTCTTATCTATTTGAGTCATTTGTTTTTGAATAAACTCCAACATGCTTTTGTTAAATAAATCATACCAAAAACTAGTAGCTAAAACCTTGTACTTAATCTTTATATAAAAAATATGTATTATATTTTACTCAAATGAAAGTCAGATACTGTCAAAGGGTTAGGGTTTCTCAATCTTTTTTCGTAGTTGTTTCTAGCTAGCTATGTTGGTAGTCACACTCATGTACATTGGTCGTCTCGATGATGCCAAGCTTGCTTCATTCTCCATTGTTCTTAATATCATTATTTTCCTAGACTATGGACTCTTAGTATGTGTTTAGCTCGTAATCTTAGGTGATTGTTCTATGGTTTTTAACTATTGCTTATTAAGGATTTTTTTACCTATCTAAACCACTTGTTGTTAACTTACTATTTAGGTCATTTTTAAAAACTATCCGCAATACTACTTGGTACATAGAATATTCTAGTAGTTTTTCTCTAAGAAACCACATTGCCTCTATTCAATAGCTCTAATGTATTTTTGTAGGGTTAAAAAACCGCTGTATTGGGGTTGTTTCAAATGGCAGAAAGCAGCAACTAGACTATATTTGTAGTATGTTTTAAAGTAAATCGTTTGCTTCTATGAAAATATGTTTTTAAATAATTTCTATGGTCTTAAATTTAGTAGGGATGGATAGAAATTGCTATTGCCTTTTCCCCGGGCCTCCAGAATTGCTGTTGCAAAAATAAAAATAAATATGCTTTTGTATGTTGCTAGATAGAAGAAAAAATCAAAGCAGTTCATATAGTTTGTTTGCTAATTATTAATCATCTTTAGAGCTTTTATATTTTATTTGTTTAACGACAACGCTTATGGACTCTTAATATGTAATACAAAATGGCAGAAAGTAGCAACTAGATTATATTTGTAGTATGTTTTAAAATAAATCGTTTGCTTCTACGAAAATCTGTTTTAAAATATTTTCTATGAATATAATTTGTTACAGATATCATGAGTATTAAATAAAATTTGTAACAGATGTCAAGAGTACTTGTAACGTCCAAAATCATCAATTTTCTAGTACGAATATGAATTTTGCAATTCTTCTTTGTATGCTATTTTGGCTGAACCATTTATTAAAGGGATCAACTGGATTAGATTACAATTAATTTGAACGAATGAGGTAAATTTGAATTCAACCCGTTGATCTTTCCCAATTCCCAACCCGTTAGATGGTTCTATCTCTAATCATTTTGTTCATGTGCGAAGCACGGGTGTGAACCCATTGATAATCAATAACGCTTATGCTACTTTTTAGAGCAGTTGATTGTCATTTCCTCTAAAATACATGAAAAATATTGTCCTTTAAACAAATGCATTAGTCAAACCTGTCTAGCTCAACGATGTAATTTGGCAGTGCTTCTGGTTGACATAAATCTAGCTGTTATTTGTTATGGAATCTATAGCTACTTCGATCTAAAATTGTTCCACAAATAAAATCCAATCAGGTCGAAACAACAAAATTATTATAAAGGCGGATGATGGAAAAACTACTCATTTATTCAATACCTTTACCTCAGAAGCATTGATTTGATTAAGAATGCTACGGAGAGTGTAAGGAGTCTGAATAATTCTTCGACTGAAAATCCTTTCGTTTATCTCTCTAGAATAGTAACACATATTTGAAATGAAAATGAAGTAAAATTCATATTTTAATGATTTGAAAAAAATAATAAGAAAAAGAGAGAAGCGTACTTGTTATAGGAGCGATCAGGATACCAAAAAGATTTCTGAAGACGACGAACCAACAGAAATCGAGAAAAGGCCATTGATGGAAAATCTTCGATCAAGTTTCAAAACCCTAGAGTACGAATGGGAAGTTCTGCATGTAGATGACGCTGTTCGATCGAGAAGCAAAACCCTATTCGCAAACGGATACCCTTTTATAATCTCTACAGCTAAACATAGAAAATGAAAGCTTAAGTATTTTTTTATGTTTGATCTAATTGCTGGAGATCTTAGATTTGTTTGTGTCTTCCATTAAATATTCAGCGATTTAATGTAATTATATATTTATATGTATAAGTTTCCTTCACAAGTGCAAGATTAAATCTTGAATGTTCCCCTTTATAAAAAAGATTGAATTATCTGCCAATAATGTAAAATCCAATGCATTTAAATAGATCCGATTTCTAAAACAGGTAAGAAAAGTTAAAATCTAAATGATAATTTTATTATTAATTGTCAGCATAAATGAATCATACTGACACGTAATACTGTAATTGTTTCACAAAACGGATCGAATCATCTTATTTAAAGCTCCTAATCTTCCTAATTTAGGACCTCCACCAAATTCATGCACATCCGTTCTAATCTCATACTATTTTTCAACCGCATGTCACTTGGTTTCTATGCATGACTTGATAATTTTTACATTAAAGATCCTTAATGAATTAACAACATAATCATAAATATTTCCAAAGGCCATTTAAGTATGAAGAAAATAACATGTTTTTATGACATAAGAACAAAAATTTAAATTTATAATTAAACCCAGCTATACATTTTTATTCTAGCATCCCCATCATCTTCTTTTTCTTCTTTTTTACACGATATGTTGCCATCAGTGGATGCAATCATTATATATTAGTGGAATTCCAAGTTTTGACGAGGGTATGGGTGTAAACATAATGGCGTCCTTAAAGGAGAATATTTTGGATAACACTAGATAAATGAATCTTCAATTTCTAGTTCATATTATCCTGCCTTTTATTATTTCAAAGAAAAGGCATCATATATAAACCTTGTGAATTGAGTTAGTGGGACTTGTTGAATTATCATCTTAACAAACATAAGGGACATGATGTTGTGGATCCAATCAATAGAAATTGCAGAATTATCACTTAACATAATATGTAGGATACGTGATCTTTGAATGTTTCCACTTAGACTTCAATATTATTTATTTCCCTATCCATATAGTATTAATATTAATTATGAACAATAATTTATCATGGAGAGAACTTTTGATAGTTTTGGATAATTATGGCAAGTGCTGTACCAACCCGTATTTTTGATAATTAAAAATCATAAATTTAGTAAGATTTTTGAAATTTAATATTATGAGAGAATAAATTTATGATTTTTAAATGGAAAAAAAAATCATTAGAACATAATTTAGTAATGTTGATTGAATGAAATTTACAATTATTTAATGAAATTCCAATTAATATTAACAATGGAAGTTAATTAGGAAGAAAATTAAAGGTGTATTAAATTTAGTAAGAAACGAGTTTTTCCACCAATTATCGTTTGTGGAAACATTTGCAATGAAGGTTGACAAGGACCTTTCTGTAAATATGCTTTTCAAACAATGACTTGATCATCGGGATCATAGTTCAGAATTCGATGTCTCTAACTAGGGTCAGATGGAATACCTGATAAATCCACATGGATGCGACTTCGAATTCCTATGTTAAGAATAATTGTTTCTTGAGTACCGTTGCTCGCATTCAGAAAACGATTGGCAACAAGATCAAAAGACGGGTAGCCAAAGGAATAGGGTTTTCCAGCAGTGGAAAAAGCAAGGATGGCAAGCTCAGCTTCGCATAGAATGGAAAGCTCGTTAGCTTTTTTGAAGAGGCAGGCTTTGGCTTTGAGAAGCTCACTTTACGGGATTCTTTCATGTTCTTTGCCACCATCCTTGATTGTTTTGAGTTCTTATTTTTATTTAGAGTTTTCTGACGAAGATGTACAGGCTGAACGTTTATGTAGAGAAAATAACGCGTAATCTTTTTTAAAAGGCAAGTTAAGGCTAAATATATTTAATTGGTAATAACAGATTATGGCATTGATTTGATTTGCTGATTAACAAATATTTTACCCGAATAAGTCCAAATTATTAATTGTACTAACTAGGATATATCAGGACATTGTTACCATCTTTGGTGATACGTATATAAAGCCCCATATTTTACAATTTATTCTCCTAATACCTTCCCGTTTCAACTTTGGCTTCATTTCTTATGTAAAGCTAAGAAAATCTATCGAGTGGTTTTGGAGCGTCTCCTAAGCGGGGAAGTGTACTTATACGAGATGACTCAAAAGCGTAACCACTTCTAAACAATATACATGTTGTATCTCTTTAAAGTGGATCTGGTCGAAATTTCGAAATCTATGAGGTTTGTTTGAAATGCTCAAAATCACGTAGAGGTTCGTGATTTGTTCGAGATGCTAAAATACATTTTTGGATTCGTGATCTGTTTGAGTTGTGGATCATTTGTAAATATATTGAACATGACTTCACTATTAGTCGATGATAAAAGATAGAGTAGAATGCACAGTCTAGGGGTTTGGCTTACCCAAAGGGGTACATCATCTCCATTTCTAGAGATGCTTTCGATATGTAGAGCCTATATGAGTTGATGATACTTGATTCCACATGGTTCTTGTTCGCATGTTCAAACATGGGCCTATTGTGTTTGCCTAATGGTATATTTTATATAGTGATATACCCGCTCGAAAGGTGAATTATGATCTTTGTCATGGGGATTTGCTTCAGTTTTTAAGCTAGATGTGTCTTCATGGAAAATCCATATGCGAACCCATCTTAGCGGTTTTGATTATACTTCAATATTGTTGTGCCGTGAAATGCAAGCAGCACAATTATTTTTTGATTTATATTCTTCACCTTAGAACATTATCTATTATATTTCAGAATGTACTTATTATATGGTTTGACTCTTTTGAGAGGATAACCGTTACGTCGATCTAAAAAGATGCTGTTAAGTGTCATATATATGTCTTGAGTTTCTCACACCATACTTATATCTGACAAATCTAACCCGTGGTTTTATTTATTTTTTCCTTATTTCCAAGGGTGCTCTTTCGAGCAGTTTTAGAAATGCAAGTTTTCGTTGGTGTTCATTGAGCTCTTGAAGAGGAATTGGATATTTAACTATTGTAGTATTCTTATATTCGCTGTATTACATTATGTATAAATACCAGCAATTGTAATAGCGGACAGTTATAACTACCTAGTTCGTTGATAGTACTCTAATTATAACTCTGAAATGCAATGCATATTTGGTTAACACAGTTTGCTATCTTCTGATAGCATATGTTATCATTTCACATGTGAGGTTCTGATGCTTTTGGTCTTCTCCTTCTTGTTCATTTTCTTTCCTTTTTTTTACTTTGACATTCTGTCTTTTGGGCACTTGGGTATTCGGCACGTGAATATTGTTAATGTATTAATGTCAACTTTCGAAGATCGAAAAACCATTTGTTACATCGTGGTACCAAAGCTGAAGGTTAAGCGAGAACCTTCACTTTAGTTGAGTGTAACTCATTAAGAGACAAGGTAATGTTATGCCCTATTATGAGTAAAGTGTATCATATATATGAGAGCGTTTATATATTTGGTATATATTAATAACATATAAGTATAAGTTGGTAGTGTAGTTGATTAATGCAGAGATTAATGATGTTCATAATATCCCTCATTGATTAGCTTAATTATGCTTGGCAACTATATGAGCATTTACTATTGTTTGCAAATTTATAACTATTTTACTTTTTTACAATATAGATTGGGTAGATAGTAATTGGAGGAATACTGAACAAACACCTTGTAAATTTAATTTTAAATTTTGACTATGAAGCATTCGATAATAATGGTTGACTAAAAAACTTAACTTTAACAAACGATGGTATTTATAAGCTAAAGAAAAGAAAGATATTTTAAGGATAAAAATTTTTGAAATGATGAAATAAGAAAGTGAATTTATATAAAATGGGTTATAAAATATGGTTCATAAATAAAAAGGATTTAAACTGAGGATTCAAGAACATAACTCCAGATGTTTTAGAAAAAAAAATTCAGGACTTTTTGAAAATAATAATAGTAATATTGAATGAGAAGATAAGTTGTATATAACGTTTATAAACTGAAGTAATATTTTATGAAATGTTTTATAAATAATACTGAATGAGGACTACTACATGGGAAAATGAATGCGACTTATATTTTTGTTGAAAGAGGTTCAAATTCCTTTATTGCTAAAAGAAAAAATAGACCAACGCTATCTAGTATATGCAAATACCAACAATCAAAGAAATTAAGAAAGTTGTAAGAACAAAAAATGGATATATGTTCTTTCTTCTAAGGTACGAATCCAAGGATATTGCCAATTACAAGACAATTGTTTTCAAATAGATGCATGGCATGGTTTTCAGATGTCAAATAGAAATAATATGACCTAATTAAGATTGGTGATAGGAAAAGGTAATGCATGTATATTTTCTTTTGAGATACCGATTAAAGGATATTTCTTCTTATAAGATACAAAAACTGTAAAATAGTTACCTATACAAGACACTGGGTATCCGGCAAATATACATGGCATATCTTTCGTAGATGCAAAAAATCAAATGTAAGAAGGTACACACAGAGGAAGTTTAACTTCACCTACGATTTCATATTATCTATTTTCACAGATAAAAAATATTTTTAGTGACCTAGCAAGTATGGCATTTGCAATTACCATGTGACACACATTTCGAATGAGAAAAGTATAGGTGAGATTAAAAATCAAGAAATGAACAAGTTAGATGCATAAAGATTTGCATGTTAACAATGACGACTCGTAAAGGAAGAGATACTAACAGTTATACATATTACAACTTTACGCTTTATAATATGAATGGACTATAGAAACAACAACACTCGTTGAGGTAAGAATGCTAACTCCACATTTTAGCAACTCTGCTTTTCTAATCTCCACCTGTACCCGTAAAGCTCGCACGTCCTCTACATTTCGTTGAATTTGCTGAGCAAATTTATCAGCCACTTTATCAATTTGCTGACTAAATTTTTTATTGAGCTTACTTCAAAAGATGTT